>OX467303.1:23464200-24714200 GCA_950108535.1 Agriphila straminella | reverse complement strand
GTTTTCGCTCTTGACAAAAACAGTTTAAGCCATCTACTTTTTAGTCCATGTAACTACGCACTACCTTCGTTGCGATAAAAGCATTAATCTGAATGTTGCTAGTACAATGTCGCTTGGGGACTACAGTCCCCGTGGACGGTTAAGCGCGTTTTTTTTGGGGACTGTAGTCCCAATGAACGGTTGAGTGGTTAAAAAGCTCTCATTAAGCTTTCAATATTGGTTATTGAAAATCTGTCATTTCTTACGTTATCTTTTTTATTATAAAATTATTTATAATAAAAGTGGCCACTTATAGTTTAAACCCATTTTAAAACAAAAAGAAATTAAGATAATTAGTCAAAACTACTCAATAAAATATAAGTAATCCGCATTTAAATAAAATCTGTCAAAATATTTTTTCATTGACCGCTTTTTAGTTCTTTATACCCTTCGAGCATCGCGGGCGTCTTACTCTAAGTTTATACCTATAAATAAAGGTTAAAAATTTCACTCAGTCCCCGGGCATATAGCTAATTGTCGACGACAAAAACTAGAACTACCGAGTGTGTTCGAGGAAATGCTCCGAACGCCTCGGCGACTTTTATTTTGGAAGTGGACAATTTGGACAACTGATTTTTGCACTTTTTTAATGCTTATAAGAGGAAACCAACGTAAACGTATTTTTACGTAGGGAGGGGACATATGTACAATACTAAATAATATACTAGAAAAAATACGACTCGCACCAGATCAATACTCAGACGGGAATCGAACCCGCGACCTTTGGATATCCGGTCCAATGCTCTGACCGCTGAGCTACCGAGTCACTAGTGACATCGTCGAATTTCTTCTAGTATATCCTACTCTTACGCTGCAAGCCAGCGTTATTTCACCAATGTGAGGAATTACCTCGACATTCAATTGAAATATCTTTCCAGATATTTGGCAATCGATTAAGATGAAATAACTATATAATTTTTAAATTTGAGACATATGTAGGTATTGTTGCTTTTGGGTGGAAGTTTACATGCGATTGCGATGCAATTTGGAAATTATTTAGAATCAACTAAGAAAACATAGGACGCGAAAACTTACCCATGGTCTAGCGAATCTGCCATCGTTGTCGGATCCAAATTGATAATTACTGATCCACTACGTTTTAATTGGCGTTATGCTTCGATCTGATCGAAGGCGTTATGATATCTTATTAAAGTGGTATTTACACGAGTCGACTTGGCAGGCGAATAGCTGGTCGATTTTCGACAATCGCTTATAAAATCAAACAGCAAAATATCAATGAGGTGGCGATACGATTTTACAAGTGATTGTCGATATAAAGCCTTATTTGATTAAAGTCGCCTAGCAAGTCGCCCGGAAAATCGACCCGTCTAAATTGTATACCCCATAACTCAACATTGGTTTACTACCTACCTAATTTAGAGAGCCAGTTCCCCTATTAATGTTTCCAGTAGGCGTAGCATGATGATCCCAACAAAAATCGGCATCTAGATGTTATTATTGACAGATAAACGAAGGTTTTATCTACGTCACGATGTATTTTCGAAATTTTGTCGCAGCCAAACTGCTGTGAAGGACACCATTCTAGGAGCTGGTACAGTGTCCCTTCTAGCATTAGATTCACACTTGAGAAATTTTATTCGAAGGCGCTTCTAGCTTACTTATTATTATCACATCTCAAAAATTAAGCGATTGTTTCGTGTCGATAAATCCGAACTGATGCAGTCCTCTAATTGGCCTTTCATTACGCAGCCCATCACCCGAATGGCATTTCGCAATAAAATCATTGCTCAGTGCATTCACAAAGGCGTGACGTTCGCCAGTGCCCGACTTTAATTGCCATGCTCCTTTGTCCCACTGCCCATTCTCTTCAATGTTGCCATATTAACATTAATTTTCAGCCAGTGCGATCGCCAGACAACCTTACAGCTTTAGGTTAAAGCTCAGTTTTGTTTGTTGAGCTGAAAATGTTGAGTGGAAATAATAGTGTATCTGTATTAAAATTTATATTGGTTTTATTGGTAGCGTTCGAGGGTATGAGAGGTGATTATGGTAATTCCTGAATTTCGGATGTGTCGCCGGTGAGGCAGTTTCTATATCTTTGAAGGTTAGAACTAGTGTCCGACCGAAACTGGAATTCCAGCCGAAACCGAACTTTCGGTCCTGATTCCAGTTTCACACATTACTAATATACAGAGTATTAGTAGCACCTTAGCGAAAACTTTCAGGGCATAGTCGACTCTTGATTCTGAATCTATCTGAAGTGTAATTTTCCGTCGCAAAATTTATGAAAAATTGAGAGTTTTTTAATTTTTCTATCACACAGAGTCTGTCTTACAGTCAGTTGCAAGAACGATCTTTAAAGTTAATGCGTCATTAAAGGTATCACCGTCCTTTACTTCCTTTAAAAGAAGAAAAAGATGGCGATACATTTAATGAAGCATTAACTTTAAAGATCGTTCTTGCAACTGACAGTTAGTTGCATAGAACCTAAATTTTTACAGAAAAATAATTAAAATATTAAAATTTTATAAACCCGCAATGTACAACTGATTACCTGTGATATTATCGAGTTGTTACGCGTACATTGCTTTTCAACGAAAAATCAAAATCTCAACAATAATGCATTTGCGATAATTGGTTCCATAAAGAAAGTTGCTTATTTCTAAGAATCTTTCCTTAAAATTTTCGCTAGGGTGCTACTAACACCATGTACCTGTAGAATTATAGACATACAATGTATTAAATAAAATAATTAAATAACAATAATGAAAGTATGTAACCAAAATAGTACCTACTTCATTTAAGTTAAATTAACAATTTAAACCAAAAAAAGAATCAAATACTTATTATGTAAGTCAACTTTTCTATATTATTACCTAATCAAAATTATTTAATGTTTAACAATAGTAGTATGACCTGTCCGAATTGACTAAACACCTCACGCATTAAGAGAAAAAGCTAAATAAATATGTACGAGTTATAAAATAGAAGTTTTTTCACAATTAAAATCAATCAAGTACTTAACTGAAGGTATACACATTAAGCCGCCTAACCTCAACTCTGCACGATTCGCGCCGATTCAAGCTGGCTGGCGAACTCCGAAGTTAGCCGATTGACGCACGACAATTCACGAAAACTAAGTTTCGGCCAATTTCGGCCAAGTTGGGCGAAAAAAAACTGTGGCCGAAACTAGTTTTTTTGCCGAAACTGGCCAAAACTTCGGTCGGTTACTAGTTAGAACCAATTACATAGGGGATGAGAAGTGCCTTTAGTTACAAAAGACGCCCATAATGCTGGATAAGTCCCCCTAAGGATCGTTGTGGAGATCTTTGTGGGAAGCCTGCAAAATAATACAAATTCCAAAACCGGTAAAAATTGAAATGAGAGGAACCGATGTTAATGCAACTTAGTGCCCCAAATAGACGGGTGTCGGCACTATAAATAGAACACAGTGAAACCCTGATCGCAAAGCTGAATCTTACAAGTTTGGCTGATTGCTCTGCTCAACGATCAAAAGCTCAACAAAAATAGAATAGAATAAACATTTACTCTCACACACATTACAAAAAATAAAACAAAAAAAACAACAATGGCCTTTTTTAAACTACTATTGCCATTTCTAGTGTCAGCATCTGGTTAAAGCTTAAACAGTAGTCCAAGTTTTAAAATAAGGGTAATTATGAAATGGATGCCTAATGTACTCTCAGCGTAGTGAACATCACTAAGTTCAGTGGTCGCACCCTCAACCATCCTAACTACCTATATATCATTATGATTATATTTGAGAACAAAATCAAATCATTCAGCAATATTAAAACTGAAGTCAGCAAAATTCCTTGAAATTAATCACTGCAAATTATTTGTTGTGCACTTCTCGGTCGAACAAAACAGGTCTGTCAGCGTCTGGCAACACTAGCGCTTATTAAAAACATCCCAATGATGTATTGCAAGTAATTTCAGCGAAATATCTCGACTAAATCCCTGCTATGGGGTAGATGCCCGCTAGTGATGGGGCAAAATTAATAAACAAACATCGATAATGCGTATACTTACATTTAAGAAGGTTTATGCGCTACACTAGCGCCGCCAATGGAAAAAAAATCATAGTGCTTAAATAAAGACGAAATTGTGAATTGTGTTCATCTTGTGTACTCCGAATAAGATTTGTGGTACTTTTTATCGCTTAAACTTTATTTTCTAGTCTATCGTTTAGTTTAATGGAGTTTTATTGCTAAAAGTGGCCACTTTTAGCAATAAAACTCCATTTATATCCCGATTAAATCTAAAGCACAAAATACCAAATTAATATCCATGTAGGTAAGAAAACCTGTTGTGTCGATAATCGAAGGTCTCATCAATCTCATCAAGATTTACCTTTACCATGGAGTAACGACGAGGAGAGGAACAGGGTCATCCTCGTAGTTCACCGGGGTAACGACTGGTGTAATGTAACCACGATGAGCTCGGTGGCGCAGTGGTTTAGCGCCTGGCTCAGCGATTGCGGAAGTTAAGCAACGTTCGCAAGGGTCGGTCATGGGATGGGTGACCAAAAATTTATTATCTCGAGCTCCTCCGTGCTTCGGAAGGCACGTTAATCCATTGGTCCTGGCTGCATTTGGATTCGTTAACACCCACAAATCCGCATTGGGCCCGCGTGGTGGGTTATGGCCCATCCTCCTTACCACCCATAAGGAAGGCCAGTGCCCCAGCAGTGGGGACATCAAAAATGGCTGATGGACATGGACTAAACCACGAGGAATGAAAGAAAGTATTTTTAGTACATACTTACACTTTTTTTTCTTATGCGTGTAAGTTCACCGTTTTTGTGTTTCGACCAAAAAGTAGCTAATATTTTGCTATGTAGGTACTCGTAGTCGTAGTATCGATAGCTGGTAGCTGCACAAACCAAATTCGCAGTCATCGATATCGACGTCCCTTGACTAGTGTTGCGCTAGAGGGGCGTTTAGTTCTGATTTATCGTTTTCTTAATAAATATGTCGAGTGGTGGCTCAATGGCGAGGTTTTATTATTAATTGCCGTGCCGGTTATTAATTATCGCCTGTAGGGGGCGCTCGATGACCGACTCTGTATTATACTGATGTTTAGTTTAGATACTCATTTGGTTATTTAGACGAGCTTGTTTAGTAGCTTTTATTGAGTTGTTAGATGATAACAAGTACTTGATGTTATCATTGAACTTTAAGTACTCTATTTAAATACTTAATTAATTTTACTTAATTACTACAATAACCATCGGTCAATTTAGATTAACTTACCGTTTTTTTATGATTTCTATAATGCAAGTGATCCGATCGGACGATAAAGTCAGGTTTGAAGTCTAGATCGAACTGGGTACTTATTGTCAAATTTCAAAATCTATCGCAATCGCTTTCAGGACACATCTTGCTACTTCTTTACATACATTGCTACTTCTGTTTGTCACAAATAAAAACGTACCAAAGAAATGCAGCAATGTGTCACATCCATATGTCAAATGAAAGCGATTGCGATAGATTTAAAATTAGACAATAAGTACCCTGAACGTGTTATTATTTTAAGGCGAGGCCGTTTCATGATCTGATCAAAAGTCTGATTTTTGAACATCCAAAGTGAAGAACTGATGTAGAATTCTACTTTACAAAAATTACTGTATACTGTAAAAGAAACAAAGTAACCGAACAGAATGTTGAATAATGGCATGGTAACTCTGTAAAAAAAATCCTGAATAACACCATAAAAACTTATAAAAATAAATTTCAAATCGTCAGATTTCGTAATTTTCAACGACAGTGATATGATTTTTTATGCAAAAAGGATAGCTTTTTTATCGATCTAACACAATAACCGAGTACATTTTTAATAAATGATCCAGTATTTCAGAAATCAATAAAAATGTACTAAATTTCGTCAAATTTCTAGCGAAGCGTCAATTAAAGCTATGTAATATTCAACCTTATTCTAAAGACATAGTGAAAGAGTAAATTTCGTGAACTGCCTCGCCAGCATCAAACTGAACAACTTTTGCTATGGGACCAACTCTGCTACCGAAAATCTTGTTTTATAATAAAATAATAACAAAAAATCTATATGAAGAAACAGCTGTTTTTTACGATTTCATTTTGGTCCCATATAATTATAAGTTGTTCAGTTTGATGGTCCCTATCTATCATAATTAATTCGGAATTTGGGTTTTTTTTGTAATACGTGTACTGGATTGAACCAGTGTGTGTGAGCCCTTTAAATCCAACTATTTGTTTGGAAATCTTATGTACCTAATCCTATACAACCATTTATAAGGTTAGGTAGTTTGTTCCTTTCGTTGTGAATTCTAGATTCGGCCAAGCGCGAGCGGGCTATTCGCACGGGCGATTGGGGCCTAATGGGCCGCGGTCCATTGGCCACCACCGGCTCCTAATGCCCTTGGCGAGGCATTACGCAATAAACACGAATTGCACGTGTTTAAAGCTGGGAATCTGCATCAAGGGTTTAAAGCTGGGAAATTAGAAACAAACCTTAGAGCATTGTCACATTGGCTTGATTTATTTTTGGTGAATGTTTTCAATACATGGTCAATATATCAATATCAGAAATATTTCACGTAGGTACTTATACATATTTCATCATATCATCATATCAGCCGCACGACACCAACTGCTGTGTATAGGCCTCCCCTAAGGATCTCAACGACGATCGGTCCTGCGCTATCCAGCGGCGCACCGCGACCTTTGCCAGCGGGTCTACCGCCTAACTCTATCGCTTTGACTCTGGCTTTGGATTTGGATTAGAAAGCTTTGAATTAGGCGGTAGGGCCCCAGATCGTCGGTCCACCTTGTCGGAGGCCTACCCACGGAGCGTCGTCCGGTGCGCGGTCGCCATTCCAGAACCTTTCCGCCCCAACGGCCATCGGTTCTTCTCGCTATGTGTCCAGCTCACTGCCACTTCAGCTGAGCAATCCTTCGAGCGATGTCGGTTATTTTAGTTCTCCTGCGGATCTCCTCATTTCTGATTCGATCACGCAGGTAAACGCCGAGCATGGCTCTATCCATCGCTCGTTGGGTGACCTTGAGTCTCCTTATGAGACCCATAGTTAGCGACCACGTTTCACTGCCGTAAGTCATACATATCATCATACATACAAATTTAATTCTAGATATTTTGTTTGTGTTCTTGGTAAAATAAAAATAAATAAACTAGTTTTTCTATTATATTTAAATACATATAAGTTTTCAACAAAAACAATCTACTATGTGATTTCCGTAATTCTATTTAAAATGTATTGAAAACACATATCAAAAACAAAGGTAGCTTTTTGAATGCTCTAAGCTTTTTGATATCTTTGAAATAGTTTAATAGTGCGAGTCTGAGCTTCATTAGGATTTTTGCTTTTGTGCGCAAAGCTATTTTAAATTGTTACTTTTGCCTATATTTATATAAACACCGTGGTTAATGATATTTACATGAGTTACACGGTACCTACTTTAGAATCTTAGCTAATTTTTACACCACCGTGTCCCTGCCTAAAATTAAGCAGCATGCAGACTATTGTAGTAATGTCAATAGTCTCTGTAACATCAGAAATAATATGGATATTTAGAAAATTACTAAAATGTGTAAAAAACACAGGTATGAGAAATTATAAAGCAGAAGTAAGTATATCTAAACAAATCTAATTTTTGCGGATATCCGTATTATCCTGTATCATATTTCTCCTGTTTCCTCTTACGCAACAACGATTTCCCGAAACTAACTCCCGAAACAAATAACGTGAATAAGTCGTAAAAAATGCCCCCATAACTCTTCATAAACGCTGGCGCCCCCTGCCGCGATATCTATGGGGCTGCAGGAATTAGGCGAAACACTAACATATTTCGCGATTCAGTTAAGTAAGTATAGTAACTGAGTTACGGCAATGGCGAATCTGGGAAATTGGTAGGTGGTCCGAATGAACTGTGGGATGACTCCGGGATTGTTGGAAACCAATCAGGTTGTTTTCTTTTTTCGTATTTTCCCCAATTCATATGTTATACTTATAGTGTCATGGATGAAATATAGCCTCCAAAAGAAATGAAAGGAGTAAACCTACATAATGCACTAGTTAAATCGTATAGGTGGTGGTGGTATTGCTACCGCAGAACATCCTAGAAAAAATATATGTGATGACTTGGTGGTTCGGACTAAAACAAAGCATTAAATAATTAAAATAGTGTAAAAAAACTTTAAAAAATGCAGGTAACGCAATTTTGAGGCGCATGCAAAAGACAATTGATGATAAATCTTTCAAAATGCACCCCACGTTTTTAGGTTTAAAGAGAACTTCTTTTATTATTTTTAGTCCGTTTTTACAGGAAAGTTTTTAGCCCGATTTTTAAACTCATTAGTTCGCATTTTTATTATCATTCATCATATTATTATCTTCTGGCCTTCTTCCGGCTCTATCACCAGACCCTGGATACCTTCTATCCCATCAGAGTACTAGTCAAGACGAATCAAACGAGCCCAAGCTCGATGGGGTTGCATGGTTTTATTATAAAGTTCTTGTGACCTTCTTGCGGCTCCACCATCAGACCCTGGATACTATTTCCCAACAGAGTACAATGCAAGACGAATCAAACGAGCCCAAACTCGATGGGGTTGCATGGTTTTATTATAGAGTTCCTGTGACCTTGCGGCTCCACACTCAGACCCTGGATACTATTTCCCAACAGAGTACTTGTCAAGACGAATCACCTACCTAGCCTAAATCTATCTGATCTAGCTTTTAGGGGTGTTGTCAACCGATCAAAAATATTAGTATATAAGTAATTACATTTGGCAGGGCAGCGCAAATTAAATAAACCAAAAGAAAATATGAAAATACAATGACTAAAGACAAACTATCTGCAAAAATTAGACTGAAACCGCATAATGCAGGCAAAAGTTACAGGCAAAAGTTACAGGCAAAATTAGTGCAAGCGCGTTTAGCGCGTACAGTCTGTCTATAAAGTCATGACATGACATTAAAAAGTAGGAACACTTAATGTTGTCGTCCCTTTTTAACCAACATAATGGTTGAAACAAGACGACACTGTAGTGTTGCTACTTTTTAATGTCATGACTTTATACACAGACTGTAGTTCCTAATTGTAAACTGTTTGACTGTCTCAAGCACGCATGCTGATTGGCCCGTAACCAGCTTTCCGTACCGCACGTAGCGCTAGTTCCGAGCGATGATTTGTGTAAATAATTCCAGTTCTTTGGCAACAGCCGGCCAATCAAATTACTTCACTTTGTTAGTTGATTGCACGGAGCCTTGGAGGCGTGTGCTGTGGAGGTGGTGATCACAGACTCAAATCTACAGCATCAGCAAGTGAAATACTCATATCTAACCGCCTATGTGGTCTAGTGAACTCTAGTGGTTTGCCCACCCATGTAAGACGCAGGGGTCCCGGAAAAGATTTTCAGAGGGGTACAATTTATACTCGGTTTGGTTGGCGGTAGGGCTTATTTCAAGTCCGCCTGGCTAGCTACCACCATCTTACTTAAATCTGACGCCATAACAACAATTTAAAAATTGTTGTGTTCCGGCAGTTAGAGGTAAGATAGCCAGTTCCTCAGTGATGTTGATTCCGGGTGTAGTGCGGATAGTAGACCTTCGGATTCGGAGCTATCGTCATTTAACATCAGGTGAATGAAGGCCAGGCCAGAATAAATACAAAAATTTACGAAAAACCAAAATGAAATCAAATAAATACAAAATCCTATTATATTTTTAAAGTTATCTAGGTAGTACCACGTAGTACCTATTTATTTTAACGATTTTTGACGAAAACCCGAATTTTGCAAAATTCCAAAATAAGCATTTAAGTAGTAGATTTTCAAAATTCAAACGTTCATACGTGTCTCGCAATAAATTTCTCAACTTTTGGTACTATTCCCATCCCAAAATCCTCGGAGATATGGCCAAAAATACGTCTCAGGCGATTTGCATCTAAAAACCATTTTAAATGGTAAAATCTTAACACAAAGACCTTGTAACACGACTTCGTATTCGCTATTTGAATAATTACGAAGAAAGAGGAGTTCTTGATAATACTATGTAAGTACTTCTACAAAAAAGTGAATATTGTCTTCTGTATCCCGAGTACCTACGAATTTAGAAAACTAAATATATTAGTCCTTAAAAACCGTCTCACTCAGTCTCCTAAAATCGCATTGATCGTTTTACCGACATGAGCTATATATATATATATCTCTTTTTCGAAAGTTTTCGATATCGTTGACAGCTTAAAGTTCTGCTTTTACTACCAAACCCTATATTCAAGAAACCCTACAACGGTATTTATCTAACATTTAATTAACCTATCTAAAGTGCCACAGTTCTTTGTTCGTAGTTGAATGTATAAAGCGCAGTGAACAACGTTCGACGCGCGGCTCTGTCCGTAATTAATTTAAAAGGGCTCCGTTCGGGCACAAACTAGTTTCGCCGTGAAAAACCGATTTAGACTGCTGTTTGCTGTTCCAGCTATACCTAGGGTTGGCACCAATCAGTTTACAAAATTCAGTTTGTCAAATATGTACTTACAGGGTGAAATCGAAAAATAGTCAAAAAACGACAAACTGAACAAGAGCAATTAATCTGAGCAAAAAATAATTAGCTGTTCCATACATTTTGGTCATGTTGAAATGCCATTAATTTAAACTAATTTTAATTAATTTAAACTACCATTAAATTGATCTGCACATAATATGGTTTTTTGATAAGTCATGTAGGTACTTAGCGTGTTTTACTTTGTAAAGGGAGGTAGAGAAAGCAAGACGTGATATTTCTGTAACGCAGAACGTGTAGGCATATTAATATTACTAGACGATTTTTTAAGTAGACACCTACCTAATTTATCAAGTAAAATCTTTAAATACAACAGTGTAATTACTAAAGATTTTTAATTTTTAACAATATTGTTTGAAAGAGACAGCATCACATTTAAACAGTGTCTAAGTTCAACAGGTGTTAAAAAATCTTTTATAATTTATTAACATTTTTCTGTTGGAGTTAGAAACTCCTGTGAAATCGTTGTAAGCAATGTGGTATTAAGTTAACACTTAGAGTGGATGCCCCTATCTTCAGTACCTACCTACAGTTTCATTCATTACTACCTATCTACAAATTCATTGCAGACTTTTACTGACATAAGCGTGTTTATTATTATTATCATATTTTTTATTTGATATGATTTTTAATTTAACTTTGTTTCGGTTGGCACCTTTCTAGGGTTGGTGGTCATAAATTCACGTCGGCGGATCGGTAAGACTCAAGTGAAACCCCATATCAAGTATGAAAATCCCTAAGCTGACTTTTTAAGAAAAGAGGTACCTAGCTAAATAAAGGCACTTACATGTTTTTGGTAACCTACACTGCCCCCTAGCCAAAGTAACATTTGCAAATTTTCGTTATCGCTTCACTTTCGAAACATATGGATTTGACGTTTTAAAATTCGATTGTTAACGAAACCTTATGTGAATCCCATACATGTTTCGAAAGCGAAGCGATAACGAAGATTTGCCTTAAGTGAACATGCAATTATGTTTTCTCATCTTGAAGCGATCTGATTGACAAACCCGTACGGAACGCCCAGAAGTACCCTGGGCTGGAGTACAAATTCCTTTTTTTTTATTCTAAAAGCCCCACCCGACTTCAATAGACGTATTTTTATTATTACGAATATTATTTCTTGCTTTTTAGAGGTAGGTTTTTTGAAGTCGGTTTTTTGTTTTTTTTTAACAATTTTTTATTTTTTCATTTTTAGTGTAGGTACCTTGTAGGTAAGGTATACTATATAATATGTAGAAAAATCGGCTCAGCCAAACGTAAGATAATCGCGGAGAAACATACTTAAATACGGGTCAAACTGAGAACCTCCTTTTTTAAGTCGGTTAAAAAACTACACTTAAGATATCCCTCTTCCAACAAAAAAATAATTATCTTATTCAGTTCATAAACAAAGAAGTAATACGACCAATCATCGAGGTAATTCACACAAAATCATACTATTTTCGTGCTTTTTTTCAAAATTACTTGAAAAGTACTGAACCGATTTCCAAATTTTACAGAATGGGACCAACTTGGGAGTGTACCTAATGTAATATCGTTTGAATCATTTCAATCGGTCCAGCCGTCTTCGAGTAATCGGTGGACATACACAAAAAAAAAAAAAAATATACAGACGAACATAGAACCTCCTCCTTTTTTGGAAGTCGGTTAAAAATTCACGTCGTTCGATCGGTTAGACTAGGCAATAGGACCACGCATTGACAGAACTCAGTACCTACTTGTACTATTAGTTATTCTGTGACTCAGTGACCAGTGTGGCCCTCAGTGTGAGAAACCACTTGTCAAAAATGAAATACCTACTTGTTTTAGAAAGTCATATTAGATTAGATACTTCAAATATATCTATGACTTTCTAAGTAAAGATGTAACTAAATAAAGGCACTCAAAACTTTTTGGTAATATTTAATACCTACACTGGGTCCAATAAATTAATTCTACTCGTACCATTACATCCAACAACTTTAAAATCACAGCATTTGCTTGTAACATTAAACCTAATATGTGTATTGCTAAAACCATAGTCTTTCCTTCTATATTTGTTGTAAGTATCGTTCCACAATCGTGTAGACCGCTCGTTCCACATAGGTGCAATGCTTAGAGCGTGGTCGATCACAAGTGCTCGTGGGTTCCAGTCCCGGCTGGGCAGCCACTTCATCGGCAGTAACTCTGACGTCACTGGGGTTGGTTCACTGAAACAGAAAAGTTCAGATCAAATTCGAATAACCGTCAAAAATCATTAATTTAGTACTCTGGACACGGTTTCAATAGTACCGTTTTGACGTTTATTCGACGAACTCGGTCCCGTAGACTCCTTCCCGTATATCCCAGAATAATCCCTTTGTTTTATTTATACCAATAATATAAAACCTAGTGCATGAATTCATCATTGGAATCTTCCATATTGAATCAAATCACTAAATTTTTGTCAGTTTATAAAATTAATAAATTGCCAAAGAGAAGAAGATGACATTAACCCAGATTACATCAGTATTATTATGCTTATGATTTCATGACGTTAATCTTACTTGAGGTTTTTTTTAATATTATTATTGTAAAGTAGAATTTTTAACTACTAACTAAAATCACGTTGAAAAGTTACCCGTATTTTGCGAAGTTCGTCCACATGGTGACCATTCGCTCGAGAGTTGTTCTGTCGAACCACCGTTGAAGAATGGGAAGTGCATGGGGCCGCAACATGTAGAATAGTTCGTCGGCGTGAGACGCCCCTCGCACGCCAAAGAAATTGGACACAAACTTCGGAACGTTCATGTACCCACTATACTGGAACAAGTAGTAGTACATTGACTCCTCCATTGTACGTGCGTACATCTCCATCTCCACTATTGAAGGGAACTTGAAATGCAAATCTGAATATAAGTTCACCATGCTCATTACCAACTCGTCCTTTTCATGATTCCTTGATGAGAAGTAATAATCGTTTATTTTTTCTGCCGTCATATTCTTCTCTAATTCATTAGGAAATACCAAATCATTCTTCAAAAGATCTGTAGTGTTTACTGTTTTCAAACTTGTCCCAAAGTCTTTCGCAACAAAAAATATACCTTCCTTATCATTATACCCGATTATCATTGGCATTTTGGTATAGTTGCCAGAACGTATTATATCCAATGGGAACTCCGTGATTATTGGCTCAACATCTTCAATTTTATTCTCTACACATGGTACAAATAATGTATCCGCAGTTATCCAATTCTTAGTTTCAGAATATTTGATTGCACGTATCAATTCACTGTGTGATTTTTTTGAAAGTATATCATATATTTCATAAGGATCTTTGGTATTATAACCGAATTCTTTGACTAGAGTGCTCGCCGTACTTATAGGGTCGTGTTGGATTCCCCAGGGCACTAAAGAGGATCCACTATGTAAGATGGCTCTGTTGAACAGTCCTTTTGCTGACGGAGAGAGAATCAATGCCGATATTGAGACTGCTCCAGCACTCTCACCGAATACAGTAACATTGTCCGGATCTCCTCCAACCGCTTTTATATTGCTTTTAATCCATTTCATAGCGGCTATTTGATCTTTGAGACCGGCATTTCCCGGTGCATCTTTAATCCCAAGACATAGAAAACCTTCTATGTTGAGTCTGTAGTTGATACCAACAAATATGACATTGTGATCGGTGAAATAGTCCCCTCCGTACAGAAAACGCGATCCAACACCTTCAAAGAAACAGCCTCCGTGAATAAACACCATGACGGGGAGCAAATTCTCAGGACTAGCAGCGACTGGCGCGTAGATGTTGAGTTTCAGACAATCGGGATGTCCTATGAGAATACTTGAGCTGAACAGTCTTTGGGGGCACCATGTGTTTTCTTCGACGGCGTCGTACACCCCGTTCCATGTTGGAGGCGGCAGGGGAGCCTGTAATTTCACGGTAAGAAGTAAAAGCCAATGTTATTAGTGTCATGACTTATATATTTTTTAAACTTTCAACAAGAACTTGGCTTCTGAAGAGCCTATTAGGTACGTAAAATTTTCAATTTATAGCATTCCCTTTTGCGTGTGATGTTCCAAATGTTAATACGACAACATCATGCTACAGCATCATTTAAAAAATAACTTGATGTAAGTCGACTTTTTCTCACCTTGAAGCGATTGATATCGTCAACAGTTCCGTACGGCACACCCAGGTACTGGTAGAAGGTACCACCTGGGTCCAGGCGGCCCCGCAGCAGCCCGCTGGAGACCCTCACCACCGGCGAGGGCACCTGCACCAGCCCAGCTGCTATGAGCGTCGTCAGCGCCACCCACTTCATTACTAACGCCTACTTGTTCCTTCCATCACTTTTTTATTGTATCTATTTAGTCCTTTTATATTTGCACATTCTTTATTTTCGAGCACTTGTTGAAACTGTCTCTATCTTCTTAGCCACAGCCATAATCACAGCAATCTGAGAGAACTGTAAACAATAAGAAACAGACATATACATTTAATATCCAAGTTCAATACGAGGGTGGATTGACAAGTCCATGACTTTTTAATGAAGAAACACTTTTTTTCGGAATATTTTGTTTTATTTCTCTACATAATCTTATTGTAGTTCTGCGTATTCAGTCCAACGAAGGTTCTACCTCTTTAACCCATTATTTTGTTTCTTTCATCGCCTGAAAACTGGTAACTGAAATAAGGACCCATTTCAGACACCACCTTTTGGCTTGAGGAAAATCTTTGCCCGCCAAGACATTTATTCATGTTTAGTAGGAGAAAAAATCTCAGTGGGTTGAATCTAGAGAATAGGAAGGATTCGCATCTTCATTCGATGAGTTTTGATGTCATAACATGAGTGCCGCCGAGAGGGTCGACAGTGTCATTAAGAAAAGTTAGAAGTAGCTTGAGCTTTTTGTTTCCAAAAGTAATAATCTTTAGCCGAATTTGAAAGTTTGAAAGTTTCTTTTTTAAACACAAAAATAAATTATGAAAAAAAGGTATTTCTTCTTTTCAAAGTCATGGACTTATCAAACCGCCCTCGTATAGTTAATGTAGAATAGCAGCTTAATATTTGTTTGCAAATGTCACCCTATGCCAGCCGGCCGCCTCTCGCCCTTGTGTACGGTTTTGAATCCGCATACTGTCTAATAAGTATAATTAAAGCCGTGTCATCAGATTAAATAGTATAATGTCGGTGCCAGTCAACCTAGTCAAGAGAGCTATATGCAATAAATTGCATAATGTAAGTTACCTACTAGCTTTTGCCCGCGACTTCGTTTGCGTGATTAAGATAGTTGTTACTTTAGCCGTTTGGACTATAGGCACGAATTAATAATAGTACTGACGCTATAGGTACCTACACCTACGTGTAGTGTATGATTTGACGTCAGTGAATCAGTTAAAGAATAGTTTTTGTATACCTTCCTACGTAGGTACCTAAAGATTAGTTGTCTTGTCCATAACATCACACATTTTTACCGACTTCAAAAGGAGGGAGGTACTCAATTCGACCCGTTTTTTTTTTGTTTTTTGTATGAACACCGATTACTCGAAGACGGCTGGACCGATTGAAATGATTCAAACGTTCATTAGGTAAACTAAACTTCCAAGGTAAACTTCCAAGTTGGCCCTTTTTTTTAAAACTTAGAAATCGGTTCAGTACTTTTCAAGTAATCTTGAAAAAAAGCACGAAAATAGTATGATTTTGTGTGAATTACCTCGATGATATTATGGTCGTATTACTTCTTTGTTTATGAACTGAATAAGATAATTATTTTGTTGTTGGAAGAGGGATATCTGTAGTGTAGTTCTTTAACCGCTTAAAAAAGGAAGTTCTCAGTTTGACCCGTATGTGTGTATGTTTCTCCGCGATAAACTCACGTTTGGCTGAGCTGATTTTTCTACCTAAATAATATACCTACACTACCTAATACAAAAGGTACCTACACTAAAAATAAAAAATTGTTTAAAAAAACAAAAAACCGACTTCAAAAGCCTACCTATAAAAAGCAAGAAATAATATTCATAATAATAAAAACACTCTATTGAAGTCGGGTGGGGCTTTTAGAATAAAAAAAAGGAATTTGTACTCCAGCCCCACCCGACTTCAATAGACATGTTTTTATTAAATTACGAATATTATTTCTTGCTTTTTATAGGTAGGTTTTTTGAAGTCGGTTTTTTTCTCATAAAAATTCATATACAAACACCCTGACCCTGTAAAAGGGGAATTTTTCCAAACCCTTTCTTAGTGCTCACTGCTCACCTACACCAGGAAAAGGCATTTATGGTGTCTCTACTTTCAGCCGTCTATCTACGCTGCTATGCGTATGCCACAATCAATCAATTTAGAGTTATATTTATAGAACTACCTACTCGTCGTAATGGGCTCAGTCAGAACTGTGGCATAGGTAATTTTCCACAACTCCGAGTTTATACATTTACAAATCCATTTTATTCATAAAGCTGTAAACGTACTTTATTCGTTTTTTTTTATTAACATAAATTAATATTTTGATAAGGGCAAAGAGCAGATATGTGTTAAAAAAACATTACCAATGACATGGCAAGAAAGATTTGATATAATTGTAAGTAAATATTTTTTTCCTACAACCTTGGCAAAAAATAAAGTTTCATATAAGACAACAAATACCTACAAATATTAGTTTGCGCAAAACACAGTGTTGTTACAGATCTTTAAAACATATTTAAGTAATAAAAACCTATAGCTCCAAGTGGTTTTGTACCGTTATTTTAAGTATGAATCTATTGATATACCTAGATAGGACATCATTGATTTCATTTATTTTGCGTAAATAGGTGTTTATCATGCAGAGTCCAATTAAACAAAAGCAGCAGAAAAAAAAATTTATATGCACATAAGTAGGTAGGTAATTGCCATAAACTTAATATTCCACTCGAATCACTTAGTGTGTTTGGGAATATATTCAACTAAAATAAGCAATATGAAAATGGTAATTGTAACTACAATCATATTTACCCGTGAAATGAGTGTTTATTTGGGATATTGTCGTAAGTAACATTACCATTCAATACAAAACACGATACCATTATTGATTTAAATAGATATAAGAGCCAAATCGACTCGAACGCGATCAAAATCATAAAATAATCAAGTGAACGCTTTTTGACAAGATGATAAAAGACGATAAATGAAGTCTAGCCAGGTTCTGCTGTCAGTTTTTAACTCTTTCTTACACGTCGCATAAGCCATAAGAATCGGTTTCTCACTCGCACCAATAGTCCGTCTACTTGAGCGTATAGCGAAAATTCTTCAAGCCTATCGTAATTGCATAACAATTTTTTGTTTAAACACTTGTGTATTAATGATTGTTGAATAAATTATGAAAATGTTAGTACCTATGAAAAATGCAACTTCTTTAAAATCCTCCATACAAAACGACAACCTACTATATTTTTTGGACTTTTTCCTCATCTACTATATTTTTGCACGTAATAATCTTGAAAATACTATATTTGATGCAAAAAAAGTTTGCAACCCTAATGTTTGCTTAGATCTTTAAAACTACGCAACGGATTTTGATGCAGTTTTTGTAATAGATAGAGTGATTCAACAGGTTATGTATAGGTAATAGATACATGGTGTCAAATTCTACAATACACCGAAGCGAAGCGAGGGCGGGTCGCTAGCTAGTAGATACAAATTACAATTTACTTAACCGTTATGTCTGATAATTGCTCGCATTTTAATGTGTTTATCGGCGTTCGAATATTGTTTTTTTCGTTACTATTTTTTTTATCGATACGATTTGTTTGTGAAGTTGAGTGCAACTCCGCTGTGACTGCGACGGGTTCACGCGTTCATTATTTAAGCAGTGCTATACATACTTACGTTAATTGCTACCTTCATCGAACCACGTTCATAATTATTCAAATACGTTTATTTTTAATATTTTTCTATGGTGTTGCATTTTATTCCAATCCTGATGGCTAATACAGATAACAATACTATAAGCTTGTATTACCAAAATGTGCGTGGACTTCGATCGAAAACTAGCACATTTTATCGTAATTTATGCTTGGCGAGTTATAGCATAATTTTACTAACGGAAACGTGGTTAGTTGAAGGCGTACACGACACCGAGTTATTTGATGATGGATACGTCGTTTGGCGGCGGGACCGTGATTATGATTTAACAAAGCAATCCCTGGGTGGCGGTGTACTTATTGCGACACGACGCCATTTAAATATTAATCCGCGACCTAACTTCCATTCCACTGCCGAAGATTTGTGGTTAACTATCACCTTAGAGAATACTACTTTGCATGTCTGTGTATTATATTTATGTAAGCAAAATATGGGTAACAATTTTTCTACGCAGCTTAGTAATTTTGTTAATAAACTTGAGCAAATTACAACTTTCAACCCTAATGATAAAATTCTAGTTGTGGGTGATTTTAACCTTAGTGGAATTAATTGGATTCCTACTTATAATCACTTTTCGCCTGCTAACATTCACTCGGCCGACGAACACCTACTTATTGACGAATTGTACCTATTGGGTTTAAAGCAATATAATGGAATCTCGAATGCTTTCGGCAGGACACTCGACCTAGTGCTTTGCAGCGACGACCTGACTGTAACTGAGTGCGGGGACCCGCTGGTACCCATAGACAAACACCACGGCGCTCTGCTAATAACTACTTCTTTTGCGTCTACCGCCCCCCTTAACTCAATACCGTGTACAAAATACTTATATAACAAAGGTGATTATCCTGCTATAAATCTCGCTCTGCAGGAAATTAACTGGGCCCTGGAATTTTCTAGTAGGTCGCTCGAGGAAAGCGTTGAGTTCTTCTATAAAGTTTTCTATTCGTTGCGTGATAAATACATTCCATCCAAACGTCCTAGTAATAAAAATAATAGCTACCCTATATGGTACTCTGCTGCACTTAAGAAAATCCTTAAAGAACAATATAAGTACCATTGTAAATATAAGAGATACGGTAATCTCGACGACTTACATTCTAATAGAAGGTTGCGTTTAAGGGCGAGATCTGTCGAACAGAAATGCTATTTTGATTACATTCGGTCTGTTGAGGGCGCTATTGTTGATAATCCGAAACAATTCTGGAATTTTGTTAAAAATAAACTGAAATCAAACGTTATGCCGGCTATTATGAATTATAATGACAATAATATTACTACGGGCGAGGATATTAGTAATGCGTTTTCGGATTATTTTCAATCGAGCTATGTAGATACATCGCAACCGCATTCCTTCTCTAATCTGCAAGCTCCATCACCTGTTTCTGATATCTCGTCAATAGATGTTACTGAGGACCTTGTTCTTAAACTTATAAAAAATTTGGATACTCGCAAATCAGCTGGTCCGGATAACTTACCCGCTATATTTCTGAAAATGTGCTCTGAATCCGTGGCATTCCCGGTAACCTTGTTGATCAAGAGGTCCTTTAGTGAGTGTTCCGTTCCAGATGTTTGGAAATCAGCCTTTATAACTCCTGTGCATAAAAAAGGCCCGAAAAATATCGTAGTAAACTACCGACCCATTTCCAAACTCTGCATAATAGCGAAAATTCTGGAAAAAATTGCACACAGACAGATTTACGATGCAGTTAAACACTCACTAAATGACTTTCAGCATGGATTCCTGCCAGGAAGATCCACGGTTTCAAACCTTGCATTGCTGAATAATTTCACTACCGCTGCTATGGCTAATGGATCCCAAGTTGACGTAGTTTATACTGATTACAGTAAAGCTTTCGATCGAATTCAGCATGATCGGCTCTTATTCAAACTGAAACTGATTGGTATTAGTGGTGATCTCCTGAGGTGGTTTGAGTCGTACATCCGCAACAGAACGCAAGCTGTAGTTGTAAATAATTACATTTCTAGTTGGATCAAGGTCCCTAGTGGGGTACCGCAAGGATCCCTGTTGGGACCCCTCTTATTCGTCATTTACATTAATGATATCAGCTGCTGCTTGCGATCTTCAAAATTATTATGCTTTGCTGATGATATGAAGATTTTCTCGGCAGTGAGATCCGTTCAAGATGCGTGTGCGCTGCAAGATGACTTGAACCGCCTTGAATCTTACTGTCAAGTTAATTTTCTTGATTTGAATCCCCTGAAGTGCTCCGTTGTTACATACTCTAGGAAGACCAATACCATACATCATGTTTATCGGTTAGGCTGCACTGCTCTTTCTAGGGATGTTTCGGTAAGGGATCTAGGGATTGTACACGATTACAAACTGACGTTCGAGGATCATATTGATAGTATTGTGCGAAAAGCATCCAAGGCTTTGGGTTTTATTCTGCGTAGTTCCAAGGACTTTAAGCAAATTAAAACGCTAAAAATATTGTACTGTATGTTTGTCCGAACTATTCTGGAGTATGCATCGCAAATTTGGAACCCTCGATATAAAATTTACAAAATGCGAATTGAACGCATACAGGAAAAATTCGTAAAACACCTATGCTATCGTGCAGGGCTATCATATGACTCATCTAAATACGATGACTTATGTAAAAAATTCCACCTGCTTCCGTTACACATGCGGCGTGATATTGCTGATATGGTCTACCTAATGAAGATCTCATCAGGTATGATTGATTGTCCTGAACTTCTTTATCAACTCTCTTTTAACGTACCCCGTAGTTCGCGGCGAGCTGCACCATTTAACTTGCCTTTTTGTAGCACTAAATACAGAAAAAATAATTTTATCTACCGGTCAATGCAGCAATATAATATTTTATCAAATAATTTTGATTTGGACGTATTTAACACCAGTATCCGTGCGGCGAAGACACTCATTAGTAAGCATTTCTTCAATGGCGATTAATTCCGTTTTTTTTTGTCAGTTATTAATTTTTTGTCAAATCTTAAACTATTGTTTTTGATTCATTTATGCTAATTTAGATTTAAGCTCACATTAGATTTAGCTATACTTACGCTAACCGTGTGAATCTATTATTAGCTTTTTAAGTTTATACTTTGTAATTTAAAGATATTGTTGTGTAAGCTGATGATTCACCGAATAATAAATAAATAAATAAATAAATAAATTATTACATTTATTGACGATCCTTGTTTATCCATTTTACGGGTAGTAAGTAACCGCTAGGGACATAATTCGAGACATAAATTAATCCTAGTTGAAAATATATCATTTGAAGTTTAAAAGGGTATAATTGAACGGCTATAATTAATATAATTAACATACTGTTTATTTCCCGGAGGAAGGAACAAGCAGGAAAAGCGGTTTTCACAACCGACCGATAGTACTTCTAGGTACTACGATTAATCTGGCTTTGAGCAATAACATCCGACTATTATTACAGTACACTTCTGCGGGGTATACGTTAAGTATTTTCCGGAGGATAAAAAAAGGTACACACAACTGAGGTACCTATATGTATGTACTATACTATACGTTCTAGAACAGACACCGCAAGGAAAATGTTTATGGACCGCAAAACCGCAATATTCATACATTTGCGGTCCGTAGAACTAAGGCGGCAGCGCTGACTCCATTTTAGGTGGGCAAAATTTTCTTCACGATGTATGTTTTAGTACGCATTTAGTACTTAAGGCCAGTATATTCGAATAACTCGTCTCTGTCTTTTTCTTTGTTTGAAGAGTAAATAAAATAACCTCATCATCATCATCATCATCAGCCTATCATCGTCCACTGCTGAACATAGGCCTCTCCGAGAGCACGCCACTGAGCACGATCCGCGGCTATACTCATCCAGTTTCTGCCAGCCACCTTGCGAAGATCATCGCTCCACCTTGTCTGAGGGCGTCCCACACTACGTTTGCCGATACGCGGTCTCCACTCAAGAACTCGTCTGCCCCAGCGGCCATCGGTTCTACGGCTAATATGGCCGGCCCACTGCCACTTCAGCTTGCTAATCCGGTGGGCTATGTCGATGACTTTAGTTCTCTGTCGGATCACCTCGTTCCGGACCCGATCTCTCAGAGAAACTCCGAGCATAGCCCTTTCCATAGCTCGCTGTGCGACTTTAAATTTGTGAGCCAGCCCTACAGTGAAAAAATATCAATTGAATCAAGAGATTTCAATTATCACAGCTAAATAAAATATGCTCATACTCTGTTTATTGCTATGACCATAATGTACAGAGGATGTTAATATAATAAAAAGTAGATCATTAAGGACCCTGTCGGGCACAGCAAAACTGGTAAGGGGGTGGGGGTAACCTTTCTCTTTATTTGACAATAGTACATTATGAGACAAGTTAGCTTAGGTTCCTCATTGTTGGCTGTAGGTTGCAGCCCGAGCCGTAGGCGAGGGCGTAACTCAGCCAAGTATGCAATAAGCACGAGCTCACGAGTTTCATTCGATGTTTTTCAACTCATTTGCGAGGAAAAAACAAAGTAATTTACCAAACAGCAACAAATACGACAAAAACAAAATATAAAAATTATGGGAAACCTTTTATGGAAGTATAGGTACATTTTGTAATTATATGCTCAGTGACTGTTCTTCATAGAAGACAAAAGATAAGCTGTACTATGGTAGGACAAAGAAACATTTACATTAAACATAAAAAAAAACAAAATTCTTGCCCCATGACACGTTTGGTTTATGTCCTTGACTGTGAAACCTGCAGCCACAATCAGGTTTTGTACCTATGTATGTACAACCTGTATTTTTTGAAATCCCATCACTCTGAGGTTATTTTATTCTAAAGGTCAAAATAATAAAAAAAAACTCTTAGAACATTGTGTTCCAAAAATGCATAGTTTTGGAGATATCATCAATCTTAATTTAATTACTTCAAAAGTACCCTTACTATTAAGATTATACGAAGTGGAAAAAAAAATATTTTATAATATCTAAAAAAGATACTAGTTTTCCAAAATAACCAATGAATTAGCGAACATTGCCTAATTGCATCGCCTTGGCGCATAATCTTTCGTGTCCACGGTCACGTATGATATGATTAATTTTTTTATGTGTTTCGTTACGTATTTACGTAAAAAGAAACCAAGCTTATTTAACCTTCAACGAAACATCATTAATTCTGGTGGTTATGATTGGAAGAAAAATAAGCAAAGTGTTTGCAGTACAATTATCACAGTGATCTGATGACCATTATTTTAAATAACTAATATAGCCATCGGCTTATTGCGAGAACTCATTATGTGACCAAAACCAAATAATGAGGAATCAATTAATGAACTTTTTCAATCTCTAACATGCCATAATCATGGTAAATATAATAGTCTGTCATATAATAATGGTGGTAATAATAATAATAATGGTGTGTAATAATGGTTTGGGTGCGTATGGTATAACCTTTGTTTCTAGTCGAATCAATTTCCAATTAGTGAGCAGAACAAATTACCAGCTTCAAAATATCTTCAATACAGTATCTACCTCACCAATGATGAATAAATTAAAAACATATCAAACGCGTAAACATGACTAGTTCTTTTGTCCAAATAGGTTTGAAATAAGTGATAAATACATTTAAAAACGTTTCGGTGTAGTTAAAAAGTAAACATACAAATGTGTCAAATAAAGCACTATTTAACGGATACTTGCACGGTTTTATTGAAAGTACTTTGGTAATTAGTTGGTATTTGGTTTGATTTTTTATTTTCAGCAGCTTTGCAGCTGGCCTTCACGGGCGGACTTGAGAGGTGGATATAGTAGTGTTGTCAATCTAAATCTTTTCAAATGACGCAAATTTGATTCCTGCCCAAGGTGAAATCTTAGACATACTATTTGATTGCCAAAAAATGACTTTTTCAATCAATGCAAAAAAAAAAATTTTCTAAAATTATTTACTCTATAGATTTTAATGATTTCCGTGATTAAGTATAAGCCACTCTATCACGAGCTAGAATTTTAAATTACCTATAATAGAATTATTGCATTTAAGTTAAAAGCTACCTGGAAAATTACTAAAACCTTAATTAAAATACAGCTATACATGAATCAATCACAGAAGTTATTATCATACTGTAATATAGTATACTTAAAACATGATTAAATATGTAGGTCTACTCACTTTGTAAAACACAGTATCACTACATCCATTTAATAAAACTGCTATTATACGTGCTTCAGTCACTAATAATTATATACCACTGATTTAAATAACACTTTTGGTAGATAAAACAGCACTTGCACAAACAACATCAACCAGTCCACAGATAAGACTAGCTTTTAAAAACAAAAACGACCTCTATGGTTCGAATACTTTTCGAATTATAATTTTGTTGTTTTTATTAAACGCAATAGTGGACAGTGCGCATTTGACAGTAGCTCTTAACTGCAGGCGAATCAGCATGTCGGCCTTTCACAACTTCATCCCAAGGTTGGTAGTTGGTAGCCGATGGATCACCAACATCGGCCAATGTTTATGACGTATACCTATAATTGTTTTACGTTTATTTAAGTAGTAAAGTTGATAAATTTTTCTCAGTTTTTTATGTTTTTTTTTGGACAATGCGATTAAATATTATTATGTGCAACTAATGTGGCTAACTTCAGAGCGCTTGCGGTACAAAACGAAGATTATGTATTCTGTGACGATGTAATTTTAATTTGTTTATACTTTGTCACACATTTTCTAGTGAAGTTGCAGCTGATCACTGTCTATCTATTGTCAAGTTAGTCACATTGTACTGCTGTTACTGGTTTTACCTCAAAAATAAAGAAATAAGTAACAGAATGTTATTCTTCTTGTAATAGAACAAGTTAAAAAAAAAATATATTTACTTATCATTTTTATCATCGATAGTAAATTTAATTAAATATGTTAACCTCTAGAATGTTATTTTAGGCGTGTATAATAAAAATTACATGCAGAGCAAAAGAGTTTTATTTTTCTGTTCGTCTGTATTTTTTTTGTGTATATCCACCGATTACTCAAAGACGGCTGGACCGATTGAAATAATTCAAACGTTATTACATTAGGTAAACTCCCAAGTTCGGAAAAATTCGGAAATCGGTTTAGTGCTTGTCAAGTAATCTTGAAAAAAGCACGAAAATAGTATGATTTTGTGTGAATTGCCGCCGGCCGCCGTCAAATTATTAGTTCGATTAATTTAATTTTAGATCTTTTTCTACGTCTACAATAATGTAATGTCACAAAGCGACACGAAAATCATCCGATTTTCGTAGCTGGGTTTCGAATTAAGGCTGTATATTGGCATTTTTTTTAAAAAATAGCGTTTTTCCAAAGAACTTATCCAAAGAATAAATGCATTACTATTGATGTAAACTTTAGTTTTAGGAAGAAAAATTCTTAAATTAGTACCGTATAGAGAGAAAAACAAAATAAATTATCGGGTATTTTAAAACGAAGACAATCTGTTCAAGTGGAATTTCTTTGCTTGTCAGAGGTATTTTTCACAAAAGTTTTAGCTGTAATAATAAGGTAATAAATAAGAATACGGCTTATATATATTTTTTCAAATTTTTTCACTAATTGTTTGTATTGTCAAATGCTTACACATATTGACATGTTTTTACTGGTATTTAAAGATTCTAAAGTAATTTTTTATTCTTTTTAGAAATAATGAGGTATTTGTCTAATGTATTGCGTATTTTGTATATGTTACCGAAGTACGGAATCGTTAATCTGCAGATTAATTAGTTTTTTTTTTTTTTTTTTTTTTTTTTTTTTATAATGTACATTATTATGTGCACACAATTTGCAAATTATTGATAGCCAAACTAGGCCGAGCCTGTATTTTAGCTATCAATTTCTCCCAATTGTTCCATTAGTACACATTTAATTATTCTAATGACTACATACTTAATAATTATTATGTGAAAAAAAAATGAAAAATGAAAACAGGTTTTTTTTCTAACTTATGAGATGAGCCTAAGAACATAATATTTTAACAAACTCAGCATTTTATTACATTTTAACGTGCAAATGTATTTGTTCGGAAATTTATAACTAAGTACGACTATTTCTATTTCATTATGGTAAATAAATCTTCTATATCTTCATAACCTTTAGGTTTTAGCCAACCTGTTAATTTAGTTTTACAGTCGAATGTATTTAATGGGTATAAATGAATTATTTTATTAATTTTATTATATAAGAAAGGGCCTAAAAAGCACTGGAATTTGTGCATGAATGATAATGAATAAGAAAGGGTTGGACACACTTGGTAATACCTGCGATTCAGTAGCTGGTTTTTATTAAAGGTAAGTTTCTTATGTTGAGTTAGTATGGTTTCAACAATAAACAACTTCCTCACAGTTAATACATCGCAAAGGGCGTAAAGGCTATTTGTAGGAAACGTAAAGGGCTTAAATGTCATAACTTTAAGCAATGCACGCTGGGCTCTTTCTACCCGAATAATGTGACTTTTGCTAGCACTTCCCCACGCTCTTATGCAGTAAGATATAATGGATTGAGCTAAGGCGTAATATATTATTTTAATTAAGTTACCATCAGCAACATGGCGCAAATCTTAAAAATAAAAATTAATTTACGGCATCTGTCCGCTGTCATTTGAATATGCAACTTCCAATTAAAGGTGTGATCCAGAATAACGCCAAGGTATCTAATTGAGCTCACTCTCTCCAAAATAACACAGTGGCATATAGGAATAGATATTGATCGATCACAAGTGTGTGCCACAAGTTGGAAATTGTCATCAGGAATGTTTTTATTAGTTACACCAAAAGTGATATATTTGGTTTTGGACGTGTTAAGTGATAATTTATTTGTCTGAAGCCACTGCATTATTATTTCTAAGCCACTTTCAGCATTTGTCCTAGTCTCCTCCCAATCCATGCCGTCAAACACAAGCGCAGTATCATCTGCAAATGTAAAAATTTGACAGTTTTCCACCTGCAAGTTACATAGGTCATTTATATAGATTAGGAAAAGACTAGGACCAAGCACACTACCCTGAGGCACGCCATAAGAGATATCACAATCAGAGCTTACTTGATCACCAATTTTAACTCTCTGAGACCTACGAGAAATATAACTAGCGAACAAACGAAGAGGTTCTCCACGGATACCCATTCTTTCCATCTTTTCAAGGAGCTTGTGACCGGAGACCGTGTCAAACGCCTTTGCCAAGTCGAGAAAGACGCTTAAACATTTGTGCTTACTGTGAAGATGTTCTGCAATGTATTCAGTGATACTTGTAACAGCATCATTGGTAGACTTGCCAGCCCTAAACCCGTACTGATTACTTGATATTGAATTATGCTTATTGAGAAAGGACCATAATCGTTTATTCATTACCTTCTCTAGAATTTTAGAGAGAGCTGACAACACTGATATCGGGCGGTAATTGCTGACACAGTCTTTTGCACCCGCCTTGTGGATTGGATGAATTATAGAAATTTTAAAAATATCCGGAAAAACGCCCGTATTAATGCAAAGATTAACTATATGGGTCAACACTGGAACGATGAAGACCCTACATGTTTTGATAAAATAACTTGATATTCCATCCCAACCCACAGCGCTGTCATTTTTGAGACCCATAATAATGGCTTCAATTTCTTCATTGTCCGATTCATACATGACCATTGACTCAGGTACTGATTTTGATTTGTCTTTTACCAAGGAACTATGAGGATTACTAACATCTGGTATTTTCTCGGCATATGACCTACCTACATTCACAAAAAACTTGTTAACTAGCTCAATTGAATTTTTGGGAGTATCGGCAATTCTCAGAAGATCTGTTGGTATTTTTTTCTTTTTGTCAATATGTACAATAGATTTGATAGTATCCCACATTTTTTTAGGATTATTGGAATGTTTTTTCAGTTGATTTCTTTCATAATTCCTTTTGAGTCGTTTAAGCAAGTCGTTACAATAATTCTTGTATCTCGAATAAGTTATATGTATAATTTGATTGTTTGGCTCCTTTTTGCACTTAAGGTGCATTCTGTCGCGATTACGAATACATCTAATTAGACCCGGTGTAATCCAGGGTTTTAAGCAGCGAGAATTTCGAGGAACTATAGTTGTTAAGGAGTGCTTAGAGATAAGGTTCGTAAGTATCTGGACAAGAAGTTCGGCAGCTCGGTTTGCATCTTTTGTATTAAATATATCCTTTAAACTAATAGTTTTGAACTCTATCAGGAGATTTTGATAATTGATTTTATTAACAGCAAACGTTCGAGTTTCTTTAACTTTGGGTTTTTCAAAATCGAAACAAGTGAGAACTGCAGAGTGATCCGTAAGAGGAGCCGCGAGAACGATAGTAGCAGTTGGATTTCTCGTTTTGACCATGGAGTGGTCAATGCAATTTTCGCCCCTTGTGGGAAAAGAATGGCTTGTAAGTAAGCCATGTATTGCAAGCAAATTAAGATAAAGTTCTGAATTAGAGTCTTCGTTATTCGGTTTAATATCTATATTTGCGTCTCCCATAATTACTATATTAGAGTAGGATTGGTAGTTGGTCAATAATTTGTTCAACGAGTCAAGAAAAGGAGCAACGTTTCTAACTGATGGTGATCTGTAAAGCGCAATGATTATAGTATTAGTATCTATTTCAATTATCAAACAGGTAGCGTCAGTTACTGATGGTTCATAAATAGTACAAGATAACCCATTTTTGGTATAGATAATCAAACCATCGTTTTGCTTACGGTTTTTGTTAGTACAGTGGGAATCGTAATTAGAGATATTAGGAATGGCAGATAATTTAGAATTCCATGTCTCGGTAAGGATATATAGGTCACAGTTTATATTAATTCTTGAGAGCAAAATTTCAAATTCATTAAAGTTGCGATTTATGCTTCGTATGTTCTGAGTAAGTACTTTAAAGGTTAGGTTTTTATGGTAACCAGTTGCCAAGATGGATACACAGGATTCTGGATCACACCTGTATGACTTTCCAGCGTTTATGTCATCCAGATCACACGAGATATTGTTACTATCAAATGGTTCGAATTCTATTTTTTAAAAGCCATGACCCATCATTAAACTGCGTAAATTTTTCGTAATAGGTTAAATTATATGGAAGTGGTATATTTGAATAACTTGTATAATGAAATAAGTTAGCTGAGTTAGCAATCAACATTATGAGAATATTATGTAATGGTTTTTTAAGTTTAAAAATCTTAATGACTAAACTAACTTGACTAAACTGACTTGACTAGTGAATCTGCAGATTCACTGGTCAAGTCAGTTAAAGTGCGAAATTTTTCTCAAAGTATACAGTGAGTGAAATAGCCAAGGCTTCAGGAAATTTAAATAAAAGACTTATATTGAAAGTTTTGGCGCAAAAATTTAAAAATGAAACTTGATCAACATATCGCCGATAGTTCGTGGTTAAGGGCGACTGTTCTAGTTACCTTGAACTAGTAGATTCGAGTGGTTAAGTTCTTCCTGTATAACCAGTTAGGCAGGATTGAGTCGCAAATCACTTAGTTTGCTAATATTACGTCAATATGCTTATGAATATATAAATATACCTTTTCAAATTTTGGCTTACAGGTAGCGTGTGTCGCGACAATGGTTTTTGTTATGACACTGTCTTGGCTTGCATTTACTTTGTAAAGTTTAGTACCTAAATATTTGTAAAAAAAATCTTTGTCTTTCCGCCATCTCAATATCCTAACCTTTTATATCTTAAGAGATGAAATTTGAATACCTACCTTGAAATTTGGGTACCTTAAGATTTTTCTGTTCATGTTTATCAAAATAACAATTCTTTTAAACCTGTTACGGCCATCGTTTCACTCAACAATTATACATTGGTATCTAACATGTTAATACATTCTGTATAATATACATAATTATTAAGTTATATAGTTATAAGTTATATATAAATTATTAAACATTATAAAGTCAAACAAAGAAAACTATTCATCACATCGCACATTGGCGAATATTGGCCCCAACGTTGGCATTTTAGGCAATATCCGTTTGTTTGCAGAATGCCTGACCCTGCGGTTTCACCTTGACTCAAGGCGATTGATACAAACGATCTAAGGCTAAGTTGCACCACCTAACTTTAAACAAGCTTGTTAAAGTACCGGTTAAGCACAAGTTAGCCAAAAAAAGAGGTTGCCAGCCAGCATGATGTCCTTTGACAAGTTTGACGTGACAAATAGGTAGCATATCATTTGACGATTACTATAACTTTGACAGCGTTTTGGTGCAACTCACACTAAGTATTATAAAATCATCTAAAGATATATCACAGCGATAAGAATGCATTGTATCGGTACTTAAAATATTTTCGCCATTCAAGTTAGAGTTAGTTCAGTATCAGTAATAATATGTGTATTGTAGTTTTCTAAACAGTAAAAATATATTATTAAATGCTACTGTTTTATTACATGAACTAGCTTCTGCCCGCGACTTCGTCCGCGTGGATATTAGAGAAAATCCTTAGGGAACCTTCAACCAGGATCTGACCAGCCATTTTTACGCATTACGGCTTCCCGTTCCCGTTCCCGTTCCCGTTCCCGTTCCCGTTCCCGTTCCCGTCCCCGTCCCCGTCCCCGTCCCCGTCCCCGTCCCCGTCCCCGTCCCCGTCCCCGTCCCCGTCCCCGTCCCCGTCCCCGTCCCCGTCCCCGTCCCCGTCCCCGTCCCCGTCCCCGTCCCCCGTCCCCGTCCCCGTCCCCGTCCCCCGTCCCCGTCCCCGTCCCCGTCCCCGTCCCCGTCCCCGACCCGTCCCCGTCCCCGTCCCCGTCCCCTGGATGTGCATGTCCAGGTCCAATCATGGCCACCGTGTTGGACTTCAAAATAAATGTCATTTTCGCAACCACCAGTCAAATATGTGTTTGCCTATTTATTTTTAGACATGCTCCTACGAATTTTAAAGTTGTAATGTCTATTTTATAATATTTTTCCATACAAAATTTAAACCACATTTTCACCCCTTTAGGGGTTAAATCATGTCCACCGTGTTGGACTTCAAAATAAATCTCATTTTCGCAATCATCATCCCCGAAAACCCCAATAACGACATCCATATCTATTTTTGGGGTTTTTTTCCCCTTTTCACCCCCATTTCATCCCAATAGGGGTTCAAATACTAACAATAACAATATACGTTGCGTGAGATGTCTATCCATAAGCCTAAATTATAAATTTAGCGATATTTACTTCGAAAATAAAGTATTTTCTTCAATACACAACTTCATCCCCCTTTTGACCCCTTCGGGGGTAGAATTTTGAAAAACGCTGAGACCCGTATTTATTTATTTTCAATGGTCAGTCTAAACACAAAATTTGAAGATCCTAGCTTCAAAACTGAGGGACTTTCATACAAACTTTGATCCCCTTTTTTACCCCCTTAGGGGGTGAATTTTGAAAAACCCTTTCTTAGTGCACCCCTAGACCTCATAAGGAACCTACGTGCCAAATTTGGAGTCTCTAGACCCAGCGGTTTGGGCTGTGCGTTGATAGATCAGTCAGTCAGTCAGTCAGTCATTCAGTTTACGATTTTATAAATATAGATATGTTAGGCTCAAAGACCGAAATCGCTCATTAACCGAAAAAAAACTCGCAAAGCGTCGTGGTCACTGCCAAAATTCACAACGAAACTACAAACCACTTGAAATGATTAGGCATTTAGGAATTTTATGACATTTGTTTTTTTTTTTTTCAAATCAACGTAAGAGGTTCGATCATACACAAAATATTAACTATTGAAAACTACAATTATTTACCTGTCCGTCGGGTTATAGTTGAACGCGTCATAGCTTTTAGTCATTTCCATAAAGTGTAGTGGTCGTTTTGTACGATGACGACGACGCGAATTTCGCTTTATTACATTCAAATAAAAAAGTATTATTTTTCCAAAAAAAAAAACTAAACTGATCAAACTTAAGACCACATGGCGACACCCTAACAACAGGTGTACAGGCTACTCTACAACGCAGCTTGTCAAACAAATTGAATGTTTGGCCCTCTAATATTTACCAAACGTAATAACACAACAAGAATGAATTTGGTTTACTTTTGGTAAAAGAAATAGTAGATTATACAACAAGTGAAAAAAGAGGGAATTTAGTTCGAGGGGCTAAGTTGGATCCCGAGAGCAGCGAAGGATTCTAGAGTTGAATCCCGAGCGTAGCGAGGGATTCAAAAGTAGAATCCTGAGCGAAGCGAGGGATACAAAGGACCGAGATGAAATTTATTTTTCACGAGTTGTGTACTCTACTTTTTACCATTGACTGCGAGAAAAAAATAGCAGTACCTATAGTATTTATAGTTGTCCATCAGCCATTTTTGATGTCCCCACTGTGGGGCACAGGCCTTCCTTATGGGTGGTAAGGAGGACGGGCCATAACCCACCACGCGGGCCCAATGCGGATTGGTGGGTGTTAACGTCTGCAAATGCAGCCGGGAGCAACGGCTTAACGTGCCTTCTGAAGCACGGAGGAGCTCGAGATAATACATTTTTGGTCACCCATCCCATGACCGACCCTTGCGAACGTTGCTTAACTTCCGCAATCGCTGGGCCAGGCGCTAAACCACTGCGCCACCGAGCTAACTAAGAGGGAAACTACATGATCAATCTGGCATCAGTCCACTTCATCAGTTTGTATAGACTTTGGATTTTTTACAGTCTGAAGATCGTACCAGACTGATGGAATGGACTGATGCAACTAATCTCCCTCAAATATATAAAAAAGAACCCAAATGTAAGACACTAAAAAGGACCTCATTAATTTAGCGGGATATTTTTTAGAAAAAAACCCAAAGATAAGACACTAAAAAGAACCTAAATAAAATTGGCGGGATTATTTTTGTCATTTTAATTATAGAACTATAAATCTTTATCTATGGAATAGCTCCATACTTTCAGCACATTTTATTTTTTTTGTACCTAATTCATACGACGCGCGATTGTTCCAAATTCAAAATATTTTTATTCACTCGGTGAATAAAAACGCGTTTTATTCACTGTTATCAATGAATAAGACGCACTTTTTTGAGTGGCGATGGTAAAAAAGATATTCTGCACTTGACTTATTATTGTAGCTGGGTTGCTGCTATTACATATTACACTTTTAACATTATGTCTCAGCATTGGATAAATGAATAAGAAATTCGAATAGGTAACATAATATAAAGCTTAGAAATGAAAACTTTTAATGTCGTTTTAATGTCGTATCCTACAATTCTCAGTGAAGAATTAAAAATAAGATAAGAATAAGGGTACTGTTTTTACAAACATAGGCATTTCTTTTTCCCACAAAGTTAACTTACTAAAATATTAGCATAAGTCCACTTTTTGTACAATTAACACTGTACAATAAAAATTTTAAATGAAAAGACGAGTGGAATATAGGTAGAACACTAATTGCTTGTTTTACATTCGACAATTAGAATTCGAATATTAGACAATTTTATTCTACCTATAGATGAAACAGGCAGTAAATCAAGCTTCTCACCATTTTTGGAGATCAAAATACCACTCTTATTGAGGTCAACAAAACGACTGTTCCGAGTCTAGTGATTACTTGCTCAGTGGTCCTACAAACACAAAACGAGCAGTAAAAAAAATTACAAAACATGTTTGTATTTCGAATGCCTGAAACTAAAATGCAAAAAGCGTTTTTCAACAAATGACAAAAAAAATTAAAAAATAATACTATTGGCAAAACGGTTGCATACCATTAACGTCGATGGTACAGTCCGGCAAAAAAGTATAGAAATAACGGGGGAGCCACTTTCTTTGTCATTTGTGATATTATATTGTATTGTACCTATAGCACCACTCGACTACTTTAAATAAGCAAAAACCACGTGTTGTAGTATAAATCATTTTAGTTCCACTTTAAGACTTTTTTGTCAAGACCGTCGGCCCAGAGGCTCATTTTCAATCTATCGTATATTACCACCAGATCACATTGGCAAGATGGCCATTAGCTTGATGTTATCAAATATCGTCGTCTGGGTTGCGAGGTAGGAAGCTTCTGGGAGATATGCCACCCTGAACATGGCAATCGATCGCAAAAAATAATCGATCGCATATTGATATAAATGGTGAACAGATTTTTAGGAAGCATGCGCGCGGCCAAGGTAGAAACATAGAGACATTTTTTCCAAAAAAATAATCGACTACATACATATTAAAACCATAGTCTAGCGTCGCTTTCAGGAAGCGTCTAGGAGGTCAGGGCAGGTAAGTATATTTCACATTATGTGCTTCTGTGAGCTTTGTTCCTTATTCAATCGATACGAAACATGGTAGAAAAATTTTTTAGCACCTCATTATGACTATGTTAAAATTTTAGGCTAATTTGTAAAGTAGTTTTAAAACGGTAATGAACTAAACTTTTAAAAAAATCGCCAAAAACGCACCGATGCTTTTTTGTTAAATTACTAAAATGTGATGAAAATAAAGAACTTTTAAAATTCTTTAAGAAATATTCTACAGGATTTTTTACATAAGGCACATTATTTTTTGCGATCAATGGCCTTGTTCAGGGTGGCATATCTCCCAGAAGCTTCCTACTTCGCAACCCAGACGACGATATTTAATTTTTTTTTTTTTTTTTTTATTTATATTCAGGCATCGATGGCCCATAGATATATACCTTAAAAACTAAACATATATAATTTATAAAACAATGTTGTTAGTAAATAACTTAAAAACATATGTTAGTAAAAAAATCAAGTAGACACTTTGTGTGTCGAATCGGTGAATAATACCAAGCTAATGGCTATCTTGTCAATGTGGTCTGGTGGCAATATGGGATAGATTGAAAATGAGCCTCTGGGCCGACGGTCTATATAGTATACAATTTAACCTGCGTTGCTTCGATTAGATATCGTTGCTATTTTGTCTTTGATTGCATGCTTTTTTTCCGAGTATTAATATACTCGGAAAACCTTCGATAACACAACTTACCTGCTACTTGAGATGATGAGAATATCTGGCAAGAAGGTATTCGTTATACCTACTTATTTATTGGTATTGTGAAAGCATGACATTATGATTTGTTGTAATATAGGTAACCGTAACATAACATTGTAAGTGGAGCATTTGTTGTTGTTGAATTTTGTCGTCAATACAAAAAAAACTACTTATTTTATAAATTTTTAGGAATCAAAATAAAATTACTATTGTGTTTTAGGCGACTGGTTTTTATTGAAGGCATAACTTTTCACATAACTAATCGTTTCACTGAACTCAGCGTAAACTCAGAATACCTGGTGCTGATCTCTGTTCACAATGGCTTTGAAGTGGTTTGAACAAAACGCGGCAAAACTATATCATTGGGCAAAACTGTTATAAGCTTACACTTTGTTTTCTATAGCGTGTCCTTTAGAACGGTTGGCACGACTTTCTCCTATATTTCGCGTAAGTATCGTTCCAGTAAAGGATGGTATCCTTGTCCCACAATGGCGCCGTTGTAAACTCTTTGTCTATGACCAGGAGCTGCGGGCCTTCCTTATCTATGGGCCGCCATTTGGACGAGGTCGTTTGCGGCGTCGGGTCCCTGGAAGGAAACGGGAATTATATGTCATCTATTGTTACCCGCCGCCTGATGGGATGGAAATGCCTCCCGCGACAGTTACGGGCTCTCTGGATTGTATGTCGCGATGGCAGTTGTCTTATCTACATGTTTCAATTAAGATAATACGGATTTCCCCTTTAAGATTTGGAATTAATGATTTTAAATAGGAAATGCCCTCATCATGACTACATTACAGCAAAGAACGGGTCATATATTAATAACCCTAGGTCTATTAGAAGAAACATTTAAAAAACAATTTGTTCAGGTTTTTGAAACTTCTCTTAATATAGATTAGAAGTGTACATTCACCTTTATGTAATGTTGGTATGATGAAGCTGAAATATAGTTATGTAAATAACATGACACAGCAAAATGAGACACTGTGGCAGTTAACTTTTGTATTCCAAAAAATATGTGGCATGCAATATGTTGACCACAAAAAATTGTCATAATTTACATACGAGGAAAATTATATCTGCTTCGTGTAGACCTTAGACGAAAAACTCAATGTTTTCATGAATGCACGAGGATTAAAACTATTACCCCTCTAATAAAAAAAAATATTTAGCTTAATATAGTCACCAATCTACCACCAGTCTACCACCAGTAGATTGTGGTTTAGCGCCTGACCCAGCGATTGCAGAAGTTAAGCAACGTTCGCAAGGGTCGGTCATGGGATGGGTGACCAAAAATTTATTATTTAGAGCTCCTCCGTGCTTCGGAAGGCACGTGAAGCCGTTGGTCCCGGCTGCATTTGCAGTCGTTAACACCCACCAATCCGCATGGGCCCGCGTGGTGGGTTATGGCCCATCCTCCTTACCACCCATAAGGAAGGCCTGTGCCCTAGCAGTGGGTACATCAAAAATGGCTGATGGACAGTAGATTGGTAGACCTTAGACGAAAAACTCAATATTCTCATGAATGCACGAGGATTGGGACTATAAAAAAATGAATATTTAGCTTAATATAGTCCACCAATCAGTAGATTGGTATAATATTGAACACCCCCAGTGTTTTATCAACATACACTGGAGTTTTAATGATAATTTATACTACTAATTCGACAGATATTATACGTACCCATATTTAGCGAAATTAGTCCACATGATGCTTATTCTCTGGATCATCTCACTTTCTACATACTCATGGATTGGTACAGGTATTTTGATTTTGAACATGTAAAATATCTCGTCGGCATGCGTGGCTCCTGGCGCGCTCCCGAACCCAAAGTACATCTTAGCGAAATTCATCCAGCCATCATGACTGAACTTGTACGAAAATACTGGCTCTTCAGACGCCCTACTGATCATGTGCGTCGTCACTATCGTAGGATAACTAATACACGAATCTCCTTCATAGAAGGAAAACCTTACCATATTATCTTTGGTAATCTTCTCCTCTCTCATATACAAATCTCTCAACTTTCTAGCAGTCTCTACTTTTTCTTTTTCACTAGGGAATTCAAGATCCCTTGGCAATGCTCCATAAAAGTCCATTCTGGCAATTGTGGTTTCGTTTTCTTTGCCTGCAAACATATATCCCTCAGCACTATTATGTCCTATTATTATCGGCACTTTATTGAATAGACCCTTAGATAGTAAATTATAGGGAGTATCGGTCAAGAACTGCTCTACACCAGGTATACTTCTTTCTACGCAAGGCACGAAAATATTTTCCGATAAAACTATATCTCCCTTGTTTCTAGGCACACGGCACCTCATCAACTCTTCACCAGTCTTGTTCATAAATATTTTATAGATTTCATTGGGATTTTTCGTGTCATATCCCATTTGCTTAGCAAACAAACCAGCTGTTTTAAGAGGCTCGAACTGAAAACTCCATGGAGACATTGCAGAACCACTCTGCATGATTGCTCTACGATAAAGTCCATTGGACATAGGTGACAAGAGATGGTACATGACTGCAGCAGCGCCAGCACTTTCACCAAAGATGGTAACATTATCAGGGTCTCCACCAAAAGCTTTAATGTTTCTTTGAACCCATCTTAACGCTGCAACCTGGTCTTTGAGACCAGCGTTCCCAGGGGCTTCTTTGATTCCGAGGCATAGGAATCCTAAGATCTCCAGTCTGTAATTGAATGTGACAAGGATGACGTCACGTTTGACCAAATACTCTGGGCCGTAGAGAAATGGGGAACCTGATCCGTCTCTGAATCCGCCTCCGTGAATGAAGACCATGACTGCCCGAAGACGTTGGGAACTTTCGAGTGGCGTGTAGATGTTCATGGTAAGGCAATCCTCTCTCCCTGATACCCTTGTGGCTGAGAAACGCTGCGTGCACCGGACATGCTCGTCGGTCGCGTCGAAGATTCCTTCCCACGATGGCTCGGGGCCTGGTGCCTGGAACAAGACATAAATAAATTGTTAATAGAAGGAAACACAATATAGGGTTATTTTTAGACAAATTTAAATAATACAGTCATGATCTTCATGTCATGACAGTAGATAAGTATAAATTAATTGCGATGATGACTAATGAATAAAATATCGAAATACTAATAAAAATCGTAAACATATTAAACTTTTAGAGTAGCTTGTATACCCCTTGGTTATAATTTGTTTTATGACCCTTCAAAGTTGGGTGGACAAGTCCATTTAAAAAGGATAAAATTTGATAAAATAAATGATACCTTTAGTTAGTCTGTAAAATGTAATTTGTCTAAGAAACCATTTTGGTAAACACAATATTTAATATAGCTGCCGAACAAATTTTCTACGCGTTGCATACAAACTACTCAGGCGTGACGTCATAATTGAGTAGCCGTTTGTATGGAGCGTTTTTGGGCGAGTACATCCATTTGTGTGCATTTCACACTGTGATATCTCGGGCAGTTTTTATGTTAGCGAAATAATTATTTTACCAATGTTTTCTATTCATGTTCTATTTTTTTAAGGGTGCAGAGCGCGTCCACTAGCGCCGCCATTCAAGAAAAACTCATTACAACGAAATAACCATGTTGAATAAAATTCTGAAAAATATAAAAACTAGAATTAGCTATCAACTAATTTTGTATGCGTTAAATTCTTAGTTAATCCAGATTTTAGCTACACAAACACATTTAAACCAGGAAAAAAACGCATGCGAAAATAGTTTATAACTAATGCTAGTTTTTATATTTTTCAGAATTTCATTAATCATAGTTCGTTTCGTTGTAATGTTTTTTTCTTGATTGGCGGCGCTAGTGGACGCGCGATGCACCCTTAACAAGATCTCATTAAAAACTAATTATTGTACTAACCACAATAATAATGACATCACAAACCAGCAGTACTTACTTACTCGTAACTTAGTTGTTGTTCTATTCCAATCAACGATAATTTCATAGCTCGTCGCTTGTGTTCCTTGAAATATTTGAAAGACCTTGCATTCACAAAAGTGCATTCTACTTCAGCCTTTTTTTAATGTCCCCACTGCTGGGGCACAGGCCTTCCTTAAGGGTGGATAAGGAGGATGGGCCAATCCACCACACGGGCCCAATGTGGATTAGTGGGTGTTAATGACTGTAAATGCAGTCGGGACCAACAGCTTAACGTGCTTTCTGGAGCACGGAGGAGCTCAAGATAATATTGGTCCAAAAATTTATTATCTTGAGATAAAAAATAAATAAGTTTTCGCATGACTGACATAGAGTATTGCGAAAACTTATTTATTTTTTAATAACAAAGAAAGTTACAATTCAACTACATACATCTTATTTGACATTCTATAAATATGTTAAAACAAAACACATACAGCTGAACTCGAAATACTCTGTCGGTAGCTATCGTAGGTCGTTGATGTCTTTTTAACCGACTTCAAAAAAAGGAGGAGGTTCTCAAGTCGACGGTATTTTTTTAACAGACTTCAAAAAAAGGAGGAGGTTCTCAAGTCGACGGTATTTTTTTTTATGTATGTTTTAACATAACTTTGTCAATCTCAAACCGATTTTAAAAATAATTTTTTTGTTTGAAAGCATATAGTTAGAGATTGGTCCCATTGTCATAAGATCACGATCTGATGATGGTATCCTGGAGAAATCAAGGGAACTCTTCAAATATTATAGGCACACCTATAGCGATTTTGGTATTTTCTTAAGTAACTCGTGCATTTGCTTTCGAAAAGTACCATTTTGGTGAAGTGGAACTGATGATGAAGACCATAGATGATCACCGGAACTATTCAATAGGTACTAAACTAAGTATCTCACTGGTGCGATACGATTACTTTAATACGGTTGCTAGGCTATTTATGTTGTTCGTCATAATGCATATGGTGAAGTGGAGCTGATAGTGAAGTACCAGGAGAACTCCTCAAGAGCTAACGCCCCTGCGTCGGGAAAACCAGTATTTTGTAAAAGGTGATGAGCTATTGACATAAGACTATTGTAACTTAGATAATATCGTCGCTAAATATACCATACTTACACAAAAAAGTTAAATTAAAAAAATAATAACTTTGGGTCTACCCATGTTTTATCTACCTAGATAATATACTTACTGGATAAGATAATATAAATAAACTAAAGTCTACCAAATACAGAAGGTACTTACTAACACTAAAAATAAAAAAATAAAAATGTTTTAATAAAAACAAAAAACCGACTTCAAAAAAGCTGAAGATGAAAACAAAAAAGCTTTAAAATTTAATACCTCTAAAAAGCAAGAAATAATATTCAAATCACTAGATACGCATATCATTGTAATAAAACACGTCTAATGAAGTCGGGTGGGGCTTTTAGAATAAAAAAAAGATGTTGAACTTCAGCCCCAGTGCGTGCCCGCGGGCGCGACCGTCCCGCGCAGCCAGCCGCTGCTCACGCGCACCGTCGCCGTCTACACGTCACTGTAGTCTATGGATCAATGGATATGTGTCTGTGGTAGTGAGCACATACCTGGAATCTCAGGTAACGGTGGCATACGGCACGCCGAGGTACTGGTAGTGCGTGCCCGCGGGCGCGACCGTCCCGCGCAGTCAGCCGCTGCTCACGCGCACCGCCGCCGTCTACACGTCACTGTAGTCTATGGATCAATGGATATGTGTCTGTGGTAGTGAGCACACACCTGGAATCTCTGGTAACGGTGGCGTACGGCACGCTGAGGTACTGCCCGTGGGCGCGACCATCCCGTGCAGCCCAGCCGCCACGCCGCGTCGATCACACCCACCGCCACCGTCCTCACGTCACTGCAGCCTATGGACCAATGTTTATGTGTCTGTGGTGGTGACCACGCACCTGGAACCTGTGCGCGACGGTGGCGTACGGCATGCCGAGGTACTGGTAGTGCGTGCCCGCGGGCGCGACCGTCCCGCGCAGCCAGCCGCCGCTCACGCGCACCGCCGCCGTCGGCTGCCGCACCACGCGCGCCGCCCACAGCGACCACAGCACCACCCACTTCCACGACCACATCACTCACTCACCTGTAAAAATTTGAAGCAAACATAAATATTTGAGCAAAATAACCTCAACATTAACATTTCAACATTGACAAAAAGTTGTTAATGAGTATTTAAAAATATTGAAAGAAAAAACTTTGAACTGCTGGCTTCTGCATCATAAAAATTAATTTAAGTAATCTGCTCATTGTGTCTCAAATATCTTCAACTAAACTTAATTTTCTACACATTAGGGTTTCAAATCAATTGGATAAACTTGACTGTTGTGTTAAATATACACACACAAAGTACATATTTGCGTTTGTATCCGCGCCCGCGCCAAGTGAGGTCAATGCTAAAGGGTCAGTGCCCTCGGTGCTGTCAGCTGTTAGACAGTTTTACCATCTTACCGATGATATGACATCACAACAAAAAAGATTAGTAGCCGATTATACTAAAGATCAGTTAGGTACTTACTAGACGATTAAGATTAACTGTATATTTTTTTATTCTTTTAAATTACCATAGTTTATAGTATGTATTTTTCGTCATATTTTGTGATTATGATAAATAAAAAAATACTTCTTTTATTTAGTAAAGATTCAGAAATAAAGTTAATAAGGAGGTATGATTTTGGAACGTATAACCAATGTATCGAACCGACTGACACATGCATACACGTTGTTTATCTGATATTTATTATTTTTCTTGTGTTTTACATGGTCACAGTAGTGATTTATTAAATTGTTTTATGTAAACAGACAGACGTCAAATTATAACATAATAACCCAAAAGCACTTACTACTACACTACTGTAATATACCCGTATAGTACAGTAATAATGTGTACGATGTGATGTGAAGTTTGTTTTGAAATCCACTGAATTAAGTGAATGAGTTAATGAGAATGGGCATTGTTAATTATAAAGCAATCAGATTTACTCACATAGTTCTGCGTATTGTTTTAAATTTTTATTAGGTAGGTAATATTAAAGGCAAATTTTAGAAAACAAGTTTATACAATACTAAATAACATACTAGAAAAAATTCTACTCGTTCGTCACCAGGATTGTCTCAGGCGGGAAACGAACCCGCTACCTATGGAATTCCGGTCCAATGCCAACCAACTGAGCTACCGAGTGGCATAGTCGAAATCATAAAAAATAGCACAATGCTTACAAAATTGCATTGTGGTTGCTAAAACTCAAATTAAAAAATACAAATTTATATTTTTACCCCCTTACTAATAAAGATTGTATTGCAGATGTGTAGTTACACAATGGTTACTTTCTGTCAAACTACCTATTTGAGTTTGACATTAAAAAGAAAGTGACAAAACACTGTGTAACTATACATTTGCTATACAATCTTTATTAGTAAGGGGGCCTAAAATATTTTTTTAATAAAAAAAGCTTTTTCTTTTTTTTCCTTTTTCTAATAAATGTTATGAATAATTATATTAATTATTCATATTCAAACAATAACAAAAAAATAAATTACATTCAAAAACAATCGAGCGGTTGTCACCAGTTCAAAAAATCGTTCACTGATAATGTCCACATCCACATAACATAAGTTCTGCTGAAACTATCACATGTTGGATTCACTCTAGTTTAGTTTTTACTATCAAGAAATCTTTCTAACGTCACTTTCTCCGAGCGATGCGTACGCGCAAGTCGCCGATCACGCGTTATCTGAGAGGCGGTCAACACGAAATGACTAGAACAAGAATAACGACGTTTATGGAAATGTAAGTAGCTATCACTTGGAAAGTAGTCATTGACGGATCGAGAGATGCTCTAAAACAGTTCTGGAGCTAAAATAATTTTGAGGCCGTTAAATCATCGGATTCGTAAGATGATCGAAGGATACGAACATTTTTTTTACGTTATACTTTTTCTTGTGTCTGGATGGTTGCAATACTGACCTCGTTTCTAACTTAAGAGTGCATAAGATTTTGCAATCATTACATTTTATTTAAAAATCTCTTTGTTACGATTTATAATAGCCAAGCTTAAATTAAAGTATGTATGATACAATATTTACATGAATTATTCTCAGATCAATATAAAACGTACCCACGTAATACAACGATGGTTGTATTAATCTTATACTTATGTAAGTAAATAAGTAAATATTTATAGAAACGAATCAATTGAAGATCAAACAAGAATATTGTTGCGTGTAATGTAATGTTATGTAATGTGATGTTGCAACATAATACAGCGACCAGCATTATGGCTAAATTCCTAGTTAAATAAGTGTCGATTTGGTTAACAATGGACAACATAACACACTTCAGGACCTGTATTCTGGTTGCCAGAAGGACTTTGCAGTCTTGCGGTGGCTCATTAACTACGTGACACGAATGATTAGGGCTACCACTCAGTATTGGTACACAAACACAATAAACTTTGCCCTACAAATAATCTACCGACATAAACCACTATAAACGAAATTACAAAAATATGTTCAAAACTTTTTTTTCAGAAACTTTCTGCAACTTATTAGCATACACCTATATTATCGCTGTTCACTAATAATGTGGTAAAGTACGTCTACATGACTTTAACAACAATTTTAAATTACATCCACTTAATTAAGTAGATTTCTAATAATTACAAAACTTTAAGCAACAGACACACGCTAGTCCATCTAGATTCAAAAAATATTTAGTGTTTTTCTAAACCGTCCGATCCGATCCTACTAAATAGGATGAAGTTTATGTTTTTAAGTCCAACTGAAAAAAAGACATAAACCGGATATCCTTCATCGGAAGGTATTAATAGTCCATATCTTATTTCCAGAACTTCAAAGTTGAGACATGTTCGTGTGGACCCCAAACCCGTCACACCAGTACCCGGTCCAGATAGACCGGTTTGGTAAACTTACGTCATAACGACTCGCCGACGAGACACCCGGCTTCGACACTGGCTGGAATGCGACCTTACCATTTGGATGATATTCATACTTCTTCACTACCGTGATATGCCAATAATTATTGCAGTTGATGAACCTTATGCGTATAGGCATAAGGAAAATTATGGCCATAATTATTGCCATTTCACGGTAGTGTGGTCGTAACATTACGATATTGCAGATACAGAAAAAAACCGGCCAAGTGCTTGTCGGGCCACGCTATATAATAGAATAGGGTTAGGTAGTACCTCGTAACCTTATACCATATCATACCATTTTGTTGTTTTGTTGTTGTCATTTTGTTGTTTTCTGTATTCTGTAATGATTCAATGTTATATTACTACATTCTTCTTTTTATCAGCGGTCGCTCAAGCATTGTCATTGTGTATGTAAAATGATTACCTACAGGTCAGGCTACGCCTAGTGTAGGGATCATTGCAAATATTCTTTGAAATGACATCATTCAATTTTAGTGTAACTTTATGAATTTGAAGCTTATCATCTAACTCTTTTTGTTAACATTGTGTCAATAAATAGTCAGGTGGAGTAAGTGAAACACCGGGGCAAGTGAAACACCCAACCATATCTAAGAAACTATCGTAGTTTATTCTCGCAGCGATGTGTCGATAAAGCAGGAATGACGAATGACTTTTCTTAATACAACACAGATATCGCTGCGATCAGTAAACTAGATAGTAAACCAAAAAGAAATTCATTAGATGTCAAAACGCAAAACACGAGTGATAGGCGGGAACATTTTGGCAATCATACAAGCAAAATTAAAGAGTAATTAAAAGTTTTGTTATGGAAAGTATTGCATGTAAAGTATTATCTTACATGATCTAACATCTATTTTAGATAAATCCTTCATGAAATAGAGTTATCTTAATCTGAAAATCTTAACATCAAAAAGAGCTAAAAGAGGGAAGTGAAACAGTCATGACGGGAAGTGAAACATATGGCGCACTTCCCCCATGTCAGATATCACAAACCTTTTTTCCATGAACTTTTATAACGTAATGACATTGGGCGCATTCTGTCAGACAAATCTTTGAGTCATCGATCGCCATAGAGTAAATTTTAACCATGGAAAGTAAAATATTGAACATTCTATACAAATTACTTTCCATGGTCAAAAATTACAAATAATAAATTGATCAACCATTACTCGTCAACTTGTAAAGTCTACCTAATGGTTTCTGAATTTTTTTACGTAAGCAAAACCAACCGTTTTTCTTGTAGAGGAGGAGGACACTCGACTCCAAGAAAAATTTTGCAAATGGAGCCCTAAATAGCAAACTCACAATATTTTTAAAAGACCTATCAAACGACAATTTTTCATCCCCACTTTACATGTAGGGAAAGTACATCCTACTTACACAAAAAATAATGTTTTACAAGATTTTATTCTACCACTTTTTGGCGTGATTAATATTCATAATATTCATGTTTAATTACACCCTTCTAGCACTAAGGGCCTCTGAGCTAAGCCGCGGACGGACGGATAGACTGACAAGATGAAACTATAAGGGTTCCTTGACTACGGAACCATAAAAACGGTCAACAACAAATAGTGTAATATTAATTTTAACACTTTCAGTGGAAGTATCTCAATGTCTGAGATTATAATATCAACGCCGCAACGGGCGCCCTGATGCACCGTAGAAAGTAAAGAAGCGCCTCTATTTCTTTCGACTGTATCTATTTCACATAGGGTAGAGCGTCGTGACAAAAAACTAAACTTGTAAGTGCGCCACAGGCTGAAAAAGATTGGGAACCCTTGCCATAGTATAGTATTCGTCTAAACTTCAACAGGATCCAGTTTTCACAAAGTTCTCTAAACGCCGAAAAGTATTTTGTAAGTTAGCTCGGTGCTGCATGTGCCGGCTAAGTAACCGGGGCTTATCAGAGACGACGCGCGTCCAACTATCACCATTCCCGGGCGTTCCTTATCTCTGTGTGGGTCGCGGAACTTGCATGCATTGCATACCCTTAAAGGATCTCGGGTTCACTCCGCTAAGAACTTCAGTTTTGCACAAAATTTGCAGTTCACCAGTAACTCCAAGTTAGTTATTTTTACTAAAATTGTATGCTGTCATCATAATTATTCAATTTTGTAGTCCCTAATGCTGTAAGGCTTTTTTGCTTTATGGATGGATAACAAAGAGTAAGCTAATGTATGGCTATATACCTACCTACTCTTCCTGCAGACGTAGCAGCCAGGAACTTTCCGAAGCACGGAAGAGCTTGCGATAATAAAATGTTGGTAACCAATCCCGTGACTGACCCTTGTGAATAAATCCGTCGTCGTTTTTACGTAACATTACAATCTTAAGTACCTAATCAAAAGTTCAAAATCCAAACCAATAATTTATGATACTCATACTATAGGTAGGTATATGGCCGGAGCCATAATGGGTGGAGCTCGGTCGCGCAGTGGTTTAGCGCCTGGCCCTTGCAAGGGTCGGTCATGGGATGGGTGACCAAAAATGTATTATCTCGAGCTCCTCCGTGCTTCGGAAGGCACGTTAAGCCGTTGGTCCCGGCTGCATTTGCAGTTGTTAACACCCACCAATCCGCATTGGGCCCGCGTGGTGGGTTATGGCCCGTCCTCCTTACCACCCATAAGGAAGGCTTGTGCCCCAGCAGTGGGGACATCAAAAATGGCTGATGGACACTAATATGGAAGCCGTTTGGTTATTTCATAAGGTAGGAGTCGCCTAATTGAGTCATTGTCATCACCAAACTTAATGTAAAATAAGGATGATTATGTGCCACAAGGTTCACGTTATATGTCCGGTTTGATACCATCCGGCAAGGTTACAAAACTGAACCGTCATTGCATACTCGTATTTACTAATCAGTTGTGTGGATGTTATCTGTTAAAATACACGTGTTTTAATAATTTAAAAAAGTAATCGTTAAAAGTGCTCATTACTTATCTTGAACTAAAGTTAATAACTATGTGAACAGTTAGTGCTAAAGTACCTACCTACCTATTTATTATAGACGTAAAAATTGGAGTGGTGCTAGTTTTTATTCCATATATCTAGTCGGCGTTTGCTGTTATAAGTGCTTACATAGTAATTAGTATTAAGGTCGTCTTATCAGTTTTAATCAAGGTTAATTAATTATAATACGTATCAAAACAGTACCATAGTCAGTTACTACAATACAACGCTAGTCTTGTATTTGTTGAGTTGGTATAAAACTAACATTGCTTCAAAATGTTATGTAGGCGTATTTGAGTTTATAGTGAAAATAAGGCCAGTTTCTCAGATGCCGGTTAATAGAACAGAAAGTGTATGAAATATTTATCTGGTAAATGAGACGAAACGGGCCTTTTGCTTGTCAATGGTTTATTTATACTGAAAAACTGCGTCTTTCTTTGATTCAGTGAAAACCATTTTTTTCAGAAAATAATTATGCTAACCTAATTATGACAAAAATGCCAATGACGATGGATAATCATATGATGAAATAGGCAGATACAGAATCATATCTTTCTTGAAACGATTCAGTTAAGTTTTTCCGCTGTGTTTATTTATCTTACCGACTAACACACCAAGTTAAAATAATCTTTATTCAAATAACCAATATTAATCACTTTTGAATCGCCTTTATAACTGACAAGAAGAACGGGCGCAATAAGTAGGTAACGATAGGTACACCTTTATTTTATCCCTTCCCACTCTGTGTTTATGCGAGTTCGTCACTAAACATTTCAATATTTATTTATCTATAGTTATATAGAATTTCTAATTCTTATTTCATTAGTTTTACGTCATATAGATTGTCAGTCAGAACTTGGTTAGATACGTTATCTTTATAAGCATCTATAGATATAATAATATGAAGTTACTTGTAGATAGTAGCCGATACTCGTTATTCTATGTTGCGTGTTCAACGCGTAAAGCAATGTAACTAATTTCATTGGTAATTATTAAGTTTTTAAATTAGTTTGTCAGTATGAGTCATTTATGATTGAAAAACTGTGGTGAGGTGCCAAAGATTGTGGGTGGTAATGACAATGTGGTCTGTTAAGTGGTCATGGAAGTGGGTGGTGCTGTGGTCGCTGTGGGCGGCGCGCGTGGTGCGGCAGCCGACGATGGCGGTGCGCGTGAGCGGCGGGTGGCTGCGCGGGACGGTCGCGCCCGCGGGCACGCACTACCAGTACCTCGGCGTGCCGTACGCCACCGTCACGCACAGGTTCCAGGTGCGTGCTAACCACCACAGCACACATACATAACAGGATACATGGCAGTGACGTGTAGTCGGTGGCGGTGCGCGTGAGCGGCGGCTGGCTGCGCGGGACGGTCGCGCCCGCGGGCACGCACTGCCAGTACCTCGGCGTGCCGTACGCCACCGTCACGCACAGGTTCCGTGTGCTCACACCGCAGACACATAATAGGGTGATGATGATGATGATATGATGATGTCCTCCTCGACGTGTCCGTCGACGGCGACACATTAGCTATTTTAACTTGCCAGGTGTCATCAGCGCGTGACGTGAGTATGTTACAATGGATGAGCAATTGCGCAGGTGCAAACCCACTCTCTCGTCCCAAATCCTCGGTGGCCAATGGATCGGAGACCGATACGATTGACCACGGTTAAGAGATGCAGTAACTGGCCACAGACCACTATACGAATCCTGGCATGCGGCCTTAGAGGTATGTCTCAGATACTTTGCTGCATCGCTATATAAGCCGAGATTAGTGCCTATCGACGGTGTTCGCCTTCCATACCGGTGTAGTCTTCGTGTACTAAATGGATCTCCTGTCATGGCTATGTCCGCGAGATAGCGTGCATGGCCCCGGTTCACCGGTTTAGCCCGCAGGTCGACGCGGTTTACCGGGGTGTGGCCTCTGCGTACACGACGGCTACTTGGAGCTACTGGTGAAGAGATTTCGGAGTATCAGTAGACCAGGCAGCAACTACCACTCACACCGATGTAAGCTGACCGACAGTCCTGTAAAGGTACTACTACTAGACATCCCCTACACCCCATAATAGGGTACAATGACAGTGACGTGAGGACGGTGGCGGTGCGCGTCCGCGGCAGCTGGCTGCACGGAACGGTCGCGCTCACATACTACCAGTACGTGTACCGACCGAGATACTCCTTGGCTGCATTACGCCACTGTCACGCACAAGTTTCAGGTGCGTGCTGGAAATTTACGTTTTGTGCTCAACGTGCTCGAAGTTCTGGGGCCTATTTTTGAATCGCTCGACAGGCATCGAGCGCTCTTATATTGATTTTCGTTCGACATTCGACTCGACCTCCATACATTTGAGTCAAATGTCGAACGAAAATCAGTAGAAAAGGGCGCTCGACGCCAGTCGAGCGTTTCAAAAATTGGCCCCAGAACTTCGAGCACGTTGAGCACAAAACTTGAATTTCCTGCACTTGAAAACTGTGACGAAACGAAAGACCATTCTCAATAAAAAAAATTATAAATTAAAAACCTTCTTGACACAATCATTTTGGCCTTAGAGTAAGACGGGCTTCCGGGACGAAGGACGAAGGCGTCGCTGCTCGAAGATTTTGGTCATCCAAATCATTTAGAATTTTAGATCATTAATGAACTTTTGCGCAGCCACATTCTTAGTGCTAAAGTTGACTGAATTATCACTTGTGCGAAAAGTTAGTATAATAAGTATTTATAATTATCAATATTTTACATATTGTATAGTTGAGCTGAAGTTATTGTTTTCTTTATTTTTTGTTTTATTTTTATTTGTTATATCCCCTTACAGCTTGTTATTGTCATTTCAGGCTCCGGGCCCGGAACCAACTTGGGAGGGCGAGTTTGATGCAATCGATGAATATGTAGTCTGCGAGCAAACTTTATACTCTGGATCAAAGTACACGCAGGGCCAACGAGAATGTTTAGTGCTCAACGTCTACATGCCTCTCCACAAGCCACAGAATAAACCATTGCCCGTCATGGTCTTCATCCATGGGGGAGGATTCTTCCAACGGTCCGCTTCTCCAGGCGTATACGGCCCAGAATATCTTACATCGAAAGGAGTTATTTTAGTCACATTAAACTACAGATTGAATATCCAAGGCTTCCTATGTTTAGGCATCAAAGAAGCCCCTGGTAATGCAGGCATGAAGGACCAAGTGGCAGGTTTGAAATGGGTACAGAGAAATATCAGAGTGTTTGGTGGTGACCCTGATAATGTTACCCTATTCGGAGAAAGTGCAGGAGCGGCTTCTGTATCCTTTCATGTCTTATCACCGATGTCTAAAGGTTTGTTCCACAAGGCCATAATACAGAGTGGATCAGCACTAGGCAGTTGGGCTTTCCAATATAATCCAGTCTACATGGCTAGTTTATTAGCAAAAACTATGGGCTTTCACAGCCAGGACCCTCATGAGTTGTACAATTTTTTTATAGACAAAAGTGACACTGATCTAATTATAACACGTGTTCCGCGAAAGGAAGGTAATATTATATTGTCAGAAATTCTGTATGTGCCATGTGCTGAGAAAGAAATCGAAGAAGAAGAATATTTCCTTACGGAATTACCAGACGACGTTTTTAAGAAAGGTACCTACAACAAAATCCCATTGATTATAGGGGCAAATGTTGAAGAAGGACTTTTATTTGCAGGAATGGAGACTGAAACTTATCTAAAAAACATAACATTTGAGAAAGCTTTACCTAAAGATTTAGTTTTTCCATCAGATGTTGAACGGAAATTAGTTGCAGACCAAGTTAAGAAATTGTACCTGGGCGATGATGAGTTAACAGAGAACACTCTTTATAAGTTATCGAAATTTCATGGTGATCCTTTTTTCGTCTACCCTTCTCTGCACGAGACAGATTTGATAGCACGAAGCAGTGGAAACCCCATTTATTACTATTTATTTAGCTACGACGGATGGAGAAACATGCTCAAACTAATGTTACCAAGTAAACTGAGTAGTGTGGCGGAAGGAGCAACTCATGCAGACGAGTTGTTTTATTTATTCTGCTCAAAGTTCATGCCATCATTTTTTGAAGACACAATGATCAGCATTATGAGTACAATGTGGACGAACTTCGCTAAATTTGGGTAAATATTTGTTTTTTTCTTTTAATATTAAACTCAGATTATGCCAATATAAAAAATATGAGACAGTCAACAACTTGAATTGCCTCGATTGAATGCGCAAACTTTTTAGTCGAGCTAAGTTAAGTCGAGCCTCAACACAGGTTTTATAGTACTTCTTGTATGGTCTGTGTTATTATAATAATCTAGTAATGTTTATCGGTACTGGAAATCTATAATATGTATTATCCTTATCTCTGATAATTTCGTCATTACTCATAAATAATTTGACGGACTTGATGTTCTTAAATGATTGCGTATAATGCGTAATCTAGCTGCCTCTCTGGTTCGTCAAGCCGTGTAAGACGCAGGGGTCCCGGGTTCGATTCCCAGGAGGGGGGTACAATTTGTACTTGGTTTGGTTGGTCGTTGGGCTTATTTTCAAGTCCGCCTGGCTAGCTATATATACTACCATATTACCTAAGTCTGACACCATAACATCAATTTTAAAATTGTTGTGTTCCGGCAGTTAAAGGTAAGATAGTCAGTTCCTCAGTGATGAGGATTCTTGGACTACTGCGCTTCCACCTTCGTCACTTAACATCGTGAGGTGAAGGCCAAGCACTATCCAGTTGTGTTAAAAAAATATGTTTTTTTCGTTTACAGAGATCCAACTCCAGATGATAGCAACTTGGTACCCATAAAATGGCCCATGATAACCTCTAAAGACCAACGTGCTTTAGTCATCGACCGACAACTGAACACAGTGCCGTTATGGCACAACCCATCACTCCTATTTTGGAGGGATGTCTACTCAAAATACCGTAGAAAATTATAATTTTAAGTTTTTTGTGATTATTGCTGTCATAAATTTATATGAATATATAATTAATGTATTTTAATATTGTTCTTCCGTCAATTACGTTTTCATAATTTACCTTTAGAATTAACAAATCCAAAGAATTAAACTTTTGACAAGCTACGTTCCATTGTGTTCTGAAAATATTTATAAAGTTGTTATATTTGAAGGCCAAAAAGGGCAAATTCAGATGCCAATAGGTTGCACGCTTGTATTGTTTTCAAAACAACTATTGTAAACCACCTAGTAGATAGGTGTAAGAAAAAACATTAAACTTTAGAACTGGTGTAAAGAGGCTGTTACACAAAGAGAGTTTGGAGTTTTTTGGCGCCATTTTGTCGAGTTGAGTTCGGTGACTATTTTAATTATTTTCAAATTGTTTCATAGTGGATATTATGTCTTAAAATTTGTGCAGTTTTATGGTAGAAGTGTCTACGTATCTGAACAATATGTGGGATAATTGAAATAGGTGCGATCTTGGTTGTGTGAAGCTGAGACTTTTATTGTAGTGGTGGCTGCCTCGGCAGAACTTACCGAGTAAACTGTTGCACCCGCATTTTAATGTAAACTGAAACAATACCACTGAATTATTTAACACTTGACACTGGCAAAAATTACTCCCTAAAGAGGAGTAGATTGCAATAACAAAAATAAGAATAGGAAGAAGGAAAGTTTTTCGCACGCGAGTGGCGATTTCTTCTAGGCAATAATATTATTTATTTATTAATCGTTTAGTATCGCTGTAAAGTGGAGATGAGGTCTTTTGAAAATATTGTAGGTTCGTAAAAACCCACTTTTCGGAATATTAAACATGCCGACATGCACTTGGCCGGTTTTAATTTTATGGTTAGCTAGTATGATTTTAATTGGGTACCATTAAAATTTTTGCTTATCATTGTATACATAAGACCAAAAAATCAAATATGACACGAAGAATCTCATTTCAGGGCCCTGGTCCAGAGCCAACGTGGACAGGAATTTATGAGGCTGTCGAAGAAAATATTCGTTGCACGCAAGCAACGCACGATGGCTCAAGCTCTACAATGGGCCAGCCAGACTGCCTACATCTCAACATCTATACCCCACTTCACACTTCACCGGAAGATTCCCTGACTGTTATGGTCTTCTTCCACGGAGGAGGATTCTATACAGGGTCTGCAACTCCATCTTTATATGGCCCCGTCTACTTAACAGCTAAAAGAGTTATTCTAGTCACTGTGAATTACCGGCTGTCTATCCAAGGTTTCCTTTGCTTGGGAAATAAAGAAGCTCCCGGGAATGCAGGGCTTAAAGACCAGGTAGCAGCTATGAAGTGGATCCAAAGAAACATCAAAGCATTTGGTGGGGATCCAGACAACGTCACCATTTTTGGTGAGAGCGCCGGTGGTGCTTCAGTCTCATATCACATCGTATCTCCAATGTCGAAAGGATTGTTCCATAAAGCTATAATTCAAAGTGGATCGTCTATGGCTAGCTGGGCGTTTCAGTACGACCCAGTGTACGTAGCAAGTCTGAAAGCAAAACAACTAGGGTTTCAATCGTTTGATCCAGAGGAATTATATAATTTCTTGTATAGTCAAACCGACTTGGACCTCATTACAAAAAAAGTGCCAAGAGAAGAAGGAAATACGATTGTATCACAACTTATATTTCTACCTTGTGTAGAGAAGCACCTTGAGGGCGTAGAACCTTTCCTGACTGAGACTCCTTATGAAATATATTCGAAAGGAAATTTCAATAAAGTGGCTGTGATCATTGGCTTCAACTCTGAAGAGGGGTTGTTCTTTGTAAATATGGAGGAGGATCATTTTATACCTCGGATTAAATTTAGCGTTTCCCTACCTAAGAACTTAGCTTTTCCATCAAATAAAGAAAGAAGTGAAGTAGCAGAAGAAGTTCAGAAAATGTTCATGGGGAACAAAGTAATAGATTTTCATAATTTATATAATATTTCAAGATTCTTTGCAAGTACATTTTTTGAGTTTCCAATACTTGATGAGACAGACTTCTTAGTTCGGAACAGCAACAAGCCAGTTTATAATTACCTGTTTAATTTTGATGGCAGAAGGAATATTGCTAAACGTTTACATGAAAGGAAAGAAATTGTCAATGTCACAGGCGCCACACATGCTGATGATTTAGGGTATTTATTTTCTCAGCAAATGCTACCGTCACTGTTTGAAAGCGATATGATAGACAAAATGACGACAATGTGGACTAACTTTGCTAAATATGGGTAAGGAACTTTGCTTTTTATGATTAATATTAGTTTTTGCGTCAATTATACTAACTCTACAAAATGTATTTTTATTACATAACCATAAAGCATCACCACCAGTGTGTTCCCTATGTTTATAGCTCTGACGCTAATCCACAACTATAGGAACACGCAACTGCAATTATCAGGAATGTTATTGATTTTTTCTTGTTGCAGGGATCCAATACCAACTACCTGTGAACTATTACCAGTGAAATGGCCTACAGTGACGAAAAATGAAGAGAAACGACAGTTCCTGCTCATTGACCGAAGTTTGAGTGTCATCCCACAGCCAAAAGATCCTGCTTTAACCCTCTGGAAAGATGTTTTTCGGAAATATAGGAGAAAACATAGTTCTAACTAAATTGGGTTCTGTTGATTTAATATTATTGTATTTATTTATTAAATGAAATTGAGATTACAATAATTTGCTTTCAACTAATCGTAAAATCTGAAGGTACATTTTAACCGTTTAGGTAGTATCCTACCTGCCGTGTTCTGCGTTAATAAACAGCTGTTCGTGATACAGATAGCATTATCTTAACTGGTAGTTATCTGACCTTGTTTAGATACAGCGAGACTTATATTTACTAACGTTTAACTTTTTTTTACTATTATTTCGTAGTTATAGTTCGAAAGACTCATATGTATGATTGGGGACGAAAATTAATCGATCCGCCTATGCAAAATTATAGAAAGTATCATCGTTTATGCAAACGTATGATATACTGAGAAACCATCAACCACCAAGGAACCACCAACTACTAAATAAAATAAAACCAAATCAGCATTAATACGAGTGCATTATCATAATTCAAATCAATTATTGTTATTAGTTAATCAACACGAATTTTCAAGTCTCCTAATGCTATAAGATAAGGCTACGATTTGGGGTAAAGATAAGCAGTTTTTAAATTCATAACCTTCATTCATGATGATCCATGATAGATATACTCGTAACAATACAGAACCAAATGTTTATTTTAATATAAATGAGATATAGAAACCGATAGCAATGATGAGCTACTGTGGCCTCTTTTATTAAGTACCTAAGTCAATAAATATTTAATACGAATTCTGCTCTGATCAGAACAAGAGTTGCCTACAATAATTTCGTCAGGGTTTTTTTTATTATGAAAAATATGACACGAAATAGCAGATAAATTATGTGGTCTAGCCCGACCCAATATCAAATGTAGTCAAGTTGTGTTCTATTAGACAGTCCAAGACCGACCCATCAAGACGCATCGATGAGTTGCGTAAAAGGGAAAAGATTTCTTGGATGCCAGATTCATGTAAATAAAAATAAAAATTAGTATGATTAACTTTTTCAGAAGGTTCAAAGCTCAATAACTTTATCTAATGTAATGTTACGTCAGGTCGGAGACGGTCGGTCAGTCCACCGTTGCGATAAAAGCAATAAAGTTGATTGTTTATTATTTTTGGCTCACGCACTCAGTATTTGGAGTGCTTACGTTGTGTGTGGTCGGCAACATATTTTTTTGAAATGTGGTCCGTGAAGTGGTTGGTGCTGTGGTCGCTGTGGGCGACGCGCGTGGTGCGGCAGCCATCGCCGACGGTGCGCGTGAGTGGCGGCTGGTTACGCGGGACCCTCGCGCCTTCGGGCACGCACTATATGTACCTCGGTGTTCCGTACGCCACTTTCACGAAAAGGTTTCAGGTACATGACGTAATCCTGTGTCCTTAAATGATACCTACTACTACTACAAAACTTCATGATAAAAATTTCAACCAACTTTTAGTCACAAATTACTAAATAGTTATTTGGTAAGTAAACTTTGTTAGAGTTCAATATTGAATTTAGTTTTGAATCAGTATGATATTCCAGATCGATTGCTAATACCAATCGACAGATAATGCATTGACTAGTTGTTAAATGCAAGTTTATTTTATCTAAAATCCAACAAAACTTCGTTTAGAGATTGATTATTGAAAACGAATAGGTATGGTTTTATTTTAATTAATTTTGTATACTTACAATACAAATCCCAGAAAATATTTCAAATGAGGAAGAAGTTATTAGCTTTATAATAAAGGTTTTGTGTTATAGGCACCCGGCCCTGAGCCGATCTGGCAAGGAACTTATGAAGCAATCGAAGATAATGTGAGCTGCATACAAGAGCTTTATATCCATACAGCCATCGTCTACGGACGAGGCGACTGCTTGTACTTGAACATCTACGTCCCCCTTAATACGTCGCCAGGCGATTCTTTACCCACCATGGTGTACTTCCACGGCGGAGCATTCTTCGAAGGATCGGGAACACGCATGGTATACGGCGCTGATTACTTGATAAGTAAAGGAGTCATACTCGTCACTGTATATTACAGACTTAATGTCCAGGGTTTCTTATGTTTGGGAATCAAGGAAGCTCCAGGGAATGCAGGTCTTAAAGACCAGGTGGCGGCCTTGAAGTGGATCCAGAGAAACATTAAAGCATTTGGAGGTGACGTGGACAATGTCACCATATTTGGTGAGAGCGCTGGCGCCGCTATTGTGTCATACCATGTCATATCTGCCATGTCAAAAGGATTGTTCCATAAAGCTATCATGCAGAGTGGATCGTCGCTTGCAAGTTGGGCTTTGCAGTTTGATCCTTTGCAAGCAGCTAGTAAAAAAGCTAAGCTGCTAGGATTTGACTCGAAAAATCCACTTGAACTGTATTATTTTCTCAACAATCAAACTGATGAAGACCTCGTCGTAAATATTGTACCGAGAACAAAAGGCGATATTCTGATGTCTGAACTTATATTTCAGCCTTGCTTAGAGAAAAAAATTGAAGGTGTGGAACCATTTTTGACTGAAACGGCATATGAGGTACTCTCCAGTGGGAATTTCAGTAAAGTGCCAATGATTTTAGGGGTTACTGCTGAAGAGGGGTTGTTTTTTGTTAATACAGAATTTGATGAATTTATACTAGATATTAAATTAGAAGCAGCTTTCCCGAAAAATCTTGATTTTCCCTCAGACTTTGAGCGAAAGGAAGTTGCCAGAAAAGTTAAGGACATTTTTATGGGAGGTAAAGAAGTGTCGTATGAAACTCTTTACAATGTTTCTAAATATATTGGAGAGACATTTATGGAGTATCCTATAATTGAAGAGACGGGCATTTTAGTTCAGAAGAGCGATAAGCCAGTGTATGGTTATTTATTTAGTTACGACGGATTGAGGAATTTCCCAAAGATTTTGTTAAAAACAAAACAGTTACGGGGCATCGCTGGTGCTTCTCATGCTGATGATCTTTTTTATTTGTTCTCCCAGCTCATACCATCATTATTTGAAAATGAAATGATAGATATAATGACAACAATGTGGACCAACTTTGCTAAATACGGGTAAGAATGCTAAAGTTTATTTTCTATAATTAATTATAGAATCTTGTTGTTATTGCCTTAAAAGACATTGCCTATTTTTATATGAAAGTTGGACCAAGTGCTGCCTAGAATGCTGACATAGTGCATTTTGTTCCTCAGATCATCACTATTCTATGATCCAAAGCGCATAAAAATCTAACCCAGGAATCCAAAGAAAAACAGACATCTACTTTGAATTTTTAATTGGAAAAAAGTAACTTAATAGTAACAAATGTATCATGAAAACAAATGACAACAGCCGGGACCGACGGTTTAACGTGCGCTCCGAAGCACGGAAGCGCTCAGTTGTAATTGTAATGCCACTTAACGGTCACCCATCCGACGCCTGGGTCGGACCGAGCGTTGTCAGACTTTTGTTAGAAGAGGCAAGCGCAAGTACAGTAGCCGGCAAACATCTTGAAATCGGGTGGGGATTGCGCAGATCGCGTATTTTTGGGTATGCGTTGCGGTGAGGGGCGCGGGATGCGGGAGAGGGGCACGCGCTCGGTCGCAAGTGTACATGCGCGAACTTTTCCCCACTCCGCCGAAAAAGCGTCAAGATGTTTGCCGGAATCTGTCCAAACCTTGGCAATAATAAAAACTGACTGATACCTAATAATAATTGTGTACAGTCAGCAACGAAAATCACTTAACACTTTAGCACTTTGTCATAGCAACTTTTAGAAGCATCCATATCAAAAAAGTTACTACGATAAAGTTCTAAAGTGTTAAGTTACTTTTATTGCTGACCATACTACAACATCAAAAATACAATAATTGAACGCACAATAACTGTTTAAAGTTAATTGTGTACATTTGTTGCTATTAAGTTCATTTTTTCCAATAAAAATATTCAAAACAATAGTCAGATTTTCTTTGGAATCCTGGGTTAGATTTTTATGCGCTTTGGATTACAGATTAGTGATGGTCTGAGGAACAAAATGCACTATGTGACAATTCTAGGCAGCACTTGGTCCAAACCTAGGCAATGTCCTTTTAGAATAATTTACTTACAATCTACGAAAATCACGAAAAGCTATAATAGATATCATATATTTTAGTTCCGTACCGTAGCTTCAATTCGTTATTTCGTTACCAACTACAGTCAGCACGTCAGCAGCATAATATCAAGTTATACAAAACTGTCTCAAATCTCCAATTTGTTTTAAATCTTAATGTCTTGACATCTAAGTTTTCATTTGAAATTGATTACCATTTTCTGGTAGTCCATACAGGTGCCATTAGCTGTACAAGCTTTCCTTAGTTTGGGACTAAATTATTGTTGTTATTTATCCTGAATATTTATTTATTATTATTTAATTGTGTGCCAGGGACCCCACACCGACCCCAAGTGAGCTGATACGGGTACGTTGGACCCCGGTCGCGAAGGAAGAAGAAAACCGCCAAATCCTGCACATTGACAGTAATCTAGAAATGATACCGCTACCGAAGAAACGGTCCTACGATCTTTGGAAAAGTGTGCTTTCCAAATATAGGAGGAAAGGTTGAGCAAGGTGCTTTAGATTGTTGTAATATTTATTTTTAATGCAGTTAACACACTTGTAAATAAAAGTCGTAGGTTTTTAATCGTTGGTTTAAGTTAACAACCCAAAGTAGAGAAATGAATAAAAAATCATTTAAAACAATAAGTAGGTAGGTACGAGTACTTATAATAGGAAGACCATTTAGTGCATTTCGGGATATTCAAATTATTTCTAATTTAATAGGTAATACTGAACTTTTGAAAATCAGTTAAAAAAATCATAATTTTGACGCAAAATACAAATTTTAATGTGTTTAGGCATTGTTATCAATATCCAATTTTGGCGATACAGATTCAAATTATATCAATCCTAATTTCCATTATACAATGGACAGAACCAATTAGCATTACTAATGGGTAACTAATGGCATACAGGCTAATTGAATTGTGCATTCGTGTACGGAAGACTGAATAATTAGTTAATAGGTATTTGTGTAGGTATTACTATTAATCTAGATGAATCTTCTTATTTCACTAAGGACCTAATAGCTGGTCAAATAACAGAACTAATCACGATTAAATCTCCTTTTTTATTGCAATGGGATATGTTTTCTTCTCATCGGGGGATAATGTCTTTGTATACGTTTTACAAAATAACCCCTAACGCCGAATATGGTAAATAGGGACCATCAAACTGAACAACTTTTATTATGGAACTAACTTTGAAATCGCGAATAAAAATCAGCTGTTTCATACAAAGTCAAATAACCTTTATCCAAATAAACTTAATTATTAAGTACTTTTGAATCGTCTATATTTTCCTACCACCCGTTTTCCTGCCAATACAAAAATTAATAACGAAAATAATCAAAATGACAATGTATGAAACAGCTGTTTTTTTGCGATTTCAGAGTTGGTCCTATAGTAAAAGTTGTTCAGTTTGATGGTTTATATCTAGGTACTATACTCGGCATTAGGAGTTTTTTTGCGTTGTATAAATATAGATTACAACTTGATACGTCCACGCTTTACTGAGAGAAAAAATCTTGACAGAGAAACAGACAGACAGGTGATCCTTATTGCCCAATTTTTTACATCTATCACAACGTATGGGCGAAATCCAACGCAAGTCATCAGCACAGAATCCATAATAGTACTGTGGCCCTACCGTGAGTTGATGCAAACTTTTTACGTTACCGTAAACTATAGTTTGGTCTCTTTCACTCCCACTGTATGTGAGCAGTATATCCGATAGTTTACGGTAACGTAAACAGTTTGCATCAACTCATGGTAGGGCCACTGATCGTCATCACAAAGTCCAACGATCGATTACCAGTTGAACAACTTGTACTTTGTACTGCATTCATCGTTATTATCTCACTTCTATTTTTAGAAGACAGATTATGCAGCCGCGAAAACTAAGGCATTAATATTATACTGATTGCCTCCTACTTATAATGACCTCCGTGGTTGAGTGGTTTTTACACAGATTTTCATGGTGTCGCCATCTCTGAGATCCCGGGTTCGATCCTCGGCTGGGTCCATTTAGAAAAACGAACTTTTCTATATTGGCTCAGGCCTGGGTCCACCGTCATCTCTGATTTCCATAACACAAGTGCTTTAGTTACTTTCTTTTGAATCATTGCAATGTTTGTGATATTGTCTAATATTTCTTTATTTACTTTACTGGCGACCGCCCGCGACTTCGTCCACGAGGACCCTAGGGAACTTTTGTCCAGGGTAAAAGTTACCCTATGTTTTAATCCATGTAATAAACTATATTATGTATGCTAAATTTTATACAAATCTGCCCAGTCATTTAGGCGTGAAGAGGTAAACACATATACACATACACACAACTTTCGCATTTATAACATTATTAGGATAGTAGGTCGGTTACTTTAGATCCGCAGGAGAACTAAAGTAACCGACATCGCTCGAAGTATCGCTCACTCAGCTGAAGTGGCAGTGGGCTGGACACATAGCGAGAAAGAACCGATGGCCGTTGGGGCGGAAAGGTTTTGGAATGGCGACCACGCACCAGACGACGCTCCGTGGGTAGGCCCCCGACAAGGTGGACCGACGATCTAGTGAAGGTCGCGGTGCGCCGCTGGATGCGAGCAGCGCAGGACCGATCGTCGGTCGTGGAGATCCTCGGGGGAGGACTATACCCAGCAGTGGGTGTCGTGCGGTTGACATGATGATGATGATGAAGGATAGTAGGATTAGCATCCGCCCGCAACTTCGTAAGGTCACACAGGAAAGTGAAACTTATTACCTATTGATGAAATATTTTTTTAAAATAGATGAGTGTTTTGAAAATAACCTTCTACCATCCATAGATATTTGGATAAAGTAGAATTCAGAGTCGTTTCACTGCACTGATGGGTAGAAAAGAAGTTCAATCAAACAAATTAAAAAAAAACTGACGAACGCAAACCAAAGTTTAATGCACAACCGCACTGTCCGGGGCGTCGTAAAAATCCGTAAAATGCGTCCAGAAATCCGCAGCGCACAGTAAATCCGTCGGCAACGCCCATAATCCGGGCGCAGAGCAGTATTTACCGTAATCCGCGCTATCGGTGCCGAACACCGCCATATTCGTGGGTCGCCGAGTGGATGTATGGATGCAAATCTCATGGCGGGCGTGATTAACGGTGTACGACGGTTATGGAGGAACACATTTTCATCTGCATCGCCCTTAATTTGGGAGGGGAAATGACGAGTAGGCACAGGATGTTTACATGATAAAGTAAACATAGCAAACATTAGGTAAATTTACATTTAACACTCCAGCTAAAATTAGAAATATCATCTCAATAGTTTATTATGTTCATATAATTGGCATCAAATTGTACCTAGTTATGGCCGATCATGGAACTCGGTGGCGCAGTGGTTTAGCGCCTGGCCCAGCGATTGCGGAAGTTAAGCAACGTTTGCAAAGGTCGGTCATGGGATAGGTGACCAAAAATTTATTATCTCTAGCTCCTCCTTGCTTCGGAAGGCACGTTAAGCCGTTGGTCCCGGCTGCATTCGCAGTCGTTAACACCCACCAATCCGCATTGGGCCCGCGTGGTGGGTTTTGGCCCATCCTCCTTGCCTGTGCCCCAGCAGTGGGGACATCAAATATGGCCGATGGACATGGCCGACCATGTTTCACGGTTCCGTTGTGTAAGTGTCAATCAATTCCTCAAAAATGTTTACCTGCCCGTATAAAGCTATAACGATGGATAGAATAATTTAATCATTATTACCAAAAAAATAAACCAATTTTGCGTAACTCCTCCAAAACTCTCAAAAAAAGCTAAATGAAATCAAAAAAATCAAATAAAAAATTATGGTTCTGAACCTCATCTTTTGTTCCAAAAATAAAAGACAGCTAAAATGTTGATACGATTTTAAAAAAGCAAATAAAATGAAAATCAATCCTTCTATCGTAGGCACTTCACCATAAACGGCTTCTAATATAAACCCATTGAAGAAAACACACACAAAACTATTCCTAAACTTGCAATTTCGAGCCTAAAGTACCCCTGAGCTAAGCGTAATGTATGGGCGGATCTACCCTGAGCTGAGCCCTTTTAATTGGCCTTAAAATATTATCGGACCCGCCGGGATACTAGCATTACTGGCAAAGAAACGGTTCGGAACTAAGTGGAGGTAATTCTTGTGATCGCAAGCGGGCAATATGCGACCCGGCCGATGGATCCCCATGGATCCTTGGGAAATGTATCACTTATGCCCACTTTGAGTCTTTAACCACTATTAATTATCTTAATGGAGTTTGTGATTGCTTAATGATGTTAAGCGAGGATAAGCTTGCTGTTAACATGAAATTTTAATGATTGAAGTCCTTTTGAGTTTTACCAATAAAATAGAATATTTTTCCCAGTTGCGACAAGACACGCTTCTCCGACAGGGCGGAACTCCGACAGCCCGATCTTCGACAAACCCGAGCTCCGACAGGATAGAGCTCCGACGACTATATACTACTACAGTTTGAATAAAAACACACTTAAATGTTTATTTTCTTTTTGCAAAATACATTTAAGTATAAATAAAAAAAGATTTTATACCAATAAAGAAAACAGACTTCAAAAAACTTCAAAAAGATTTTATTACTTTTTTGTATTTTGAGATGTACTGTCATATACAGATGCAGGGTTATTAGAAAAACACCAACAACCTCGCAGGAGTAGATTACTAACATCACAAACAACAACATAAATATTTTGTTCTACGACTTTTCCGAAAACAGGCAAACAAAATCGATTTTCCTTAAACGAATAGCTGATCCAGTTCGATTTTTCTGTTTTCGGAAAAGTTGTAGAGCTAGTTTTAATGTTGTTGTTTTAATCAAAAACATTAAAATTTGCTCTACAACTTTTCCGAAAACAAGCTATAACGATTTTAATGTTATTGTTTTAAACAACAACATTAAAATTTGCTCTATATATAACATCATAAACAACATGTTTATATGATGTTATTAATCTACTCCTGCGAGTTTGTTGGTGTTTTACAAATAAAGCCCCCCGGTAACGGTCATTTGCGATTGACAATTTTTCCGCAAATGATGGTTTCAAATGATGAGCAATTGATGCTCCAATTGACGGCGTATCATTCGCCGTCATTCGCGCAGCGTTCAGTTCATTCATGATCTGTGTTGCGGAAAGACGTGTCGGTTATTACAATGATTTCAAACGCAGACAAGGCATTTCTTGCAATAACTCTTGCTGTGGCTTTAAAAAAAACAGAAAAAAATCCAGACGATTCGATGGTCTAAAGAATGGTTTAAATAAGTTTGATGGTCTCTATCTACCATACCTATTTGGCATTAGGGTTTTTTGTAACACGTTGTATAAAATGTCGGTTTTCTTCACTTCTGTACGCTAACACAGAATAAATAATAGTAGATACTGGCATTACGCTAGTTAGCTAGCTAACGTTTTCGCAGTTTTACTGTATAACCTGACGTGCTGTCGTATGTACAATGCAACGCGAATGTTCAAAAGTGTATGTATCTTTATTATACAGTAAGTAGGTAATATTAAGTAAGTACAATATTACCTACTTACGTATAATAAATATATTATACCTACGTAGTGTAGGTACCTCCCTAGATGAAATAAAAATTTTGGAAAATAAAGGACACTACAAATTACTTACAATATTAGTTTACAAATAGCCACAGAGGCAAAAGGTAGTAATTATCGCTGTATAATACTACCCTTTAATATCCTTACTAAAAATATCCTTTAATAGTAAGGATATTAAAGGGTAGTATTATCTTTGTTTAAAAATATTAATAGTAAAACAAAATCCCTATCTGTTACTATACTACGTCGGCTGCGGCGGCGGCGCGGCGGCAGCATCGCGTTCGGGAACGTCCGACATACTCGGTGACACAGTCGAAACTAAAAACGATTGTCATTTGCCGTCAATGTGCATCAATGCAAGGCGCGTCATTTGCCATCAATTAAAAGTTTTGGTCATTTGTCGTCAATGTTGCGGAAAAATTGACAATCGCTTCATTTGCTCGCGTAAACGATAAATTTTTCCGTCAATGAGCGTCAATTGCGGAAAAATTGTCAATCGCAATTGATCGTTACCGGCGGGCTTAACCCTGCATACTTAGAATAATAACACCTCTAGAACGATAGTTCTCTACAAAGCACACTGTCAAAAGTGAGGCAACTAAATCAGCCAAAATGGCTCCGTTTTCAGATTTTTTCTCCATTATTACCTAATCATACCATACCGAATAAGTACAAAACAGTTTAAATTTTCCTACATTAAGGAGATGAATTACTATATTATTGAATTTAAGTCACGATTGGGTAACGTATATAAATAAAGGATACTTATAAATCTGAAAACAAAGCTATTTTGTTTTGAAAAAGAAATATATGTAGCTTACTTCCGCAAACAAAATATGCAAGATGCACCGCCCGCCCGCCCGCAAAAATATGCAGCAGGAGTTAGATCGTGCGTAAACCAACATATGTTGGTTTACGCACGATCTAACTCCTGAGGATGCTCCGGGTTGGGGCGAAACACGTGTAGAGTAGCCTAATTGGTGAAGGTGCAAGGTGTGTTGCTGTCTTGCTAAATGCAGGTATTGTGCACTTATATTTTGTGGTGTGCTGCATATTTTTGCGGGCGGGCGGGCGGTGCATCTTGCATATTTTGTTTGCGGAAGTAAGCTACATATATTTCTTTTTCAAAATGGTTTGGGACTTCCGCCAAGTGACGCCTGATTCAATCAAATAAAGCTATTTTGGCTTAGTATTAGTTGCCTCACTTTCCATACGAGGACACGGCTTCTATTATTATTATTCTAAGCCTGCATAATATTATGCAGGCACCTAGAAGCCGTATCCTGTCTTGTATCATTGATAATTAGTGCGATTGGGCTCCAGGTCATACCAGATGCAGCTCTTAGCATTGCGTTGATTATCAACAACCAAAACTAAATCGTTACCGTTTCAGTTTCGTTTATAGAAAAATATTCGCTTCATTTTGGTTTATATTGTTGACAACTATGGAGCTATAGGTTGCCAAATAAAATAAACGAATGATTTTTAGACAACGTAACGGTTTAACCAAAAGGTTTATCGTTCAGATTTAGCGCGATGGAGCCCCTGGGCTATTTTGGTTTCTTGTCGATGGTTATGTCATGTCAATGTTCGTTTATGTCAATGGTTCTATTGTCTCTAGTTATTTAATTTCTAATAAACGTGTTTGTTAAAAAATAGCCCCAGGTGTTTAGCTTTAAATTCCTAGTAACTAAGCTTGAATCTAATTCTTAAAACATTTTAGTAAAGATTTCGCCCTCCAAATCACTTTGAGTGTAATCCCCATTCCTGATCTGATTTAGACATTTTCCTTTCCAAAGCCAATTGTAATATTGAAGCGCGGATATTTTCCATTTACATAGTATTGTAACATTTCTTTCAGGGGACGTATCCTCGCCCGAGGCAGAAAGGGGATAACGAAGATTTCGGACAAGTAAAGAACTTGTTACGTTTGCATGTAAACTTCGCCAAATGTAGTTTCCCGATCGGTTATAGATAACTTTGTAAAAGAAAAACTGTGTCGACTTTTTTGTTGTTTAAGTACTTCTTAGGTGGCTTGTGTTGTTTGACTGCGGGGGAATGTCTGAAAAAAATCAAATTGGCTGAATATTTTTTTATAGGTAGGAATAAGCTCCCTTAGTAATAGAAAAAAGTTTTAGAATTTTCCGTTACCTATTAATATTTTTTTTATTACTTAATTAAAGTCGCTTCGACTTTACAAATGTGTAAAAGTAACAGCAGAATGGAGATTATACCTTTGCCACCAACTGCTACAACAACAACACGAATAAAAAATAAAAAGTTTTGACATTTGACATTTTTGAAACTTTTTTTAATATCATGTTGTGGCATAGATATAGTATATTATGGCACGTGGTGGCAAAGGTATAATTTCCATTCTGTACCCTTAGCATGAACAGCTATCGAAAAAAATAACTCGCGTAAAATCATTCGACAGTTAAATTTTGTATTGGAAATTTGTACAACGCCATCAATCGCCGATAAGCGAAATGAAATTTTCCATAGAGAATTGTCTATCGAGTAATTTTACGTGCGTTTTTTTTCTCGATAGCTGTTCGTGCTAAGGGTACTGCTCTTACTTTTGTATTTTTGTGAAGTCGAAGAGACTTTAATTTTTTTAAACTTTTTCACGCAACCAAATATTTATTAAATTTTTAATTATTAAATTATGAAACTTTTATCTATTACTAAGGGAGCTTATTCCTACCTATATAAAAATATTCAGCCAATTTGATTTTTTTCGGACATTCCCCGGTACTTCTACAGGCTGTATTGCTGTAAGGCTGTTCTGCAAGCTACACAGTAAGTATATTTATATGTAAACATTACGATTTGGTTAGCGTTTTTTACGTTATTAACGCACAAACATACAGACAAACATAATATAAACAGATAAATAGACAAACAGACAAAAATTCCAAAATTGATAGAAATGGATTCTACTGTTTATTATTAAACAGCCCTACCATTCTTTTTCAAAATATTTCCTTTGTACAAACAACTTTTCTAGAGCTTTATTATATTATTATGTATAGTGTTCAGTCCTATTTATCTATGTTAGAAATAATTGACTATCCACACAAATCAAAGAGATCACGTGATCAGTTTAGTAAGGGATGACCAAAATCGTATTTTGTATCGTATTTCGACACGTGTTTCTTAGAGATATTTGTCAGTTTCATGGACTGAATTCATCCTTATTGGAGAGTGTATAAAAATACAGCCTGTATGTTGTGTAGTTATGACAAGTTATATTTAAAAAAATCATTTCCAAAATAATCATCCGCGTAGGCATTTGGTTTCTAATCCTTCCTAAATGCGAAAGTGAGTTCGCGTTTTTGCGTTTTCACGTCTTGACTACTCAACGGGTCATCATGACCCCCTCAACGTAAACGTTGTAAGGGGTACAGAAAAGGTTATAGTGTGCCATTCGTCTAGAAAATAGTTCTGTTCAAAGGAATAGAAAAAGACGAAGGCGCGGCGCGGGCGGCCGATGTTTTTCGAGAGGTCCTTAATGTGGGAAAAACAATCATTTAAAAAAGAAAATTAGCGAAATAATTAATGGCTAACAGACATATTTACATTTGATGATATTGAATTGGAGAAGAGAAGAGTGTGAAATAATTCTTTAAGGGTTCCGGACCCAAAAGGTAAAAACGGAACCTTATTACTAAGACTCCACTGTCCGTCTGTCTTAATTTCTGTCACCAGGCTGTATCTCATGAACCGTGATAGCTAGACAGTTGAACTTTACACAGATGATGTATTTCTGTTGCCGCTATAACAACAAACTAAAAACAGAATAAAATAAATGTTAAAGTGGGCTCCCCTACAACGAACGTGATTTTTTTGCCGTTTTTTGCTCAAACTAATAACGGCAACAAAATACAACGTGTTACAAAAAATCCCATAATGCCGAATATGGTAGATATTAGAACTAAGTTGACATTTTAATTGAAGTTACGTCACCACAAACAACTCATATACGATTTCTACATTGACCCATGCAATAATAGAACTAACTATTATAATTGAAGTATATACTTACCTACTATTATTTAAATTAAGCAAAACCTGTGTACTCTGGAGGTGGGCGCTAGTGTCTGCGACACAGTTTTTCAACTACTGCGGCCACTAACAATCATTACTGTCTTTGTCATAGGTACAGTAGAGTTATAGGTACATTAATATGTTGGCACTTTTGACAGCTCATCCTCAACCTTTATGGCTTTATAATAAAAGTCAACAGCCTGTCAAAAATGCCAACATATTAATGAACTCGACTGTACTATGTTTTAGTTGCAAATAAAAATTTCATTTCATTTCATAACTGAGAAATGGTACCATCCGACTAACCATTCGACTACAAAATTAAATGTCCTTTCAAATATCATACACCATGTTAGTCTTCCTTTCCGCACACTAAACTAGAATTACTTACGTTATTATCTTGACAGAGTGCAGTTAGGTCCTCGCATTTTGCAAATAAACATGGCGGTTTACGTTCCGCCGAGTTATCAGCAGACACGGGTTACGTCAATAGTCCGAGATGGATCTCGCCCTAAAGACTTAACCCTTCCGAAGATAAACTAAAAACTGGGTGGATACGGCGACAATAACCGGCGACCGGCACAAATCTGGCTGAATAGCCACTGGACCCGGCAGGCGGGCCAAGCTGGAAGATGCAGCGATTTATATAATTGGGTAATAAAAACTATCTATCTTCACATACCTATCCCTTTACTGGAAAACTTAAATACGTTGACAAAATAAGGACTTTTTCTGTTGAACAACAAAAAAACCGGCCAAGTACGAGTCGGACTCGCGCACGAAGGGTTCCGTATTAAAAAACGGCAAAAAAAAAAACACGTTTGTTGTATGGGAGCCTTTATTCAGTTTTTGGTTGTTGTTGTTATAGTGGCAACAGAAATACATCACCTGTGAACAACTGTGCTAGACAGAGGGGTATAGAATCAAAGACAGCCAAGTGCATAAATGTCAAATTGACAGGAAACGTCTTTTAAGTTTACCTCAGTAAGAACGTGGCTCACTTTTGTATGGGCCTTAGCTGCCTTTGAACCCAACTTCATTTTTAGACGCAATTTAAAAGGCTTTAGCTATTTTTGTTTCTAAAATAAAAGAAGTAAATAGTTAGAACCGAAAATTTCCTAGATGGCGTGATACTCAGTTCATTTTCGTAATTTATGTCACTTAGCTGTCTTTGATTCTACACCCCTCAGTTTCTGATCGTGTTTATCACGGTTTGTGAGATACAGCCTTGTGACAGAAAGACAGACGGTTATTGGAGTCAGAGGAAATAAACAACGTATTTACGAACAATGATTTGGAATGTAATAAAATAGTTCATTCGCTATTCAGATTAATAACTCAAATTAGTTTAATTTTTTCATTTTAATTTCACACATCATAAGGATCTTTGTAGAGCTATACTACAATTCAATTAGCCATTATCAAAATCGCTTACTGCGATCGCTTGGTCCGTCCAATATTTTGCGGCCATGTGCAAAAATGTTCCGGTTAGACCCACATTACTCACGTTATCTACCTGCAGCTAATGGCGGCAACCCTTAAATATTACAATATGATAAGTGCGTTAACTTGCCGGCCCTATCGCGTTACGGGTCGGCCGGCCTATCGCCGTGTTTTGGGGGTTAGGTACATGGAGTAGGTGTACATATATGGTTAGAATTGGTTAAATGCTCTATGGTTTTCTTAGTTAAACAAAAGATAGGTGCAATATTGAGATGTTATCGCTTGTGTCTGGTTTTAGTTAGTCTGTGTAACACAGTGTTCACTTCGATAGGGATATTGGGTCCTGAGAACTCCAGCAGTCTATTGGCCTAAAATACTGAAGTTCAGTAGTTGTAATTCGTCCTTTTGGACAGGCGAAGGTATACTGAAGTTCAAGTAAGCTTTCATTTGACAGATGGATGTAATACATTGCTACTACTTTTTGATACAACTAAAAACTTACCAAAGAAATTTAGCAATACCTATGTCACACAGATCCATCTGTCAAATTAAAATTAACATACCCCCGTCCCCCATGCACAAAGTACTTTAACATTTTAACCAAGTTAATACTTAGTTATACATTTCCTTCTTTTCATGTTTTATTGTTTTCACAATGCTTGGGACCCGGCAATATGTGGACAAATAAATGACATGTATTTGTAACATTTAACTATACCTACCTTAGAATAATGCCTAGAAGTAGACACCTAATACCAAGAAGCCGAGTCCTTGTATGTAAAGTGAGGCAAAGAAAACAGAGCCAAGATGGCTCAGTTAACCGTCTCTGTGGTCTAGTGGACGCAGGGGCAGTTCCAGCAGTTAGTGGTATGATAGCCAGTTCCTCAGTAATGAGGATCCGGGTGTAGTGCGCTTTCCACCTTCGGCCTTATCATCACTTAACATCAAGTGAGGTGAAGACCAAGCACTATCCCGTTGAGCATAAACAAAAAAAAACAGATTTATATCCTTCTTAAGTTATACCTAATCGTAACTTAATCCGCTAAAGATTGAGAAATTGAAACTGTTTTGTTGTTATTAGGTACGATTAGGTAACGTATGAAGGATAAAAATCTGAAAACTGAGCCATTTTGACTTAGTTTTATATGCCTTTGACAGTGCGCTTTGTGGAGAACTATCGTTTTAGGTTATTATTAAGTTAACTACATTTAAGTTAACGAGAGATGTTTTGAACACACTTTGAGAATTTGAGACATTATTTAATTTATTGTATTTTTTTTTAATAAACCTTATTAAATTCTCATACATATAAACAAAGTGTTACAAAATAACCCCTAATGCCGAAGCAGGTAGATATCAAACTGAACAACTTTTACTAAGGGACCAACTCTGAAATCGCGAAAAAAATATCAGCTTTTTCATACAAAAATTAATAACGACAACATCAAAATGTATGGCAAAGCTTTTCGGTTTGATGGTCTCTATCTATCATATGGGGCTATTTTGTAAGGCATTTAATTAAATAGGTGACTGGAAATAATTAAAGGCGACTGTTAATGGGCTACTTAATTACTAAAGTGTTTGGCACAAGTTTGTTGTATGAAGAAGCTGATGTTTTGTCTGTTAGGAAATTATATGTACAGCAGTGCATTCTTATACATAAGAATTACTCTTTTGACCCTAAATTATTAAGTAAACGTAAAGCAAATACAGTGGTTAGCGTCAAAATTACCAAAACAGCATTTGCCCGGAAACAGTTTTCAGCTCAATCTGTGTCAATTTATAATAAAATAAATAGAATATTAAATATCTTTTCATTACCTTACCTTACATGTAAAAAGAAAGTATCATCATGGTTAAAATTGCAATGTTATGAAAGTGTAGAAAATCTTGTATTAAAACAAAAGTAATAGTTTTTTTTAGTTTTTATTTCAGTATTAATAAGTATAAATATAAGGAAGTAATATATAAGCAATAATTATATTATTTAAATAAGGATAGCATGGAAAAAAAATATATTATATATATTTCACTTTGCACTATTAAATTAAATTTGTATACTAAGAAAGAAATTATATTTAAAAATATGTAAGTACTAATATAAGCTCCTAGTTATGTACTACAAATAAATTATTGTTAACTAAAGAGAGGGGCCTCTTCTAATACAGGTTTTTTCAAACTTAAAAGAAGAGTCCCACACATTGTTAAATATTACTTGTAGTAATTAATAAAGATATTTTGATTTTTGATTTTTTTTTTGAAAGTGGGCAGCAGTTTACTTTTTGGGCGACAAAAAAATAAACGGGCGACTAAAAGTGGATTACAAAAATACTTAAAACGTGCTACTACACATGGGTGACAAATAATTTATGTTCGCAGTGAAAACTCTAAATGGGTGACAAAAATACTGAGTGGCCAACTATTATACCAAGTAGGTAGGTAACTATTATAACTGATATAAGCTGCCCAACATTGTATTTTAACGCGTTTTTATTAGGTTGCTTTCTCGTTTGTTTGTTTTTTATCATCTCGATTAGGATAATAGTCCCAGTGGCGTAACTATAGGGTGGCAGAGCGGGCAAAATGCCACGGGCCCCTGGCCCGAAGGGGCCCCCTGGCTCGAGAGGCCCGTGACTGCAAGAGGAACCTAATATTTATTAAAAAATAGGAAAAAAAAAGCTATCAATATTGTTCATTATCCTTGCCAAACTGATACAAACATAAAGCGGAAATAAGAATGCATGGGATGGGAACCAAAAGCTCGCATTGTCTCTAATACCTCTGGAACAAAAAAAGGGACTAGGTACACGTGCGGCTCTAAAAAGTCGAAACATGAAAGTGCACAGATGGTCGGTCAATGGTCAAATTCCTTTGTTAACTAAAATGGTAGCTAAAATCACTTTTACCAAATCTCCCTCCAAAAAGGGTCCATTCATTAGCATTACGCAACAGGCAACACAACAGACATAGTTAGTTTCTTGTGAGAATTGGTTGTTTGTGACATTGTTTTTTAGTCGTAGTTTTCGTTTTCGTTTATTTTAGTACCTAGTGGAAAAAGATATTACTATGTTCTACAAAGCGTCTAAGTGGGAGTGAAAAACGAAAGAGGAAGAAGGAGACAGAATAAAAATTTGCCTAAAATCAGTCGTTACTTGAATGAGGAATTTATTGACAATAAGTCGAGTGAACAGTGCCCAGGAATTTTATGAATAAAGGGGCGCTGAAAGTGCTAAAATAGCAGAGCCCGACCCTAGTGAATATCCAGATCCTGAACAAGTAACAATTCTTGAAATAAAAAAAAATCCTTCAAAACCCTGCAAATAAAAATAAAAACAGCTTAAAAATTAACAAAAACAGCTTCAAAATTAACAAAAACAGCTTCAAAAATACCTTTAAAAAGCAAGAAATAATATTCTAATCGCTTAATATTAATTTTAATAAAGTCGCGTGGGGCTTGGGGACAACTTTTTTAAAACAATTTTAAAAGCCAACTTCATTAGACGTGTTTTATTAAATTTGATAAGCGTTTTATGAAAGGGTATGTTATGAGTAATAGCACTTTATGTGCCCGCTTACTATAAATCTCCGACACCTCTTAGGTTGGCTGGAAGAGATCTCTTTAGAGATAAGTCCACCTTTGCTCACAATTATTATTATGAATTATGTAACAATTATTATGAGTGCAATAAAGAATATATAGATAGATCTTTGAGATGAAACTGTTTTTGGAAGCGACATCAAAAAAGAAAAATGACCCAACTCTCCATAGAAAATTACTCATAGTCCTTTGAAGCTGTTTTAGTGTTTATTTTCAGGTTTTTAAATGAGATTTTCTTTTTTTAAAGTTTTTCTATTTTTTACTTTTTTGTGGTAGGTATGTAAGAGTGTACCTATTTAAATATTTGTTAACTTTATATAATATTTTCAATGGTACACTGATGCCCATAACATAACTCAATTTCCAAATTCAGGCTTTTTGTTTTTAAGGAGTTCGTTCCGTTGTGCCTTCGTAGTCCAAGTCTAGTCCAGAACGTCGCAGACCGTAGCTTGGTTTGTTTTGGATTGTCATAAATCTACCAATATCTCAATTACTAAGCATGATATCCTATTTGTCCAAGGTCCAATACTAATGAAATTTGAATATGAAACCTCAAGAGAGGTCGTGATTCTATTTCAGTTTGAAAGGCCTTATACCCTATTAAATGTAAATAAAAAAAATCGTAAAACGTTAAAAAATAACCGTTGATTTGGGAACCCCCTTCTTTTTTTGAAGTCGGTTATAAATGATACTAAAACCACAAAATATATAACAGTAACGTCAAACTTTTTTACTTGGGAGGGCCCACAGAAAATATAAGAGGGGGCCCCGGTCGATGAATTCGCCACGGGCCTCAGATAGTGTAGTTACGCCACTGAATAGTCCCCTTTTTCAATAAAATTTATGCCAAATTTTGAATGTTTTGTGTGCCCTAGGGTTGTCGCCCAAATAGTAATTTGGTCGCCCGTTCTGAATAACTAGTTACTCAATTTGTATTTAAAGTCACCCATTTTCAATATCTGTGGTCGCCCTCGGTCCGTCGCCCACTTAGTATTTCAGTACCCTATATTCAGTACTTTAGATACCCAAAATGGGAATTTATTGTTACCCGATTAAATACTACCCATTTTGTAACACGTAGTTAGTATATTGCCAAGTGTAGGTAGGTACCTAAGTGCATAATACATTTATATATTATTGTTTGCTAACTGCTCATTACTGTATATTTAGTTAGGTAGGTAGTTCATTAGTCGGCAGTCGCGACCCGCGGCTAATCAGCGCACTAATTAACGCAATAACCATTCGGAGATGTTGCTAATTTGATTTACTGCCAACGGTATTAATATTATCGTGTATTTGAGCACAGAGGTACCGGCGACCACATATCAAATTATTACATATTTGTAAGAAGATTTAGACACGATCAAGAGTATTCAGATTTCGTATTTTTAAAAAACAACCTCCCATAATCAAAACGCCTAAGCCCATGCCCTCTCTGTAGGTTCGTAAAAAAAACGTCGTACTCTCAGACCTAGGTTAGAAGTTCCGCACGCACTATTCCTTTCGTAATTGCACCCCACTCCCCTTATAATAGTCCTATCTTCATTTATTTTTTACCCAAGGGTTGCCTGGAAGAGATTGCTGCTTAGCAATAAGGCCGCCTCTTGTATGCTTTTTTCTCTGTAACTGTCCTTCTTTCTGTAATTCTTTTTGTGTGTGCAATAAAGTGTAATTTATTATTATTATTGTTTTAGTAAAATAAATGCGAGAATTTGTGTGTGTGTGTGTGTGTATGCTTCACGCCTAGACGGCTGGACGGATTTGGCCACACAAATAGTTTATAACCTGGATTAAAACATAATACTTTTTATCCTGGTTAAAGTTTCCTTAAGGTGCACGCAGACGATGTCACGGGAGGCCGCTAGAAACTACACTACAAACACAGAGAGTAACTAATAGCAAACAAAATGGTCTTAATAGTCTAACGTCATTCTGTATGTACAACTCCAAAGAGAAGTCACTAGCAGAGAAGCAAGTTGCAACGCAAATCTGGCTGTCATGTAAGTTAAATTATGTTAGAACAATGCTCCCCGGCTGATTCCAACTTCAATACGAGCAAGACACACAGTCGGCTAAGTAACTAGACTGTGATGAGCTTGCGTTCGCTAATTATCCTAATGAGCGATTTCACGCCTCAACTTGTCAAGCTCTAATGTTAGTCAGTGTCGCGAGCTTTCAGAAATTCAGACGAGAATTTTGACGCTTCTTGTTTATAATAGGGATGATGACTAATGAATAAAATAACGAAATACTAATAAAAATCGTAAACATATTAAACTTTTAGAGTAGCTTGTATACCTCTTGGTTTTATGTATTGCATATTATTTATTTTATGACCCTTCAAAGTTGGGTGGACAAGTCCATTTAAAAAGTATAAAATTTATTAAAATAAATGATACCTTTAATTAGTCCGTAAAATGTATAGCAAATTTGTCTAAGCAACTATTTTATTTATAGCTATTATATTTATAGCTGCCAAACAAATTTCCTACGCGTTGCATACAAACTACATATTCGTGACGTCATAACTAGGAAGCCATTAGTATGGAGCGTTTTTAGGCGAGTCCATTTCTGTGCATTTCACACTGTGATATCTCGGGCAGTTTTCATGCTAGCGAATTAATTCTTTTACCAATTTTTAAATTTGAGATTTTTGCATTAACAATGCTATTTTTATACAATACTAAATAATATACTAGAAAAAATATATACTAGAAGAAATTCGGCGATGTCACTAGTGACTCGGTAGCTCAGCGGTCAGAGCATTGGACCGGATATCCAAAGGTCGCGGGTTCGATTCCCGTCTGAGTATTGATCTGGTGCGAGTCGTATTTTTTCTAGTATATTATTTAGTATCTTTTACCAATGTTTCTTTTTTTGAAAGGTAATTTATGTAACATAAAATAAAAAAAATATTCATCATGCCTATTAGTAAAATAAAAAAAGAAAGGCAGAATGTTTTCTTTACAGGTAAAAATATTAAAAAGATACACAAATTGATGTTAATATTTGAATATTCTATTTGACAATCTCATATTTCAAGCAAAAAATTCTGCGATGGATTTCCTTTTTATTACAAACAACCACACTCCGATTTATAGATCGATACTGATAAAATTAAAAAGTATTTTTTTTTCTTACCGTAATATACGCTATTCAGTAACCAGACCAGTCCTAGGTAGGTACAACAAATAATAACTACGGAACTAAACTAAAAGTTCATTACAAATCTCATACCGAACCGAAACGATCAAAGTCATTAGGGACCATTACTTCCGGCCGAAGCTACATCAACCAACCCCCAGCACAACAATACATTTGAATAAAATGACATTATTTGGACGGACTTTAATTATTTTAGTTTAATTCGTTTACGGCGGTTAACGGGCGAAGTTCTTTAATCTGCGGAACCTTATCGCGGCCCGTCGTTTCGGCCAGTTATTGCGGAGCCCTAATTAGATATAGTTATAATCAACTGAACAACATTCAAACTTATAATCGAAATCAGTCCAAATGGGGTTTGGTTACTGAACGATTATATAATCATAATATATTCTGGATAAGATAGGTTGTAACTAATTTTAGAAACACTTTATGTAATATTTACTAACTTCTCCCATGACTTCTCTCTGTCTGCCTGAAACATTACTTTCCGTGGGAATTTCTGTAATAAGAGATAGCCTGTGCCACTCAGGGATAGACTAGATTTCTATTGGTGAAAGGATTTTAAAGTCGGATAAAAGTTTCGGAGATTATTCCTAAACTTACTTCTTAATAAGATTAGTGTGCAATTTAATATTGAGCAAATATTTTAAATGACCTTAGGCCAATAAGCACGTGTCCCAATAAACCGGCTTGGACTTACGAAAAGATGCATAGTCAATGTAATCGAACTGTTATGAAACCAGTTAGTAAATTCTTAATGTTTCGAAAAACATGTATATAGCTCTTCCCATACTCCTTAGTAAACATTTTCTACAAGTTTTAACAATTATTGTGGCAAAAACACTATCCAACAATTTATCAATATTTATTGTTCTACATAGATAAAACAAACGTATTCGGTATTCTTTGTTTAGTTTAGTTAAACATGGTTCGAGTAAACTTACTTTACATTTGAAATTCAAGGAAATCTAGAACTTAATAATATAATGTATATCCAATTCACTTTGGCTGCGTTTATTTACTTTTATTTTCAGGAAACAGTTCGAAAATTCCAAACCATTCTTGAATGTATACAGACTAAACAGAAGCGCATACGGAGCTGAGCTGACATCGAGCAATTCATTTATAAAACGCAATTACCTAGAGCTAGCGAGTGCGACGCGAAGACCGGACCGGTCTCGGTGTAATCCGGGTAATAAAGAAAAATACCCGGCGCAGCGGCTAATTGTTATAAACTGGGTAAACATGCAAATTGGAGCGGACTTCCCCCGCCTTTCAATTCGGAACTTATCTCGCTTTGTCGCAGCACAGACGGACTTGCGAAGGACTTTCTGTGGCGAAGGGTTGCTCCGAGCAATGCCTGCATGTGACTACGAAATGCGTAGCGTTACAACAGAACTCTGTGCTACGACGATCATTGAGAGCTACATCAAAGTCGTTATTTTGTAACGTAGTCTTTTAGAATAGAATAGCATAGATTTTATTGCAATCTATATACTGTTTTCGTAGTTTGACACATCATTGTCTTTTTATTATTACGAACTTAAAAAGCTTGGCCTCTGGCTCTGGCTCGTTAGACAATCAAGTGAGTATGATACGTATTTATCACCCCCATATTATAGTTTCTTACACAAATACCAACTTCTGCCGAATAATGTCAAGTAATAATCTTGCTGCAACAACTTTTTAATTTACTTTAGAACCGTGTTTTTTTTTTGTCTGCGATCCCTAAAATTTTTTAAAACCTACTACAAGTACTTCAAGCTAAAGTATGGGCTAACTTCGTGTTTTTGCTTTTCTTATAATTGACGTGGACATTTATTTCATTGCAATAAATTTAAAATTGTAAATGACTTTTATCGCCAAACTTCTTTTTGTTAATATGTTAGACAATTGTTTCCGACTTTTTCAGATGCCCATTCTTTACCTTGTAGTACTGTACTTATACCTCCTCCCGTACTTGGGCAGCCCTAGCAGCAATCCTTCAAGTGGGTATTTGCAATGAGACGTGCGTGTGTGAAGTTGCCGAGTGGGTTCATCCGACGGCCCGCTCGATCGCTGCGAAATTACTTTGCAATCAACAAACAAACTTCTACATACAAGCCTACTAACAGAAATTGAATTTCCCCAGAGGTTGTCCCTGATAAGACTGAAACTTTGGAGGCAAATTTATTTATTAATGTTCATTCGAAAATTTTCGTCTTGCAAACAAACAATAAATAGGAAACTCGGTTAGTAGATCCACAAGACTGAGAATTAACTTCGTGATTGCGTAATTACACTATCGTTAGTATTCCATTATCTGTTCTGTTTTGCTGTTTATTCTTCAATCGAATCATTAAAATAATTTTGGCATTATAAAACATTTAGGTTTATACTTACATAAGAAACAAAAGCATGCTACAAAAAACATGGGTGTATTGTTTTCCAGATAACTTCTATTTTTATTAACCTTTTAATTATTTGCATAATTCTTATAATTTTGGAATTTTTCTTAATGTTTATCATAACACGTAAAAAAAATATTAAGTAATTATTTCTTAAAAAGTCGCAAATAATTATAATTACTAATATTAATTAATATGAATAGATACATATATTTAATTAAGATTCATAAACGTATGTAGAAATCATTTTATACGCCCAAAAAACAACACAACAAATTTTGCAATTGCAAAAATCTCACATGGTTTCGTTATCCGCCATCGAATGCAATTGTGAATTACGCGCACGTAATAACACTTTATGTTATTTGCAATGTTCTGTCACAATATACCATTAACCAGAATAGATGTTCCATCATTATTTATTACGTTGACATAAACATGCTGTGCAGGCGTAGGTATAAATAAAAACGTTTTTTATTACCTTCTGAATTCTGATGCTCTTAATTACTCTCTTATTTATCATTTATTCATGTTAACTAAATCTCTCAAGTAAAAGCTTGAAGATAAATATAATTGCGTACGTTATGTATGACCTAGTATATAGTATACATACCTATACAGGTTGTTTGGTAATAGCCTTATAAAGCCGAATATGTAGATAAGATAGGGACCATCAAACTGAACCCTGTATGTATGTATGTATCTATTTCATTGTAAATTCAACCTTATTTTATAAAGCATATTTATTTATATAGATAATACCAACCTCTCAAAGTATGTACAAAAACTATTAACCACATACTAAATATTTAAATGAATCGAATTGAAGAAATATTAATTATTAATTGGCTCTATCGAAACACAAGTATAATCAAAACAACAGGTTTAAGATTTGCGCAATTCTTGCACCAACAAATGGCTAATGTAAGTTATAGAAATATGTAAATAAGCATTAGGCAAAAAAGGACCTTGTACTTATTGAATTTTTATTTCGATTAACAACAATTAAAAAAATATGTAAATACTTATCTTTCTTACGCCTGTTCTTCTTGTCAGTTAAAAAAGTCTGGAACAGGTGGTAGGAAAATATAGACATTTCAAAAGTGCTTAATAATTTATTATTTTTATTATTTATTAATATTATCAAAGTTATTAATTAATTAATATTATCAAAGTTTATTTGTATAAAGACATTTTGACTATGACTTAGACTTTAAACCCAATGAATGAATAAATGAAGGCCTGAAAAAGTTTAGTCTTGATTGTCACCAGTTTTCATAAGTCCTGTTGATAACCAACAATTTTATCTTACAACCCCATCAGTTATCCAGTAGGTTATAGAACGAAGCAACAACTCACTATCTAATTCTGTGCTATCGATTGTGATCTATTAAACTATTTCCTTATCTCTGGTATAGCGATAGCAACCGCAATGCTGCCAACAAGAGAGTGTTTTTTCGTTCTCCCACTGACGTCATTTGCGCAAGAGCATTGCACACCATCTGCGTAACATTTCGACACAAGTCGGGCCCGCCTCATGAGACCAGCTCGCTTCCATTTACATTATTGTCATATTATAACTTCCCAACGAAGAAGACGACGAATCAAGAGAATTTTTGGCGTAATTTGCAACATGCAACAGTGTTATATGTGATCATTTTTGATTTACGAATTGATAATATTCCATAAATGCATAGGTCAAAGTTAAAATGGATTTTCACATAAATGTTAATAAGTTATGTGAGCCAAGTGCAATATCAAGTGTCGAACGAATTTCATACACAGACAAAAATGATGTGTTTTCATTTTAAAAATGAAACTGTAACTTTGGTAAAATGAGTCGAATATTGAAATGGTTTTTGTTGTGTGTTTTATTGGATGTGTTAAATGTTTTCGGTACAATATATACACCAGTTATAGAGACAAGTTATGGCAAAGTGAGGGGTCTGAAAAGTGTGTCCGGTCAGAACCTGTTCTATGGGATACCGTATGCGACCAGCCGAAGGTTCCAAGTAAGTGATTTTAACTTTAACTTTTAACCGTTACCTTGAACGGATGTCCAAAGCTTTAAGGTTATGGATATTTAAACAAGAGATTACTAATGATAATACAACTTTTCTTTAAGAAATTATAAAACTCGTTAGGTTTTTTTTATAAAATATACAGGAGAAAAAATCCATATTTAAGTACTTTGTGACAGTTTTATTTGAGAAATAAAACTGTCACAAAGTACTTGATACTCTTGCACAGTTTTACAGTCAATATGCAGACACCAATTTTGGCTCATGCATTAATTCATTAAATTTAAGTATTAAATAATACAAAGTTCGCTATTATCTATACTCTCTTCATTTAAATTTAAATTCATGCAAATTACTTAAATTAAATAACTACAAATATCGTAAAAAAATACCTACATCAAGTATCTTCCTGATACTAACGAACATTATTCCAATATTTAGTACGTTACCTATAAACAAAAAACCATCGAGATGAAAATGAAAAAGTTAATTTATAATCCTTTTAAAAATTGGTCAATACAAGTAAAAAATAATATCAACAATCAATATCAAAAACAATATATACTTTTCTAATTATTGTAGTGTTTACTAATAATATAGGTTAGGTAGGTACTTGTTTACTTATTATGAGAGTAAGTAAATATAGTCCTGCAGATTTTGGGTGGTACCGTGTTTTCGCGTCCGCATAAGTTTTTTTTTATTTTCATGATATTTCGACATTACTGAACAAGATAAGAAAGGGTGTCGCGCCGACACCCATGAGCATTTCGTAAAAAACGCTTAATAATACAAGAAGCTACCGCCATTAGATAAACCTCTAAATTAAAGATTTTATGAACCCTATATACAAGTGTGGGGTGTCTAATGAGAGGGAGTTAAGTGTTCTATGATTTTATAATACACAACATTGGCAGACTAGTACAGTTTCGAAGATATTTAAAATTTTATGAAAATTATAGAAACCCTGAATATTTAGTTTTATGTTTCCGTAATTTTTAAACCGGTGCTTTTTTTCTCAGATAAAAAATACGTTAACAATGCCCATTTAACGCAAATTTAATAAAATTTAACTTTCATGTACCTTTACAAACAATAAATAGCGAATAAAAAAATTTAAACGTCGCGCGCCGTACATTTTTTCTATACTTAGGTGGAATAAAAATATTTTTTTAGGTATAGCAATATGGGCATCAGGTGAAAGCTAAAAGAAAGCCAATTTCAAATATATATACATTATGATACTTTTGTGTTATTGTTTTGACAGAAACTTCAAAAAACCACAACTAAGCTCGAAAAACTTAGCATTTTTTTCAGTTTTCTCAAAAAAACTTCCTTAAGGAAGCGTTTTTCAGGTTACTTGGTGCCATACTTTTATTAAGCTTACTAAATTAGCTACAGTTCAAGCTTATCCTGAGTACTCTACAACCATAGGTTGCAAAAACACAGCTAGTCAAATATATGCATTTCTTTGAAAAGTGAAAAAATAATATCTTTGACTAGCTGAGTCTCCGCAACCAATGAACCTAGACTGCTCGGTTTAGACTCAAATTGTAGCAAATGTAATTAGCTTTACAAAAGTTTATTACAATAAAACCTGAAAAATGCTTCCTTAAGGTAGTTTTTGTTAAGAAATTGAAAAAAAAAAGATTATTTCTCGAGCAGCACAGGATTTCAGGGTTTCATACTTGAGTATAAACTACTCTCAAGAGACCTAACAACATATTTAAAAATCGTAGTTACATGCCCGTTTGCGATTTTTGCCTTTTTTGTGTAGATATTGACTAGATTTTTTTTAATTTGCTAACAATTTATTAATATTTCATACTTCCGAGTTATGGTTTTTTAAAGTTTCTGTCAAAACAATAACATAAAAGTATCATAATGTATATATATATTTGAAATTGGCTTTCTATTAGCTTTCACCTGATGCCCACATTGCTATACCTAAAAAAAAAATTTTTATTCCACCTATGAAAGAAATTAACGGCGCGCGACGTTTAAAATTTTTTTTCGCTATTTATTGTTTGTAAAGGTACTTGAAAGTATTTTTTTTTATATCTGCGTTAAATGGGCTTTGTTAATATATTTTTTGTTTGAGAAAAAAAGCACCAGTTTAAGAATTACGGTAACTTAAAACAAAGAAAATAGGGTTTCAACAATAGATTAATTTTCATAAAATTTAAAATATTTTCTGAACTGTACTACTCAGACGATGTTGTGTATTATAACATTATAGAGCATTTAATACCCTTTCATTAGACACCCCACACTTGTATATAGGGTTCATTAAATCTTAGAATTTGAGGTTTATCTAATGGCGGTAACTTCTTGGCATAATTATGCGTTTTTTACGAAACGCTCAAGGGTGTCAGCGCGACATCCTATCTTATCTTGTTCAGTAGGGTCCAAATATCACGAAAATAAAATAAAAACTTATGCGGACGCGAAAACACGCTTCACCCTCATTTGTTCTGAGCCTCGCTCGGACTAATAGGTAATATAAATGTATCATATTATTGGAACATAATAAGATACTATACTAACACATTATTTTCACGAAATACGAAACTCTGTCTAATGATTATCAAAGTTATTTTTAAACAAGAATCCACAAACTGTGCGTGCTTATCACTTCGGCCATGTTGTTTACAACGTTGCAAAGACTATCGATAGATGGCGCTCAACTGTTATTTATGTTACCTACACGGCGGTGTTAAGATTTTTATTGAGTAGATACTGTCTCTCCGCAAACTCTACTTCGTTACTCTGGTTTCCCTTCAAAACGTATAAATCTTTCGCCTTTTACTAAAGATTTCCGTGGAGGGGAACACTCAAATGAGTCTTAACCTATTTTTGGCACCCTGCTTCGGTAGGGTTTTTAAACGGAAAAGCGAAATGTGTTTGACTAGCTTTTGCCCGCGACGATAGTTGTGCGCTGTGACTGCTGTGCATTTATTTTGAAAGTCACGGATTACCAATATACCTTACCTTCCTAGGTATCATTCATTGATCATTAGACCTCATTAATTTCACACATTTAAATTTTCCCATAAAGAAATAATTTACAAAGTAGTACAAACTGGAACACTCTGTAGTAGTAGTTGCAGTCTGTATAACGGGAATTTTTTCAAAACCGTTTCTATAACTAAAGAGTATCATACTTACCACATTGTTGTCATCGCTGATATCTCTGAGAAAGTGTAGAAAGAAATCTTTGGCAAGGCTTTGGCCGTATGAATGCAAATTGAATTGCAACACTTTTTTTAAAGATCTTTTTTTTGCAATTCTTAGCATCAATAAGGCATCGATCAAAGCAATACATGTTTGGTGAGCGATGTCGGGGCATTTAAAGGTAGATAATATAATCAAATTTAAAATGCCGGTCATTCTAACAGGAGAGGGGATAGACCCCAACATGTGGGGGATTTTGTCGATAAAATTGATATTATCTGCCTTCAAAAGCTCCGACATCGCTAACCAAACATATTGTAAGTATAATTAGGAAATATTTTGGACATAAGCTTGCTTGTCATGCATAACTGAATATTTTATTTTATTTATTAATAATTAAATATACCTACTAGAAAATTATCGACTCGCCCCAAGATCATTTTCTCTCAAAATATCTGGTGCCGATTTGATTATTTTCTATAAGTACATATTTAATATTAAGTAGGTATTACATTAAAATTGCATTCTGAATGCCAAATTAAGAAGATACAAAAAAACATTGTACATACATTATCTATCGCGTTGAAGTCTTTTGTATAGCATTATAGGACCCACTTAAGAATACAAAAATATTTTAAATATTTATGTGCAGGTAAGTACCATTATTTATTTTTTGTTAGAACAACATCGATATTATTGAAATAGGTAATGTAACCGATAGAATGTGCGACTACTGTCTTTAAGACCTGCGCAGAAAAGATATTTTATTAAGTTTTCAAAAGGTTCACATTTTTGCATTTTAATTAATATTTTAAATGCAGAACTTATTTTCACAGTTACACCCTCGTATGACTTGGGTAAAACCTGCAAATTTCAAATGCGTCTAATATGATATTCACATGCAATTCATAGTATAAATTTATTTTAAATGCACCAAAACTGCACTAAAAGTGCATTTTATATATAAACTATAATTGCATGTTAAATTCAGATCACGCCAGCTTTCAAATAAGAATACCGCATCAAAATCGGTCCATTCGCTTGGGAGCTTTTACATCGGCGACACCATGGCGACACCTTGAAAACCGGCGCACAAACCACTCGATCACGGAGGTCGTCAAACAGATTACAATAATGGATAATCCTACTAATATAAATATCATAAATGTAAAAGTTTGTGGGTTTGGATGTTTGTTCCTCAATCACGCAAAGCGGCTGTACAGATTTGGATGAAGTTTGACACACATATAGTTTATAGCCTGGATTAAAACATAGGATACTTTTTATCTCGATCATAAGGGTCCCTAGGGTTTTCCGAATGTCCGCGGGCACGGAGTCGCGGGCGGAAGCTTTATTGGCGAGGCCGATTCACGATCTGATGAAAGGATTGATTTTTGAACTTCCAATGTGAAGAACTGATGTAGAATTCTACTTCACAAAAAATACTGTAGACTGAAAAAGAAACAAAGAAAAACAATAACCGAACAGAATATTGAAAATAGGCAACTCTGTAAAAAAATCCTGCTCGCATCCTGAATATCACCATAAAAACTTTTAAAAATAAACTTCAAATCGTCAGATTTCGCAAATTTCAACGACAGTGATATGATTTTTTATGCAAAAAGGTTACCTTTTTTATTGATCTAACACAATAACCGAGTACATTTTTAATAAATGATCTGAAAGAGTAAATTTCGGGAACTGCCTCGCCTTAAGTATTTATTAACTTTCTTTAATTTTTCAGCCACCGACAGAGCCAGCAAGTTGGAATGGAACCTTCGACGCAGTCAGGAGGTTTGGATCATGCTTGCAGACCGTCTCCGTGCTCAGGCTTGGCTCCGAGCAGTGCCTGGACCTGGACCTCTACGTGCCCGAGCGAGCGCAGCCGCCCGACAAGCTGCCAGTCCTAGTCTTCCTCCATGGAGGAGCCTATTACTACGGCAGCAAGTTACACTACGACCCTGAATTCCTAGTCATTAAAAACGTCATCACTGCCATAATCAACTATAGGGTCGGAGTCCTCGGTTTCCTCTGTCTGAACGGTGTTGCCAACCTTGGATTAAAAGATCAAGTCGCAGCTTTAAAATGGATAAGGAAGAATATTTCCGCGTTCGGGGGAGACCCTGACAATGTGACTGTTTCTGGCCAGAGCGCGGGAGCGAGCGCCGCGGCTATGCACATGCTCTCAGACTCCAGCAAGGGACTGTTCCATAAACTGATCCTCATGAGCGGGTCCCCTTTAGCACCGTGGGCTTTCAACGCAGCACCTCAAGCACCCGCTTACCAAGACGCCAGCAAAATAAAACAAGTTTCCACCGCAAATGATGTGTTCAACTTTTTCGCGAACGCTTCAGCCTATGATCTATTAACAGTGTCACACGACACTTCGATAAATCCAAAGTATTTTAAGTACAGCCCTTGCGTGGACAGCAACTTTTCTGATCCGTTTTTCCAGGACACTCCGTACAACCTCATAAAATCAGGTCGTTTTAACAAGGTGCCGATTCTGACTGGGATCACGAGCGTGGAGGGCTTGTTGTTCTACGGACTGAACAGTGAGAAAACCTTGAAAGATCTTGACGAACGTTTCGTGCAGCGGCTTCCTTCAGTGTTCTCCTGGTGTTCAAAAAGAGATAGGAGGAAGATAGCAGATAAACTGCGGTCACACTACTTCGGATCGAAGCCTATACGAAAGGCGCAGTTCAGGCAGGTCATCGATTTTTATTCAGACTGGCTGGTGAATTCGACAGCGCAGGCTTTTATAGATTTGATGTTAAAGTACTCTGACCAGCCGGTGTACTCTTACTTGTTTGCTTACGAGGGGGACAGGAACTTTGCGAAGTGGTTGATGGGTAGAGGTTTGAACGTGGAAGGCGCGTCGCACTCTGATGATATCTTCTACGTGTTCAAGCCAGCTGGGTTGTCGCTGCTGCTGTCCAGCAGGGACCGGCTGTTCATTGACAGGCTCACTACGATGATGACTAACTTTATGAAATATGGGTAAGATTTTTTCTTTCATCAGATTAATATAAAACATCTGTTATATTCTGGCATTTGCTTAAAAGTACGAAAAATCCCTATCTATCGATCCCGGAGAGATAAAAAACTTGAGTCAATGGTTGTGTTGTCATAATATCGTTATTTAAGATAAAGTCTAGTTCAAAATCGTTAATGCCAAACAAAATAATATTACAAAAAAAAAGTAAATACCTAGACCACTTTCTATTTCATAATTGTGTACACAGCCACTTTCTGTTAGAGTCCATTAAGCATGAAATGAGTAGAACAAAAAAAATACATTAGCGACGTTAAGGAAACGCGGTGACGATAAGTAAAAATGTGTGCCACTTATTCAGGCCATCTGGCTGAAACACGGGGAGTGTGACGTGGCAAATGGGGAAATACAGAAACATGACACAATACCAATTAGGTACTTATATACCTACTTATATTCATTACATTATACTGATAGGTACCGTAGCTTTATACTCGATAGATAGAGAGGTTAACAACTAAAAATAAATTCTGTTGTTTTTGTGTTGAAATTCTATAATTAAATACTACAAAAAGTAGGTATTCACTGAAATAAAAACTATTTCTGAAACACATCGTTCTAATACCACAGTTGACAGAATATATAATAAGTACCTTTCAATACACTAGCTACTTTAATGTATTTTTAAATACCTAACAATTCGGTATTATTATAACTCCTGGACTCCTATTATTGGAATCCTGGCTATCAAGTCCACTCTGAGCGACTAGAGCATGTGCAGGGCCCCTATTTTTGAATCGCTCGTCTGGCGTCGAGCGCTCTTTTCTACTGATTTTCGTTCGTCATTTGACTCAAATGTATGGAGATCGAGTCGAATGTCGAACGAAAATCAGACGAGCGATTCAAAAATAGGGGCCCAGAAGCGTTACTTGCATCATTTGGCGTATGCGGATAGCATGTGTAGGCGATTACCCTCTTACCAAGCTCGAGTCATTCACTACGGCCTTTCCATTTTGAGTGCACGCAGAAAGATAAATCTGATATTATGTTCCTGTTTAAGTTGATCCATGGTCATATTGATTCGCCAGAAATTTTGGAACTCATAAAAATCACTCTCCTACGAATCGGTAGTAGGTTGAAAAATCGTCAAACATTCACCCTCCCTCCATGTAAATCAAGACCACTGTATCGAAAGTGTCATGCATAAACCTCCCATTTTATTTTGATATATTTAATGGGTCTGTGGCCTCAGCAAAGAAGGCCCTAAAAGATATTTTCTTGTAAAACTTTTATTTTTATTTTTGTACCTAGGTAAATAATTCAAAAAGTTCTAATTTGCAATGTTAACTTTTGTTTAGAATTATAATATTATAAAATGTTCCTCTTGAGCCGGAAGTAGTCCGTGTTTATTAAAATTATTTACTTTCGCATGTTGTGCTTACATCTAGTAGGTTTAAATGTAGTGTAACAAGTCATAAATGTATTTTTCAGTAGCTAATGTGATCATTGTAAACCAGTTTTGTGAGCCTAATAAAAAAAACTCCAATCTATATCGAGGTGGAGATAGTCTAACTTGTTATACTTACTTACATTGTTTTCACCAGCCCCAGAAATCATATCCCTTTTTAACCACTTCAGCAAGTTGTGTAATAAGGTGAAATTGCACAGTTAATTTACAAACTTCTTTGCTTCCAGGGACCCGACACCATCTAAGACGCGTTTCCTCCCAGTCCGCTGGCCGCCCGCCAACTCCTCCCTGATGATGCGACTGGACAAGAACCTGTCTCTCATCAGGCCAGTGCCCACCCCTCATCAGGAGTTCTACCTCAGCCTCCTGTGCACCTACGGGCAGGCAGGGTACGTGCCTTGCGAGAGCGCACAGATGTGTAATACAGATGTTTGATCAAAACTAGTCTTATGTAATAAACAAAAACAAGTCGTTTATTTATGTATTCAGGGGAATCGAACCCAAGACCTTTCGAAATCTGAGCGAGTTCTTTACTTTCTGCGAAACATGTTTTTACATAACTGCTCAAAAAAAGAAGTGTAGGTATTGTGATTAGGGTTCATGAATGTTTGTATGTATGCGAGTTTCTTTATATTCCACCATCTTCTAAATGCCTAAAAAGATTTTGGATTTGTTAGGTATCAATATACTTAATCCTATCATCCCGAGTAGTGTCACTTAATTTTTTTTTCAGAAATAAAATTTAATAATTTTAAAAATATGCTAAACTTTTATAAGTTACTTAGGTATTTTAATAGTTCTTTTTTGGCAACGCAGTCGTGTTTTTAATATTTTTTTTAATTAAAATTATTTTCAAAACTTTACTTTTTGCGATAAATTTAGGAAGAGTAAGTAGGTACTTATCTAGGCTAGGCAATATAAAAATTCAACTCAACGAATCTTCTGTCGTCTCTATCGAATCGGTAGCTCAGTGGTCAAATCATTATGGTACCTAGGTATGTACAGCCGGATTACGAAAGGTCAAGGGTTCGATTCCTACTTGAGTACACGTAGCTTTTTTCAAGAAAGTTTTAGTGCAATGTAAATATCTAAATAGTCTAAGGATGCTTAAACAACAACTAAATCTGAGGATTAACTTAGACCTAGTTTGAAATCTTTAATAAATATGAGATTACTAAAGATAAGTAAAAATAAAAATTTACGTACAAGTAAAATTAGATTATTTTCTTGTTTACCTACAAAAAATCCTACACTACAACAGTTCCAAGCGGCAGATACATACAACAGAAACATTCCAACGTTCATACATAACACAGGAATTCTACAAAAATGAGAATGTATGTCAAAAATTCTTATGGACGAAGTGGATTCAAGAAACAAGTGGGGCGGCGAAATAAACTATGAAATCTGCAAAGATGCCGCTCAAACGGACCGCCCGATTTATAAATATGCAGATCAAATATTAAAAGGACAGCGCAAGATGATCCAGAACAATCCAATGGTTAGGTTGCGTAGAGAAGGTCGAGTTTTTGGTACTTTACCGAATTCTATACCTACTGTACAGCTGTACTGGGGCCTTACTATGAGCTCATAAAGCAGGACTTTGAACTGCCTTACTTTTTCGTACCATGACCTCGATTTTAGCTCGAGTTAAGTTCATGAGCAGTCCTGTTTAAGGCCTGCTTTTGAACTGAACGGCTTATGAATGGTTTAGGGATGCGCCGATCCGATCCGATCTTTTGAAAGATCGGATCGGCAGGCATACGATCCGGCGATTTTCGGATCGGATCGAGACCATACGATTTTTGCCGGATCGATACAAAACTTGAAAGATCGCTTGGGTCGTATGAATTAAAACGCGGTTTGTTTACAAAAAATAGGTACTTACTTAGGTTTATTTGTAACGAACGTTTGTTTACATTTTAAACATAGCGGCATCAGTCATCATCATTCAAGGTACTAGTTTACAAGTTTTACATGGGTTTTTTCTATTTATTGGGGTCGACAAACAGTTTCACAATAACTAATGTTGAGCTAATCTTAAATAGTAGATTTAGTAATTGTAAGACCAACACCGTCAACCACAGATTAAGAACTTTATTTTTAATAGTTTACTTTATAAAGATCAAAAAATAATTGCGTCCTTGCTTATTTGCATACGATCCGGATCGATTTCCTAAAGATCGGATCGACGGCAGGCGATCCGATACGCGGATCGGATCGTGGCGTTACGTACGATCCATTACGATCCAAAAAATCGGATCGACGACCCCGGATCGAGCATCCCTAGAATGGTTTCTTATTTGCTGATGGTACCTAAGCCCCCTGTACCTAGTCTTATTAGATTCACACGGTAGAAAGCAAAACTAATTAATTTTCTAAGAGCGCTTGTACACGCTAAGAAAATTCACCGTGTCTGCAGCAAACAGGGACAGGGCCAAATGACAAGATTTTTTTCTACGGCTCCGCCTTACCCGCAGCAATGCAGAGTGCGTCGTCTCTAGCGCAGACAAGACAAGTTTTTTTTTCTAGGTCAGCGCCGGAGCAGTGTACAAGTTCTTGTGTACAATCGATAAGAATTCTTGTGTAGGTCCGGCGACTTTTCTTAGTGTGTACATTATCTACCTACCTACTAGATTTTTTTCGCTTTGCCACAGAATATAAATAAGATGCCATGTTTGACGGTACTAACGTGCTTTGTTTTGAATCGTTGCTGCACTGGGATGAATCTAAACTGTAGATTAGTATTACAAATGTAAATTAAATAGATTATCCCTTATTAAAACCACTCCTAAATCCAAGGCCAAGTTAAATTCCATTTCTGTCGGCCAGCTGTAGGTAAGTAACTTTGAAATGTAGCTGTTAATCTTTGCCTGGCACGAGGAGCGGTGTAGTGGCATCTTCTCAGAATAAATATTCAATGTTTTCATTCAATTTCTCGCGGTCCCGGCCCAGCGGCCGGCGGCGGTGGCTGTTGAAACAAAGATACCGCTCGGTGCACCAAAAATATTACTCAATTCGACTGCTTCGAGGATCTATGATTTTGAAGAAAATTGCTTTTGTGATAAGTATAGTTATAAGTTACCTATTGCAATTCACTTACTCATGAGTTTAGCATGAATTGATACTATAGCCTGCTCTTCTAGGAACTAGGGGTAGGGTAGGTACCTACCTACCATCTGGTAACCCTACTTGGAATTGGGATGATGACAACTTTTTTTATTTTACATAAATTACCTCTCAAAAAAAGAAACATTGGTAAAGAAATCTACGAAGGAACTTACCTACCTAAGTATCTCGTTGTATATTCTACAACAATTACAGAGAAAGTATGAAATACCTAAAATTATAATACTTAAGTAGGTACTTATGTTAAAAATAAAATGTTAAAAATAAAAAACTTTTGTATAGTGTTAGCCCACATAAGTATTAGACACACACACACAGCCTAGATGGCAATCAATCCATGAACAGCACAAAAAAATTGAAATGAAAAAAAAAAATGAAAAAATATTTATTTTCTTCCATAAAGTTTACATGGTACCTACACACAGTGTTAGTTTCATTATAAACTATAATTACTTAGTTATCTAAAGTAATACTTTGTGGGAGACTGATGCCCAAACTAGACATATAAATTAGTGCCTGTATGTCAGGTCATCAGGTTCCCAACCTCTCAGACTAGCTTAGTAAGATATACGTATACATACATGTAGTTAAATACAAACCTTCGATCAAGAATACCCTAGATGTCCGGTCTGAGTCTCAAAAATGCACACACGACTGTAATAAAATGAATTAAATCGGCGATTGCGCCTGAATTGCGGACGCTAACATAAAAATGCCAATTGTAATTCTTCAGTGTGGAGGAATTTAACGATTTTATCAGAACGTTGCGCCGTAAATTACCAATAATCATCAGGGATTTTGGTCCGAGCTCGGACGGGCGCGGTGCGGGAAGCTAGGGGTGTCACCAGACTTTTTAATTTTATTGTTGTATGGTCAGAGATGTGCAAAATACTTTATTAAAAGTATTTAAATACAAAATACAAATACTTGTAATTTTTTTGTATTTCAAATACAAATACAAAATACTTTTAAAAAAAAGTATTTAAGTACAAAATACAAAATACGTATTTTCAAAATACTTTTTTTAAATAAAATACCTTTTTTTCGTATTATTTTTTTATTATTGTTATATTTGCGCCCAGATAGGCTTACGTGGCTAACATAGCTCACGCCTGCCTAGTATAGTTCTCTTTTTAGCAATTAGTCGCAATACTTGCAATATAATATGCAATGTATTGTATGTAGCTAGCTGCATACAATACCTATATAGATAGAAAGTAGGTAGATAGTTTTTTGTTTAACAGTGATATTGGGTGCATTCTAGGTGACTAATAGCTATCACTGATCGCCATAGAGTACATTTTAAGCATGGAAAGTAATAAAACTAAACATTAAAACAAATTACTTTCCATGGTTAAAATGTATGCTTTGGTGATCTTTTCTTTAGCGATTGGTCTGCTGGAATGCATCCATTGACATAAATAAATGTCAAATTACCGAGCTTCATGATTGGTTTTTTGTTTGGCAGTGACATTGACATGACAAATTACCTAGCACTATGATTGGTTGTTTTGTTTTGTTTGACATTGACTTGACATTTACATAGAAAGTAATTTGTATTTTACAAATACTAATTACGTTTTAAAAAGTATTTCAAATAAAATACTAAATACATTTTGAAAAAAAGTATTTCAAATACAAAATACAAATAGGTATTTTGTATTTTGTATTTGTATTTTAAATACTTGTATTTCAAATAATTCACATCTCTGTGTATGGTCTATGTTTATTACCACAATAGTACCTAAGTAGTAGCAAATATAAAATTGTAGGTACGAACTTGGTATTGATTGCACGAATGTGGAAATTGTACGAATGTGTCTAAAGGCGTAGTTCGTTACCAAAACCCCAGAACCAACCCAACTCAACTACAAACAAAAATACAGATAATGTACCTATTTATTCATTGAGTTGAGTTGACCACAAGATTTTCCAACAGTGATCTTCAGTCTTCTGAAAGATAATAGGCCTACTTAACATAGACACTACATGGACACTACACTCACCTAAGTAGGTATATGGAGACATTTAAGAGTAAATTCTTTCACAATCACTAGATACTAATTGAAAAATATAAAATATTTAAGTTTATCAAAAATTGCGTAGCCAACAACATTGAAATGTTTCAATGGCCAACAATGATAAACAATGTCAACCCTATTGTGCGGAACGTTCGGTCTTCAGCATAAATTCACCGAATTCGCAATCCCGATAATTCTTTTAAAATTATCATAATTATTTAATGTTACCTTATCTGACGAATAAAATATTTTCAATTGTGTCATACCGGTGGAAATAGTACCTTCCTACTGTATTGTGTTGGCGGCAGCCCCCCTAGCATGACCACTGAAAAGCGATATGATATAGCGATTTATCACGTTTATAACTGTCAAAAGACAATAGGTAGCTTTTGAGAGTTGAGTGTCAATAAAACACTAGGTACCTATATCACGCGAAATACAACGTTACAAAATAACCCCTAATGCCGCATCAAACTGAACAATCCCATGGGACTAGGGATTCGATTTATTTTGATTGAACTAAAAAATATACGCAAAATATCCGCAGGAGAACTAAAGTAACCGCGACATCGCTCGAAGGATTGCTCAGCTGAAGTGGAAGTGGCATACCTATGGCGGGACACATAGCAAGAAGAATCGATGGCCGTTGGGGCAAAAAGGTTCTCATGTCTTAATTAAGTAGGTACGTTTATTTTTGTCTATTTGCATTGTTGATTAAAAGAGCCGATTTTTGTAAGATTTCCAAATTTTCATTTTTAATCTTCAATCTCGAAATAATCCCGGGATCCCGGGATTGGCTAAGTGTAATCCCGAAATTAGAAATAAGGGCCGGGATCGAATTTCCTGCATGGGACCAACACTAAAATCGCGAAAAAAAAACAGCTGTTTCATAGGTACATTATATTATTTTCGTTATTTTTTGTTATAGCATTAGGGGTTATTTTGTAACACGTTGTATTGTATATCGTGTTTCGGTGGTCATGCTAGGGGGGCTAGTGAGTTTTTATAGACTTCCTACGTTTCTACATACCTACCTACCTAATAAATATAGTTTGCTTTGCTTTTTGTTGCCTTTGCTGAAAAGCCATGTTATTACTGTAGGTACCCTACCCGTATCCACTGAGCAAGTAATCACTATGCCCGTATCGCAAAAACCTCAGCGAGCAAAGGAACCTAGGTCTTGTATTTGAAAATCTTTGTATGTCTTTGTTCCCTAGTTTATAATCACCCCTGTTATAAAACCTCTAACTGTCGGAACAAATCAATGTTTAAATTGTTGAGCACTGTAATGTTACGGAGGTAAACCGAATACAAATTCTGAGACTGATCGTACTTACTCGATCACGTTTGTTAAGCATCGCTCCGTCCGGTCAGGTGTCGGATGGGTGACCGTTACAGTGGCATTACGAAAGGCGTGAATTACACAGAAGAGATGCGGCGGAGATAAGGCGCAGATACGGCGGCGATACGTGTATTGTATTACGACCGTCTAAACCGTGCAAAGGAAATATACGTATCGCCGCCGTATCTGCGCCTTATCTCCGCCGCATCTCTTCTGTGTATTTCACGCCAAAGATTAAGAAAGAGCGCTTCCGTGCTTCGGATGGCACGTAACCGTCGGTCCCGGCTGTTGTCATCTGATGACAGTCGTTAAGTCAAGTTAGAGACCTATTACAGGCGGCTTGATAAACTCCTAGGTGGCCACTAATCCTCACTCGATAAGAAGACTGACTGACTACTGAGCTATATTGATAAACTATTCTCGTCGAACTAAACAAGACTCAATAAATAAGACATTCGTTTGAATCGCCTCGTAGTTTCCGTAGCTCTGCAGCCGCAGGCACTCTCGAGCACTGCGCGGATTCTTCAGCGAATTTCTTCTTTTATCCCAAAGTTATTGTCACGTCGGCGTCGTGTTGCGGAATAAAATTTTAAAGGAAGCTAGAATCTTTTACGATAGAATTTCTAGCTATTTGTGTAAGCGTGGCGTGGATTTAGCTCAAGTCTACGACGGGAATCAGTAAAACAAAATATTTTTTGAGTAGATTCATTCAGTGAAAATTTCATGCGAAAAACGTTTGTTGAATTTGCAATAAATTAATATTATATTATACAAATAACATACCTAATACAAATGAATAGGAAAACGCTGTCAGTTAAGATGACTATAAATTTCTTTGAACTGTAAAACAAAGCGAGTGTTCACGAAATTTACGAAATGTTGCCTAAATATACTACTTTTTGGGATTAAGTTAATGAAACTAGGAATACTATTACGCCGGATAAATAAAACGAGAGACACCTGTTTAAACACAATATATTATTAAAAAAGAAAACAATACAATATAAGAACAATATTGTAGAATCACCATCTTTACAGAAAGTACAGCGGCGCTACCACGGTCCGCAAACTCGACCCGCTCTCGCCTACACTATTAGAGTGCGAGTAGAGAATCGAGTCTGCGGTCGCAGCAGCGGGTACTCGCGAGGCGTCAGCGGTTGGCGCAGTCACACTGATCCGACACTACACCTATATACTTCAGACGACAGTAGATAAACTTACACTACAAAAGCTTATTATGAAAAGCCGATTCAACCACGCTGAACACAATGAACGATGCGTAGGTTTAAATTTTACAAGCTACGAAATTACTCGTTCAAAGTCAATCACTACCCTCTACCCCGTAATTTACTTATCGTCTTAAGTATATTTCACATAACATTTTAGCGATTTGTAGAAATAATCGCCACTCAAGACCGCACTCAACGCCTCTGCGTCCCCACTGCATTCGTCCGTACCGTACTCGCATCTCATTTATTCACAACATTATTGCCATGCGTTTTCCACTGCGGTCTCAATGAAATGGTACGGGTATGAATGGTCCTTAGCTTGAGTAATTTTAAAGATTTCATAAATTCTTAAAATACAGAATTTGGGCTGTGAATGACTGGTGGATGAAATTATGTTGCATGGACGTGCAGTGTTTTCTTAAGCTGGCTTTTTTATTTGATTGGACAATAAATCCTTTGTTTTGTTAAGCCAAACAAAATTATTCCATCCACACATAGGTACATACATATCTATACAAGGTAATTTAAAAAATATATTACTTTGGTCACATATTACTTCAAACAAACTTATGACAATTAAACATTGTGTTCCTTTGAAAATTATTTAAAGAGCAACAGACTTTCTACACGAAGCTTTTACTTGTTCATAATTATACTTATAAATTTTAGTAGATAACAGATTTGCCAACCAATTATTATTAAGGAAGACCTTATAACTAGGGACATGAGAATAAATAAAACTGGGTAGAACGCAGACTCTTCTTTGACCTTATAAATGCCTACTTCCCCCTTCACCTCGTTACGCCCCGCCGCCGTTGTCCAGGCGTGTTGCCAGGGTTGCTTACTGTTAAATATTGCTGAGGTACGTCTAAAGATAATATTGCTAAAATATAGGTTTTTATTCGCTTTGAAATCATTATTTTGTAAAAATATAAAGTTTTACAACATAGTTTTACAAAATATGAGATCAACGACGGGGCTATTATTAGGAGGCTAAAAAATAAGTGTGGCATCGTTTTTGAATTGTTTGTTGTTGTTGTACAGTCAAACATACCACAATAAATTGACTCTATTGTAATTTGTTTTTCAAGAAGGTACGGAACGCACAAACAGCAATCGCGCGTGCGGCGACGCCGGCCGTGACAGCCCGACTGAGTTTTCTGTTTAACGGTGTAGGTGTAGCCCGTCCGGAACGGGAGCGTCCGTTCTACCCAGTTTTATTTATTCTTAAGCTAAGGACTCTAATGCGGTATTTACACGGGTCGACTTGGCAGGCGACGATTTTTATCAACAATCGCTTGTAAAATCGAATCGCCACCTCATAGAAATTAGGTTTGCGATTAGATTTTACAAGCGATTGTCAATAAAAACCGCTAATTAATTAACATCGCCTGCCTAGTTACCTGTCGACTCGTGTAAATACCACATAAGGAACAAATGCAGTGGCGACGCGCGGTACTACCTCCTCATATATCTATATGTTAAAATCTGCGGGCACCGACGCTCTGACCACCAACTATGCACGAGTACTAATGATTCATCAACGGAAATATTCAAAGACAGCACTAAAGAGATCTTTAAACTAATATAAAACCGTTATAACAAGTTATTTAATCAACTAGATTTGGCTGAATATAAAATTGTATGTACCACTGTTAAAATATTGTATCACTCGATAGCGCTATCGTAGGTTTTGTCACTATATAAAACAAAGTCTGAATTATTGCATAACATAAACTAAGGCAGCAGATCGACTGTATCACAACGCGTGCAGTGCCCCATTCGTTACAATATTATTACCTCTATAATATAATCTATAGCATATACGCAGACAATATTATACACACTCGATTCGCGAGTCCATCTCGGCACACTGACTGCGATCGAAATTCCCGAAGACGTATTATGTCACAGTCCCGTCCGTACGCGGAGTACACTTTAAAAATCATCATATCATTGCAATATACATCGACTCGCTTCATAAATATAACGCCCGACTAGACGTCAAGAACCAGACACGTCCGTATAAAAAAAACTTACACACACTAGGCTTAGAAAAACATTGATTTAATGGAACGCAGGCGCGCTCGACTAATTGGACATTACAACGCACTATTATTATTATTAATAACTCCACACCATGCAGTTTTGACTCGTGAAATCAATCGTCACCTGAATCGAAGCGTCTACAACTTTACTAATAAATAAACTTTAGGAAAGTAAGTACGTAAAAATGTTAAATAAATGTAAGTAAGTATTATCATTATTAAAAAGATATTAATGAAATAAGGGGTTGGGTGTTTTCAAAGTCAAAACAACAGGGTATTATCACAAAAGTAACACAACACGGCCCGCGTCCGGCCTTCATGGAAGCTAAGCGAAGCACACCTCCGACAGTTCGCTCCGCTCGCACGAGCCAGCAGAGCGCTCGCTGCGACGCTCGCGTGCGATCGCGGTCCATCGTCGCACGTTCGCTGCGCTCGCGCAATGCGAAGCGCGCCGTTTAGTGGTGGCTGATTGATAAGGCAACCGATTATAGCTTCAAAATTGATCATTATTTACAATTGTTCGAGGTTTTCACTTCATTTAGTTATTTATTGCACACCAGACCGCCCGGCTCCCGAACTCACTTTATACGACTTGTTTACGGTAGTCAGTGTCAAATTGTAAATTATGTAGCTATTTTTTTGCGAGATTATTTTCTTACAGGTGATTATTTTCGTTGCATTTCAAAGCTAAAAGCACATACAACTTTGTCCGTATTATTTAATAAGCAAATTTTAGTTTTAATACCAATCAGCTAAAATTTAATATTTTTTAATACTTTAATCTAACTTACACTTTTATTCAGCGCTTTTATTCGAGTACAATTTGTATTATTGTAAAGACTCGAATGGCAATTGAATATAAAATTAATTTTATTTAATACAATATTGACTTCCGAAAGCGGTTTGAAGAATACAATTTTTATTACATTTGGTCGCTTTGAATGTTTGACAGAATTTGTGTTTTTATTATTTTTTATTTTCACAACCATGGATGAATAAAAAATCATTATTAGCTGATTTGGTTACGTTAACAGAATATGTGATTTTTTATTTTATTTCGGAACAAAGTCAAGCACTTTTGTTTTCGAAAGAATTGAATACCAGAGTAATGTCCTCTTTCACAGGTTCTGGGTAGCACTAACTTCCGATTTTATTTAAGAATATTGTATTTTATTATTAGTTTAAGTATTCGTCAAGTGATGGGGCATTTACACGGGTCGATTTTCTAGGCGAATTACTAGGCGAATTTAGTCGAATAGGGCTTTTTTATCGACAATCGCTTGTAAAATCGAATTGCAAACCTAATTACGATGAGGTGGCAATTTGATTTACAGGCAATTGTCGATAAAAAGCCCTGCGAATCGACTAGTTGCCTAGCAAGTCGCCCGGAAAATCAGATCTTAAAACGTGTCTAAACAGCTTTTCAATTAACAACAACAACAGAAGTCTAGCTTAAAGGTATTTCACACGTTCCGAAAATATGGTGTTCCAATTTATTAAAATTAAACTAGAATTTAGTGCTATCCGGTATCCGTGAAACAGGCTGTAAGGGCCAATTCAGACAGAGTAGCAAAATACTCGAGCACTTTTAAAATGTTAAGACTGAAAACCACCGGATGAGTACGCATATACGTGCACGTACAAATTCACGTTTGAGGTTTATTATCTCACATATATTACCATACAACTTTGGAGTTTCTTGCGCCCCTTTTTCTTGTCAGTTAAAAAGTCAGAACGGGTGGTAGGAAAATATAAACGATTCAAAAGTACTTAATCATTAAGTTTATTTGAGTAAAGATATTTTGACTTTGAATGTGCACGTCTTTGTGTACACATCCGGCGGGTTTCAGCTTCGCTGCCAAGTGACTCAGAAATACGAAGAAGCGAAGCGAGGGCGGGTCGCTAGTAATATTATAATTGTGAAAGATTGTATGTTTGGATGTTTGTTACTCAATTACGCAAAAGAGATTTGGTTGGTACTCAGATAGTTTATAATCCGGGTATAGGATATTTTTTATCCTGGTCAACGGTCCTCTAGGGATTTTTCGAACGTTCACGCGGATAAAGTCACGGGCAAAAGCTAGAACACGGTCAAGTTGATTTAACTTGTGATAGTATTGTTTTTGTTGGTTTGTGTATAAGATACATTAATAAACATGAATATTAAAATCAGAAAATATTGTTATTTTTATATATTGATTTAAAACCTGTTTAAGATCGGTCGAGTATTTTGCTGCGTTACTGAGCTGACCTGTATTGTACAATGTAATTATTTTAATAATGTACAACAGAAGACAAGTAACCAACTTCAGAGCGCTTGCGGTACAAAATGAAATATTTTAATCTGTAATTTTCTTTCTTTGCCATACATTATCGAGTGAAGTTGCAGCGGATTACTGTCAATTGTCAATTTAATCGCATTGTATATTAGTGTTTATGTATGTCAGCTCGTTTTCGGGCGGGCGCGTTGGTGACGAGTATGTGTACGCGAGTGTCGGTGCTGGACATCGGGGCAGCAAAGCAAAGAAATCCATAAAATTTCACTGCGTTGTATGGTAACATATGAGATAACATGGTTAATATTTTACGTGAACGTGCACGTGCACGTATACGTGTACGTATCCAATGGTTTTCAGGCTCCGGTATGCTTTGCGGGCTTCTTAAATAATATTTTAAAATGGCTGGAATTTAGGTGTGTTTTATTAGCACAAGTGTCTGTGTCGCTTAGGGCGCGGGGCTCTAGCTTTAGCACTGGCGCGCGTGTGTCAGCGGCGCAGCAGCGCGGCGAGGACTACGAGTCACTTGGCAGCTAAAAGAAGAAATCCACCACATTCCCCTGTGTCGTGTACGTGCACGTATATGTATCCAATGGTTTTCAGGCTCCGGCATGCTTTGTGGGCTTCTTTAATAAGATTATAAAAAAGCTCGAGTATTTACTTAGGTGTTGTTTATTAGCACAAGCGTCTGTGTGTTGTATGGCGCGGAGCTTTGGCGCAGAGGGCTCTAGCTTTAGCTTTGGCGCGCTAGCAGCGCGGCGAGGACTACGAGTCACTTGGCAGCTAAAAGAAGAATTTACCACATTCCCCAGCGTTGTATGGTAATATACAAGATGAACCTTATAAGTGAACGTGCACGTAACGTATCCAATGGTTTTCAAACTCCGGTACGATTTGCGGGCTTCTTTAATAACATTTTAAAAAAGCTCGAGTAAAATGGGTCGAGTATTTAGGTGTAGTTTACTAGCACAAGTGTCTGTGTCGCTTAGGGCGCGGGGCGCGGCGGGCGCGGGCGCGGGCTCGGGCTCGGACTTTGGCGCGCGTGTGTCAGCGGCGCAGCAGCGCGGCGAGGTCGGCGAAGGCGCAGGCGCCGAGGCCGGCGCCCGCCATGCGCGCCAGCAGCGACCGCGAGTGCGCCACGCACTCCTCCACGGGCGACCGCCATTGCATGCCCTGCGATTCTGTACACCAACACAGATGTTAAACTTTGACCATCCTAAGTGACTATACTCCAGCCATCTTAGGGTAAGAATGTTTGTAAACAAAACTTTGCGATTTTTTTGTATTATTCCACAAAAACGTTAAGTTTCAGTGAATTAACACCATAAATACAACTTGGAAAACATAGACGAGCAATCAATGATATTCATTTCTTTATGAAACATGCAATAAAAAACTAGTTTTGAGGTTAAGTATGGGCGGTTTGTTTGTAAACATTCTTTCCATAAGTTGGCTGGAGTATAGACACACTGAAGTTACGCGACCGAAGTTCGGCGGAAAGGCTTTTATTATGAAAAAATCGGAACATAATTTCGGCATGTGTCATCAGTAATTCAAATAGCATTGCAGGCGTAATCATGCCGAGCTTTGGTCGCGTAATTTCGGCATAGAATGTCTAGTCCACTTAGAGCACTTTCACATAATATGTATAGGCGTTTTAGTCACACGTTAAACGCAAATGGTTGATAGGGACCATCGAACTGAACAACTTTTATTATGGGGGCAAACTCTGAAATCGCGAAAAAAATCAGCTGTTTCATACAAACATTAATAACAAAAATATGAAAATGTATAAAACAGCGGATTTTTTCGCGATTTCCGAGTTGGTCCCATAGTAAAAGTTGTTCAGTTTGATGGTCCGTATCTACCATATTCGGCATTAGGGGTTCTTTTGTAACACGTTGTATATGACAAACGGGCGGTCAAAGCGCGACAGACAGAAATAGTACCGAGCCGCGCAGTCGCTAGCGAAAACGCCGCGATTACACCGCGCTGCGGCCGCTATGTGAAGGAGTCCGCGGTGCAACGCTGCTGTAGTGCGCCTAACACGCCTATATGTGAATGTGACAGCACTCTAACCTATATTTAAGATAAAATAGGGATGTTGACTATTTTTTTTATTTTATGTTACATAAATTACCTCTCAAAAAAAGAAACATTGGTAAAAGAATTAATTCGCTAGCATGAAAACTGCCCGAGATATCACAGTGTGAAATGCACACAAATGGACTCGATCAAAAACGCTCCATACTAATGGCTTCCACGTTATGACGTCACGCCTTGCAAGTTTGTATGCAACGCATAGGAAATTTGTTCAGCAGCTATTTTTTTATTTTATTTTATTTCGTTAGGAAAACTTACAGCTGTGAGATACAATATGAATATGAGTAATTACAAAATAAGTAAATATAAGCCATTTACAAGTTTTCACTTATGGGTAATTAAAATTAAGGACTAAATAACAAGTAGGTACCTAAGTGGGTAATAAACAGATAAAATTTGCAATCTAGGTTATAGAATTAGGTACTTAAAGTTATTAATATAATAAATTTATGTGACATTTTCCTCATCAAAGAATGGCGCGACGATCATGCGACGTATCGCAGCCGGCCTTATACCAAAAACATCAATAGAGGGATGCTCCATAGAAAATTTATTAAATTGTGCAACAGCTCTGCAGAAAAACGAGTTTTTTCTATATTTCGTGTTACATGTCGGTATGCATAGGGGACGATATTTACGGAACTGCCGAGAGGGCGTGTTTATGTATATTTCGCTCAAAAGTTCAGCAGAGTCAATGGCATTATTTAGTATTTTATTAAGGTAAACTAGATCAGCAATATTTCTTCGCATTGTAAGAGGTAGAAAATGATACTTTTTGCATCTAGCTTCATAGTTTGGGAGAAATTGCTTGCATTTAAATTGTAAGAATCGGAGAAACTTTTTCTGAATGGACTCAATTCTGTCGATATAAACATTATACAAAGGGTTCCATATTTCAGAGGCATATTCAAGGATACTACGTACGAAGGAGCAATACAGAACTTTAATGGGTTTAATGTTGCTAAAATCAGAACAAGACCTAATGACGAAGCCAAGTGATTTTGAGGCTCGCTTAACAATATCATCTATATGGTCGGCAAATATTAATTTCGAGTCTACTATGACCCCAAGATCTTTAACTCTTTTAGTTGATGCTAAAACATGACCCCGCAAGTTATAATCATGGTTAACTACATTAACTTTACGTGTGACACTCATTGAATAGCATTTAGAGACGTTTAGATTTAGTTTATTACGGGAGCAATATTCTTGGAATGTATCCAGATCTTTTTGTAACAATAAACTATGTTCAACACTATTGACCTGCCTGAAAATCTTGGTGTCATCAGCATAAAGTAAAAATTTAGAATTTTGAAAACAAGACGCAATATCATTTAGAAAAATAGAAAATAAAAGAGGTCCAGTTATCGATCCCTGAGGTACGCCTGAGGGTACGCGTACCCAATCAGAGGTGAAACCATTGATTGCTACGGCTTGGGATCGATTATCTATATAAGACGAAAACCATCTAAATAAGTTTCCATGGATTCCGGCACAGTACAGCTTGTGGAGGAGGATAGAATGATCAATTCGGTCGAAAGCTTTGCTAAAATCCGTATAGATAATGTCAACTTGCGAACCCGAGTCCATACAAGAAGTTATATAATTGTTGGAAATTAAGAGATTGGACACGGTTGAGCGACCTTTTATGAAGCCATGCTGCTCCGGAATTAGCCATGAAGCCAATGCCGCATACGTCTGCTTGTGAACTATATATAACTTCAAATATTTTCGCAAATATACAAAGTTTTGAGATTGGCCTATAGTTTTTAACATCACTCTTATCCCCACTCTTATGAACTGGTGTTATAAAAGCGGATTTCCAAATAGAGGGTACCACCCCTTCACTTAGCGAGCGACGAAAGAGTATACTGAGAGGGCTAACTAAACTTTCAGCGCACTGTACTATAATTATGGGCGAGATGTTATCAGGACCGGCACCCTTGGTCAGCTTAACTGCTTTGAGAAGTTTAAGAACTTCGGCCGGGTCAATTTCTATGTCACCAATATGGTTTGCATTTAAACTAGTAGTATTTAGGTTTAAAGGAGGGCAGCTTGAATCAGGAGTCAGAAAATTTGTTTTAAAATATTCAGCGAACATATTACAGACTTTATCACCCCTGGATTCTGTCTGACCCTCGAAAGTCATCACTGAAGGAATTTTATTAGATGGGTTGCTACGTTTAGTGAAGGACCAGAACGACTTCGGATCATCAACAACAGCATCCTCGACCTTTTTAATGTAAACAGCATAGCAGGTGTCTTCCAGAGATTTCGCTCGTTCTCTCAGGCGAGAGAAGGTACGATAGTCTTCGCAATTACCATATAGTTTATATTTATGATGAAACTTCATCTTTTCTTTCAAAACTTTTTTAAGGGCGGAATTGTACCACGGTGGAAAAGAATTAGGGGTAACTTCCTTATGGGGAATGTGAGCATCCTGAAGTTGGTAGATGGTATCATAGAAAAATTTTAGAGCTACCTCCAATGAATCCTCATACAACACTGTTTGCCAGTTTACATTGTCAAGACTCGAGCACATAGTCATGTAGTCACCTGAGTTATAAAAGTATTTGATCCTTTTATTTTCCTCTAGAGGTTTTATTGATACGGTTGGAACGTCAATAATGAAGGACATATGATGTGGTCTATCCTCAGGTACAAGTGGGTAATCACAAGTAGCTACAATTAAGCTATTATTAGAAAAAACTAAATCTAGAAATTTTTCATTATCATTAGGTATTTGACAAAATTGAGAGAGATTACATTGGGCAAGTGTATCAAAAAAGTTTACTTGAGATGGGGTAAGTGTGCCGCTATATGAGAGGTGGTCACCCTCAATCTGCCAAGAAATTTGGGAGAAATTAAAATCACCAGTAATAATAAATCTATCATTCGGACAAGAGCTAAAAATGTCAAATAGTTTGGTGGAGTAGTTGTCTAATTGCATACTCATGGAGTTGCCATCGTTCTCTTTACACAGGTATACCGTACAAAAGTGTATCTTCAACAGGTCCCTACAGTTCGGAGGTTTCAATGTTACCGTAACCCACAAGTCTTCGGCAGAGGAGCGCCAATCCGGGCGGTCTACGGCCATCAAATCCCGCCGCACCGCTAAGAGTACGCCCCCACCCAATGATTGACCGGTTGAATAGTAATTACGGTCACTTCTCCAAACGCAGTACCTATCGTCAAACAACTCCTCATTACGTATACTGTCGAGCAACCAAGTCTCCACTATTGAGACCACGTCATAGGAATTAAGGCAAACATTTCTTTTAAAATCAGATGTTTTCGTACGTAGTCCCCTTGCATTTTGATAAAAAATACTAAGTTTATCAAACATTATGGAAAAAGAAACTGTAAAAGCAACATAAAAATAATAATATAAAAAATTGTATAATAGAACCCTTGAGAAATACATTCAGTTTAATAAAAATAAAAATTAAAGTTGTAATAACTGTTATCATACTCATGTAAATAAATAATCCATTCAGAATATTTGTAAATGCTAGAATAAGTTGATTAATAAGTATAATAATAAGTTCCAATACGCCAGAGCGACAAATAATTAACCAGTAAAAATTTAAAGAATAACAAAAGTAAGTAGTGGTTAAAACCAAAGTAAACATTTTACGGGTAGTTACCAATATCTCCCTCTGCATCCAAAACGAAACACAAATCAACATTTTATAACAATTCGCCACTAAGTCACAAAAAATACTCCTGCGAGATAATCGCAAAAATAAGTTAAGAAGTTGAGGAGCGCAATTTATAACACCATTATAGGTTAAGATGCAAAAACACACAATCAAGCTCGTGATTTCACTAAAAAGTCTAAAATGTAAATACAAAACACTAAGAATAGCAAGACGTTCACAAATATTTAAACATAACACAAGGGGTTTAGTAACCAAATACAATAATACAATGAAGCGCAGCGATAAGGAATTATAAAAACTAATAGCTACGAGCCATTGAAAAATAAGCTTTAGTATCAACGCAATTGCGCATAATACAAAACAGAGGTGTTTTAAAACGGTATCGGCGGGTAAGATACGATCGGTGCAGAGCGACGATGTTCGCACAGCGCAAAAAGCTAACACAGGGGGAACAAAACTAACGGGTCGCTTCCAAACTATAATAGTGCACAAGCTAAAATAATAAGATAATAAAATAATTTTAAAATTTACATGATTTTCTTTAGATCCACTTCCGTCTTTATATTGATAATTTTTGATGTCGAGTTTTTCCTGGCCATGATTTTGCAGTGCTTCACCCATACAAATTGAAAATTTCGTTCCTTAGCTAGTGACTTAGCTTGGGTAAGGAGTTTTTTGTTGTACACTGTGAGGTGATCGTTCACGAAAAAGCGGCCACCCTCAGTAAAGCTGGGATTGAGATCTTTTAGTGATAATTCCTTACGTGCACGCGCTATATTAAATATTGTGTTTATCAAAATGGTTTCTTCGATAAAGGAGTTGTTCCATTTTTGTATGGAGGCTGGGCCCATTTGGGTGACCCGTGGCCTACAGTCATAAAATTATATTTTATGGAATAAAAATAAGGAACCTGTCCATGTATAAATATATATTTTTTAAACCTGCAAACATTTTTATTTTATTTTTAAAGTTGGATAGTTTAAGTTAATAAAACAGCAACCCAAAACGTTTTTCTACCGTGGCAACATCGATTTTTTACTGTCAAATGTCATATTGATACTGTCAGATGTAAAATAAAATGACAAATGACATATCAACAGCCAATGTAGTGATTTTATTAGAAATAAAAATGCAAAGGAATATCCCTTAACAGCCGACAGCCGCACAAAATCGATTTTCAGGATTAAATCAACAATAAAAACTTGTAACAAGCATTAGAATTTATTGATATACTCTGGAGAGTAAAATTAATAGTAAGACACTTTCATTTTAAAGCGAAAACATTAAGAAATACACGATTAAGAGCACCTTTATTCGAGTTTTTAAATATTTTTTTATTTATGTTTGCAGGCATTAATATTTTTTTTTCTTTTTAGAAACCTTGTCCCACGAAAGAAATCTACGAGAAAAAAAATATTATGGGTGTAGGAAAATTTTAAAAAAGTGAACCCAGGAAAGAACGACTCCTTTGCTATACATTTTACGGACTAATTAAAGGTATCATTTATTTTAATAAATTTTATACTTTTTAAATGGACTTGTCCACCCAACTTTGAAGGGTCATAAAACAAATAATATGCAATTTATAAAACCAAGAGGTATACAAGCTACTCTAAAAGTTTAATATGTTTACGATTTTTATTAGTATTTCGTTATTTTATTCAGTAGTCAACATCCCTATTATAAATGCAAAAGTGAGTTTGGTTGTTTATCACGCTTTCACGTCTTTACATCTCAACCGATCATCGTGAAATTTTGCATACGTACAGAAAACATAGGTTTGATTCGAACAATCAGTGGTCTCACCAAATATGGATGAGTGAAGCGATCATAAATGACCCTTTCTCCTGCTATTCTTAAAGTTCATTTTAAATGTGACTCACCTAATATAGCCGAGTTGAGCGCCTCGGAGACGTACTCGCGCCTGACGGGCTCCAGCTGCCAGCCCACGGGGCTGTCCCATGGATTACTGTATGCTAATAAACTGAACGCATTCTAGAACAAATAAAACACACGATTGATATTTGGTCAGTCAAAAAAGTGTGTATTTTATGGCACAGAAACAATATAAGTACAAATTTCAATTTTTTTTAAATGTTATAATATAGACAATATGTTGTATGTTGCAAACAATGTAGGGTCTTTGGGCAAATTGCCGCTTTTATATTTTAGAGTCAGCAATCGAATGCCGACACTATGCCGTCTACGATTTATTTATCCCGAATTAAGGGCGCACCTAGACTCTACTAGCGTCGCCACTCAAGAAAAAAACATTACAATGAAATAACTATGTTTAATAAAATTCTGGAAAATATAAAAACTAGTGTATTGTGTAGTTACAATCTGGATTAACGCCTAAACTGGCCACTTTGGGCATTATTTGATAAATTACGATATTACAAAAGACAAAAAAACAGGTCTTATGGTTAATAAAGTCCTCCCTCAGCTCGAGTTACATAGTTGACATACGACCTTCATACGTCCATCAATAAATATAACTCTATGTATATGGTTACGTGAACGCCTTACCTCCAGCATTGATTTATGATATAGGTCCTGTTGTAGTTTCTGGCTCATGGCGTATAGTTCGCGACCGAACGCGAGCATTCGTTCGACGGACGCACGCGAACTGCACCCGTCCGCATCTGTGACGTCACATTACATTACATGGCGCACGGGACTCCAAAGCTCAAAAACCTAACAAGCATTGATAGAGGACACTTAGAAGTTCCAAAAAGTGAATGATAAAGCTTTGCGTACCTTTATCAATGCTTAGAAGTGAATTAAAAAAGAAGTCAATATTCCAGTTAGAAGGGAAAGGTGTAATAACGACGCTTCCAAATTGGTGCGGCAACCAAACACGCCGTCTGTAGCTACAAGAACGCCGCAAAATGTAAAAAAATAAAGTGAAAATTGGAAGCATAAAGGCGTCATGCTAAAATTATAGAGAAACCTTACTTTTCACAAACATAATTATTTTGCATTAGTTAAAATCAAGTCTACAGACTCTTGAGTTTTTTTTAAGGAGCGCTTACACGGGCAAGTTTTTGAGCAATATTTGCCGGGCAACACGAATGGAACGATATGTAGCAATTCCAATAAATTGCGGCGATTGTCGCGGCAATACTTATTGTATCTAATTGCTCCATCAGTGTAGTAGACTAGAATTTAGTTATCTCTGTGATATAGTATAAAATTAGTTGATGTTTTTGTTATACCAAGGTTGGCTCAATAGATTTTAAAAATTTTTTTAGACTGACGGCACCGACTTTTGCGGTCTTCCAATCCAATCTTCAACCTTACCGAATGCTTAAATTAAAATTGTTTACATTTTCTCCAATTTGTTTTTCATTTATAAAGGCAGAATGTAATTAATTATGTTTTATTTTATTTTTATAGGTCTTGTCTTAATCAAGCCTAATCATAATTTATGAGGAAACCCTAAAAATCGAAAACGAGATAAAGAGACAGCAGCGCTACAAACAAAATGATTTGACCTACGAAAACTAAACTAGTTTTTTTACATTTTGCATAAATTCAGTGCGTACAGACTGGTAAGTACATCGACGCGTCGAACCGTCCATGCAGTGAGTTAGTGTCTCCTTGCCGACAAACTATACCATAAATAGATTTAATACATAACAATATTATAATAAATTACGCAATGATATATAAAAAGCGATACAAGTCGATAGTTGCACACCGCGTGTCATGCGGGTACTTCTACTTGGTAAGAGCAGATCTGTAAAACGTCAGCACAAGTTTCAATCATCAAAAATAGACTTCGCCTCAAGTAACTAAGGATGGAAATCCATTGGGATTAATGTTTTAATGAACTCTCGACATTATTCCAAAGCCTCTAACGTCCATTATTACATGTCATTGAATGTTATTATAGCTGTGCTTTTATTGGTCCACACCCTTAAATCACCGTTTTCATCGACTATCCCTCAATACCCTTCCATGCATGTTTCATTATTCATGAATAAGTAATTGTAGTCAACCATGCAATACTCTCAAATTACTCCTTTGTTATTACCGACCTCATTACAAAATTGTTACATGCAGTCGTTTCTCAGTCCAACCTGTTATTTGTCATATCGTTGATAATTATTTATATCGACTTGAGCTGAGAAACCGTGTACAAACAAAATGTGTGATAAAAAATGTCACTTACCGACCAACATTTGTGTCACGCTAAATACTTAAAATAATGCAATACTTACAGTTACATACGCACCTTTGGTCACGTCACGTAGCAAGGTAGTTATGTTTAAAGGAATGGGTGATGAATTAATAAGAATTCTGATGACAGCAGCAAAGTATGAAGAGGTTTGCGGAGACGCCACAGAAGTAACAGCGATGACAAGTTGGAATATGAAGTGATAGACTAGATTAAAGAATAATCGTGAGGGCTCATTAAATTGATAAATGTACTTTACCAAGTTTTGTTCTGTCGTCGTCCTCCTTACAACTTTACTGCTCTGTATTGGGTTGCTGTGAAGTTTAACGCGGACGGCACACATTGGTCGGAACATCAGCAAATGTATCGTTCGTTGGTGCTTTTTCAAAAAATCATTGGTTTGGGCCAATGTGTGACGCCGGCGGCCTGAGCGTGCGTCCTAAATGATGTCGCATCGTATTATGCGGATTGTGGAGAACAGGAACATGTAGCTGACTTTCTATACATGTTGTTTGGTTGCCTCATAAAGTCGAATATGGTAGATAGAGTACTTACCATGCATACAGCGCCGGAAAATTATTATATACCCCGAATTATTACTAACGTGTAATAATGGATTTTCTTAGAAACATTGCCTGCCTCTGACCGTAAATGTTAGTATTGAAACTCATTTTACACGTGTAATTCAGAAATGGAACGAAATTTTCAATGAAACAACAGCCAATGAGGACTGTGATCATCATCAATATTTAAATTTAGAACTGGCTTCGCAAATGGAAAGTTCCGAATCACGGTAACAGTGTCATGAGCGCACTAACGCCCGCCCATTAATCTGTATTCTTGGTTACAAAACTTAAGTGTAACATACGATTCGGACAGGTGGCATAAAATAACGTTGTATTATCTATGGATCTTGGCGCGGGAAGTTATGATATTGTCGAAATTGTTTGTTGTTTTGTCAAATATTTTATCTTCGATTTAAATTAAGTAATTAATTTATTATAAAAATGAGTTCAACCGACGAAAGTGATATTTTGACGCCACCTGAAATTCAAGAAGCGGCAAGAACTGTAATAGAATACATAACAGCTGTTTCATACATTTTGATATTTTCATTATTTAGTATTGTTTGTATAGAACAGCTGATATTTTTTTCGCGATTTCAGAGTTGGTCCCATAGTACAAGTTGTTTAGTTTGATGGTCCGTATCTACCATATTCGGCATTAGGGGTTATTTTGTAACAAGAAGCGCTTTGTGAGGGCCCTCGCCCACTCCAAACGCTTTAAGCAAGTATTTCGCCAGTTTCGACTATATTTTAATACCGGTCGTCACTCAGAACGCACACTAATACATGCCCGTAATCGTAGTCGAGTGGGCGCATATAATACGCTCACGCAGACTAGTCCCAGGCGCGTATATACAAAGGCGGATGCAACACAGACAGTAGCTGCTCCGTAACGCAGCCGTGTCCGTATGAATAAAGTATTACAATCACGGCTGCACCACAGACATTTGAAAATTGTCTGCAGTGTGATCGGCTTCGTGAAGCATCGTTTTTACGTATCTATGGCGGAGAGCGAAGCGCCCCCCGTTATACAAACAAATGCGGCTACTGTTGGAGACCCTTCTCTGTCTACGACATTTCTAAGGTTAAAATGAAATACTTAAAAATTGTAACGTAAAATTGTATTTCACTTCATGATGGTTTTAAAATATAAGAAAATCAAGACATAAGTCATTGTTGACCATAAACTTAAACTATTATACTCTCACTGACCTGAACAGCTACAATACAAAATGCTGTGTTGCAGCTGGGTTCGGACGGACTATTACTGCTCGAAGCCATTCGCAAGATAATGCAGCACAGACTTTGAGTGTCTGTGTTGCATCCGCCTTTGTATTTACCTTATGCAAACAAACGCGGCTGCACTACAGGCCGATGTGTTGCAGCTGGGTTCGAACGGACTATTACTGCTGGAAGCCATTCGTAAGATAATGCAGCACATACTATGGGTGTCTGTGCTGCATCCGCCTTTGTATTTACTCGTCCCGGGCCTCTAGTATATGGAGTAGAGATGGCAGTATACGCACCGTTGTAGGCGCGGCAGGCGGGCCCCAGCGCGAGCAGGCTGGCGGTCACGCCGGGCATGCCCTTCACGAGCGGCAGCTCCTCACCTACAAGCACGCAATGCGCGTCACGCGCGCCCACACCCGACCCCACCCTAACCCCGCCCGCGCCCCGCTGTCGCAGCGACTACGTGCCGGTCTATTTCGCGCTAGAGAAGGATACTGGCTATCTAATCCACGCTTCACGATTGCGTCGCATATTCGAGTTATCTAATCCACGCTTTACGATGCCGTCGCATTCGATTTTAAGAACAATGTGAGCTATTTAGACCCGTCGTTGTAAGTCAAATTAAAAAAGAATGTCGTTGTTAAACTAAATCCAACGGAGTATTGTTGAAAATAACTAATTTGCTATAAAGATTTTCAAATACTGTTCGGTCAATTGTGCCTTGACCTCACATTACTGTGATGTATCCTAAAATTTAACGCGCATATGATGTACGGACGGCACATGAAGTTGACGCGAATCATATATGAGAAATGAGAAAACGCCTCTGAGTTCGTGCTAACTACCAACTGCCGATGGCTAAGGCCGGCTATCGTTACGTGTCAGTAATAGTAATGTTCTTCTACACACAGAATTTGTGTTAAGCCACGAGACATTACACGTTATACTAGACTGGACTGGGCTTTAGGTCAGTTTATCATTTATTCCCTACTTCATATTGTTTTTTATGTTGTGGATCATTTTTAAAATAAAGCCTGCCTTTACACCATATTTGCACTCATCTGCGGTTCTCGTAATGAACCAAAATCAATTTGGCCTTTTATAAGCCAATTATCCTACCAATGCCTATAGGTTGTACTCCAAACGCGTGGTCGCTGTGACAGCATATACCGTGCGTGCGAATACAAGTCAGATACCACACAACAACGATGGTATGAGTCCGAAATAGTTTTAAAACTAATCTAACGACTACAGTGTGTAAGCATAAATAGTTAAAAAAAATAGATCTTTTATATACAGCGTGAAATTTTAATCCTTTTTTGGTTCCCGCAGTGGGGTGGTTCCACTCATGATTTTAACAATCTATTTTAACAATGGGGCCAACTCCGATATCGCTGTTCCATACATTAAGGTCGAGTAGGTATTGCGCTTTTGTATGAAACAGTTGATTTTTTTCGCAATATCAGAGTTGGCCCCATAGTAAAAGTTGCATGTGATCATGAGTGGAACCATCCCACTGCGGGAGCCAAATGATTAAAATTTCAGCGTGTATACATAATTTATACACTGGAAAAAACCTATTTTCTTATAGCTGTATAATATGTTACTTGTTAAGTAACATATACAGCGCTACAGAGTGGCAAGTATATTTAACTTGTCTGTAGCACTGTATATGTCTTATGCGGAAGAATTAAAATTTCATTTCGGACAACACAATTGTTGTTGTGTTCGCGACTTGCAAGCACGCTGGCTTGCGCAAGCGATGACGCTAAAACCAAATCATAATATGCGGCTAGTGCTGGCGAGTGATTGCGACTCTAATGTTTGAGCGGTGAGTAAAGAAGCCCAATTCAGGAGGTAAAGCTACCAGCATGCAAGCCCTTAGTTTACGTTGCTGTTCAAATTAGCCGTATAATCGTTTAGTTGCAAACATTACCTTCGTGCTTGGAACTAAAGTGATGATTCGGTTTGTAGTGTAGTTAATACGTCAAAGCGATATTTCAATGCAGAATCTATCAACCAGTTATAAAAAACTCTGGGTTCGGGGGTTAAGGTTGAATTCCCACTATCAATAATTTGATAATTAAAATAATATTAATGGTTTGTTTTTAGTGTTGCCAATTTTGATAATTAACCATTTGATATTTAACAAGTCAATAGTTTGTGTTTTTGCTCAACCAATGCAGTTGCGAATAAACCGGTAACACCAATCTTGACAGTTCAGTCAGCTTGTCAAAAAGGATCGACAGTCGCGTCACATAGCGCCATATTTTGCAAAAACCGCTGACTGGATAGTAAATGCAATAATTCTGCCTACGACCTAGGACAGGCTTTTTTTCAATACTTCTGTAAGGTTTTTAGACTCACGTCTTGTGTAAGGTAGTGGAACTTCACAACTTTTCGGCACTATATAGTGCGGAAAATCAGATGTACCCACCTCTCCTACTTTGCCTTCCATTTGCTGACTTCTTAGCATCTTGGTTATATTATATTAGTTAATAACAAACTAAGCAATCCACTACTCAATACAACATACATAAATATTCTTTATCTATGTCGCATAAGTTATAATAAATTAACCAAATTATTATCAAATGCAAACATGCAGAAACTAAAAGCAACGAGCAAGTAATATATAATAATGATAAAAATAAAACAAATGTGTCTAAATAATGTTGATAAGTTAAATATGAATGGTATGGTGTGCAAATAATAAATAATCATTAAAAATAACGTTTACCAAATATTTACATATAATTAATAAATCATATAATTTTACAATTAAGTGTAAGTAGGTACATATTTTTATATTATATATTTTTTATGATATTGCCAATCAATGGATATAATAATACACATTTCATTATCATATAACTGTATAATATGTATAATAACTAATAACTGTTATAGGAATAAAAAATCTTACATGGTTTACGGTTCGTTTCAGGGATTTGAACCCAATCTGAATATAACTTGTCAAAAATGCATATTATGTGCTAAAGTCATAGAATAAAAAATCAAACGCTTAATAAAAAGTTCTCTATATCAAAATTTCCAGTCATTTTCAGTCAGTCAACTTTAAAATGCCCTTTGTCTTTTTCTTTCATATTATGAATTGAGTTTGAACGAAGAAGACAAAACAAATTTAAACTAAAATAGGTTTATTAAGGGTTTTTTTATGAATAACAATATACATTTCATCGAATCTCCATCTGTCACATTAGACATGCAACGATTCGTTATGTACACATCTGACTTGACTCACAGTCAGTTGCAAGAACGATCTTTAAAGTTAATGCGTCATTAAAGGTATCACCGTCCTTTACTTCTTTTGAAAGAAGAAAAAGATGGCGATACATTTAATGAAGCATTAACTTTAAAGATCGTTCTTGCAACTGACTGTCAGTCTGGCAAAATGATTGTCAACTTTTGAGTCATTTAAGGTGATTAGTACCCTCAAGTGGCGCCATCATCTTAATTAAATTTATTGCTCGCTAAGTACATAATGTATCGAAAATTCAAACGTTGCGATTGAAGCTAAAGTTCTATAGTTTATTTACAAATAATAAACTTTCTAAAATATAGTTCGTTGTAGTAATAGTAGGCAAAAGTGCTAAAAGTGGGCACTTTATGCTCCTTTGTCTACTACAACAACAAACTATATTTTACTGAGGTTATTATTTGTAAATAAAGTATAGAACCTTAGCTTAAATCTCAACGTTTGAATTTTCGATACAGTATGTACTTAGCCAGCAATAAATTTAATTAAGGTGAGGGCGCCACTGTGAGGATACTAATCGCCTTAAGTCAGCGTCAGATTAAAAAATATTTCGCCAGTTCGTAGTAGTTTGTCGTAGTTTCGTAGTTTCCATGACGCCAATTCACATCCAGAAAGAATAATTTCAGCGTAGCATCATCATTCAGTATTTTTTTTCCAACTTACAAATTCAACTACGTAAATTAGGAACTATCGACCTATTTCATTATTTATCCGAGTAAATTACTCTCAATGTTTACAAAATCTGTTCTATCTATATAAACAGTACAGTGCCTGTATTATGAGTTTGCACAGTCACGTTTACTATACTCGATAGCAACTGTATTAAGAAATTTTGAATGTAATCGGGCACAACGCATCTGGCGGTAACTACCTATACACTAAACCATGACAGAACACGTAATAAGTACTAGTTTGTACTTCTGCACTTGTGTGCAGAAGATGAACTCTGCAAAGTCATTTTGTAGTATGGAATGGTAGGAGGTAGGTAGCCACTTATAGGAAGGCTAAAATGGAAGATCTTCCTCCGGACGGAGAGGTACTAGCCAGAGGATCGCGGTCCGACCGATCATGGTTGAAATTTGTATACAACGTTACAAAAACCCCTAATGCCGAAAACGGTTGATAGGGACCATCAAATTCTTATTCTTTTTAAAAAAATCTGTTTCATGCAAAACTTAATAACGGAAATAAAAAAATGTATGAAACAGCAGTTTTTTTTCGCGATATCAGAGTTGATCCCATAGTAAAAGTTGTTCAGTTTGATGGTTATCTACCATATTCGGCATTAGGGGTTTTTTGTAACACCTTGTATAATTTGGTGGCTGAGAAAATTACATGAGCTAGATGTAGGTTCGTTCTACAAGGTGCTATTCCATAAAAAAATATTCAATTTTTAGACACTAGTGCAACCTAGTGAATAAGGTGATGAATCTTGTTGTAACCGTGTGTTGGTATGTGCGGCCGGCGTACGGTAGATGCCGACAAATTTTCAATAAATAGGGGCTCTTGCTAAGACACAATAAAGTGCAATTTAGGTCGCGTGGCGCTAATTCCCTATTACCTATTGTAGAAGTTGCCTCTCTATCTATTGCGTTTCCCTACCGTTATAATAACCATCTACAAGTTGCCTCTCTTTGTATTACGTTCTTCTCATTACTTCGGATGACGTCGCTTGTTACTATAAAGTTGTACAACTATATGGTGACGTAAGCGAGTGTCACTTTCAGAATGTCAACCTTTATTTTTGGATCATTCATAAAAATGGCGCCACCTCATACATATCTGACAGTTTTAAACGTCAATTCAACAACTCGAATTAAAAATTCAAGTTTTCGAGTATAGTAAATTAGTAAGTGGTAAACTCATGATACTTGTACTATGGGCAACAGCGTCGCTTAACCTGTTAGCAACAAAATTCGCGTGCGCGCGTATCGCCCCTGCACGACACGTATGTTGTGACGGCGATTTTAACCTTAAAAGTGGTTAAGCGACGCTGTTGCCCATGATTCATGTAGCTAACACATATGGTGTGTGTGTAGTTGCAATAAGGTACATACCATTGTGATCGCCGTTGGCGGCGGGCGGCGCCATATCCACGTCGCCGTCCGCGCCCGCGCCGCCCACTCCTGTGCACGCAACATTACATTCAATTACGACATATTACAAGTGTAGCGGCGCGATCATACCGCTACATAAGCAATCGACGAATGACTAACAATGTTGGATCAAGGAAAACTACAATAATGTAAACGTTACGCATACGTGACCGAGGCAACAAAATGGATGAAAAGCGTCAGCTTTTCATCCATTTTGTTGCCATCACAATATCGAAGTATTCTACGCGCTTTGCTTTAAATATAAATTCCAACATCGAACAGTTGGGTTGGGACCGCGGTTTCATGAGCACAAACACCTAGTTTAGCGAAAATACTTCCCTTTTCGCCGAATTTATTATTGTATTTATTAACTCTCTTTATTTTGATCCTGCTTATAATAACTGTTTTTCCATCTAAATTAATCGAATAAAATATTAAAAATAAACTTTTTAATACAAAAAAATACTGAATGAAAAAGTCTTCTAATGTTTCGGGCCTTCGGCTGTATTGCGAAAGAAGGCAGATTGTAGTGTAGTAGGGCGAAAAGTAGCCGTTACCGTTGAGCTCGGCGCGGCTGGTGTGCGATATGACGGAGGTGGCCACGCCGTTGCTGGCCGCCGCCGCCTTGTCGCCCGCCGCGCCCGCGCCCGCTCCCGCTCCCGCCCCCGCCGCCGCCACCGCGCCCGCCTGCAACTAACGTTACTATCTTTGATAACTCATTTATTTCAAAATATTTTTTGAAATGGTTAGAGCGCTTTCACATTAGGCATTTTAGTCGCGCGACAGCAGCGCTGCACTACGGACCCCTTTTTTTTGCACAACGGGGAAGTGCTTGGCCTTCACCTCACCTGAAGTTAAGTGACGATAAGGCAGAAGGTGGAAGCGCACTACACCCGGAATCCTCATCACTGAGGATCTGGCTATCTTACCTCTAACTGCCGGAACACGACAATTTTTAAATTGTTGTTATGGCGTCAGACTTAGGTAAGATGGTGCTAGTTAGCCAGGCGGACTTGAAATAAGCCCTACCACCAATCAAACCCAGTACAGATTGTACTCCCCCTGGGAATCGAACCCGGGAGCCCTGCGTCTTACACGGATAGCCGAACCACTAGATCACAGAGGCAGTTACTAAAAGCGCTTTTATACATCGGCATTCCTTCAGATGACAGTGGCGCTTCCGCTAGCAACTTCGCGGCTCGGTACTATCTCACAACGCTGCAGTCGCGCTTCTGTGGCGCGACTTAAACGCCTATATTGTATAAGTATGAAAGCACTCTTAATAAATAACATTTGAAACTTAGAAATCTAATGTTAGTAAGAGCATTACGATACAAACGAGACGCATGAAAATTAAATTGATTCTGCTCACAATACGAAGTCTTGGTGTCACTCTAACAACCCGGGGTAGAGTGTGTACTGGTGATGTATGTACGGTCAACAAAGTTATGACCTTAACAGTTTGATAACAAATTCACTTGCAAGGATGGCAATAAAGTTCCTCTTCTACCTGCCTCCATTGTTTTATACAAAAGATGCTTTTGTCAACAGACAATACAGACTAATCAATCTAAAAATGAACCTTAAGGTGTTCAGCTCATGGCTTTGCTGACTGTCCAGTGATGTGTTTGTACATACCTGTGCGTCAGACCCGTTGACCATTTCGACGAACTGTCGGCACTTGAGCAGGAACAGCAAGTCTTGGTCTCGCTCTAACAGCCCGGGGTAGAGACGGCGCGTGAGCGCGATGGCCTCGCCGATGCGACCCGACAACACTAGCATCGACACCCCTGCAATATAAACATTATTCACTGTAAGAATATTTTAAAACAGGTGGACATATTTAAACGATTTTCAACCATAAATTGGGATTTATAGAGTTAAATTTCAAACTAGAAACAACCTATTCAAAGTATGAGCGACTCGGTCTCCTGACGACCAAAAACATGGACAACTAGGCAGGCAAGCATATTCGTAAATACCCGACGCGTTATCCACCCGAAGTTTGCTTGCTAAACAAATAAAAATTCTTATTCTTATTCTTATTCGTAAATAGCAGACGTGTCGGAGTAAATACCTGACGCGTTAGCCAACCGCAATTGCTTTGTAAACAGCAAACTTACCGCGTCAGTTATTATAATAAAAGAAAATATTTCTGTTGTCTGTTATAAAAAAATAACCTCAAAATTTAAATTTCTAACCTAAACGCGGGACCTACAGGAATTAAGCAGTTCGATTCGATCGATCGTCAACACGTCAGGTCAAATACGAGCGCCCGAGCGGCAGCCGAAACCTCCCGAGTGGATAACGCGTCGGGTATTTACAAATATGCGGCCGGCAACTGACGCAGTACTCACGCTGTCGGTTCTTGATGGAGGCGACGTCCTCGTGTATGGGCATGGCGGCGGCGCGCGCGAACGCCTGCGCCGTGCCGCAGTACCCGTGGTGCACCAGGTACGACGACACCATTCTGCGGGTACCATTAGTTTGTTTTTTATTATGTGACACTTCACACTATCACTAGACCTACGTATACCTTGGAGTTTTAATCTCAAACAACGGCGGCTGCGTAGATGAAGTAAAACGACGTATGGCCATTACCAGAACTGCGATGGAGAAGTTAAGGAAAGTGTGGAGGAACCGTAATATTACCAAAGTCAGGCTCGTACGGACACTTGTATTCCCCGTTTTGCTTTACGCGGCAGAGACGTGGACAGTCCTCGAGTTGGAAAAGGGAAAGATAGATGCCCTAGAGATGTGGTGCTGGAGGAGGATGCTATAGGGATATCGTAGACGGAATTCCGCACCAACGTGTCCATACTCCAGGAGCTCGGCAACACGCAGCGTTTATCGGCCGTAGTACAGTCGCGCATACTGCAATACTTTGGCCATGTCTCTAGGCGGGATAACGACTCCATAGAGCGGCGGCTGTCGTACAAGGCAAAGTGGAGGGAACAAGATCACGTAGAAGGTCACCGATGCGCTGGACTGACGCGTGGTGGAATTGCGTAAGGTTATCGTATTCATTTGACAGTTCATATTGTATTCCATCGGCTGCAGGTTTGTATGGGATGACATATATTATGATACAATATGAACTGTCAAATGAATACGATTGACTTTACGCAATCACCTAGCAGGTGAAATCTGCAGTGGGACACCGCATATCTGACTGCCAAGCCAAACAGTCTGCCAACCGGAAGAGATGGCGGGAGATCGTACGAAAGCTGCGTCCGCCTCTACCACCGACGTGGACGCCTCAATGTGACCACGACCGCTCTGCCAAGAGTGAAACGACGAAGAAGATCACTAGACACTTCCTAAGACGATGACAATGACAACTAACTGTCCAAAAACAAAAACACTTGCAATATATAAGCGATGTTATTTTATTTTTTTCCTTTTATATTGGTTCCTTTTTATCGCAAACGAGCGAAAAAATTTAATGGTCACGGTCAACGATCAACTATAGTGCGCGCTGAGCGGTTCCGTACGCATTTTGTAACCTCTCTCGCTCTATGAAATGTTTTTAGGTGATAGAAATGAAGGGATAAAAAAATACCAATCAAACAATAAATAACAAAAGTGATTATAGTCCATGAGAACGTTCGTAGCAGCCGTAGCACGCGGGTAGCGAACGTTCTCATAGACTATAGTAATTTTATTGGCGGAATATTAGTTAGAATGTATACCTGTGCACCGGACAACGCTCCATGGGTAGCTTAGGCCCCCGACAAGGTGGACCGATCTGGAAGTCGCGGGAAACCACTGGATGCGGGCAGCGCAGGACCAATCGTAGTGGGAGGATGGGAACTCGTCGATGGCGAGGCACATGATGATGATGATGTATACCTGTGTAGCACCTGCTGCCACTGGCCCTGGTCGGGCAGCGGGAACTCGTCGATGGCGAGGCGCGTGCGCGCGCGCAGCTCGCGCAGCATGTCCTCGATGTCGAACACGAACGGCTGCTGGCCGAAGTTCGCGTCCACCACCTCGCCCGGCGTCTGCAGACCCACCGTCGGGTACAGGTTGGGCTGCCGGACGAATACGAGACACACATACAGTGGTGGCCACATAATTAAGGACGCCCGTCGATTTTAATACAAACGAGGTATAAACTTTGAAGACTTGGTTCTCCGCCAGGGATTCATCGAGCTGTGATCTGATGATGGCCACACAACAACCCTATTTAATTTAATAGGGCCCAGGTGGACTGCCTTCTTATTGTAATTCTATAAAATTCGGCATCTGTACTGTCACTGTCTATACTGTCACTGTCTATACAACTGTCACTATGTAGTAGTACTCTTATTATAGAACTGAATGATTCAACAAACAAGTTACCGGTAGTCCTCTGAATGCGATTCCTAAATGGTGTCCGTTCTTGGTGTAGAAGCATGTGTTGTCGACGAGGTTGACGCCGCACCCGATGACATCGCCGGTGGTGAAGGTCGGCCCGTACGGCTGGCCGGTGCCGGACGAGCAGAACGAGTGCCCGTCGTCGCCGTGATACCCGTACGAGTGCTTGTCCCACCCTGCAACCAGAACGAAGGACCTGTCTAGCCTCCGGGGGGGCCTTCAAATTCCCGGATAACTCAATCTTTGACTGAATTTTGGAATCATTATAAGACCTCAACGGTGAAAAATTCCGTTCGCCAATCAAGTAAGTTTCTATTAAGTTATTACATTAAGTAATTTAGTCAGCTAGTTACCAGGCAGTCGGTTCATGTTGACGCCGTGCGCGGAGAGGCCGATGCCCATGTAGCCGTCGCGGCCCTTTGACACGATGCGCACCTCGAAGTAGTAGAGGCCGCACGACGCCGGTATGGGGTGCGTCGCCCGCACGCTAGCCGCGTCTTTGTGTGTCTTGCCATGCCCTACAACATTTATACCATCATCATGACAATGTGTCAATTACACCTGTAGCACACCTGTGCCGCGAAACCGTACCAGCGGCACCGCGTTAGTTCCGCCATAGTTCCACTATGAGTTGTCTCCTATCGACGACGATTTAAGAAGATCACATCTACGTAGCGGTTTCGCGTCATTGCTTTCGCGTGTGTCAACGGTCGAAGCCGATCAGGTGGAATTACGCGTGAAAAATCTATGCATTAGAACAAGCTGTTTGCATTTGTTTCGCTTCTCGAACTCATGGCGGAACCTACGCGGTATTCCACGGGCGGAGGTGTGCTACTAATACTCTTTAACTTTTTTCCATAGCTTTATCTTTTCCGTCGCGCAATCAGAGTCAATTTTCGCAAGAGTTCCGCGGGCAACGACAAAATGGTTTTCTTGCCCTAGTGAATGATGTTTCCGAGTGACAGACAGAAATAAAGCTACGGAAAATCTAGACACAGCCTTCCTAGCCTTTCATTGCTCAATCCCTGCTATTGTACAAAAGTTAGAGTCCACGTAACGTTCACCTCGCGTAAACAATCAGCTCCGTACGCATTTTGTTGTCTCTCTCGTTTTAAGAGGACCGGTTTGTACAATAGGATGGGATATAACAACGACGGAAAATTGCCGAAGAGACGCATGGATGTTGTCATAAGGTTTTCAAAACCTAAACTAATTTCTAATTTAAAAGAACTTAGTATATAAACAAGCTATTTCTATCTTCGAAAGAAATAATGAAGCAGTTACATAAAGTCGGAATTAAATTAGAAAGTTTGACAGTTGTGAATTATAATGAATATAGAATAGGTAGAAAAGTTTGAAGAACCATAACGTCATGCCTTTTAACATCTCGACTATTAGAGTCATCAGTATTGCTTTCTCTGTGGAGTCATCTTACAGCGGATGTAAAACCTACAATTACCACTTTAACAAGTCATTACTCAAAAACCGTATTTCTTTTTAAGGGCAAATCATAAAAAGGTCGTAATCTGTTTTAGTGCGGCGATCTTTATTCATAGTACCTAGGTCCCGTGGAGGTCGGTGCGACGACATTGCGACAACTTAGCGGGCATGCACTCGCGACGTTCGGACCGACGCGACGACGGCCTACGCGCCCATCCCACGGGACTATGCCGAGACAACCGTTGGAACACCTTGGGGCAATTTATCTTCATCGCAACGCAAGGAATAAATCTCATTAGAATAAACAAGTAGGATATCTTATCAATTGTAATTAAATAGAACACAAATTATAAATCATGTGATATACCTATCTGTTTTATAATGGGGTTGGTAAACTTTTCCAAAACTGTTGTGAATTATATATTTTCTGGTAGCTTTTGGCTTTGGAGTCAGGAATAACAAATTGCGGAATTTTTATAATGCTTCATTTTAATTTAAATAAAAATTTAAATTTTTATTTTACAGCATAGTACAATAAATCACTATTACGGCTGTATGCGTAGGTTATGCCTTTGCTCGAAAGACTTTCTATGTTGTTGCTCAAAACAAAAAAAAACAAAGGTATGATTACTCTTTGTCACTGTCTGTCAAATCTGTCAATCGGTTTTTTAAATCAGTAAATGCAAAGGAACTTCGTGTTCAGCCGTATGTTTGATATTTAATCGCGATAATAATATAAAAAAAATATTTAGTTAACAAGGTAAAATAAAAAAATCATAATATTATTTTCTTTATTCTTCAAACTTGTGCTATCAAAAAAAAATATAAAACAATTCTCTTCGAAAAAGTTTACCAACCCCATTAGCTTCTTGAAATAGAATTCGCAATTCGAGTAAAGATTTATTCAATGAAAAATGTCAAAGCTTTCAAGGATAATAGGTACCTACATAATTATGTAAATCAAACAGACGACTCTCTGATTTTGCGTCCGACATTCGAGAAAGTTATCATATTCAGGATCAACATGCGATTGAAATGGAGCCAAGTCGCCAGCCAGGACTGATAGCGCCGCGTCCAGACTCGAGCAAGGTCGCCCGTGTTGACGACCTCTTTAGCAGAAACAATCACCAAACACATCTTACCCTGGAATTTATTACAACAAAATACGTCTATTTCGAACCACAACCAATCGAGTTATCGAACCTAACGTAGAAATACAAACCCAAATCATCGGCATTACAGTTGTATTTCGTTTACAGAAATAAACAACGTCGCTCGCGCAAAACGATTAGTCTATTACAAGGACAGCCACTCGAAAGAAACTGCGCTACATTTTGATAAGCAGATTTATACTGAAACTACAGCGTCATAAACTGCGTACATTTTATTTGATAATGTATTTTGAGGTATCTTAAAATACGGATTAGTGATAAAAGTGCGTATGTTTTGAATATGAGACGTAAACATGAGCAAATGCGCGGCTGGTGCGCGTACGGTACGCACGCTAGCAGCAGGTGAATGACTCTTCAGTTCGCATAACAACACTAGATAAACGACGGTGGGTGGACCGCCTCATGATGGCGAACATAACATAACGGACAAAATAAGCCATCTGCTCATGAGATACCTGTCAAACAATATTTATCGAATTTATATACAAAGGTTTTTTTTTCGAAAAATAAAGATAGTTTTAATAAATACAAGTCTTGTTTGTATTCTTTGAGAACGGAAGCGGAAGCCCAAATTAATTACTACGTCTCAGAGCAGCGCGCTAATTGTGAACGATAAAACCAAAACCGTTACGTTGTCATTTAGTTTATATTTACCTAAAATTATTTGGTTAGTATTTGAATTCTTATATAAACTTCGATCGAAGCATTTAAATCGTCGATTGACCCTCCTATCCTAGGCTACCTAGGCACAGCTTTCAACAATTTTAACAAAATTGAAGCGAGTATTATTCTGTAAACGAAACTGAAACGGTATCGATTTAGTTTCGGTTTTAACGCTGAAAATTAAAGCGATTGGGCCCCAGCCCCCAGGTTCATCAATAAAATATGACAACCGAAAAGTAATCAACGATGCTATTTAACCAGCTCTTGCCTCTAGCTGGGATCTGATAGTAATAATACAAATCTCAACGAAGATGAATGCAACACAAATGTGTGTTAAATTGTTTCAATAGCGATAACAAGTGTGCAAAACTAAAAAAAACAAGTATACGTGAGAAAAGACAGTTCATCGGCCTACTTGACCTTCGATACTGTGGTTCACAGCATGAGTTGACGACTTCGCCACAAATTCTACCCCATAATCCAGACTGTGGCGTGGCCTATTTAATCCTTATATTCTTTCATTGGGATGGGACGGCTAATGTACCGAATCATTGCTGGAAATGTTAAACAAATAAGATGCCTTGATAATATTTATCAACAGATAAACAGACGTAGAAATTGTGTCAATTGAAATCGCCATACGTGTCGTAGTGCCATAACGTATTGCGTATTTGACCATAACTACCGTAATGAATGCTAATCTTGATTATTTTGTTTATTACATAAGACTCGTAATATAAACAAAAAAAAGATAATTATCTACGCTGTGACAAATAACTGGATCGATCTGCATTTGTGAGTGAATTTTTAAACTACAATTATTAATAAAAAAAATATTAACATCGATAATACAATTGATCCGTAAATAATTAAATAATAGTTCACTATTACATTACCCGTAATACTTAGTATTGTTAAGAAAGTAAAACTGTATTAGTTATAGCTAAAAATTGTAAAATATTTATAAAAAAAAAGAAAGGATAGGAATAAAAATAGCGTACCTGATGGTCGCTACAAGGCCCGATATAAGTTATGCAGTAAGCGTTGCATCAAGAAACCTAGAAAAACCTACAAAACTTGATGTAATCAGAGTCAAACGAATCTTTAGATACCTTAAGGGTACCATAAACAATGGACTTGTTTTCGCAAAAAGCCGGGAAAAGAAGCTAATATGTTTCAGTGACGCTGATTTCGGTGGCGACACCTCTACGGGACATTCAACATCGGGGATGATTTTCTTGTTTTCTGGCCCTATTATGTGTGTGAAGAATAATATTTAATAAACATTAAAGTTAAATTTGCACCAAAGTATTTTATATTTCTCAAAACTCTTATTTTCTTATGTGACAACAACTTACATGTAAAAAGAGTATACAAAAGGATTAGAACGGAGATCAAGTAAGGAGATCCTCCTTCACAAGCTTTGTTATACAGTGAGGAGGCAGCTTAAAAAAGCGTGAGTTACATAAATGTGCCCTTGTACAATTCTTCTGTCCATTTCTTTTGATTGTAGTTGTGTGTGTACAGAACTAATCCTACCTACTATATAAATGGGAAAGTTTGTGGGTTTGGATCAATGATATTAATATCATTGGTTTGGATGTTTAGATGTTTGTACCTCAATCACGCAAAAACAACTGAACGGATTTGGTTGGAATTTGGCAAACATACTTATGGTAAATAGATAGCCTTGATTAAAACATAGGATTCTTTTTATCCCGATATTCCCACGGGAACAGAGACCATGCGGGTGAAACCGCGGGCGGCCGCTAGTAAATAAATAAATTCCAAAACCATGAGTTCACTAATGAGGATTTCGCAAAACGTCAACATAGTCTGTTCAACGTATTGTATTGTACTACTTGGTGGTGGAAACTTTTTTGGCGGATGTACTAATATTTTGTTTATTACTATGCATTATTTAAAGCTGTATGTTTCCCAAAGTAATAAAATAAAAAATAAAATAAAAATAAAAAACATGCTAAAGATACGAAAACAGATGCTTCTGCGACTGCAAATCTTTCCTGGCATGATGCGAACAATGGGGAGCGCGCATTCTCGCTGCATGGTCTAAATTAGCCAACACAATCATTACTGGACCGTTGCCCTCCACATCTGCCTCCAGGGCCGGCTCCGAAGCGTCCAAGACATTTAGATCTCCCTCATCAGTCGCACAATTTAATTATTCATACGGCAAACAGCCTTCAAGTTGCTTGTATACCATCAACTATTCGTCAAACCGCTCATTAAAATACTGCAAGTACATATCGCTATCCAACTTGAATCACTGATTACCTTACTCATATTTGACAACACAATGAAGAATACAATACACCTGAACGTAGCTAATAATACAATGTATTTTAAAAATATTTGTTTAAAGCCGTACGCTGAAACTCTCAATGATTTTGGAATTCTTCGAACTTCGATCAAGAATATCCTAGATAACGCTTCACGAGCTAAAACAGTACGCAAAAATGGCACCTCAAATAGCGTCCCACTTACAAACTTGGCGCTTATTTTGTACATAATCACCTCTTATTTTGTACAATCTCACATTATATATCACAAATTTTGTACCAAATAAGCTTATTTGTACAAAAAACACATCTTTTATCACTTACTTTGTGCAAAATAAGCGCCCAGTTTGTAAGTGGGACGCTATTTCAGGTGCCACTTTTGAGACTCTGACCGGACATCTTGGGTATTCTTGATCGAAGTTTTCGAACAAAGAATAGAACTTTAGTACGGACAGAACAAGATTAATGATTTCCTCCCATTATAATTTTATAAAGATAACTTGCTTCTACATAGGAGGACAAAATGACATTGATAATTCACATGTTATGCCAATTGAAATGTCAATCAGGAATCGTTTCTTCGCAAAGCGTCGTACGTATTGAATATCAAAGAAATATTTAGTATTCAAAATAAAATTTTAAAAAGTCTGTGTGTCTATCTAACCAATTTGCTCGTAGACAAAGAGGTTATAAGCTATTCCACGAATAAGAAGCAAATCCACTAGGCAATGGATAATGCGTTTGAGATTACTGTCGTTTGTAAGCAATCAACTTCGAGTGGGAAAATCTAGCACATCCCTGGCGGCGCGTGCGGCGGCGGCACGGCGCGGCGGCGCAACACGGAAACGCATCACGGCCACGCCACCACTGACTCACTCGCTAGATCTCAGCAACTGAGTTCTATCAACACCACCATAATTTCTCAGAGGCAAGAAATTATGCTCAGTTGTGATGTGATTGTGATTTTTACGAACATCGCAGGTTTGTAATTAGGAAAACAATCCTAAGAAGCTTTCTATACAATAACTAGTGTTTATGAAAATGGACAGAATGGAAGATAAGACAAGCATAGACCACTTAGATTTAATTGAAGATAAACAAACACTTAAGAAAACAATGTGCAAGTGAAGCAGTTTGTTAAAAACCGAATCACACGTTAGTTCTACAAGGAAGGGATTGTTAATAACAGTTAACACATGCGTCATACTCTTATGTACTCATAATATCACACAAATCGTTGTGAAGATGTGCTGTCAGTGGATGTGGTAAGAAAATAACTGACAAAGTGGGCATCGTATGATTATTTTATTGAATGTGTTTCGCGAGAATTTAATCTGAAGTCGTCAAGTGGCATAAGGTACGGAAACATTAATCAATATCGTATGGAAAGAAGTGAAATAGCATACATCTCACATTATTCACTGTTTGGTTCCGAATATACAACGTACCTAATAACGGACACATGCCGACTTCTCACAGTTCTCACACGAAATACAATCAATACGAAGGACCACAGAAATAGAAACACACAGACGGTAGCGCTTCAGGAAAAATGTCTTACATTACAACACTGTACTTACAGTATCTAGTGCTAATAAACAGAGCATCATGTTGTATCTCATTAACGTCAAGAACTGGTTAAGCCTTACGGAAGGAACTAATGGTTATTTGAGAAACCGCTTTAATGGGCAACGTGATCACGCAATACGCGAGCGCCCTTATATCAATTATTATTCATGAGGAGTACCGACGACGCATGAATCGGAAGGCTTCAGGTCAGGAGCTTTGTTTATTAGCATGTTGCGAGTTAAGTTAGCTAGGGTAGTCTAGTCGTATGTTGACGTACGATACATCCAGAGGCGTAAGTGGAGGTAGGGCAGGTGGGGTCGGCGGCCCGGGCCCTGCGTCCCACCTTACAACAAATAGAGAAAACAACCAGTCCATTAAACAGATCCACAGCCGGCCCCATACACCACTTACGCGTCTGGCTGCTCGGAGAACGATCTTCACTAAATCCCGAATGGCTTCGGCAAAAATACGCCACATCTGAGCGGTCACAGCATCTGGCTTGAAGCATCCGAAGATGGAATCATCAATGAAGCATCAATGAAGAAATGCTTTAGTGAACACGCCATGCAAATCCTGACTACCGGCATACGAGCATTTAGAGCATAGTGGTGCTATGGAGCCGCATACGTACTATGCTAATTATGATTAACCTTATGTCTATAAAAATTACTATAGATATCGAATGCCTTAATAAATAGATCTAATGATGGTAGCTGCAAAATTTTAGCCCTCAATGTCAAAAAGTTTGTCAACAAAAATACCGTAGACATAGATCCACGAGCAACACGCAATGTAGGTCTCTTCTTCTATTTTAAAGGGGACATTTGTATGTAAATAATAAAATAGTCTGAGTGGATGTTCTTGTATAACAAGGATTACTTACAAAAAATATTAGCTAATTGATTAAATTATCCCTAAGTATACCCATTTATTATTGTTGATATTACGAGTATAATGTGATTAATAACAATATCCAAGATCTCCGCGTTAAAGGGGTAATTGGACCGCCATCACAAATGTGTATTGATTGGAACGAACCAATCACAGCACGCCTAGAATTATGCAATCCTTTGTGGTATTATCGTTGCCCTGGCATCAGCTGGCATGACAATCTGACGTCAATATCCGTGGTTAAATACGTGTATACGTGCAAATAATGTGAATGAAAAATGAGACAAGACTAGGCCAATTCGCTTCAAATAACAAATTAATGAAAGTCTGTTTATTATGCATTCAGGCAATGAGGTTAGTAAAATTATCAGCAGTTACTGGACTGAAATTAGAACATCAATCATTATGCACAGCACAAGGCAAGCTATGGAAAAAAACAAAGCAAAAGTCTATCTCATTAAAATTGCAAAACTGAAACTCTCAGTAACAAAGTAACATTGCCATCCGACTCGTGTTTGTTGGTCAAAACGAGTCTTCGTTTCCAATCGACATTCGGCTATTTCATATTATTATGATAATGGTAATATTAGTTGTTGGTATAATGGTATCAACACAAAGTATAATAAAATTGGAAGTTAAATCGCATCGGGGCTTCGATCTGATTACCGTGACCGTGACTAAAGAAAAGACAATAAGACAACAAGAAAAAGTTTATTGCGCAATGAGCGACACGGCCAAGAGCTGTGGACATCCTCTAGTACGTCACTTTACCATAAACTGAATGATTCGACAACTACATTGATTAGCTGAACTAACAACCCTCCAAACAATTCCGATTTCTATTACAGGCTTATAATGTGAAAGAATCCGCAGGAAAAACAACAGAAAACTTGACCTAGCTAACGCCCATGACCTAATTGTCTCATTTCTGCACTGCAACCGATCAATCGATATTTAACCGCTTGAGTTTATAATGTTGCGTTAAGATATATTGTATGCTGTGCTAGCGCTGGATGTCAGGAAGCAACGTAGTCTCACAGCCATTACTGCGTCAAAATTTATTGAGCGTAACGGTCCCTTCCCCGATGGGATATGTTATGCCCCTTTCAATCTGGATCACATAAACTCCATGCGCAAGCAATCTCGTCTAATGTCCTAAATTTTGGTCTATGTATCGTATCGTTAATCCTAGTCATTACTACATTACTCCTGGAGCTAGTGTAATATAAGATCTATAGACAATAGAAATATAGAATCAAAGCCGAGACTCGAACCGGGAATAATTATGCAAGACTGTAGCCTGCTCTTTCTAATGAAAGTTATGAAAGGTCACTTTAGTTCTTAGTCAATTTTGTTTGCAAATTGTCCACCATAGCCTACCATGGAATAAAACAACAACCCAACACAACAGCCTTACTGTGACCGAGCCATTGTTGATTACAAATGAACATCGCGGTAAGTCATTACACACTTTAACAGTGAAGCACAGAGTTCACAACTTCGTATCAGGAATATATACCGATTCTTTGACAAGGTCGATTTTGTTCGTTTGCACGATGCAAATTGAACTTTGCTGCAACGAATCATGATGAAATTTTCCGTCACCAGTAAGCGCAAAGAGGGGGGACCGAGAAGGAGGGGAGGAACACGTGGCAACCCAACGTAAGCGAGCTTGACCTAGTTAATAGATGCACCATTTCGGTCCCATTTCGAAAGCAAGGGCGACCCTATACGCTTCGGTCGGTGCCTTTCCGCCTTTGTCCCTTACGAAGCAAATTTGATTTCATAGCTTGGAGCCTCGCGGCCTACTATACGACGTGATTCATAACTTACACGTGCTGCCGTGAAAACGGAAACTGTGAAAATACATAAACAGATACAGGCTATAGATTAACTGTTGCTTTGGTTGGATATGTTGCAACATTTGGCAAAATGCCGCAACATCAGCGCTCTGTCACAAGTTCTCTCTACGTTTTGGTATAAAACTATTACCTATATTGTAACCTAATAATTTAAATAGATCTCAAGCCACTAGTTCTAGTACTTTATATCTCAGTGGTTCAAGCCTCAAAATCACTACACATGCCTGTTTGCCATACATATCTATCTTGGACTTGTTATCACGATTGCTATTTATTTATTTCAAATAGATTTATATTAGGTATAGATATTTTACATTATGTTTATCATTCATTATAAGTACAGAGATCTTATAGCAATTTAGTTTTTAACCTATAAACACAACAATTACAAGTGTCGACATCACTCTCAAAAATTATAATTAATCAATACGCTCAATAAATAATTATCTTCGACAGGTTATCTGATCCAAGATAATTATTATACTAAATAAATAAAAAAATCATCGTAGAATTTTTAAATATTCAAATTTTCAAATTGCTACGTCATTCTATAATATAGGTAGAATGCTCTGATCTGAGTTACATTATGAAGTTCAGCCATTTCCATCCACCCACTGACACTTTTTACCTTACATTTTAATGCGTGTGTAAAGATTTATAATGGAAGAAAATTAATGATACAATAATGTTGTAAATCACAATCATACCGTGGAGGTGAAACCAGAGAACAATAGCACGAGGCAATACTTATACTACTTAGCGATCACTAGAGGAACGAGGCAAGTTATCCGAATCATGGTTCATCGACTGCACACAATAGTCACATAATGACGTGAACAAATTCAATCTGATATGTTTATAATATAGCCATTACGAGAGCATATAAACTGTAAATTTTTTGGAACAATAACATATCGCCATAAAATATAATGATTGAAGTATTCACAAACATGTTTACGATGCACAGGCGGTGCAATGCACTCAGCACTAAGGCAAATATATGAAGACAAACAAAGACAAAGGAATGATCGCTGTACGTTCACCCTTCGAGCCTGGGCTGCGTGACCTCATTAGATATACGAGCGCCCTTCCAGCCTTCGGGGTGCCGTTACATTACGGAACACCATTGTTTCACTTTCTGTCAAAACAACACCGAATAACTAGGGGTAAACTCACATAAAATGAAGAGCTAACTTATTTCATATATTCCCTAAAAGGTTCGTAAAACGAAGCAGGCGCTTACTGATAAAAGTAAGGCTATTTGACCGAGCGAGCGCGAAGCGTCTCTGTTTCAGCTTGAGGAAAAATGCTTTCGTGTGTCCGTCCGGCTGTCCGTTTGTTCTCCATTTATTTTTACAGGTCGCATTTCTCATCCGATTTTCGTGAAATTTTGTGAGCAGGCTCGATAATTATATATTTTTTGTCGATTCAGTTTTTCGAAATTTTAAAATTTCGGAGATATCAAAGCGAGGTCTACCAGCTCACAAAGCCACTAGTGAATAAATACTTCCGTATAGTTACTATTATGTATTCTGAGGTATAGTGCGCGTTCTCACACACTTTATATTAACGCATGGGTCATCAAAGGTCCATGAATGAGGGGTATCCCTCCATTCATAAATTAAGACCCTTTTCAACACTCCTCCTGCAGTCATTGCCCTGAGTGAACACAACGCAGTTGGGAAATTTGATCCCTCGCTTATGGTTATGTGCATTATCTATTTGCATTAAAGTTCACTGCTTCACGCTTCGATAACGTGTAAAATGGAGCGACTTCGCAAGAGATGTCCAGTCCAGTCCAATTCTGTTTCTGGAATCAACTGTTTACTTATTTGTTTCATCAAATGGTTTCATCCATTTCAAAATATCTGGAAAGATTTTCTATGCTTTTTCATCTACACTAACAGTGCCAGTTTTACGTGAATCTAGAATTCCTGTGACGGCAACTTACTCAAACTTTGGACACCAGCCTAATTGTTTGTTTATCGCATTTGGAATTCGGAATAGATACATTTTTCGAATTAACAAATAGGTCCTGAGAAGCTTGAATATTTTTTTCTTGAGCAGTACAAATCTTCTTGTCTCAAACAGACATGGCAACTGCAGCGACCGACCCCCGAGGCGTAGTGACTTGCAAAAGGGAAACCGGCGGCGCTTGGTGAAACCACTGATCAGCTCGACACGACTACTCGCCTAACTGCATCGAGATGATCGAACGGAGTTAGAGTTGTAATCTTTAATAACTATCTGTCAAAGTAGATTGATGTTTGTAATCAAAAGAAGAGAGTCCCAAGCTAACATCAAAACCCACAGACTTTTAGTAGGTATCTGTCTGTGCCAAAACCAAATCGATCCAGGTCGATCATAATTACGTTATTAGCTTTGAAGCACGCTCAAGGACAATGTCTGTGTAAAAAAACAAAAAGTTGCTTCGCTACGGGAGTGCTTCAGAAAATAAGGATAATAATAAGCTTTTATTACTTGAACATCGATACTGGAACATAAAAAATATTTCCAGGAACAATTAAGTACGTTAACGAACTCGGTTCTTTAGAATATTTCGTTTTTCGGATGTTCTTATTCTAGCGCGATAATAACATCCGGCATCCCTCCAAATTAAAATAACGAGCGGCATTGTAAGATTCCCCGTAGACGGAGCTTGTAAAACGAATGGGAGACTACAAAAGGGCAAAAACGAATACCATTAGCAGGGTCGCGGGTCCTTGTCCGGAGGAGTCTAGACGAGGAATTAGGTGCACCGGAGGAGCACCCGGTCAACAACCGTCGGTCGCGGTCGATACCCGCGGGTGCAACCACCGGGCCGACTGCACTTTGGGAAACAAACCCTCAAAAGATCGAGCGGCTGACGTTCAAAAGGCAGTAACCATTTAGGAAATCAGACGACGTCGAAAATGCGAATGTATGGTACCCAAACCTTTTCTACACAATGACATATCTAACAGTCTTGAAAATGGAGTGAAAAACATATTGGTTACAATAAATCTTTTGTTAAAACTAGACAAGAGAGCTTACAGCGAAAAATGTATAACAGCCAATATTTGGTTTGCGAGTAAATAAGCTTATTTTTAATAATGTATTATCTATACCAACTAGGTAAAAGAGAAAAGCTTATCAAACAATTTTGTTATTCGTTGTACATAAGAAGTATAAATTAATTAAATTAACGAAATGTGTTGTTTCATTAAAGTTTACCCATCATTATCGCATTGTTCATCAAAAACCTATTATGTACCTATTGCGAAACATAAATTATTATACCGATAAAATAAAGTGTATATTTACTATGGATTACCACAATCGTCTGCATGTTTCTAAGACAAAAAGAGAAATCAGATAAACTTTATCAGTGAAAACCCAGGAGACTTTTACCACCTTTTACATAATATAATTGAAAAATACTGGAAAAAATCGACTCGCCCGTAGCAGCTCAGACCTTTTACTTGTCTTGTACAAATGTACTATACTTGTATCATAAATATTATTCTAAAAATAATAACAGAATACAATTTAGCTTTATACCTACATCTAACTTTTCAAGTTGCGGATTCTCGTAAAAGGGAACACTTGCTTCCTTAATTTATATAATATGTTTGTCGTCCCAAAGAAGCAGTTTATACTAACTGCTTTGGAAAAAGCTATACTTAATATAAAATTAAATACGAATTTTAATGATATTATAAATATAATATATCTAATTTATATTATAGCTTTTTCCAAAGCAGTTAAATAAACTGCTCGTTTGGGAAGACAAACATATAAATTAAGGAAGTGAGTGTTCCCCTTTACTAGAATCCGCAACATGAAAAGTTAGATGAGATGATGGTAGGTACTAAATTGTCTGTTATTATTTTCAAAATAATATTTATGATATAAGTATAGTACATTTGTACAAGACAAGTAAAAGGTGGTAAAAGTCTTCTCTCCCAACTAATATTATAAAAATTAAATTGACCTTATTATATATTTAATTATGATAAATAATATAAATATATAATATATAATTATGATAAATAAAATAAAAAAAATATATGTACGTTCTGTGCCTGTACCTTTTCACGTCCAAACTACTTGGACGGACATAGGCTAACTTTTGTCGCGAAAATTAATATAGAAGGGATTGAAATAAGGGGTGAAAGTTTGTATGGGGATATTGAACGAAGACCACATAGACATTAGTACAAAATATAAAAAATTGCTTAGCCTGATCAACAATTTGGTTCAGTTTTACATTGAAATACCTACCTAATTGTCTGTTAGAATGTTTACTTGGATTGGTGCAATGTCACAATGTCTACATAATCTATTTAATATAAACCTGGTTAAATTAATAAGATTTTAAGGCCTAGTGTTGCTTACCCAGATATTTATACTTCTAAACTTAACCCAAGACAAACAAAATTGAGAGCAAGGTTACTACTTCTTACTAACAAACTAGATCAGGGATTCTCTAAGTGGTTGATATCGACCCCTTGGAGTGTTTCCCAGGGGTCGACATAAATGAATAATTATTGATTACACTTTAAATTTGATAGGATTTGTAAAGTAGTTTGGCTATGGGGATCTGACACTGAGGTATCAGTTCATTTTGAAAAAGGGGTCTCTTGCTAGTTTGGGACTATAAACATCACAAAGAAAGATTTTTTTATAAAAATTATTATCTAAGTGGTACCAAATGATGTTTAAATTGACAAGATAATAAGCGATTCCTTTGTTTCCTTTGTCTGAAAGCAGAAGAATTCCCAATCAATAAAAACAGAAAAATAGAAAAAAGTTCTTGGATATGTGGGAATTGTGATATGTTTCAAATGCAAAATCTAAGATTGATCAATGTGCACCCAACCCACATACATATTATGGTCTGTCACAAATACAAAAAAAAGCTTTTATCTTGTTTTCTCATTGGAGATTCCAAGGATAAGTAAAACTGATCATAAGAGTCTATAAAAGTATCTAATAATGCTAAACCTTTTATAACATGAAAAATAACATTACATAAAGTAAAATAATACATGAGATGTAGATATAATGTTAAAACCATATAGTTACTAATAGAAATATTTAAATAATCAGTTATACTAAATGGCAAGCTCAAACCAACGAGTGTAAGTAAGTATTTTTACATTATTCAGCTGGTTTGTACTGACCCTCAGAATAGATACCTACCTTCCGGACAGTTCAGCCCTAAACAAAAATGTCATACTTAAGAGTTATAGGTAAACATACTTTACATTTGGGTGTTCACAAAGACAATAAATACGAGAGAAACAACAAATGGGATATTCACTTCTCAAGCTTACGCGCTCACTAGACATGAATTAAAATAAAACACTTTTAACGGATACTAGCGCGGTTTTATTGAAAGTACTTTGGTAATTAGTTGGTATTTGGTTTGATTTTTGATTTTCCCGACGTTTCGGCACCTTTGCAGCTGCCGTGGTCACGGGGGACTGAAGCTACTTGTGAGCCTACCCTCAAGCGATGAATTTTTTAGAACGTTCAGAAATTAAAATTTATCAAATTTAATTAGTTTAATTTTGGTTTGGTTTTAATTTAATTTTATATGTTAAAAAGAGAGAATCTACTGAAACTACTACCATTTCAAAAATTGGGAGGCCCCTCCAAGAAAGAAATGGCGAAAGAAAACTTGGAGAGGAAGGCCGACCTCCGTCTTTTATATTAATTAATTTATTTGCAAAAGGAACTAACCGTATCATTAGATCTTACAGTGTGTGTTTGGGGCTTTAGCTTGTGAATGATGGGGTCCCAAGCTGGTGGAATTTTCCAACCATCATCTCTATTGAAATTAGGATATTTATTTATTTCGATAGCCTCGCGGAGCATTCTAGGAATGAATCTACGTTCCCTAGCAAGGATTTGGGGTTTGTCAAATCTAATATAATGGTTGGGCCCCTCAAAGGCGTGTTCACTCACTGCAGACTTGTTATCGCGCCTATGTTTCATGTCAGCTACATGTTCTTTAACGCGGGTCCCTATGCTTCTCTTTGTTTGCCCGATGTAAATACCAACTACCAACTGCCAAATACCAACTAATTACCAAAGTACTTTCAATAAAACCGCGCTAGTATCCGTTAAAAGTGTTTTATTTTAACAAATGGGATGTCAAAACATAAAAGAAAGGAGAAAAGAAATTTGTTTTAGTGTATTAATAGCTACTTCTCTAATTAAATTAGATGCAAGTAATATGGTAAGTAATTATTATATTAAACTAGAAGACCCTGTAAACTTCCTACCTAACTACCTACCTACCTATCTAACCTACAATTTATTTATATGATTGTCAAATTTTCCTGAGAATTTTAAAAACCAACACCAGCTAACAAGGCAGTTGAATACTAAAACGAAAGCAACACTACATTACGCTTTATTTCACCGAGTGCTATTTCAGACTAAAACCTCTATTTGACTAAAACTCTTTATCAAAAGTTAGCTGCCGAAAGTAATCCGAAATGATGGTTCCTATACAAAATTGCCAATGTTCAATTTTCGATTACATACCTGTTCTTTTGAGTTTTCCTATTTTTTTGTTGCTAAACTACTCTAGTAAAATAGCCAAAAAAACAAAAAATAACTATTCCAATCAATCAAGCCGATGGTTAAAACCAGACTAATTTTTATTAAGATTATGCTGATTCAGTATCAGTCAAACAGATTCCAATGCCACATAATTTCATAAATTCTTAAAACATTAGTTTAAATGTAAGTATTGGCACTAAGTAGAAACAAAGATGACTAGTGAATTAAATAATTTATGGGAAACTAATTCAGGACAATTCAGTACCATTCTGACCGCTGTGCCTATAACAATTTCTGTTAATTTAATATCATGCATGACCACAATGTGTAGAAATAGTTATATAACAGCCAAATAGTTCTAACAAAAGTTACAAAATGAAAGTAGGTATGTTCCAGTGTTGCCGTTTTGTGTGTAATTACACATTTTGTGTGGAATCAAGGCCTCTCGTGTGTAACCCGTGTGTAATAGGAATATGTGTGTAATTGTGTACTATTACATACTTGGTCGTAATTTACAAATATATAAGAAATGTAACATTTCTGCGTGGAAAGAAACGCACCTTTTGTTTGTCACTTTTTAAGAAACAAAAGCAGCAGGCGTGTTAAGCAGCGTGATAAGGCGTTTTTATCGACAATCACCTACGAAATCCACTAACAAAAGTTATGTTGGTTGGCAACACTTCGCAAAGGAAAGGCGTTTTCTTACGCCCAGCAAGGCCCTTACGAAGTCGCGTCGCAATTAAACAATGGTATTTCCTCGTGCCTCCAGCTGTGTGTACGACATTATTTTACCATTATTCTTCAAGAAAAACTTTCGTGAACTCGTATAAGAACGAGCTCTTGATTTGATTGATACAACTTCACGCTACCTACACATGCATTGTTGGTTGTGTATTCTGAATATTTCATAAATGAGCAGTGGGGATGGCAACCCAAAGCTAATTGTAGATGTCGCTGCGTACGCTTGTCCCGAAGATAGTAGCCGTTCAGTACCCATAGCACGAACAGCTATCGAGAAAAAAAAAGGCACGTAAAATTACTCGATAGACAATTCTCTATGGAAAATTTCATTTCGCTTATCGGCGATAGATGGCGTTGTACAAATTTCTAATACAAAATTTATCTATCGAATGATTTTACGCGAGTTATTTTTTTCGATAGCTGTTCGTGCTAAGGGTACTGAACAAATCTGTGGGAAAATAGATATTTATTTTGTGGAATTTTTTGTGGAACAAGCGTACGTAGCGCTACTTTGACAGTGGTCCTTCAATCGTCTTGAAACACCCCCCCCCTCTCATGAAAAGACGTCTAGATACGCCCATGTGTGTAAGGTTGTGTAATCAAGAAGCCGTGTGTGTGGGATTTGATTGAGAGGCAGTGGCAACACTGGTATGTTCATTACTCTACTAGCAATTTGTACAGCTGACTGTAGCCTAAACTAAAATGCTATCTTCCTTTAGTTCACACACAAATGGCTCTTAGGAGAGAAGTAAACTACATTTTAACAATGTTTATTCATAATAATACTATGTACAGAATGTAATTCTGTAAAACCTTTTAGTCTGCCATTTTATAGAAGAAGAGACCTTGTACAATATGACATATTATTATAATCCTATAACATATCCACTACACATTTTACTCTAACAGTAGTTTGTGAATATCTACACTTATTTTACAATTTATGCGCTTAATCATCGTAGCTTGTTGTTACAAAATATACGATCAGCTGATTTCTTTGTTTGATAGTTTCGTAGCTCGTACACGACTAGAAATTGTTTGTGACACGTCAAATGAAATCTTACATTTAAAAGTGTCTCGTTAACCTTCAAATAATTTTTTAATAAGTTGATAAAGAGTTTTGAGAGTTACATACCCAAACAAACCTTGAAAGTTCTTACCTTTGTAATGGACTCTGAGATTATTTTGCGATAAACCGATGTAACTGAATTTGTCTTTAGTACTCCAAGCTCTAGGTAATGGTGTCTCATCTTCATTCACATTAGGATATAATAATTTTAAACGATCTACACTATCACTTTGCACTTGATTTTGGGAATTCATTGTTCCCCGTCCACTACCTATCGCAGCCATTTCTAATTTCCGTATTTCAATTTTGTCTTGTCGTTGTCCTCGTTGTCCTCCGTCCGTCCGTCTTCTCGTCTGTTCTCGTCTGTCATGTCAGTGACGTAATATCCACTGAGGCGCGTTCCAAACCTACGCTCCGAGTGCAACCGAAAACTCTAACGGCGTTCCAAACATTAGAGCGTGACGTTCTGTTGACACAAAAACGTCAGAGGGCTTACCATCAGCAAATAAGAAGCCGTTCTGCGCGTCTACCGGCTATAAACAATGAAGTTAATGTTAACTGTAAGTATGTGATACATTGCTACTTCGTTTTGGCACAAATAAAAACTTACCAAAGAAAAGAAGCAATGTATCATATCCATCTGTCAAATTACAGTTAATATTAACTTCATTGTTTTTAGCCGGTAGACCCGCAGTTCAAAAGCAGGCCTTAAACAGGACTGCTTTTAAGGCCTGCTTTCATACTAACCGTTGAGGTCATAGTACGAAAAAGTAAGGCAGTTCAATACATAAACTTAATATTTCGCTTGGCGGCGACTTGAGCGTGGCGAAAATTTTTCTGTCTATGGTTCAATATAAGCCCTGGGTTGCGTTCCAAACCTACGCTCCGAGTGCAACCTAACCACAACCGAACGCTCTTAGCGCTCGCGAGCGGGCGTTCCAAACATTAAAGCGTGACGTTCGGTTGACACAACCGTCCCGTTCCAAACGTCAGAGCGTTGCAACTTTTTAACCATCAAAATGGATGGTTGTAAAACGTTCTGACGTTTGTCTATAGAAAAAATGTCAATGTCAATTGACATTATTTTGTATTTTGATGTTTTGAGTCTAGTTCTTAAAATAATCATGGTAGATCCTCAAAAAACGGATTTTATTTGATTTAGACTAAAGAAAAGTTTAAATTATTCGTATTCCAAATGGAAAACGAAGACTTTGTATTGACATTGACATTTAAAGTTGTCTTGGTCGTTCCAAACCTTAGAGCGAGTTAAAAAAACCAAACAACCGGCGCTCTAACGTTCTGAACGCAACCCTGCAGCTCGCGTTGCAACTTATTAACCATAAAATGGATGGTTGTAAAACGCTCTGACGTTGTGAAAAAATGTCAATGTTAATTGTCATTTATTTTGTATTTTGATGTTTTTGAGTCTAATTCTTAAAATAATCATGGTAGATCCTCAAAATTTTTGAATAAAGAAAAGTTTAAATTATACGTATTCCAAATGGAAAATGAAGACTTTGTATTTTGACATTGACATTTAAAGTTCTTGGTCGTTCGGAACCTTAGAGTGAATTAAAAACAACCAATCAACCGCGCGCTCTAAGGCTCTGAACGCAACCCAGGGTGCGTACTGGGTGTTTTGTTTGTAGTGCTTGCATTTTGTTCTTGTTCTGTGGACACACTATTCAATTCGATTGAGACAATATCAAATCGATTCTTTTAATCGCGTACATGTAGGTAGGATACGATGGATAAGATAACGAAATATCTCTAAACAATTTTTGCTACCAAAAGATAATATCCAGGGAAACGATACTAGTTTTGTTATTGTTTGGTCAGCCATGTCCTCAAACTGTTATCCAAGAAGTTTAAAAGAAATAATTTCTTTGATATCGACTAAATTGGACTCTGTCAAAAAACCCGCTAATCAATTATTGGAGTCAAAACAATTGTATTGTGATCAGGTTCTGAGGGTGAGTTTTAAAACTTAACAGCTTTAATATTGTAGTGGTGAATTTCTTTAAAATAAACACGAATTAACACTGCAATGAATTTATGGGTCGCCTCGTGCTCAGACGGAGCTAGAAGTTTGGCGCGAACCAGTCTTCTTCTTTTTTTTTATTTATTTATTTTTATCACACATCTATCTTTACAGTTCTTCTTTTATGTATCTTCGATCTTTGTTGAGTTTAAGAAAGTGAAAGTGTAGCTGTTTGTGTCAAACACATTCAAGGCATGGCCATGGGTTAACTCTATCTGGCAGAATTTTGATGCTTTATTTAGCATAACACACTTGGCATAATCTTCTTTGAACGAATATTTTTAAGGCATAAAATTGTTTAATATAATTATTGTTTGGCCGAATGTTTATATGTCCGAATTAACAATGGGATACTGTTCAGATGGCAGAATTTCATTTGGCATAAATACCTTTGGCAAAATTTTTATTCGCATAATTTCGTTTGGCATAACGTTTATTTAGTCGACAATTATTTGTTATATGGCAGAATTTCATTTAGAATAATGTCATTAGGCATATTGTCATTCTTTAAAAATTGAATTAAACTAACCTTAAATTAAATTAAAAATAATTCACCAGGTAACCTAGGTTAGGTTACAAAATTATTCTAAATGTGAATTTTCTTTGAAATGTATGCCAAAAGATGATTTTGATTAAAAACTTTCTGCTATATGATAGCTCTGCCTTTTAATGACTGTAGATTATGAAATGTATACCATAAGATGATTGTGACTATAAACTGTCTGCGATATGATGGTTCTGACTGTGAATTTTCTGCGATAATTATGATGTTTCTACTATTTAATTATTATGGCTATGAAATGTATGCCAAAAGATGATTCTGGCTTACTAAATTATGCGTTTTAAGTGTATGATAAATGAGTGTATGCCAAACGATTTTCTGCAACATGAAGTTTATGCCATTCGCTGTTATGCGTAATAAAATTATGACATTAACAGTTCTGCCATAAAGGGTAGACTCGATCATTCTTTATAAAAACGGATAGGCAATCTACTCCTCTATTCAAAACAGTTATTTGTTATGCTTAGAGCCACTCTACTGAGTCATAAATCGTGTTTTTGACCGTTTTTTTCGAGCACCGCCGTAATATACGCACGTTGAAGTCATAGTACGAAAAAGTATGGCAGTTCAATATAAGCCCTGCTATAAGAGCTCATAGTACGGCCCCAGATCGAGATGCAGCCCGCGCACCCAAGCACGGATATCTATCGGATATATACGGATATTTATCCACTCGGATAAATAAGTAAATACCTTTTTCAACCTTCTTTTACCTTTACAGATATACAAAGAATTTTTTGAAGAATTAATTGAATGTTCAATTACTTATTCTAAATTTCTAAGTGAAATCAAAGTAGCATATGAAAATGCTCTTCAAATACGGGACCATCGTATAATACAATATATTACACAAGATGTAAGAATCTTTTTTATTTTTTATTAATGTATTGTGTAGTAAGTGACTTAATATAATTGAAAAAAATACTAGAAAAAATCGACTCACCCGTAGCAGCTCAGACGCAGCAGCAGATCTTTTGGGAGGGCGCGCGAGTCGTCGCGGCCGGCCGTCAGTGAAGCTCCCCTTATCTCCGAGAGATGGCGCCACCAATATCGCTGTAGGAGGTTCCCGCGTTACAATATACAAGGTGTATGTGACAGCTTGGCAAAAACTGAAACAGTAGCTTCAGACCATGATTTATGATTGAAAATAGCTGGAATTTTACTCAGGAAAATTTTCTAATTTTCCGACTTTTTTTCCACTTAATTTGTGATGCATTGATAACTTACGACAAAGCCATGACCTATAGACTTAATTTTAATTGATAAAACCCTAACTCCGCAATGTATTTGTAAATTAGAAAATCTTTCAAAGCGCGCGAAATCAGCTGTTCAAGTCACTGCACTGACGAACAGAGCGGCAACGACCGACCGATCGCGCGCGCTTCAAAGAGACCGCCGCCGCCGTGAAGCCCCGCCCTCAAAGAGACCGCCGCAGCCGCTGCTCGCGCGAGCCGCGAACGTTTTTTCTCTCAGTTTGGCCGCGGCACCGCGTTTGCTTGTACGTACGTTCGCTCACCGCTCGTGGATCAATTAATGGCTCGTGAAGTTCGTGATTGTGTGTGTGTGTGTTTATTAATTTCAAATATTGTGGTCATTATGAATCGACGTAATGAACCGTTTACTGCTCGTGAATATGGCCAAATGTTAATGTGTTATGGTGAAGCTCGGGGGAACGCATCACTGGCCCTAAGACTTTATGTGCAAAGACATCCCAATGATCGTCATCCAGCGCACAGTCGTACCATTACTCGGGCATATCAACGCGTACTAGAAAATGTACCTATTGTGCCGCGGCAGGAAGGTGCTGGCAGATCGATTCGTGCTCGTTCGGAAAATGCAATATTAGATGTTGTCCGACGTGATCCGCGTCTGGGAACCCGTACTGCTGCGAAAATTATAAGGCCGCCTTATAATTTTCGCAGCAGTACGGGTATTAAGGCGTAATCACGGGCCCCGCGTTTCACATTGGGCTGTACACAAAGTGCTACGTAAGAACAGGCAACGCCCGTACCGTATCCACAAAGTGCAGGCCCTGGTGCCTGGTGACGCAAACCGTCGAGTAGCTTACTGCAGATGGCTTATTGATCGGCAGCGATTAAATCGCCAGTTCATTTCTAGAGTGGTTTGGTCCGACGAGTCCACGTTTACAAGAAACGGTATGTGGAACCGACGTTATGCCCACATTTGGGCACATAACAATCCATACGCATTCCAGCAGACGGGCCATCAGACGCGTTGGTCACTGAATGTTTGGGCTGGCGTGTAACATAACCGGATTTTAGGCCCCGTGTTCTTGCCAACGCGAATGGACGGTCGACGGTATTTGGAATTCCTACAGGGGGATTTCGAAATTTTTATGGAAGTTCTGCGGGCTGACCAAGACCAAGAATGGGAGGATATGGAAGACGTTCCCCTAGCCCGACTGCCTACCATTTGGTTCCAGCACGACGGCGCCCCGCCACATGTGGTGCGCCCAGTCCGGGAGTACTTAAATAGCATTTTTCCAAACCGCTGGATCGAAAGGTTCGGTCCTCAAGCATGGCCAGCACGCTCGCCTGACCTAACCCCATTGGATTTTTTCCTGTGGGGTTACATTAAAGAACGGGTGTACGTGACGGAGTGTGACACCGCGGCCCAAATGGAGCAGCGTCTAAGAGACGCTTTTACGAAATTAAACGAACAAATTGGTGAAGATCCTACTTTGATGCGTCGTTTACATACAGAAACTCTTCGCCGGGCAGAACTGTGCGTGCAGCTTGGAGGCACCCACTTCGAGCCATTCCTAATACGACCCGAGAGATTTTAGGTAAGTTTAATTTCAACATTTTGTTAAGTTATGAATATTGTGTGTTAAGTTATGAGTATTGTGTGTTAAGCTTATTTATTCCAAACGTGGCCCACGCACGCTCGCGCTCCCTCCCACTGCTCTCGATATTTAATGGATGGTGGGACGGAGAGCGCGCGCGCTGTCGGGTCGACAGTCGGTACGCAACGCAATGCTCGCAATACATTGCGCAGCGGAAATAAAATTGAGAAATTTAAAACGTTTACCTAGCATTTCCTGGAAAATATTTCACTCACAAAATATTTACAATGATGATCGAAATTCATAGTTTTCGTTTTTGCCAAGCTGTCCCATACACCCTGTATAAAAATAGCATTGTGAATGCTAAAATCTAAAATTTCAGTATTGTGTAGTGTTATGTGCATAGCTGTGATTGTCATTGCTGTGATGTCCATGGTTCGTGGACACTATGTCAATCGGGGTATCGAAAGATTTGAAAAGTGACACTACGTCTTAGGACATAATGTATGTCAATAAAATTCATAATAAATAAGAAACATACCCCAATAAACAGTTAACCATTATTTTATGAAATAGGCCCCTGATAAATATGGTGGTGAGTTGGTGACACACCAAGGGTGACACTGGTGACCGATGACTTAGCGATTGATCTGCTGAAATGTACCCACTGTCAACTGTCATGTCTGTCACCTTCACCTGTCACTGTCAGGGGCCCAACCGCCTCTCTATTTTACAAGCCATGAACTTAAGTTTGGCAACGTCTGTTAGTGTCAGTTCGTGGTCACGGCGGGCGTTGCCTCGGTTAGTCTCCATACTAAATGTATGGGAATGTTTCAATTTTAAAAAGTCGATATTTTCTTTTGTAGTAATCGTGCGGGGTTGAAAATATGAAAATAATTTATTTCTTTTATTGAAATGCTTTATATATAAAACAATAAGAAAAATATCAATGTTGATATCAAAAATGTCTGTCAAAGATGTCATCTTTTTTGTTGATTTTTTTCAGCAGGGCGTTGATTAACACGCCCTCTTGCAATAAATGATATATCATTAGAAAGGTCTTTTAGAGACAAATATTTTCTGCTAAATACTTTATATCAATTTGTTAATACTTTTGGAGTCACATGTTATTAAAATATAAAACTGGCTAATTGTCTATGGGTGTTGATCTACCCCACCTACAGCAATGAATGATATTTTATTAGAAAGGTTTTCATATGACAAATATTTGTTGCAAACATTATTTCTATCAACTGTAAGTATTTTCGGAGTTTTAAGTCATTAATGTTATAAGATGACATCTGATCTATTTTTGGAGGGTAGATTAGATACCTACCTTTCATGGTGTAGGTGAGCACATAAGAAAGGGTTTTGGAATATTCCCGTTGTTTAAGGTGCTACAGTGTTCCAGTTTGTACATGATTTTTTTATGGGAAAATTTAGATGTTTGAAATGAGGTCTACTGATAAATACCTAGGTATATAGGTAATCCGTGACTTTCAAAATAAATGCACAATTAGGTACTATTAATTTGAGTTATGGAATGTGTTGTCCGAATACGGATTGGAGAGCAGACTGATTCATGCACTGAAATCTCTCTATGAGGGTTCCCGTGCATGCGTCAGGATCATGTCAGTCATAACGGAGTGCTGGTGCCGACACTGATGTATGGAAGTGAATCTTGGGTATGGCTGAAGAAGAATGAAAGCAGAATAAATGCAGTAGAGATTAGTTCGGTGAGTAAAATATGTGGAGTCAAATTGAGTGATAAAGTGAGCAATGATGTGATTCGTGAAAGGTGTGGTCTGAAAAATGATATAGTGACAAGAATTGAGAAAGGAATGCTCCGGTGGTTTGGTCACTATAGTACCTATAATTAATGAGAAAAAAATCTCCTGTTTTTTACAGAGCTCTTTCCATACATTTACGGTTTTTTTCTGTCACGCCTCGTTTTTTAAAAATTGGGTCTGGCAACACTGCAGACAGACGACAGCACAGAACACAGAGGCGCGTTCCAAACCTACACTCCGAGTGCAACCTAACCACAACCGAACGCTCTAACGTCGTTCCAAACATTTTAGCGTGACGTTCGGTTGACACAACCGTGTCGTTCCAAAGGTCAGAGCGTTACAACCAAACAACCATCAAAAATTATGGTTGTAAAACGCTCTGACGTTTGTCTATAGAAAAAATGTCAATGTCATTTGACATTATTTTGTATTTTTGATGTTTTTATGTCTAATTTTTAAAATAATCATGGTAGATCCTCAAAAAACGGACTTTATTTGATTTAGTATAAAGAAAAGTTTAAATTATTCGTATTCCAAATGGAAAATGAAGATTTGTATTGACATTGACATTTAAAGTTCTTGGTCGTTCCAAACCTTAGAGCGAGTTATAAAACACCAAACAACCGACGCTCAAACGTTCCGCGGGTCTACCGGCTAAAAATAATGAATAGAATAGAATAGAATAGAATTTGTTTATTCACAGAAAACATGGTACAATTCAGATCTTATAATATATAAAGTTCATACATGTTTTACCGCTCTCTGGCGATATGCAAATAATTTAGTCGTCATGCATCTATTTAAATAAAATCAAATCAAAAAATTAAAATAAAATGAAATCAAATAAAAGAAATAAAATAAAATCAAATAAATAAAAAAAATCAAATAAATCAAAAATATCAGAAATAATCAAATTAAATAATTATAAAAAAATACAAATTAAATTAGGTAATTAAAAAAAAAAATAACAATAAAATTAAGTTTACAATTCAAAATGTCCAATCTTGCACGATAATGTCAAAATCAAAATGTCAACAATATAGATGTCAGAGTAAGGTAAGTCAATAATCTAATAAACAGCTCAAAATGTCAATCAATTTTATACACATAAATCATACAAAAAAAAAACAATGTCAATATCCAATTTGCTAAAACTTAATTTTATTTAAGTTCCCATTACGGCAAAAAATTGTGAATTCATTCAAGTCATAAAAGCAATGATCAACCAAAACTCTAAACATTATTCTCTTGAAACGTACGATCGGAAGATTTTGAATATGATCTGGTAGTAAATTATATAATTTAACACACATGCTGTGACTATTTCTACTATAGCAGTTTGTCGCTGAAGGTGGTATACATAATCTGTTGGGATATCTTGTTCGAAAGTTGCACGTTTCGTGCTTCTTAGTAAAAAGATGCAGATTTTTTTTATGAGTGGGTCTCCAGCTTCCTCATAGGCTATAGAGAAATTCTAAGCATGCCATATTTTAAAGCATAATAGCAGCAATCAAACTTCCAGACATAATAATAGCAGCCACCATAAGCTCGTTACCATGAGTTGTTTTATGTGTGCGAGCTGGCGACACGTGTCTACAGCTTACACATGCCGTTAAGGCAAACCAGTGAGGTTAGGGTTTTAGACTATAGTCAGAAATTTATAGCCTAATTGCAGCAATAAGATCCAAAAAAACCAACCATCACACCCAAATACTCTTGAAACTACGAGCATAAAACTGTGTGCGAGCTGGGGACCCGTGTCACTGGCTTGCACAGCTGTATTTTCGTAATTATTTAAGCTCCGATTATGTACTATACCTCAAAATTTTCAGCCGAATTGCAGCATTAGGCTCCAAGTTTTTCAAAACTTTAACTCGAAAGGTTTCTGAGCTACGAGCCGATATCTATGTGTAAGCTGGGGACCCGTGTCACCGGCTGACACATGGTGAATTGCTGTAACTGTATATGTTAGAGTTTCGTTTTAAAGATCAAATGATATGTTATAATTGCAGCACACACGAGGCAAAATTTCAAATCTCTGGGCCTCTTAGTTTCGAAATTATAAGCCAAAAACCGTTTTCCCCGCTAAAAAATTCAAAATAATGGCTCGGAAGCGGCTAATCGCGCCGTTGCCGTTCCGTGCGCTACACTATTGCAATCGAATTTGAACCTAAGAGCTAGTATTATTTTGAGTCATTTTAATTTGCGCTCTCGATTGTTTTAATTTATGTACTGAGAATTTGAGTCTAAGAGGTAGGAGCTGATATAACTGGTTACCTAATTTAATATCAAAGCAAAGTCTATTTATATAGGAATGTTTATATCGCTAAGGTATAGGTACTTTATTTTATTTTATTAACACGTTTTTATTAGGTTATAAATTTTGATCACTCGATCAGTTCAAATAGGGATGTAGCGATTATACAAAAACATCGTTACCATTAAAAAAAAGACCATAAAACCACATTTTTTATTAATTAACTGGATAAAAAGAGATTAAAAAAGAACAAATAAACTTTTCACGCAGATGAAGTCGCGGGCGGTCACTAGTCGACTATAATGGGTATACCTAGGCACATTTGGAGCAAATAATCAACATAACTAAAACTTTTTAACCGACTTCAAAAAGAGGAGGAGTTATGTATGTTACTCGATTACTCGAAGACTGCTGGACCGATTTGAAAAATTGATTTTTTGTTTGAAAGTATATACTTCCAAGTTGGTCCCATTATCATGAAGTCAGGATCTAATGATGGGTTCCTGGACAAATCAAGGGAACTCTTCAAATATTACAGGCACACCTATAGCGATTTTGGTATTTTCTTAAGTAACCTATACATTTGCTTTCGGAAAGTACCATTTTGGTGAAATGGAACTGATGATGAAGACCATACATGATAATCGGAATTATTCAATACTAAGTTTCATTGGTGCGAAATGATTACTTTTACATGGTTGCATTAATTATTTTAAGCTCCTTAAAATAAAGTACCTATACCTTAGCGATATAAACATTCCTATATAAATAGACTTTGCTTTTATATTAAATTAGGTAACCAGTTGTATCAGCTCCTACCTCTTAGACTAAAATTCTCAGTACATAAATTAAAACGATCGAGAGTGCAAATTAAAATGACTCAAAATAATACTAGCTCTTAGGTTCAAATTCGATTGCAATAGTGTAGCGCACGGAACGGCAACGGCGCGATTAGCCGCTTCCGAGCGATTTCTTGGAATTTTTTGGCGGGGAAAACGGTTTTTGGCCTATAATTTCGAAACTAAGAGGCCCAGAGATTTGAAATTTTGCCTCGTGTGTGCTGCAATTATAACATATCATTTGATCTTTAAAACGAAACTCTAACATATACAGTTACAGCAATTCACCATGTGTCAGCCGGTGACACGGGTCCCCAGCTTACACATAGATATCGGCCCGTAGCTCAAAAACCTTTCGAGTTAAAGTTTTGAAAAATTTGGAGCCTAATGCTGCAATTCGGCTGAAAATTTTGAGGTATAGTACATAATCGTAGCTTAAATAATTACGAAAATACAGCTGTGCAAGCCAGTGACACGGGTCCCCAGCTCGCACACAGTTTTATGCTCGTAGTTTCAAGAGTATTTGAGTTGGTTGGTTTTTTTGGATCTTATTGCTGCAATTAGGCTCTTAATTTCTGACTATAGTCTAAAACCCTAACCTCACTGGTTTGCCTTAACGGCATGTGTAAGCTGTAGACACGTGTCGCCAGCTCGCACACATAAAACAACTCATGGTAACGAGCTTATGGTGGCTGCTATTATTATGTCTGGAAGTTTGATTGCTGCTATTATGCTTTAAAATATGGCATGCTTAGAATTTCTCTATAGCCTATGAGGAAGCTGGAGACCCACTCATATTTTTTTTGACAAATATCAAAACCTCAAATATGTATAGCGAAGGCAATGCAAGTATATTTAGCTTTTTAAAAAGAGGTCTACATGATTCTAGCTGTCCCACTCCGCAAATACTTCTAATACATTTCTTTTGTAATATGAAAGCACGATTGGTGTTCGTTGCATTTCCCCACAAGACCAGCACGCGTAGCATGACCACTCTCGAGAAAAGACTCGACTCACAGAACAATGGCTTGTCTACACCCAAATGTCACTTTTGTCGGGTTGAGATCGAGATACTCATGCTCGCACTTTTACACTAGTAGACTCGTATTGTTCTTTGTCGTGGCCTTATGTCAAAAGTCGACAAACGACCATTTTTGTCTTCAACTGACATTAATTTGACAGTTGAGTCGGAGAAACTTGTATACTACCCTTTGGGTAGTCGAGAAGGTCGAGAAACAGTTTTCTACGTATTTTATTATTTTATTTTATTTTATTTCGTGGAAAACTTACAGCTACCATGTTTATATGTAAATCTAAATTTCGCAATTAAAACAAATAAAAATTGTTTTTATTAAGGTAATAAGAGAAGTTACAGCACAAAAGACAAAAGCAGCTGTCCGGATAGGAAAAATAATAAATAATGTGTTGATTTAATTTTTTTTTATTTATAAAATTTATAAAAAATAAAAAAAAATAAAAAAATATTAAGTGTAGTAACTAAGTATTTAAATTTTATTTTTTTATTTTTTTGTAACTTATATTAATAAAAAAAATTAAAACAATAAATAATTTTAAATAATTTATTGCTTAATACAATAATATTGTTTCCTAATATTACCACCCTTTTTACCCAAATATAGATTTTTTTAACTTTAATTTTTTAATATTCAAAAACGTAAATTAACATTTTATTTTCATACGTTGATTTCAATATTTTGTAATATTCTCGTCAGTTTCCACAGACCACTAAATTAACATGTGTGTTCAAAATATCTTAATAAAAGAAAGGCAAGCGAATCTATATCCATACAGCTAAATTTTACTCAGTTTTAAGTTTTGCGTCGTGAAATGTATAGAAAGGAACAGCACTTTATGAGAAACGATGGCAATTATGGTAATTATTTACTATTGGCAACATTATTTCTTCTCGAGCTCGAGAGAGCTTTGTCTACGGAAGTGAACGCTCTCTTGAGTGTCTCTTTATCTTAGAACTTATTTTAAAATAAGAATCATGTTTAAACTAAATTATTTCGGATCATTTTAGATAATTTCGACGTTTATTGATGTTGAAATAAAAATGTTACCTTTTAAAATTCATATTTGTAACAAAAAGACATTAAAAGATTGTAAAAATCTGAGAGCGAGTCCCACCTGTCTGTCAAACTGTGCTCGCATTTTGAGACGACCCGACAAGCAAGTCTTTTTAGACAAGAGTCCCGTTTGCTCATGCTACGCGTGCAGCCCATACCTCAGTATAGAACCTACATATGCGTGATATGCCATCAAAGCTGTCTTTCGACGATATAGTGCGTAAATAAATCTATTTATCTTCTGACATACCATATCAACATGAAGTTGCCAGGTTAGTTTTGCGTCTATCACAATGCCAAGAAATGTAGCAGATGTAGCTTCGTAGTTAATGTTAAATGTAATTTGACAGATGGGTATGATACATTGCTTCTTTTCTTTGTTAAGTTTTTATTTGTGCCAAAACGAAGTAGCAATGTATTATATACATCTGTCAAATTACAGTTAACATTAACTTCATTGTTTTTAGCCGGTAGACCCGCTGAACGCAACCCCGTCCACAGTCAACCCACCACCACCGTCACAGTCTCACAGAGCTGTCTACGCCCACCACTCAACTCACATCTCAGAGCATAGAGTACATTATTATACTAGAGATCATCACAGAGTGAGCCAAAGAGTCATTAGTAATCTGTGCAAAGAGTACCTATGAGTGAGAGAGAACACCTTGAGTTTTTCAAGTTTTTTTAGTACCTAGTACCTACCTAGTTGTGTAGGTTGTGCTCTTAAAAAATTTAAATAATGGTTGACAAAACAGCCAATAATGTTCCCATTCCCTCAATAGTGGTACTTGACGGTGGTTTCTCTACTCAACTGTCCTGCCACATTGGCTCAACTGGGGATGGCCATCCATTATGGACCGCAAGATTTCTTCAAACGCATCCTCAGGAAGTAGTAAATACGCATTTAGATTTCTTAAGAGCCGGCGCTGATGCAATTATGACAAACACATACCAAGCTTCAGTACCCGGTTTTGTAAAATGTCTTGGCATCACACCACAAGAGAGCCTGGCCCTCATAGTTCGCGCTGTGGAATTAGCGAAGCGCGCGCGTGATACTTACTTAGAAGACTGTCTTAACGCTGACATTGATATTGATACAGTGAAGAAGCCCTTAATAGTAGGCTCAGTGGGTCCTTATGGAGCACATCTACATGACGGATCAGAGTATGATGGTAGTTATGCAGATAAAACTTCTGTTGAAGAAATGCGTGACTGGCACACTCCTCGCATTAAAGCTTTGGTAGAATCAGGAGTTGACCTCCTCGCATTTGAAACAATTCCCTGCCAAAAAGAAGCAGAAGTTCTAATTCAGATGCTTACTAAATATCCAAAAACAAAAGCATGGCTCTCGTTTAGTTGTCAGGATGGAACTTCTCTTGCGCATGGTGAGAATTTCCAGGAAGTAGCCAAGAAGTGTTGGGATATGAGTTCGGGACAGCTTGTTGCCGTCGGTGTCAATTGTTGTTCCCCTTCAATTGTCTCTAAATTGTTCAAAGATATCAATGCTGACCGTGAGCAGGCACCAATATCACTGATCACTTATCCTAATTCTGGTGAAAAGTACAACCCAAAAACTGGCTGGACAGAAGGAGATCAATGTTATAAAATAGAGACATTTGTACATGAGTGGCTGGATATTGGAGTAACGTACATAGGAGGATGCTGCAGGACATATGCGGCTGATATTGTTGGCATAAGGCATAAAGTCAAAGAATGGCTAGACCAGAAAAGGAAGATGGTGGAATTTGATAAGGTCAACTAGTCTCTCCTGAAATGATGGCTGCTTGCACACTGTTGATAATGACTACTAGTTTAACTTTTAAAACTTCATTTTTTACCTTATTTTAATAAATAAAGAGGGTTAATACGTTTTAAGTAATTTGTTGGTTTTAGAAAACAAAATGTATATTGGCACTCTGGCCCCCATAATCTTATTATATTATGTAGCTATATTATGTAATTGTAAAAAAAATCAAAATGGAGCTTTAATCTTTGAGGCTGTTGTTAATTTCAGAGAGTGTTCGGTGTATCTGTAAAGAAGGAACAGAGAGATGAAAAAATAAAAAATTTGCTCAAAATGAATGAGGACCTAAAAGAGCAGAATTTAATGTTAAAATTTGATTTAACCAAACTTAAGAAAGATATAGCAAAGGTCTGTAAGTTCCTAAGAAATAAATTATTTTTGGACACTTTATCTGTCTTGTCTTGTTTTTATGTTGTTGTGTCTGCTATATTTTATTACTTTTATGCCATGATGTTATGGGCTTTATCTATTTATAAATTAAATCTCCTGTTACCTATTGGTAATAGTAGTTTATGATACAAGGTTGGTAAGGAGTTTTAAAAAACCTTAACAACCATGTGCCATACAAGGTTTTTCAATACATTTGCGAGAAAACATTATACTGAAATTGTAATCTATACATATAATAAAACTGTAAATTCTAAATATTTGTGCGCGAATTACGCAAAAAGCGCTTAACGCATTTTGATGGATTTTTCACAATTTAGTAGATTGAGGTCCAACTTAAAATTTAAGCTATGTTTCATCAAATTCAGGTGGGTGGAACCAGGGAAACAGTTTGAACTCTCCGTAGTACCACAGTAGTACTAGCTTTCATACACTAAAGGGGTCATTTAAAAATGGTTGCTATATTTTTCTACTGCCAACGCGGATAAAGTCGCGGGCGGAAGCTAGTAGAATAAAAAAAAAACTTTCGTAAACAAAAACGCATGGCGCTGGCGTGCAGTAAAATCAACTTTCCGCACGCTGTACTAATCCGTAAACAAAACGCACGGCGTGCGGTAAAATCAACTTACCGCACGCTCGATTGTCATCGTAAGCTCACATTTTCTAGCAACTGTATTGAAATAGTAGTTTATGATACAAGGTTGGTAAGGAGGTTTTTAAAACGAGTTGACGTTTTATAAGCCCGAGCCGCAGGCGAGGGTTTATAATCGTCACGAGTTTTAAAAAACCTTAACAACCGTGTGCCATACTATGTTTTTCAATACATTTGCGAGAAAACATTATAGGTACTGCTGAAATTGTAATCTATACATATAATAAAACAGTAAATTCTAAATATTTGTGCGCGAATTACGCAAAAACCGCTAAACGAATTTTGATGGATTTTTCACAATTTAGTAGATTGAGGTCCAACTTAAAATCTAAGTTATGTTTCATCAAATTCAGGTGGGTGGAACCAGGGAAACAGCTTGAACTGTCCGTAGTACTAGCTTTCATACACTAAAGGGGTCATTTTAAACTGGTTGCTATATTTTTCTACTGTCCACGCGTATGAAGTCGCGGGCTGAAGCTAGTAAAAATTACAAAAAACGTTCGTAAACAAAAACGCACGGCGCCGGCGTGCGGTAAAATCAACTTTCCGCACGCTGTACTAATCCGTAAACAAAAACGCACGGCGTGCGGTAAAATCAACTTTCCGCACGCTCGACTGTCATCGTAAATTTACATTTTCGAGCAACTGTATTGAAAAGAATTTTACTGTAATGTTCTAGGTGTAGTTATAATAAGTAGGTAATAAAATGTGTTGTTATAATTATCCTGTTTAAATTTTTGATTTTATTTATAACCCATTGAATGATCGTGCATATAATTATTTATTATATGTATAAATTGCTGTAAACAAGCTCTAAGATGTTTATTATTTTTTTGTAATATCTTGAAGGAACACTGCCTCCTGGTCCTGCCTAACAAACCAACCCATTTCTTGTTGGGCGCCAACCCAATAAAAATAGTGTAGACTAGGTACATATAGCAACATGTAAAATGATGGGTCGGTATGTGTTGACCAAAACTGTCTCGTCTTATCTATTGTTATGCACCCGTATCAGTCACATAGATGTTTATGTGCTTACCTCGTCATTCAAGCGATAACCTTTTGTTTTATTTGTAACAATCTACTTCTATTATAACAATATTATAACAATCAAAACAAACTGTTAAAGAAGCAAAATATGGCGCAATGGGGAACCATCAGACAAGTATTCATGCTTTTTAAAAATATTTGGCTCTATCAATCCTATATAGATATTAAAATAAGACAAAGATTGCCTTCTTCTATCCAGTTGAAGGATGAGCAGTTCTCGGAATACCTATCGCTGATGCGCGAGCGGGACGCAAGATACACACTTTACTATGAGAACTTGGGACTTCAAATTAAGCTGAAAGAACTTGACGGCAGCTGGCACGGCGTAGATGGTGCGCACGGGGACCCCGTGGTGCTGAGAATTGCACTCGACCGCTGCAGGTAGGCATAATGATGGTATAATTTCGAAGCTGCTGTAAAATATAGCACTGTTTATTTAAATAAGTCTTTTTTTAATTTTTTCATTTCATTTTAAGGAATCATACTTTTGTACGTTAGTACTATTATATATATTCTGTGCTTATGGCGCATAGTATTTTCTCTACCCGTTGTACCTCAATGGGCAGTAATTGCATGTCTTATAAACCTTATACGTACCAGAGAACAGCTAACGGTAACCCAGCGCGAGCTCACGAAAATGACGGACGAGTACGCGGAGACTGTTCCGCTGCGCGATTACGACAGTCTGGCGAAGCAGCTCGACGACCAGACCACGCTCGTGGGCTCCTTGCGAGTGGAACTCCAAGCCCTGCAGGATGCTCACAAGCGAACATTGAGTGAGTATACCGCTGCTGCTTATTTGCCCTGGCCCCTGCACATGCACAGGCCCGGCCTACAGGATCGGACGGAGGCGCGGCCTTCCGGCCAAATCTCTACGTGTGTAGGGAGAGGCGCGACCTCGTCAGGACTGAAGAGGTCGCTCCTCGCCCTACACACGCTGAGATTTAGCCGGAAGGCCGCATCTTTCCGTCTCCGTACATACGATCCTGAAGGCCGGGACTGTGCATGGTGGAGGGCCTATTATCGTGGTAGAGGAAATCCTTCGTGATAAATTAAGTTTATGGTAAACCACAGTAGCGACGGACGACTTACGTTTACCCGCAACTTTTGGTTGGTTTTTTGTCAATCTTTCATTAGGTATCTAAGTATGTAAGTACCTATTTATATCACGATCAGAGGTCTCCATGACTCTATGTCACAAAGGGTTCCTTCACGCAATATCATTGCAGCTTTTGTGTAATAAATGTAATAATATCACACATCACATCAGAAGTCTACAACGTGTAACAAAAAGGGTGTATCAACCCGAAAGGAGGTCAATGTACTCGTGAATCTGAACACCTTCCAACAGAAAAAAAATATATTCGAAAAAAAAAATTGGACTCTCCATAGAAAATTTGAATTCGCCGCCAACATTTTGTATGGAGAGATCAATTTTTTTTGTTATTTGATTTTTTTTCGGTTGGAAGGTGTTCAGTTTCACGAGTATTGACCTCCTTTCGAGTTGAATCCCCTTTCTGTTATACGCAGGGACCGGAAAACCCCTTTTTTTGGTTAACCCAATTGATAGGGAAACCCTATTAAAAAACTAACCAAATGATAGGGTTTCCCCTATGTTAATGTAGGTTGATGTTATACAAGCTTTGTTTCCCTATTATTAAGGTAAAAATAAACACTAAACCAAACATTTCTTGGATAACAAGGGGTATCAGGAAGAGCTGTCTTACAAATAGAAATTTAAGGTACAAATATTATACGAAAGTAAATAAAAAAGCTAAATTACAGTATAAAAAGTACTCAAAATTGTTGAAAAAATGTATATTTATGGCTAAGAAACACACAAATAATAAATACATAATAAAAAGTAAAAACATCTGTAAGGCAAGCTGGAATGTAATCAAAAGTGAAACAGGCCCCGAATTACAATTTAATAATCATATAGATAAAATAGAACACAATGACTTAATTATTAATAATCCTAAGAAAATTGCTACTATTTTTAATGACTATTTTATTACACTGACAAATGAAAATAATAATACTAATAATCTAAATAATTATGATGACACACATAATAATATTAACAATAACAAAGACGTAAATGGACATAAAATCATTACTGACAATTTGAATAATTCTATATATCTTTCTCCTATTGATGAATATGACATTAAAAAAATTATCATGACATTAAATAATACAAATTCGGAAGGGTATGATGAACTAAATACAAAAGTGATTAAAGCTTGTAAGGATCAGATAGCTTCAGTATTAGTTTACTTAATAAATTTATCGTTTGAAACAGGGATTTTCCCTGCGGAATTAAAACTATCAATGGGGTTGGTAAACTTTTCCAAAACTGTTGAGAATGATATATTTTCTGGTAGCTTTTGGCTTTGGAGTTAGGAATAACAAATTGCGGAATTTTTATAATGCGTCATTTTAATTTAAATAAAAATTTAAATTTTTAATTTACAGCATAGTACAATAAATCACTATTACGGCTGTATGCGTAGGTTATGCCTTTGCTCCAAAGACTTTCTATGTTGTTGCTCAAAACAAAAAAAACAAAGGTATGATGGTACTCTTTGTCACAGTCTGTCAAATCTGTCAATCAGTTCTTTAAATCAGTAAATGCAAAGGAACTTCGTGTTCAGCCGTATGTTCGATATTTTATCGCGATAATAATATAAAAAAATATATTTAGTTAACAAGGTAAAATAAAAAAATCATAATATTATTTTCTTTATTCTTCAAACTTGTGCTATCAAAAAAAAATATAAAACAATTCTCTTCGAAAAAGTTGACCAACCCCATTGTGAAGCCTCTTTTTAAAAAAGGCTCAAAGTTACTGATTGTCAACTTTCGACCTATAACATTGATATCGATCCTAGCAAAAATATACGAAAAAGTAATGCATGACAAACTTATATCATTCTTTACAAAGTATAAAATTTTGAATGACAATCAATATGGCTTTCAGAAAAGCAAATCGACTGCGCATGCTGCTTTTAACCTGATTGATCACATATTAAGAAGCATAAATGATAATAATATAACCACAGTTCTACTATTTGATATGTCTAAAGCGTTTGATTTTGTATCACATAGTCAATTGTTATTAAAGCTAGAACGTAGTGGAATAAGAGGCAAAGCATTAGATTGGATCAAATCGTACCTACAAAATAGAATGCAATTGGTCGAAATCACCCAACTCGGTGATAGTAACGTAGTACATAAATATCATTCAGAATTCAAAGTTAATAAATTTGGAGTGCCCCAGGGTAGTATACTTGGTCCTCTTCTGTTTTTAATTTATGTGAATGAATTACCTAAAGTGACTAAACACAGATGTATCCTATTTGCGGATGATATATCAGTCGTAGTTACTACTAATAAAAATCACAATATAATTGACCATGAAAATGACATTAATGAAACAATTAAATCGATTACAATTTGGCTAAACAATAATAATTTAAAAATCAACATTGACAAAACAAATTATATAAATTATAATAACTATCATTCCTTAAATATACATTATCAACATAATACTCTAAAGAATGTAACAACTGCCACATTTCTTGGCATTGAGCTTGATCAAAGAATTGATTGGAAATCACATGTAGATAAGGTATGCAAAAAAGTAAATAGATTTATTTTTGCTCTTTTTAAATTGACTAAAGTAGCCACAAGAAAGACTGCCCTAACAGCATACTTCGCATATGTAGAATCTGTGTTACGCTACGGGCTTATCATTTGGGGCAATAGTACAGACATACAAAGGGTTTTTGTTGCACAAAAAAAAAGTATTAGAGCAATATGTGGTCTTGCACCGGATGTGTCATGTAAGCCATTTTATAAGTTGTTAAATATTCTGCCACTACCCTGTCTTTACATCTATGAAATCGCGAAGTTTGTGAAATCTAACCAAAGCAAATTTAAGACTGCCAAGGACGTGTTTCCTAGAAATACAAGGAACTGCAATAGGTTGGTGATCGATATTTTACCAAAAAGCGCACGATTCAGGAAAAACTGCCATTACATGGGTATTTTAATATATAATAAGATTCCTGATACCATTAAAGAATTGCCTTTTAATAGATTTAAGACGGCGCTGCATAGATGGCTTATGGATAAGTTATTCTACTCGGTCCAGGAGTTTTTGAATTATAAAAACTAGATGTATACTTAGTTGACATTTTATTTTAATGAGATTTTTCTGACTAGCATGTGTAGGAAACCTCGGAAATAAGTCACAAACCAATTGTATCCAAACTGAGTATATTGAAAGTGTAATAGTTACAACATCAAACATTAGCAACCAAACTTATTATCGGGATAATCGCCCATTTATAAAACTTATTGTGGATATCGAAAACAATATTTGTTGATCGTAAGACCGTTCGCTTTTGGACATCCAAATCAAAACCTATTGCAAACCAAAACTTATTGTTCTTACGATCGTTCACTTGTAAACAATCAAAACAAAACCTATTTTCGAACCTAAACTTATTGGTCTTACGACCGTTCGCCTCAACTGTCCGATCCAGAATCCTCCATCAGTCGTGCCGCCAAGATAAACCTTACACTCGACCATCCTGATGACGCGCGTGTCCCCACGCGTGCACCCGGTGGAACCTTACACTTGGCGAAACGAAACAACCTCATATTATGCTAAACAATAGTCTTGAATGTATTCTTATTACATCCGTCGTTATGAGTCCATCGTTATCAATGTTTCAGGCCAAGTCACGATGAGGATCTCTTCTAATTCCTCTCGCTCGCTTTTGACCTGAAACAACACAAATAAATATATAGTTAATTCAGCTTTAACTGTTATTAATTGAATATTAACTATGTACACCTTAAAACTATATCATACATATTAAGACTCGGACATGTTGTCATCATCGCTTGCGTCACCCCTAGCATCAATATCATTGTCATCATCTATATCAAGTGACGCTACGTGTATCCAAGGTGGCTGAATCGAGAGATCCTTATTGTTACTTAATAGGAATTTAAGCAGCTGATCATGGGCCTTCGCACCTTAATGTCAAAGTACTTGACCGCATAATTCTGTCACTAATGTCGTGGATAAAACAAAGTCAACTGCTTTCGTGCCGTAAATTACGCATTGAATTAATAAAGCTATCTTCTTATAGTACTTAATAGTTTTCAATTAATTTATTGGGCCTACTCTTTCGTTTGAGCATGTTCTCTAAAAGTTGCCCAAAATTCTGCTCGCAGAACGCATTGCTTAACTTAGGGGAAACGTCAAAAATTTTCCACTTTTCGATGTAATGCCATAGGTCACGGAAAGATCCTAGAGATCTGAAATTAAGATATATATTATACTATATTTCTTTATATCTTTCACGTATCTTTAACCAGAAACACGCTTCAGTGATTTTGACTCGATACATTTTAATTTCAAAAATACCTCTTAAAAATTCTTAAATTCGAAATTATTTAAGACCAACATTAGGTATTCAAGTCAAAATTGCTTTAAATAATTTGTATCATCAATATTCATAATCGTGTAGAAGCATTTCTCTTTAATCACTATAGTTATTTACTACGAATTGATTTAGTGATTTTTACTCCAAATCTGCAGAATCGGTCTCCCGCCCGCGCGCGTCGTTTTCTCATTGCTATTTCGCTTTACAATTTATTTTTAACATAGCCCCTTAATCTGCTATTCTTCCGAATAGTAACTATAGAATATTGAGTTAAGACTCATACTATGTTTTTGCTAGTCCCGCTAATTTGCATTGCAAGCACTAAATTCTTCTCATCCCATCCACAAATCTCAGCACACTCGTACCCATCTTACAAGAATATAATGTTCTGGTATTTGTAACGATATCTGTAACATCCATTTTGTAATAATGATATAAATTTGTTATAGCTATGGAAACCTATAATTGGCTTATTTAAGACTTATATGTAATTACTCAATCTGTACCTAATATAGCTGTTGGTTTTCTGAATAAATCATAAATCATAAAATTAAATCAAGTATAAAATTCTACTCAACTCACTACCAGATTACATCAGAAAATCTCAGACTCTCAAGTCCTTTAGAGATAGAGTTAGAAGTCATTTCTTTTCCTCTTCTTCTGATTTACTTTTTATTTATTTTCTCCTTTATCTTATTTTCATTCATATTTAGATATAACTATTGTTTGTTTTCATACACACTTTGTTCTTCCCTTTTTATAATAGCACCCACTCCCCATTTTTTTTTTTTACCCAAAGGTTGCCTGGAAGAGATTGCTGCTTAGCAATGGGGCCGCCTCTTGTATACTTTCTTCTTTGTATTTTTGATCTCTTTGCTATAATATTTTTACTTGTGTGCAATAAAGCGTAATTTATATATTTAAAATTGTTTTAACTTGATTGCCCCGCGGTTGACTATACCAAGTACGTTTGGCAGCAATATCGTAATATTTAAGTGTTGAAAACATAAGGTTAACTTAAAATTAAGCTAGCTTTATAGTAAGTTACTTAATAGCTTGCTTGACTACTTATTAGATGTGAATCAGTCTTATGTAATTTATTTAATCAGGCAATCAACTAAAATGTTTTCGACTATTGTAACATTATTAAAATAACAATAATATTAGACAAGTAATTAAAAATAGCTACTTGAAAAGTATAATGTATTACCTACTGAAGAAGTTATCAGAGTGGTTTTTACAACTTAACTGTACTACTTTAGCTTGCAGTTGTAACCTGTCAATAGCTCACAAAACACTCTGCTCCAATAGCACTATTGTAACTCTGTACTATCACTCCTTAAATATTACTACTCTATAACCCATAAATCACTTTAAGCTCTAAAATTCTGCGCCCAAAATAAGGTATGTAAAGGAGTTATAACACGCTATACTACCAATTGTTAGAGCCTGTATAGCAACTTAGTTTTATAAAATTCAACTATAGAAAACTCCTAAACCACATAGTCCTATTACCAAAATCTCAGTTGGGTTGGGTATATAACCATCTAAACAAAAACAAAAGATCAATCACCCAACTAGCAGTTTAACGTCCTACAAACGTTATTTTATTACCACTGGTCGTAAAATCTAGGTCGCACTAACGTTATAATAACGTTTGCTAAACGAGAAAAGGGCCCCATTTATATGACCTACGTTGTTGTTTAATGGTCATACAAAAGTCACAAGACGACTTCATTAACGTCATTCAACAGTTGTATGAACTTTAAGGAATTGCCACTTTCATTGTACAGCAGTCGCATCAAAGTTTTACAACGTATGTATCATGATTTATTAATATATAAACATATTTGTACAAAGAGATAAAAGTTGAGTGTTGTTTAACTTTTGCTAACTGTGTCTGTCTTTCATACCATTTAGTTCGACAGGGAATTAAGATTTATAAAAATATACCTTTGTAAATACTATTCATATTTTCATGCCCCTTCCACAGAATATATAATAGTACTAACGTACAGAAGTCCGACCCCGCGAGGACCATCAAATAATAAGCTACTCTCGCTGCACGGCAATAAAGTACAATTTCAAACTGCACAACGCTGCGTGGATAAAATTATATGCACCTACGAAGAAGAAAGAGAGGCGTCTCTTTCTGTCGCATAGCTCTGTCTCAACCGACACATTTCGGGGATGCTACTCGCTAGTTACTGATATCATAGAAAATATTCGTTATGCCCATGAATAAACAATGAAATTACTATAATAGGTACCTACTTATAAAATAAAATAAATCTACCTAATAGGTGAGCTGAGCATATTTAAAGAGCATAAATAATAAGTATTTCCAAGTAGTTAGAGAAGCTCGATGGCGCAGTGGTATAGCGCCTGGCCCAACGATTGCGGAGGTTAAGCAACTTTTGCAAGGGTCAGTTATGGGATGGGTGAAAAAAAAAAGTATTTTTTAGCTTTTTTCTTTACTGGTGCCATATTTCGAACTTCGATACAACTAAGTATGTAAATATGTATACAAAAAATACAATAAACTTTGGTAGGTAGGTAGGTACGTTAGTAATTAAGTATCAAAAACGAAGTGCATGCAGTTTCGCATTCGGCGCTTGACTGACTCGTTTCGTTGGTGACGTTCACGCGCTGCGCTCTCGTCGCTTGCACACGCCGCGCGTTTCGTTCGGCGCGGTGATATCCCTCGACAATGGCCCTCTTGGAGTGGGCCGCGAGCAGTAGGCTAATATAAAAGTTTAAGCGCGGAGTTATACCCCCCTGCCCCTTCGTAGGTTTGCGTTTTAAACATAAAATATTTATTCGTAAAATTATGTTGTCAGCCATGTTGATTTTGTCGCACACATCTCTTTATGACGTTATCAAGACAAAAAGTAGTTTTAAGGTTATTTGAAGGCCAAATAAAAAACCATACAATACGCCATTTTATCAAACGTTCCGTAAATATGGCGGCCAAGTTGTTTAAAGTCATGAAACATGACTCAAATTTGACTAAATGGTTAATTAAAGTCAAAATTAAATTAAATGAATATCACATAATAAAAAGGTTATATTTGAGTCGTAAATAAACAACCAAGTCATTTAAGTGTCTCAAATTGACTTGCTGTAAACAAAATAGTGATAGTTTTATAAAGGTCGTACATAGGTTTTCCAAACACCTAATTTGGTCAGTTGAAAACTTTTATCGGACTTTAACGTTATTATGACTATTGCGTACAGACGTTTTAGCTAAAACTTTGACGTAACGTTGTATAGTTTACCGACGTTGATATTATGACTAGTCTAATTATGACATTCATCGCACGACTAAAAAGTTAAATTAAAGATGTCTTTACGACTTAGCAATCATCTCATTACTATTATAAGACTGTTATCCAATTAAAGTCGTACGAGTCAGAACTAATATGATTACCTATTATTGTTTTTTTGCTTATTGGGCAATTATAATAGCCAATCCATCTCCTTAAACTCCATTTTCGAGGACATAGTTATCCATCCATCCATATAGCCAACATCCAACTAAAATAATATTCAAAAAGTAGTCTCGAACCCCCTTTTAGAGAACACACTTAACAATCCATCCATATAACCAATATCCAACATAATATCCAAAGTAGCCTCAAAATTCTTTATCGAGGACGTACTTCAACAATCTATCCCTATAAAAAAAACCAATTAACTATTTTCTAAGCAGGTCAAGACACAGATCCATCTATTCTCGTGCTTTGGCTAGACGGCCGGAATGGGAGGATGTCTATAATTGATTGAATTATTTGAATAACATCTTTAAACGAAAAAGTAGGGTTACATGACCTGTTTGAGTGGTGGTGTCCGACGCCCGCCCGTGCGCTGACTTCCTTGGAGCCCTCGCGTATGGCAGCCTGCTGCAGCTCAGGCTCTCCCGGGGCCTCGAACCTCTGGCGGCAGGCAGCGTGCTGCGGCTCCGGCTCTCCCGGGGCCTCGAACCTCTGGCGGCAGGCAGCGTGCTGCGGCTCCGGCTCTCCCGGGGCCTCGAACCTCTGGCGGCAGGCAGCGGCAGGCAGCGTGCTGCGGCTCCGGCTCTCCCGGGGCCTCGCTTCGCCGGCGCTGCTCAGCGTCACGCGTTGCTCGCAGGTTGCTTCCATCTTCATCAGGCGCAGCCGCTGCTGCTTCTGTTTCAGAGCGTGCTCACGCTCTCGTAGTCTGCAGCCGTGGTCCCGGCTGCAGCTGCGGCTACGTCGGCGTGTGCCCGCGCTCGCAAGCTCGGCTTGCTCTGCGGCTGCTCGCCCTGCTGTTCCGCCGATCTCGTGTTGGAGTCCTTGAGCTCCGTTGGTCATCAACTTCTTTGAGCACATTGTCCATGACCTGGAACTCAGTGACAGGGAAAACAGTTAGATCATAGGTACTTATTTTATTTCACTATTAGTTATATAGTTTAAACACGTTAAACCTAACTCTATTAATATACTAGCGATCAAACAGACAAACGTGGATAGCAATTTCGTTTTATAATATTTAGAAACTTTCTAGTTACAGTAACTTTTTGGTTATTGAATCGGCCTATGTCCATCAGTGGACATGTATGTAGGTATAGCCTGTAAATATCAATATTAAATAACGTCGATATTAGCCAAATTAAATTTTGAGAAACAATTTCATCTGAAATGTTAATTTGCCAAATCACCTTTAATAACTGTCGGAGTGTCGGCAAGTGTCACTCATTTAGTTTCATAGTAAACAACGAAACTTATGTACCTTTACCAGTGACCCAAATTCTCACGCAGATAATAATTGATACACAGTCAACTTGTAAATGCATGTTTTTCTGTAGGTACACATAATCATGCAAGTTTGAGATAAACTTGTCCATGTTGACAACACAAACATTTGTTAGGTACTGACAGGAAATCGAACCCGGCACACTCTCATCATAGGAAACAGAAAATTATCAGTCATGTAAACCTAGTGTGTGTTATATCTATCGTGTTCGTTAACACTTTAATCCTGTACTTATAAAAAAGTGATAAGAGCGAACCAACTATTCCGCATTCAAACAATTAAATTGAGCTTCGACTGTAGGATTGAATTATGTTTGCGTTTGATTGTAAATATTACCATAGGTACTTATGTTCGTTCTCAGGTATTCAGGATGTAACAAGAACCCGACTTATCAATGTTTACGTTCCCGGCCGAGGCCGGCCACGTAGCTAAGATGATGTCACGGGTACCTAGCTTGGTATTGTTTAGTTTTAAAGAAATTAAGTAGGTACCTATGTGTAATATTTTTTTAAATGTGATCGTGCGGTGCCAAGCCAACAACTGTGCAAAGAACAACGACCACTTCCCATACAAGTGATGACCTGTCAAATTGCTTTTTTTTTTTGTTAGATGTATAATAAAAATAAAAATATATTGAAGTAGTTACTATGACCCTAGAACACTAGTATTTATTGAATTTCAATTTGAAAATCACAAACATTATGTAATGGTAAAATAAATAATGTTCTATTTATACTAATTTCGATTTCAATTTATTTACATTCCAAACTAAATGTAGGTAACTATTTTAAATCTTTATTATTAGTTTACTTTCTTTCGGTATTGTATGCATATTATATATATTTTTTTTTTTTTTGTAAACCATTTATAAATAACAAAAAAATGCAATATTATGTGCTAGGTAGGTAGGTATATCACTTCTATACATACCTATTATAGGTACACGATAGTTGTTAAAGTTAACATTTTGACAGGACAGAAATGGGCGTCCTTCTTTGAAAATAAAGAACAAAAACACTATTCCTTCACCACTTTTATAAAATTTCAAATTATAAATAGGTACTTAGGCGTGATGTACTTACACAGTTTTGCGTAGAGATCCCACTTGCTGAAATGTAGGAAACCTCGGAAATAAGTCACAAACCAATTGTATCCAAACTGAGTATATTGAAAGTGTAATAGTTACAACATCAAACATTAGCAACCAAACTTATTATCGGGATAATCGCCCATTTATAAAACTTATTGTGGATATCGAAAACAATATTTGTTGATCGTATAAGACCGTTCGCTTTTGGACATCCAAATCAAAACCTATTGCAAACCAAAACTTATTGTTCTTACGATCGTTCACTTGTAAACAATCAAAACAAAACCTATTTTCGAACCTAAACTTATTGGTCTTACGACCGTTCGCCTCAACTGTCCGATCCAGAATCCTCCATCAGTCGTGCCGCCAAGATAAACCTTATACACATGTAATTTATTTTGTTTCAATTTCTGACATTTATTCTGACATTTTATGAGTTTAACTTTCCATATTTTAATTTGATTTTCATTTAATTTATTTTAATGATATCGCTATGCCAATGTTTTAAATAAGCTTCAATATCTATTAATTATTATTTGCATGCTATTGTCTGTAGCTGAGTAGGTGAAACTACTGTTAAGTATAAGGTTTTGTAAACCATTTATAATCCTATTCTACCCTATTCAAAAGCAAATAAATAAATTCATTCATTCATTCATTCATTCCCTTTCGATAGGGTTAGTTGACCTTATGCTTACCGTATTGATAGGGTTTTTGAAAACAAGTCTATGAAATACCCAATCAAAAACCACTTTAACGGTAAGCGGTTCATGAAATACCCAATCAAAACCCCTTTAACCCTTAATTTGGCAAAGAAAAAAATGCAATATAAAGCAAAATGTTTTACTGAAATTAGATTTTGAGCATTATTAGACATTACAGAAAAATGGAGAAAAAAAAATGGTACTTCAGTTCTCCTGAAAAACCATGTATGCCACAGCATACATTGCCAAGTGGACGGAAAAACAAGGTTGTATGCGGGGGCATACACTGCCAATTAAAGTACAAAGTATTTATCATAGTAAATAAATTAAATATTATTGAAAAACAACAAAAATTATCAAAAGACCTGGCAGTAACTGCTCAACTAAGCTCGCACGTGATAATCTAGTTGACAATTTCTAGAATTTTTGCCAGTTACAATACACAAACAGACATGCCAATTTCATGCATAACACACTCTTTAGCTTTTAGCACAGCCTACATCGCCCTTGAGTGGTCATATTACCCAAAGAAGATGGGTCTTGAACATCAGTGTAATTAGAGTCTTCTTCTATAGTAGCATTAGTAGCCCTGTGCCGAAAATGAGTTTTCTTCCATTTGTAACCGTTGGCAATGTACCTATGTCTTGGCATATATGAACTTCTCAAAAATACTTGTCAAATAAATAACAATTATCTGTGTTATAATTAATTTTAATTTATGGCAAAACTAATTATTTTTGGACAAAAAAATAAAACAACCCTCTGGCAATACCAATTTTGACATTATTTCAAGAAAATGGCTGCTCAGCGGAACACAGTTCTACTGTCCAAGGTATTTTTATTATTTTTACTAATATTACATGTTTTATGATGGGTGTAATGAATATATTTTTCAATACAGTTGCTCGAAAATGTAAGTTTACGATGACAGTCGAGCGTGCGGAAAGTTGATTTTACCGCACGCCGTGCGTTTTTGTTTACGGAGTAGTACAGCGTGCGGAAAGTTGATTTTACCGCACGCCAGCGCCGTGCGTTTTTGTTTACGAACGTTTTTTTTAATTTCTACTAGCTTCCGCCCGCGACTTCATCCGCGTGGACAGTAGAAAAATATTGCAACCAGTTTAAAATGACCCCTTTAGTGTATGAAAGCTAGTACTACGGAGAGTTCAAGCTGTTTCTCTGGTTCCACCCACCCGAATTTGATAAAACATAGCTTAGATTTTAAGTTGGACCACAATCTACTAAATTGTGAAAAATCCATCAAAATTTGTTTAGCGGTTTTTAAGTAATTTGCGCACAAATATTTAGAATTTACAGTTTTATTATATGTATAGATTACAATTTCAGCAGTACCTATAATGTTTTCTCGCAAATGTATTGAAAAACGTAGTATGGCACACGGTTGTTAAGGTTTTTTAAAACTCGTGACGATTATAAACCCTCGCCTACGGCTCGGGCTTATAAAACGTCAACTCGTTTTAAAAACCTCCTTACCAACCTTGTATCATAAACTACTATTATGCATTATAGTGTAATAAAATGAGTCGGAAAGGCAATTGTGAATTCTGACTTTGTAATCTGGATTTATTTTGGTCAATAACCTGATGTATGCGGTGGCATACATTGCCAAATTCGTAATGAAAAACCCTTAGTTTTGTTTGTATGACACTGCATACATTGCCAGTTTGAGGTAGCTTTATACTTTGTGTTTTAGCATGTTTTTTTTCTTTATCGCCAACAACAGCTTTAAACTCGTGGTGGTAGAATTTTTAACCGACTTCCAAAAAAGGAGGAGGTTCTATGTTCGTCTGTATATATATATTTAGCTTCAGAAGCAGGAATTCTTCTCTTCGAAAAAAAAACAAAATCCGCAGCTACAAAGAACTTATTCAATTTATTTATTAACAATCAAAAATCAACCTTTAACAAAACACCATTTGAACTGAAATTGAAACAAAAATTAACTCACCGAATATTAACACAATTATAATAAAACTTAAAAGAAAAACCTTCACTTCAAAATCTACACACAAGAACGCGTCGACACGATGTGTTCAGTCCGAGCGCCAGCGAGCAAATGAGGTGCGGTGCTTTTTTTTTTTTTTTTTTTTTTTTCACTCTCAGCCTGAGGGGCTCGGAGTAACCTTCCCGGACACCGAGGGGAAGGAGGCGGAAATCCCTCATTGGATACCACATAGCCGCCGTGCTATGCTGGTTATGTCAGACTCGACTGACTAAAACCGCCCGGAATTGGTTTCGACCCGCAACTATTGTAAGTCATACAAAACCTTAATCGAAAGCGACCGCCCCCCGAGGGGAGGGTGGTGCGGGGTGCGGTGCGAGTGCGCTTGACTTAAATAGGCAAAGGGAGGGGAGGTGGCGTGATGGCGGCGTGACTAGCCGAGTGACGTCATCACTCGCAGCTAATTCGGCTTCTCCTGACGTGGAGTCGTCCTCGACGAGATCTTGGTCATCTTGGCGGGCTGCGAAGAGCCCGTGTTGGTCTGGGATTCCACCAGTCCGTTGTCATGGTGGTGCGGAAGATGGTCCAGCAACGGCTTCGTCTTCATCATGTTGCGCTGCAGATTGCCCTGCATCAGGGTCAGATCTTTCATTATCCGAAATAACAACATTCAGTTAAGTTACCTAAATAACTTCTAAACTTGACTAAAACTCTTTCATACGTCCCTCACATACTCATTAAAACATAAACAAAAATAGACAAAGCAACGCGTTTGAAAGCTTTACCAACATCCATCGACGTTAGCCTCGATGGGTGTCTTTCGCCTGTTTCTGTGAACATTAAAGACATACATACAGAGGGCGTCCCCTCCTGATTACAACAAAAGTACAAAACAATCATGGGTGAGTGACGGAGGCATCACTGAATCGCACGTCACTAAGCCCATCGAGACGGAGGCATCACTGAATCGCACGTCTCTTAACTCACCGAGACGGAGGCATCACTGAATCGCACGTCTCTTAACTCACCGAGACGGAGGCATCACTGAATCGCACGTCTCTTAACTCACCGAGACGGAGGCGTCACTGAATCGCACGTCTCTTAACTCACCGAGACGGAGGCATCACTGAATCGCACGTCTCTTAACTCACCGAGACGGAGGCATCACTGAATCGCACGTCTCTTAACTCACCGAGACGGAGGCATCACTGAATCGCACGTCTCTTAACTCACCGAGACGGAGGCATCACTGAATCGCACGTCTCTCATAAAACAAGTCAGCACATTGGATGGAAGCTGCAAGATTAAAACATTATCAGCAAGTAAAGACAGAGGCTTCGAGTCTGCATATCTGCTACACTACGCGATCGGCGCTTACAGCTAACAACAGTGTTAATGATTTAACTTGTCACGCCAGCTGTGGTTATGTAAGTGCAACTAACTATTGTAAGAAATAAGTTATACCTACCTACCTAACACCTAAGCAAAAACTTTGTTAATTATTTCTAATTATAATATTCTGTTTGTTTTCGTTTTATTTCCCTAATGTGAATTCCAATTAGTTATTATTACTTCTTTTTTTTTTGTTACCTACCTACTAGGTTTAAGATAATTCATGACAAGTCAAACCACCACTCTGCATTGTAACTGTCTGCAGTATAACTGCAGCAAGTTTGGGGTCTAAAATCGATAAAACAGGCTCATTAGTAAGCCGAGAAATTATGTTTTTGCGAACTTGTTCCTGCTCCGGTCCCCAGCAAAACTTAACATCTCTTTTCGTCAATCGTGATATGCAAGATGTTTCTGTTGCGTAATTTTGAATGTAGCGCCTAAAATAACCAGCCAATCCTACAAACTGCCTGACTTGTTTTACATTGCTTGGGACCGGTGCATTAACAAGTGCCTCAACCTTTCGTGGACTCGGTTTCTCCTGACCCTGACTGACAAGATGGCCTAGGTACTCTACTTCGGTTGCAAGAAAAGTACACTTGCGCAAATTAATAGAAAAACCTGCCCCTGTAAGTATAAGTAACACTTCACGTAATAATTGGACGCCTTCTAGTACCTCATCAGAAGTACATCGTCAACGTAAACAAGGACATTACCGCTGTCGATGTGTTTTCTAAGGGTGTTATTTATGATCCGTTGATACACAATCGGACTGTTCGTCAAACCGTAAGGCATTCGAACATATTCGAAATGGTCCTCTGGCGTGACGAACGCCGTCTTTTGTATGGACTGTTCATCAAGTTGTCAAACCAGTCGCCATGTCAAGGCTAGAGAAATACCTGAAGTTGCCTAATCGGTCTACATGATCATTGAGCAGTGGCAATGGGTAGCGGTCTCGAACGGCGAGTCTGTTCAGAGCACGATAATCTACGCACATGCGATCACTGCCATCCTTCTTTTTAACAAGGATGATAGGGCTCGCATATTCAGAACTAGACTCACGTACCCATACACTCCACGTACTCCACGTACATACGTACGTCTTTGAGATCATTAACTATTTCTCTAACCTTGAGCTTTTTTTGGTGCGACAGCTTGTACGGTCGGTAGGCCACCGGGGTGTTATCTAATACATTAATATGCATCTTACCTGTCTTGACCCCTGTGGATGCAGTCCCAGAAATCAAATTTAGCCCTCTTTGGACATTGCATTAATTGTTTATGCCCAGTCTGCCCGCAACCGAAACACGTGCTTTTATTTAACACGAGGCGTCTTTTATGCAAATTCAAATTTAACCTTACATCTCGTTTGTTGCGAACAGGCTTGGCATAAATGGATAAAAACGATACTATGTCGTCTGTGGTCAAATTAGCATTTGCTGCTGCCGCCCGGACCTGGGGGCTTACCATCAGCAAATAAGAAACCATTCAGTTCAAAAGCAGGCCGTAAAAAAGACTGCTTAAGGCCTGCTTTTATACTAACCGTTGAGATCATGGTACGAAAAAGTAAGGCCGTTCAATATAAGTCCTGCTAAAAGAGCTCATAGTAAGGCCCCTGAGGATCCGTGATACCCCTAAATGACAATCAATACCATAAGCTCTGGGCTGCTGGGCTGACGCCCTTAACTATACGCAAACGTAACAGGGTGCGTCGCGCGTATTCGGCGTATGTGGTGTATTTATCCGAGTTGGTGTTCATAACCTTAAAAAGGATATTCGCGTAGTCCAATTTACATGGACACAATGACTTAAATTCACGCACGAAATTCGACCAGGTGCGATCGTTAGTCACCCACTCGTTCAGCCAAGTACGCGCGTCGCCCTTGAGACAGTGTGATACACGTGACAAACATTCCGAGTCCTGCCAGTTATTGGCTAACCTATATAGCCCTATTAACTTCCTCGCACCACACATCGATGTCATGTATAGCGTAATCGAAGTTCGAAACGTAATAGTTTTGTGATCATATTTTGCTAACATGCGAGTTGACTCAGGCACGCGTATCGTCCCTCCTTCGAGAATGACTAAGAGAACGAGACCTACTCATGCAGTCGCGTCGACGCGTTCTGCTTGAAGTGGCCCGTTGTTTATCGGACATGATAGTGAACAATTACGACAAATGTAACAAAGAAAAATTGAAAATAACAGCAAAATGGTGTTTTGCAGATTATTTAAAATAGAAAAACAGAAATAGCTAAGCGTAAAATGATGGGCCTAGGTGCTTGAGCAATCCCACTTCTGAATTTAGCTTCAGAAGCAGGAATTCTTCTCTTCGAAAAAAAAACAAAATCCGCAGCTACAAAGAACTTATTCAATTTATTTATTAACAATAAAAAATCAACCTTTAACAAAACACCATTTGAACTGAAATTGAAACAAAAATTAACTCACCGAATATTAACACAATTATAATAAAACTTAAAAGAAAAACCTTCACTTCAAAATCTACACACAAGAACGCGTCGACACGATGTGTTCAGTCCGAGCGCCAGCGAGCAAATGAGGTGCGGTGCGAGTGCGCTCGACTTAAATAGGCAAAGGGAGGGGAGGTGACGTGATGGCGGCGTGACTAGCCGAGTGACGTCATCACTCGCAGCTAATTATATATATATATTTTTTTATGTGTATGTCCACCGATTACTCGAAGACGGCTGGACCGATTGAAATGATTCAAACGTTTTACATTAGGTACACTCCCAAGTTGGTCCCATTTTCACAGAATACATAATAGTACAAGTCCATTTTTTTAAATTTGGAAATCGGTTCAGTACTTTTCAAGTAATTTTGAAAAAAGCACGAAAATAGTATGATTTTGTGTGAATTACCTCGATGATTGGTCGTGCCATTGTGCAGTTTGAAATTGTACTTTATTGCCGTGCAGCGAGAGTAGCTTATTATTTGATGGTCCTCGTGGGGACAGACTTCTGTACGTTAGTACTATTATATATTCTGTGGTATTACTTCTTTGTTTATGAACGTTCTTCTTGTCAGCTAAAAAAGTCTGGAACGGGTGGTAGGAAAATATAGACGATTCAAAAGTACTTAACAATTAAGTTTATTTGAATAAAGCTTATTTCACTTTCACTTTCAACTGAATAAGATAATTATTTTTTTGTTGGAAGAGGGATATCTTAAGTGTAGTTTTTTAACCGATTTAAAAAAGGAGGTTCTCAGTTTGACCCGTATTTAATGTATGTTTCTCCGCGATTATCTTACGTTTGGCTGAGCCGATTTTTCTACATATTATATAATATACCTTACCTACAAGGTACCTACACTAAAAATAAAAAAATAAAAAATAGTTTAAAAAAAACAAAAAACCGACTTCAAAAAACCTACCTCTAAAAAGCAAGAAATAATATTTGTAATAATAAAAATACGTCTATTGAAGTCGGGTGGGGCTTTTTTTAAAAAAAAAAAAAAGGAATCTGTACTCCAGCCCCACAAACTTCAAGTATTATCTAAAAAATATTAAATTACTTAATGAAAATTTTCTTTAATTTCGAATATACTGGCCTTAAACCTAAAACTGTTTCTTAAACTCAAAGCTTTAGCGATAGCAATGCTCTGTCCGTCCTTGTCATATCATAACACGATGACAAGGACGGACAGTGCGCTGACGTCATAAACCAAAGCCAGAGTCAAAGCGATAGAGTTAGGCGGTAGACCCGCAGGTGGAACACGTAGTGATTATTTCCTCTGTGGGTGGAACTAGGTATAAATTGCTTGAACACGTTTTAAAACCCCTTCATAAAGCCTTCATAGGGTTTCCTCGATAGGGTTTTCGTATTCGGTGAGTGCTTACTGCTTAGGTACTTGGGTTACCATTTCGATAGGGTTACCGTATTGATAGGGTTTTTGAAAACAAGTCTATGAAATACCTACCCAATTAAAAACCCCTTTAACGGTAAGCGGTTCACCTTTCCAGCACAAAAGTCAAAATTGCGTCAAATAACAGAAGTGCCAACATGGCGAACCGAATAGTGCTGCACACACGCGTTCTCAGCGTTTATCGATAATTACTTATGTGTGGCATTGTGGTACCTCTCCTCGGATGATTTATCGATAAAAATAAAAAATATACGTTTTCATCACAATAATACATTTATTGACATAAAAATTCAAAAATATGTACCTATTTGAATGAAAAACTAATTTTCAATTGCAGAGAAAAAAATATATTATTAGGAAATGCTAATATTGGTACATTTTAACTAGAGCCCGACCTAAGTTTCGGTTTCTGTTACATTTGGGCAGTTCACGGTCCAAAAATCTAGTTTCGGCCATAGTTTTGGTTTCGGCCAAATATCGACCGAATCTTTCAGCCGCGCGCGCCGAAACTCACTGTCCTCCGTCCTTTATTTTGCATAATTTCTCAATAGGAACATGGCCAGGTCCTCATTCTCTATTATTTCAACCCATTGTCTGCAACTGAAAAATATTGTACAATATTTTTCAGTTGCAGACCTGGGGCCTTACTATGAGCTCTTATAGCTGCCTGCCTAGCACGACCGATTTATATCGCGTGATATAGCGTTTTATCACGTTTAACTGTCAAAAAGACAAAGGAATTTGACAGTTGAGTGTCGAATGCTATATCACGCGATATAAATCGGTCATGCTAGGCAGGCAGGACTTATATTGAACGGCTTTACTTTTTCGTACCATGATCTCAACGGTTAGTATGAAAGCAGGCCTTAAGCAGTCTTTTTTACGGCCTGCTTTTGAACTGAATGGTTTCTTATTTGCTGATGGTAAGCCCCCTGGCTAAGTATTTAGTTATCGATAGCTATCAGGAGCAGCACTAGTGTTATTCTGAACAAAACATTTATTACAAATTAAGCATAAAATTGTGCTTGCATGTAACCTGCTGTGGTACACGGGACTAAATATTATTATAATTTATTGCTTACCGGTCAGGATCCAAAGGAAATCTAGCCAAAAACTTCCTTTTTTCATTTTTGTTACGGTAGGCACGGAACACCACAAATTACACAAGTTTTATAGTGGGTTCTTGGTGACATGATTAAAAAAAAACAAGTACATTTCAATAAATTCCATTTTTTCACGAATACAATCCAACTCAATACAATGTTTTTTTGTTCCTAGTTGCGTCAGGCTGGGTAGGCCCACAGCGTTGTATAAGTGTCAATATTCGCAGACGGCCTCACCCAGCATTGGGTGTCGTGCGGCTGATGTCACCGGCTGTGATATGATGATGATGGCAGGCGACGCGGGCATATCGGAAATTTAGTCATTCCCATGAGTAAGAATGATTTAAAAATAAATCATATGCTTATATTTCTTAGCGTTGAAGAAGGGAGTGGAAGAAGAGTTGGTGGAAGTCCAGGAGCGCTGCAGTGAGCTGGAACGAGCCGGAACCCCACGCCCGCAGTGGGAGCTTTGTGCAGACTTCATCGGCGGCGGGCGAGACAGGTCACTCACATACCTACAAACACACATAGGGTTGCCAGATGGTCGGGATTCGCCTTGATTCTCCCGGAATTTCAAGTGATGTAAAAATCTCCCGGAAAACAGCTGTTTCGAAAGTTCTCTAGAAAACAATTATTTTTCGCGCAACTCAAATAACACACAACAACGCAAATAATATAACCATTATTATTTTTCAAAATGACAAAATCGCGCTGCACGGCTGTTTTCTACAATAGACGAGCAAAGAGTATAAGATTAGTGGATGAAACTATCTAAAAATCGCGCTGCGTGGGTGTTTTTTTTACAATAGACAGGCAGGATCACAACTTACAAGATTAGGGATGAAACTGACTAAAAATCTCGACAACAACCGCAAAATCCCGACATTTTCAAGTTTTCTCCAGATATTTTGGACTTCCGGTCTGGCAACCCTAAACACACAAATGCTAGTATAAAGAAATCGCTCGTCGCGTCGCCGTTTGCCACTAGGCGTGGCAAGCGTGACGTGACGTGGGATGACCTTCATTATTGAAACATTTAGGCCGGCCACACACAGACGGAATCACGTTACGGAATTCCGTACGTACGTGATTCCGAACGCAGCTAATCCATACAAATCGATGGACTACCACACACATATGGGATTTTTCCGTACCTACGGAATCTTCATACATTATCGAAATTCCGTTCGGAATTCCGTTACGTGATTACGCCTTAACATGTAAAAGTAGCGTAGGTATGAGCACAACATCGATACCTCGTTTTTAACATACCTAGATACCCAAATACTAGCAGGTAACGACCGTTGAAATTAATTGCAATCATTTTGCCCGCAGATGGTGGCAGTTGGCAAGTGGTTTATCATCTCGGGATATCCTCATGGTGCTCCTAAAGGAGTTAGGCCCGGCCGCTGAGAGTGAGCAGTTGGAGCACTTTGAGGGGCTTGTGAGTACCTAACCTATACTTTAGTTGGCATCAAAGCCCCGACCCAAAGTCTATTGATGCGATTTGTAAGATTTGTGGTGTGGTTATGTTCAGGGCAAAGACCCCGTCATTCCACCATACCTCCGCTACGAAGGCAAGGTGCGCAACTTGCGGCTGTCACGGCGCGAGGTCAGCGTCATCATCAACGACATCTGGCTGAGCAAGCTGGAGCGCGGCCGGGACCTCTCCATGCAGGACTACGTCACCAACTACTTCGAAGATAGGTGAACAATCAAACTAGCAATTTTACAATTCTCAAACATATCATCCGAGTATTCCGTAGATATGTATTGTTCTAGTCTTCCTCATGATTAAAACTCATTGCGATATAGTGGTAAAGGCTAAACTACACTGGCCTGCAAAAGTAAGTATCACACTTTTAAAATTGGGATAACGTTTTAAGTTCACAAGATATACTTTCGAAATAAAAAGGACTCCAAAGAGAATTTAATTGTGTACATAAAAACTTTATAGTCGGTAAGCTTTTAAGAATTGTCTGAAAAAAAACTTCAAAAACAAAACCATTCCTTTTTCAAAGTGGACGTTTCCGAATTACAATTTGACCATTCACATTTTTCATTCTGTTTAAATTTTTTTTCTAGATCGATGGGTATTGTTTTAAAAATTTATGCTAAAAAGCACATAACATTTATTTATCCATGCCTCTTTCAGCTGAAGAATGTGCTAGGATCATGGCTTTTCTGGAACTAGGCATCAGTATGCGTCGCACTGCAAGAATGGTGGGTGTGACGGTACGAACGGTCCAGAAGGTAAAGCAAAGGTACGAAGAGACTGGACACCATCTGAGGAAACCTTGTAATGGCAGACCCAGGTGTACCAGTGCCCGAGAAGATCGTTATATTATTTCCACTGTATTAAGAAATCGCCACCAAAATGCAGTTGAAGTCCAGCAACAGCTACTTCAGACCCGGAGGGACTACATTAGTGACAGTACAGTGAGAAGAAGACTTGCTGAAGCGAAACCCCGAAGACCAGCGAGTGGCCCAAAACTCGAGAGACAGCATCGAGTAGCGAGACTGCGATACGCCCGTGAACACATGCAGTGGGAAGAAGAAGAATGGTCAAGAATTTTGTTTACAGATGAGTCTCGATTCTCCCTTTACACTTCTGATGGAAGGCGAAGTGTTTACAGGCGACCTGGTGAGCGATACCTTCAAGCCTGCATCTCAGAAAGAGTCCAGTACGGTGGAGGCAGTGTACATGTATGGGCTGGCATATCTTCAGAAGGTCGCACAGAGCAGAGTAGCCATAGAAAATGGCACCCTCACTGGGCAAAGATATGCTCAAGAGATTCTCAATGAGTATGCAGGGCCGTATTTAGCAAAAATGGGTGATGGATCGATGCTGGTGCATGACAATGCCAGGCCACACACGGCTCATATCGTACAAGAGTATATTCAGGAGGTCGGTATCAGCGTGATGGCTTGGCCATCAAGAAGTCCTGATCTCAACCCGATTGAACACGCCTGGGATGAGCTTGGGAGGCTAGTCAGAAATCTACTACCCTCAGGGCACTAAAGCAGGCCCTGGTAGAAGAATGGGAGAATATTCCGCAACATCGGCTCCGAAACTAAAAGAAATAAATAAATAAATAAAATAAAAAAAATTACCAGTTATTAAAAATTAAATAACATGTAATACATTTTACTTGAATTTTTTACACTAAACTAAAAATGTATATTTCCATTGTTTTATCTTTTTTAAGTTAAAAATGTTACTAATGTATAATTTTAGTTTCTAAGCATTAAAGCCTATAAAATTTGCAACAAAACGTTTTTAATCTTAAACCTCTACCTTCTATAGTTAAGAAAAAAAAAATTTGAAAAGTGTGATACTTACTTTTGCAGGCCAGTGTAGTTTCCAGTAAGTACCTATAGGTACTTCCGGAATGTGAGAACACATTATAGTTGCTTTTGATCTTACTATTGACATTTGAATGAGAATAGGTAAATTTGGTAGATATCAACAACCATCAGTGCGAGTCGAGTGGGCGTACAACCTTTGCGCGGGCGCAGAGCAGATGCTGGACGAGCCACAAGTGAAGTTGTTCTGGGGCGCACTGCATGGGCACCTCAGTGAGGACATCTACTGGGGACATCGGCGGCAGTGGCTCGTGCTGCGAGACCTGCTGTATAAACACAGCAAGGACAAGGAGGTCAAGTACTGTAGTATGTGACTTGTAAGGGACAGATGCTAGGCGCTGCCAGGAACCTGAGAGTGGATTTCTACCGGGGACATCGGCGGCAGTGGCTCGCGCTGCGAGACCTGCTGTATAAACACAGCAAGGTCAAGTCAAGTACTATTGTTGTGACATGTGAGGGACAAATGCTGGGGGCATGGCAGCACGGGTACCTCAGTGAGGACATCTACTGGGGACATCGGCGGCATCGGCAGTGGCTCGCGCTACGAGACCTGCTGTATAACACAGCAAGGACAAGGAGGTCAAGTACTGTTGTTGTGACATGTAAGGGACAGATGCTGGGGGCAGCACGGGGTACCTCAGTGAGGACATCTACTGGGGACATCGGCGGCAGTAGCTCGTTTTGCGAGACTTGCTGTATAAACACAGCAAAGACAAGGATGTCAGGTACTGTAGTATGTGACTTGTAAGGGACAGATGCTGGGCGCTGCACGGGCACCTGAGAGAGGACTTCTACTGGGGACATCGGCGGCAGTGGCTCGCGCTGCGAGACCTGCTGTATAAACACAGCAAGGTCAAGTCAAGCTGTTGTTGTGAAATGTAAGGGACAGATGCTGGGGGCAGAACGGGTACCTCAGCGAGGACATCTACTGGGGACACCGGCGGCAGTGGCTCGCGCTACGAGACCTGCTGTATAACATAGCAAGGACAAGGAAGTCAAGTACTGTAGTTGTGACATGTAAGGGACAGATGCTGGGCGCTGCACGGGCACCTAAGTGAGGACATCGGCGGCAGTAGCTCGCGCTACGAGACCTGCTGTATAACACAGCAAGGACAAGGAGGTCAAGTACTGTTGTGTGACATGTAAGGGACAGATGCTGGGCGCTGCACGGGCACCTAAGTGAGGACATCGGCGGCAGTAGCTCGCGCTACGAGACCTGCTGTATAACACAGCAAGGACAAGGAGGTCAAGTACTGTTGTGTGACATGTAAGGGACAGATGCTGGGCGCTGCACGGGCACCTGAGTAAGGACATCTACTGGGGACATCGGCGGCAGTGGCTCGCGCTACGAGACCTGCGGTATAACACAGCAAGGACAAGGAGGTCAAGTACTATAGTACTTGTAAGGGACAGCTAATGCTGGGGGCTGCACGGGCACCTGAGTGAAGACGTCTTATATTTGACCTAGAGAGGCGAGGCTGCGTCTTGCGGTCTTGTTCATACTGAAACTGTTCACTTCGGAGCCTTTATTACTGCCGAGTTTTCTATTGTCTCTCGTGATTAAATTTTGATGCATGTTGCAGACTACAACAATAGAAGAATTTGAGAAAGTGGCTAAGGCAACATTTCCTCTAAAGAGCGAAGTGGACATTAAAAATCTCACGGATGTCGTGCGGAAGCAGCTTAAGCTGAAACTCAACCAGAACGAGGTCAACTTGGACAAGCTGTTCCTTGAGGTTGGTATCCACAAAGATAACCCAATGTATTATAAAGAGTAAAGTTGTCTGCATTGAGCAATGACCTCGACACCAGAGCTGATTAATGTTGAAATCGAAATACTTATCATAACAATATTTTTATTTAAGTAATTACAAATATTTTTATTTGGTTATTTACTTATGTAAGTATTATTTCTAAAACAATAACTATCGGGTATCAAGATCAGCCCCCGTATTACAACCTCTTAAAACTTGCCAGTTTTCTGAATGGCTGTCAGTGCGTCTCTTTTATTTGCTATACAGAGAGCAAGGCAAGTTTTAAGAGACTTACGTACCTATTTATTTAAACCTTATCATTGTCGCATATTATACGATACGCCACACTGATACCTACAGAAACCAGTCTTAGATAAGCCCCCGTATTATGCCAGTTTTGCATCTCTCATTTCTGAGAGTTGTAACTGCGACAAGTTTTAAGAGGTTGTAATACCCCCGTGGTATTTCTATGGTGTATGTACTCAGAACGAAGAAGGTTTCGACCGCGTGGAGTTCGCGCGCGAGCTGTACCGCCAGCGACAGGCGGCGCAGGACAAGTACCTGCGCGAAGTGGTGGCCGAGCTGGGCGGCCGGCACGCGCCCGCCAAGCCCGTCTCCGTGGACGCGCTCAAGCGGGCCTTCGCCATCGTCGACCCCGCCATAGGCCAGTATTGCTACACTCTAACCTCGTTAGAGCGAGCTCGGCGTATCAAATTATTCACATGCGATAAAATAATAATTTATTATCTGCTGCTGCACTGCAGATCACATAAGGATGGAGCGCAACATCAGATGGGCGTTCTCGGAGCAAAGCTTGGAGCTGGGCGCGGTGTGCCCGCTGCCGCTGCGCGCCGTGGCCGCGCGCCTCGCCGCGGGCGACGTAGAGCGCGCGGGCCCACGGTACCGGCCCGCGCACCGCAAGACTCACTACAAATGACCGCACTAGCTATCCATGCCATATTTGTTTGATCCAATATTAAAACAAACTATCATATTTCCAAAGTAAATTTATAATTTGTGAAAATTAAAAATTCTTTCATTTCCCAATGCAACATTAACTACTATCTACCCTCAATAAATTATATGCCTCCGACTGCATGTTATTATGATATGTTACCTTTAATATTTATTTAATCTTGTTTCCATCTTTTCAGTCGACTTGTCTTTTTATAATTAATTTTTTTATTTATCTCTTTTAAGTTATTATATATCATGGTATACCTTTTTGAAATCCTTATAATAAGCCCTTTTAATTTGACACCCATATTGCAGTATTCTAAAAAATATATTTTTTTCACTACGTATAACAGCACCGTACAGCCGCCATGTTGGTTTTTTTATAACGCCGCAAAAATTTGTGTACGGATGAGTCACACATCAAAATATGACACGTTTTTGACATAAAGGGCTGGGCTCAACTGTTGATGCAGCAATATCGATAAATTTCGAAAAAGGAATAAAGGTCAAACAAGAACAAACTCAAACATTTTACTACTATTTGTATTAATCTTTATTATTATAAATTACTATATCTTGTAAAGTAGGTGTACAAACATATCATTAATTTTAATATGAAAAGACAATCAGAATAATCAGTCTGACGCGATAACAACAATTTAAAACTAGGTCGAAAAACGATTTTTTACGCCTTTCCGTCAGCTGACTAATACTGACGTAGGTTAATATCGTATAAACCAGCCCTGCTAGGATGAGCGCCGTGACTATTTCTCGACATTTATCTCACGATGTCTGTCGCGCTCACATCATCATGTCATGCAAAAATATCGCAAATGAATTTGACGCAGAATCAGTGCAAAGACCAAAATTGACCAAAACTTTATCGACAAACATTATATAACGGTAACATAACTAAGTTGCCCATCGGCGAGAACTCGGATTTATCTAGCGACAGATCTGAAATTTGTACGGACGAGCCATGGACTAGCAGACCCGATGTCACTGAACAAATCTGACAACTAATCAAGAATAAAATATACGAATTTAATGTTTAAATGTAAACAAATAGAAATAATACGATAAAAAAATACTTTCATGTGAAATGTAACACCATCTTTTTGTATACTTGATGTTCCAGACCTCTTTTAACAGCAAAAAAACTCATCAATTCGACATTTTAAACACAGCAGCGTTCACATGCGCGACTGGATTCGGTCTAGTAAGAAATCCGGGCGCAACTGGTTTTACTAACGCGTATGCCCATTTGGGCTTGTACTTCGGCAGAGGGGAACGCTTCGTATGGCTTCTCTTTCTTTAACAGAAACGCGTCTTACTCTAAGGTGTAAAATAAGTATATTTCTGTTGTCTGTTATAAAAAAATTACCTCGAAATTCAAGGCTCACGCCACGCTCCGCTGCGCTTCGCGCTTGACTTAAATTTCTAACGAAAAATTTTCACTGCGCTCAAGAAGACCAACAGAGCTTGGAAAAGAGAAGTTAACATTATACGGACACGGTCTATGAAAAAAAGAGACAAAGGATCGAGTGACAATGTGCCAACTTTTTTCACAGTAAGAGCCCCTAGCGGCCCGCCTTGCAAATGTGCAATCACAGTTTGTTTAAAATATTTGGTAATCTTAATTAGAATTTTAAATAAAGGTATCGTGGAGCCATGGTGTCTTGTTCTCTAAGTAATTGTGATGTGACAAAAAGAAACAATCCAAGTAATCATACTTTTCACAGGTAAATAAGATATTGCCACTCATTTCTCTAAAAACATTTTTCCCGCCTCGTGCCCGTCCCGTATACAGCGACCGTAAGTCAACGCGCGATCGCTAAAAATCGCAGTTCTTATGTTTGTTACGTTATTTTGAAAGATGGCTTAAGTTTTATTTATTTACTCAAATTAAAAAAGTACGTGTACGTAAGTGAAATCACGTTAATACTGTAGGTATGATATTATTTTTGTGCTTGTTCATGTAAATATATGTCTCATACATTACACACCCATAAATAATTATTCGAACTATATTTACCTACGAATCCCTAGGATACTGAGTGCACTAACCATCCTAGGTAGTCTGTGGCACTAACTGACCATCTGCGCCATCGACCTACAAATACAACGGTTGTAGTTGTATTGTATGTAGGTTGATGGTCTATTTCTATGGTATGCACACATACTATATCTATGATGCACACACACGGTCAAACTTTTGGATGTGGGCCGTGGTTTTACGGAACCCGTGCGTGATTGGAAAATTGGATGACAGATTCGACACACACGATCAAATTTTGGATTACGTGCACCCATTTGGCGCGATGGAAGGACCTTTTGACCATGCTCTAAGTTTTGACCATTTATCGGATCTTGGGTGGACTTGAGTAAGGTAATCGTATTCATTTGACAGTTCATATCGTATTCCATCGGCTGCAATTTGTATGGGATGACAAATATTATGATACTTTAGGGCCTCATCCACTAGCGTTCATTCCTGTCGGAATGTTCAATCCATAAAGGCGGAAACATAATATTCTGTCGTGTTGTGTTGTGTCGCGACAAAAGCGTATCGGTTTCATACATTTAGTATGACTAGAAACAATTATTACAGTGTGTCGTGTCGATACAACATGTTTTCGCCTTTGTGGATTGTACATTCCGACAGGAATGAACGCTAGTGAATGAGGCCCTAATGAACTGTCAAATGAATACGATTGACTTTACGCAATCACCTAGCTTGTTTCATACCATAATTATACTTCCATACACACTTAAGTGTACAAAAGTATTAAAGAGAAAGTAATTCTACTTATTTTTCTTGGCAATCTACTTTCCTCTTGGAAGTATTTTTTGCCAGTGTCAAGTGTTGAATAGTTCAGTCAGTGGTAGATTGTTTCAATTTTCATTAGAATGCGTGCATCGCATTCCAACGCTGCTGCTTGGAGCATTTGGCATCAAGTATATCAAGACAGTTAACTCGGTTAGTTCTGCCGAGGTAGCTACCACTACAATAAAAGTCTCCGCTTCACACAACCAAGATCGCGCCTATTACAATTATCCCACATATTGTTCAGTTGTGTAGACACTTGTACCACAGAATACATCTTGTACCACAAAACTACACCGATTTTAAGACAATATCCACTATGAATCAATTTGCAAATAATTAACAAAATAGACACCGAACCAAACTCAACGAAATGGCGCCAAAAAAACCCGAGAAAGTAATTCAGTTTTTTTTTGTGACAGAGACATAGTTTACCTGGGGCCTGGGGGCTTACCATCAGCAAATAAGAAACCGTTCAGTTCAAAAGCAGGCCTTAAACAGGACTGCTTAAGGCCTGCTTTCATACTAACCGTTGAGGTCATAGTACGAAAAAGTATGGCAGTTCAATATAAGCCCTGCTATAAGAGCTCATAGTAAGGCCCCTGGGGGTGCGTTCCTAAAGTTCGCTCGTAGACTAGACGGACCTTCACTCCAAGGCGTGCGACGTTCGTCATCTGACGTTTACGAACGACACGTGTTCTAGAATTATCTAATCCAGTTATCATCTTATTTTCAGATCAGTTGGAGAAAGATTTGATAGGTATGTCCAATAGATACAATAAGCTAAAATTAAGTAATTCTGTTCACCAATAACACTATAAATTAATTAAACAAAATCTCACACCAAAAAACGAGTCCGACAAGTCAAACATTTCCCGCCTTTTTTTCAAAACCAATGTTTTATACAAAGAAGACGTTTCAACTGCCCAATAAAACGTCAGAGCGAATTTCACCCACCTATTTCGCGGGGTGACCGGTGCGTTCGCCGGGCGACCGGTGTGTTCGCCGGGCGTCATTTACGAACGGTTAGAGTGATCGTCGGGCGATCGCCCCCATAGAGTACATTATTATACTAGAGAATCGGCCCCGGCGCGGCGCGGCGGGCAGGCGTTAGAACGCGTACTATGTCATCGAGCGTCGTCGAGCGAACTTTACGAACGCACCCCTAGTCTATGATTGATTGAAATGTGTCAATTTCATTTATCTAGTTGTCAATGTCAGTTTAACGCATTTTTTGTTAGTTTTTATCGCATTTATAATTTAAATAAATTCTTTAAAATGAGTGATATAATTGATAATGAAGAGGTTGATAAAGACACTGTTGAACCAGAAAATCTAAAAGAACTGTTTCAAAAGAATTATATTCTGTCGACCCAGACTGCTGTATCTTTGAAGAAATCATATGTTAATAAATTGCATGGAACGAAGTAAGTACAGATATCTCAATATTTTCATACATTACATCTCTTCATTTACCTGTCCACTTAGAATAATAACACCTAGTAGCCGTGTCCTAGTATGCAAAGTGAGGCAACTAATACTAAGCCAAAATGGTTTAGTTTTCAGATTTACATATTCGTAACTAAAATCCAATAATATAGTAACTAATCTCCTAAATGTAGGAAAATTAAAGCAGCCTTTCTATTGTCTTTTATCAAAATCTATCGCAATCGCTTTCAGGATGTAAAGCCGAAATTAGATGGTTCATTTTTGCGTTTAAGCATCGAAAATGAAGTGTCTAATTATGAAGTTTCATCTTTCATCGCTGATGCGCCTTTTTGATGAAAGTCACTAGACGGCCGTTCGCTTTCATTGGGCACCGGCCTTTCATCAGTCATCGCTAGGGTTGCCAACCGTACTATAATATGATAGTATTGTACTATATTTCAGGTCTGCGTACTATATACTGCTGAAGAAATATATAGTACCCAAAAATGCTATATTTTTAACATCGAACGCTAAGAATCAAATCTTTTTTTATTATTTGTGATCGTGCATTTTGACTGATTCGATAGCGTGTAGTGTATATCGTATCTGAATTCTGAAAGTTTATGTATTATTGCATCAATAAATTAGTTTGGAATGTGGTAGCGATAACGAAAGTGCGTAAAGTTAAATTCAAGTGCGCCTCTGACGCCGATTAAAAAGCGAAAGATACAAAAAAGACTCCAAAAATATCCAAAACTTGTTGAAAAATGCAAAAACTGAACAACCTGTTGCCGTGAAATTTTGTGAGAAATGAGAAATACTACATTCATTTTCAGGGTTCGAGGATATATATCAATGGATATTATTGTGTATTTAAATTGTTAGAGCTGTCATATTAATATTTCTTGTAACATGTGGGTAATCAAATAATAAATCAGTTATGCTTTGATCTCAACTGGTGTTGTATCTTTTAGATATATATCATGATATATAGCCAATATATATCAAACGAATTTTTGTGATATATATCAATATGAAAATAGTTTAAAAAATGCCAATATTATGTAGATGTTTGCTTTTGTATTGCTACTTATATGGTGTTGATGGAGAGTTGAAACATGCTATTGTTTTGTTTTGCTATTTATAGTTATTGTAACTTGAATTTCGCGCGTAAAAATACCAAAAAAAAAGTGATAATATTGATGTGTGATGCGTGTGCTATCACTATCCTATTGTTGGTGAGGTGAGTAATAAATATAAATATTATAGTAAATAAAAAAAATAATCAAAAATGTAGTACCTAACTAAAAATAAATATGAATCCAATAATTTCATTATTTTCACATTTTCCACCATAATGTTTTTTTTCTTGATTTCTAACTAATTTGTCAAATAAAAATAGGTGGGTAGGTACCTAAATAAAACAATAAAAATATTCTAGTTTTTTTTAAATAATTGATTGTTTATAAAACACATATGCAAACAGTAAACATCAATAATACAATAAAATAATAATGTGGCTGTCATACAAAATGGATATATATCACATTTTGATATATATCATAAATATCGGATATTTTCGAACCCTGTTCATTTTACATTTAGTGTCTAAATACAAAAAGGTCATTCACTATTCACTGCCTTTCATCGAAAATGAAGCACTTTTGATGAACCATCTAATTTCGGCTTAACATGTTGATGCTTCTTTTTGGCACAAATAAAAACTTATCAAAGAAATACAGCAATGTCTCTCATCCATCTGTCAAATGAAAGCGATTGCGATAAATTTTGAAATTAGACAATTAGCCCCCTGTTTTGTACTTAGTCGGTATGATTAGGTAATAACGGAGAATAAAAATCTGAAAACAGAGCCATTTTGGCTGTTTTAGTTGCCTCACTTTTGACAGTGCGCTTTGTAGAGAACTATTGTTAGGTGTTATGATTCTAGTCCTGTCCATAAATAATCCTAACCAACCGTTTCAGGTCTTTCAAATTAGCAGTTGGTTTGTCGAGCAATAACAGCATTGAAGTTTTTGACTTAAACAAGCAATCACTTTCGGTACTGTGTCGCCTCAGTGGCCACCAGAAATCGCTCACGGAAGTAGTATTCAGTCCTAATGAGGATCACATGCTTTATTCTGCAGGACAAGACGGGTTGGTGAAACTGTGGGATTTGAGGACTGGTGGTAGTTGCTCTCAAGAATACAAAGGTATAATAAATTAGTAGGTACAACCCAGTCAAGTTAACTCGGCAGCTGAAGCGAAAGTGAGAGCTCGCCTTTTCTCCTCTCCTTACCACACACCACCGTCGACAATTTTTTGAAAATTTTTGATTGATTATTGATAATTTATGCTAACAAGTGGTTAATGATACTGGCATGATGACGGTGAGGCAAGGAGAAAAAGAGAGTGGTCGCTTTTGCTTCAGGTGCGGAGTTAACTTACCTAGTGCTGTAAATATTCCTAATTGTGATGATTTCAATATAATGTCAATTGAATGTTCTTACAGATGATGAGGAACAGATAGTTAGGCCATTGGATTGTATGGATGTGTCCTGCAACGGCAGAGTGCTCTGTGCTGGTAGTCAACTTGTAGAGGATGATGCTTATCTAGTATTCTGGGACACCAGGATGCCTAAACCTCTTGGAGGTTACTGGAATTCACACACGGAAGACATAACACAGGTCATTTTAATGTTGGGAAATATTGTTCACTCAGTACCCTCACATTTTCATTAAAATTGTAGATTATCATTGATAAAGAGCTCATGGCGAAACTTGACAGACTGGTCGTACTCGATCACGTTTGTTAAGCAACGCTCGGTCCGGTCAGGTGTCGGATGGGTGACCGTTAAGTGGCATTACAACTGACCGCTTCCGTGCTTCGGAGGGCACGTTAAACCGTCGGTCCCGGCTGTTGTCATCTGATAACAGTTGTTAAGCCAAGTTAGAGGCCGTTAGAGGACTTTCACTTTCACTTTCACTTTCAATAATCAACCAACAAAATGTTGAATCACAGAACAGATAATAGTACTAGCGTACAGAAGTTGCACTCCGCAAAATCGTTTAAATAAATTGCGACTCTTGCTCCGACACAATAAAGTGCAATTCAGGTCGCACAGCGCTCCCTTCGCTCCAAAACATGCACTTTGTAGTTGCCTCTCTTTCTATCGCGTAGGTCTTATCTTTTCTGATGTATGAAATTTGTCCTCTGAGAGGACACCGCCCGCTTCAGACTCGAGCGCGGAGTGACAGAGCCCTGGTTGAATATTAATTAAATTTCAGTTAGAAGTTGGCATTAGATCTAGCTAGCTGGCCTGTGATGGACTTAATGGACACCATGCAAGTGTTAGAGGCACCTGCATTGATAGTGAAACTTGTTTGTATTGACATTTCTTTTATTTGTGCTATAATTTTTATGACCAATACTAATGTTTTTAAATACTGTAGGTAAAATTTCACAAAGACAAAAATGAGGTACTAGCAACAGGCTCGTTAGACGGTTTGATAAACGTGTTCAACGTGCTGGAGCCAACAGAGGATGACGCTTTGACATTCTCACTTAATGTCGAAAACTCCATCGAGAAAGTGAGCTGGCTTGATTCAGAGCACATAGGATGTACCACACAGTCTAATGATATGCAAATCTGGAATACAAATACTGGGGACTTGGAGAAAAGTTATACTAGAGACAAAGTTGCTAAAAGCATAAAGGTAATTAGGTGGATAAATATACGGCCGTTCTGAACGCAGTCATTGTCCTCGACATAAAACTGTTATGATAGGTTGCAAAAATATAACTTATGCTGCTAAACGTCTGGGACCTAATCTCGTCACTGCACATGGGGTCTGAATTTTCTTACTATAATGAAAATATGTTAAGGAGAATGACAACATTTAAACACCCGTAGATTTACCAGAGTAACTAAAGTTCTATTTATTAAGTTAATTTTGATGAGACTTAAATATTTAATGAATAGAATATTTGTTTTCAGAGGAGTACAGGAGATGACTGTTATTTGGTTGACATTTACCCTTCCGTTGATAATACAGCTACACTATTAGCAGGATCATATGGAGGAAATGGGTAATAATTTTTTTATTTTAGAGTTTATTTTAGACTTAAAAAAATTATAAATACAATCTATAAAAATGATAATTTGTTAAATGTTTTGTATGCAGGGAGGTGCTCAGATCAGTAGCAATCACTGAAAAGAAGCTGCAACCCTGTTCAAATTTTGCACAGAACAAGCAGATTGTCAGATGCTGTTGGTACGACACAGAAGTAAGTTTTTGACATTTTTTTGACATTTTACATTTAAACCTTTTGAAAAAAAAAACTTATTTTTGTGTCTACGTCTTCGTATTCAAACCCCGAAGTCCCGGCGCTCCTAGGTTTGCCTAGTCAAACCTCAGGTTTGACAGGAAGCCTTAGTCAAAGTCCAAAATAAAGCGTGTTTCGGGCTTTGACTAACGATTTATGACCAAACCTAGGAGTGACCAACTTGGGATAGTCAAACGCCGAAGTGACTAGTCAGACTTAAATTAGGGACAGAATGTGTTATTTTGTATGTAAATGTATAAAAAATATCTTCTTTAGAGTGAAAATTCCGTGAAAAGATTGTTGATGTAGTCAAGAATCATCCTTTGAAACAAAGATTACTGTTGTCTGTTAAAAAAAATAACCACGAAAAATACGATCGCGAAGCGCAGCGGAGCGGAGATTAAATTAACAATCTTCCTGTAAAACAAAGATTTCTGTTGTCTGTTAAAAAAAATAACCATGACTGCGCTTCGCGATTTAATTAAATTTTTACTCTAAAGAATGTGTTTTTCATACTTACATTTAAATACAAAACAACAATTTCTGTACCTAATTTAAAGAGCTAATTAGATCATCCTAAATATCGGATCCGATATGAAGTCGCTCCTAAATTCAGAGCAGCGTAATTGTATTCAGGAAGGTAGGATCCTAATTAGGATAGAAATTGTCTCCGACGTAATGGATGCTAAATCGGAAGCACTTAGGACAGTGTAATCGCATTCAGGACGCTCGGCTCCGACACAGTAGTACCACAGCATAAAGAGTACAGCCAGTCAACGCCTTTTATGTTGGCGAAAAAAAGCCGCCGCGCCGTTCGTCTAGATAGACAGTTGGCGCAACGTCTAAAAGCTTCGAGCAGCGACGGCTTCGTAACGAAGGGAGCCGCCTTAGCGAGCATTAATCTATTCAAATTATTCTGGCATTTTTTGCGGGGGGGGGGGAAAGTGCACACAAGTGCAGTTCCGCATACTCACATACAAAAACAACACTGTAATGACGACACTCACACATAAAAAATAAAACAAAACAGCAAAATTTTAAAAAAAAATCGACTCACTCGTAGCAAGCGTAACAGCTCAGACTATATTAATAATCTTAATATAAAAAAAGCATTGGGAATGCATAAAATCTAAAAAGTTAAAAAACAGCAAAAAAAGGCTGGGCTCAACTGTTGATGCAGCAATATCGATAAATTTCGAAAAAGGAATAAAGGTCAAACAAGATTCCATGATTAATCTTGCAAGTTCTAAATTATGGTCTGTAAAATCAATTTCATAAGAGTGATAGGTAATGAATGGGAATAAATCTTTTCCAACAACAACAACTTGCTCCAAGGAACCTAGGTCAAAAACCGTTTTTTTACGCCTTTCCGTCAGCTGACTAATACTGACGTAAGTTAATATCGTATAAACCAGCCGCGCTAGGATGAGCGCCGTGACTATTTCTCGATATTTATCTCACGATGTCTGTCGCGCTCACATCATCATGTCATGCAAAAATATCGCAAATGAATTTGACGCAGATTCAGTGCAAAGACCAAAATTGACCAAAACTTTATCGACAAACGTTATATAACGGTAACATCACTAAGTTGCCCATCGGCGAGAACTCGGATTTATCTAGCGACAGATTTGAAATTTGTACGGACGAGCCATGGACTAGCAGACCCGATGTCACTGAACAAATCTGACAACTAATCAAGAATAAAATATACGAATTTAATGTTTAAATGTAAACAAATAGAAATAATACGATAAAAAAATACTTTCATGTGAAATGTAACACCGTCTTTTTGTATACTTGATGTTCCAGACCTCTTTTAACAGCAAAAAACTCATCAGTTCGACATTTTAAATACAGCAGCGTTCACATGCGCGACTGGACTCGGTCTAGAAAGAAATCCGGGCGCAACTGGTTTTACTAACGCGTATGCCCATTTGGGCTTGTACTTCGGCAGAGGGGAACGCTTCGTATGGCCACTCTTTCTGGTACAGAAGCGCGTCTTACTCTAAGACTAAAAGTATATAAGGGCTGTCACTCTGTGATTTGCTTTTTTAAATTAAAAAAAAAGAATAATAATTGAGTACTTGAATATTCAACCTTTTTCTAAGCGGGGCGTTGCGTGTCGCGAAGTTGACCTAGATTTTGCTTCTCTTTCTATCGCGTACTCTCATCTCTTCTGACAACGTTAGGATTGTTTTCTTTCAAATGAATTGCGTAACATCTGTGGTTAGTAAAAAGATATACCTACTTATAAAAAAATATTAACAAAAAATATGTTTTTTTTAATTTTTTTTTTTAATTTCGCTAGTGGTGAACAAATAGTGAACATCAAAATTAATGTCGTTAGTGTCAAAAATGTTTGGCTGCAACGTAGTTCCATTTTTCACAGTAAGTTGGTCGAACTGTAAGGATCTACTATAGAGCGCGGAGTGTTGGTCGAACTGTAGGTACTATAGAGCGCGGAGCCTGGCTCAGTGGTCTCGAATCTACCGATTTTTCGGTATTTCTACCGATATGGTAATATTAAAAATCGTTTTTCTGTATTTCTACCGATAAAAAACCATTCAGAACCTAGCTCGTTTGTATGGAAAACCCTATGGTGGTCCTTAGTATTTATGCTTTTATTCACATTATACCGATTTTGGGTACGAATCTACCGATAATTATTGGCAACTCTACCGATTTCGCATTTTTAGGTTCGTCTTTTATAGGTACCTACTTAAATTGTTAATTAAAAATATGTTAGTAACTTTATGAAATTGTTACCTATTTATTATTAACAATTTATTTCATAATTTATTTGTGGAAAACTATTTGTTGTATTTTATAAACGGTTATTTCAATAAAGAGTTGGGTGAAGATTGTTTACCATATAAAACAAATAAGGATAGACAGACTTTACCTAGATGTATTTTAACTAGTTTAACGGCCACTGCATTTTCCCCTCCGTTGCTCTGCTCAAGTACATTCGTTTAACAACTGTATGATCGTAAAGCTGTGATATCGGATCCGTTATTCAGGACGGTCTAATTGGCGACTGAATTTCTCGTCCTAAATCGGACTCTAAATTCTGGATCCGTTATTCAGGAAGGTGTAAGTTAGTCTCTCCTAGGTTTGCCCATAAATGCGTTAGTCAAAGAAACACGCTATTAGTTTTGGACGACTAAGGCTTCTTGTCAAAGCTGAGGTTTGACTAGGCAAACCTAGGAGCGCAACCGCCGGGACTTCGGGGTTTGACTATAACATCTATACTATACTACCTCCAACGTATTTATCAAATATACTTAATTTAAAAATGGACATGTCTAGATATTGATTTGCGGTTCCTTATAACATACTTAGTTAATTTGTCCAATTCATTAGTCGCGTAATAACTCAGGGAAACCCGATTCAAAGGCAGGATGTTATTTCTTACAGAGGGACATCCTAGTGACAGCGGGCGAGTCCGGATTGGTGAGCGTGTGGAGCGCGGGCGGGGCGGAAGTGGGCGCGGAGGCGGAGGCGGTGGCGGGCGGCACCAAGCTGGCCGCCGCGCTCGACAGACTGCGCGACAACAGACATAAACCATACTGAACCAGCCACTTCGCCGTTTTTTTTTTCAACCCATTCTAATTTATCTACTTATACTTACTGCAACCGCAAGATAGGCCAACTGCTCATTTTATTGACGGCATCTGCTGTTCTGCGTAGTAATTTAATTATACACTGGCCTGCAAAACTAAGTACTACAGAGGCCTATTTTCATACAAACGAGGTAACTTTGAAGCTTTGGTTCTCCGCCCAGAATTAAACGGGGTGTGTTTTGATGATGGCCATTTAAAGAGTAAATGGAGGAGGCCCAGATCGCTAAAGAAACCCAATGGTTTAGAAGAGTCGTTTAGGTCAGTGTTGGACTTATAATAAGCTAAAATTACATCAAAAGTATGGAAAATGTAACACTAAAAAGTCCGTACGGTCTTTGTAGGAACCGACTCTTCTAATCCATTGGGTTTCTTTAGCGATCTGGGCCTCCTCCATTTACTCTTAAGATGGCCATCATCAAAAAACACACCCCGTTTAATTCTGGGCGGAGAACCAAAGCTTCAAAGTTACCTCGTTTGTATCAAAATAGGCCTCTGTAGTACTTAGTTTTGCAGGCCGAAAGGCGAAAGATCCACTATTTATTACATCTGTGCTAATATAGGTACACATATTAGCACAGATGTAATAAATAGTGGATCTTTCGTGTCACAGATCACACGACACACTCTCGGGTGTCGTGAAAAAAAACTATACTTTTCTATTTGCCTATTGAACTTTTATCGTTACTAATACAGTAGAATTCATATATATAACGACTTCGCTTATAACGATTAACCTATTTTAACGACGATAATGTTTACTCAAGTTAGGTTTTATAGCTAGGTACTAAGAAAATATAACCGTTTAGTGCGACTTCGGTTTAAGCGACCATTATAGTAACATGTCCGGTTAAAACGACGCGCAATGTTTTGTTTACATAAACTACGCACCCGCACCTATACCACAGAATACACATGCCTATACCACAGAATACACATGCCTATACCACAGAATACACATGCCTATACCATAGAATACACATGCCTATACCACAGAATACACATGCCTATACCACAGAATACACATGCCTATACCACAGAATACACATGCCTATTCCACAGAATACACATGCCTATACCACAGAATACACATGCCTATACCGTAGCCTATACCTCGCGCCCCGATCCCGCGCGCATTAACTCTCCTTATTGGTGTGCGTAAATCACACAGTGTTTGTCACGTTATGACAAGTTTATAAAGCTCAACAAAATGAGTTCTGTGAAGCAAAAGTGTTTTACAAATTGAAGAAATAAGATGCTATAGAAAATGTTTTATTTACCTAAATAGGAAAATCCAACTTTTGCATTTATAATAATATGTAAGTATAGTATGTAGTATTCGTAAGTTAAGTATGTATGTAGGGTACGTACCTATTTAAGAAATAATCCTGCCGTTTTGTGCGTCATCCGGTTATTACGACATAATATCGCCGGTCCCTTGAAGGTCGATATACCCGGATTCTACTGTATTATAAATGCGAAATCCAGTTTGTTACGCCTTCACGTCTTAACTACTCAACCGATCATGATTTGCATACACGTTGTGAGGGGTACGGAGAAGAACTTACAAAGGAATCTTTCATCCCGAAAAAAGAAATAACCGTCCACGGAGACGAAGTCGCGGGCGGCCGCTAGTAATCTAATAGTCTTTCTAGTTTGACAAGCAACTTAAAAGAAAGTGTGTATCTTCTACCAAAATTTTATAGGGAAAAAAAAATCGTCACAGCAGACTTTTAATGGTAATATGAAAACCTATTTAAAAGTGATATAAGTAGCCACCACTGGTGACGAATTCAACAGTTCTTTACTAAATTAAAAGCTTATCTGAACAACGGGAAAAAAGATCCCGTTGGCCAGACTAGTCTAACCATCAATTTGACTACTGGAAAGTCACAAAATAATACAAAACAAATTTTCTTAAAACTTTATGAAGTCTAAAATAAAAGCTAACAAATGTAGAAAATAATATTAAGCTAATATGTCAACGCGAACCACAGTGGTATAGCAGTAAAATAATATATCCATTAACTATTCAACATAATCGAGATGATAATTATATTATTATGTACACACACACGTTATCTAAAATCTCTCAATAAATCAATACGTACAGGATCTAGAAGTCTATTTGAAGCTTTCGGATGTATGAGCGTCAGCAAGCATTTCAGTTTCCAGTGTTTTATCGATATTTTTGCTTTTTAAATAGAATTCTAAACCCTCAATTCACAATCTTTACACAAGTCTTATAATGAATTAAAAATACATCTCTGAACATATTGTAGAAATCTGCATTGCGAATGAGTACATTGGATTTTTTTAACACCCAAACTATTTGTTGTTTGCTTGTGTAGCTACAGTGTTTCGGTAACGAAAGTTAGCTTTTGAATATTAACTGAATGAATATAGACTTTAAGCGTGCCCGCAGACTACAGACCAAACTGTCGGCCGATAGAAAGTCTGAAGTCTGCGGGCACGCTAAATTGTGTTCACTACTAACTATGCATACATACTAAAAACTGTAATATATTCAATATAATAATATAAAATTTGTACTCAATAATATAATTCTGAACACACGTTTTTTTATTTAATATAACGCTAATTAGTAAATTCTCTGCAAATTTTGAGCAAAAACAAGCATTGTGAAAATTGTACCTATAATGACTTAAAACAAATTAATTTAGATAGCAATGCAGTATTTACAGACTTACTTTTAGTATGAGTTTAAAGTAACTCCTATTAATAAAAGCTTGCCTCTGGAGGGCTAATAAATAAATTAATAAAACCTACTTGACAAAAAACTGAAACATTTAACGCAAAAATGTATAATTCTATGTCAAGTAGGAAACATCTAAAAACAAATCCCAAGTAAATGTTTACACATTCCATAAAATATATAATATTAGCATCGGCTTAAAAAATGTTTGTGTCTTTTAAATTGAACTCTATTTTGCATTGACTTTGCTAATTATGAAAAAATATTAGTAGGTACCTCTATTATTGTGTATGTTTTGATAAAATATGTCGATTGATAAATTGTGCATCTATATAAAGTCCAGTTTTTTTTTGGTTTTTAAATGTTTAACAATATTATCTGTGGTTTAACTCTTTCCACCCAAAGTTACAGGGAAAGCAAGCCTTATTCCAGCCACGTCCTGCTGTGACGTGTAGTCGCCCAACATTCACTTCGAAGCAAGGAACAACCTAGAACAACATAATATTTTATTAGTATACAAAACAGATAGCTGGTTTCTTTTATACTTTCAGAAAATTAATATCAATAAATTGTATGATTTAAAATTGCTTGGACCGATGTCAAGACTAAATTAAGCCCCTTAGATAATTTAAATCGGTATGAACTTATGGTCTAAGTAAGATGGGTGACCACATTAGGTTCGATAAAGATTGTGCAGACGACACTTTGTGTGTGGCCAAAAACAAGATGGGTGATCAAATTAGGTTCGATACAGATTGTGCAGACACTTATGAGCGTTTATGCGCTATACTAGCGCTGCCAATGGAAAAAAATGTGAATTCTGTTCTTCTAGTATACCTACTTATCTTATAAGATTTGTGGTACTTTTTATCGCTTAAACTATATTTTCTAGTCTGTCGTTTAGTTTAATGGAGTTTTATTGCTAAAAGTGGCCACTTTTAGTAATAAACTAAACGACAGGTTATAAAATATTGTTTAAACGATAAAAAGTAAAACAAAGCTTATTCGGAGTACACTAGAAGAACACAATAGGGAACCGGACAACTTTTCAGATAGTGTTTAAAAATAATCTTTATTCATAAATATAACCATAAAAAATAATATTTTAATTAAATAAATCCTTTGGAGTACTTAAAAACGTCAAAAACATAATTTATTTAAAATTGCCGCGAAAACAGCACTTCATGTCAATTCAGATCGCGTGACGTCATCTGTGGAGTAAACAAACTACTAGCCATATTACAAGTGATCAGTGCTTGGATAAATTAAGTATTTTGTAGTTCTTAATCATCATGGACCGAAAAAAATATCGTTGGTGTGTTGTACCTCGATGTGGAAATACATCGTAACTACTCCAAATAAAGTTTTTCATAGATGTACCTCGAAAACCAGACATACGAAAGCAATGGTTGGACCTAGCAAGACGAAAGTGCGATGGAATGTCTGTTAGGTAAAATTATAAATCATTTTTTTTTAATCTTTATTGAGTGATATTGTTGTATAACAAACTTTATTTTAAAACACATCTTAGATTTTTTCGATTACTGTCCGGTACCCTATTCACAATTCCGTCTTTATTTAAGCATTACAATTTTTTTTTCCATTGGCGGCGCTAGTGTAGCGCAGTAACCCTCTTAAGGTGTGGTCAAAAGCAAGATGGGTGACCAAACCATATTTGGCTGGATAAAGATTGTGCAGCCACTTTTTGTGTGGCCATAAGCAACATGGGTGACCAGACCATATTAGGCTGGATAAAGATTGTGTGGTCAAAAGCAAGATGAGTGACCAAATTAGGCTTAATATTGTGCAGCCGTTAGGATTCAGTCATCATTTGGTTTTGGTATATTCTGTGGTTTTGGCCCATATGTGTCGAGTTCCGAAATCTGGTGAGCTGCGTATATGACGATATGCGAAATGTCACGAGTTGCGTTTCTTGCGAGGTGCGTACTATGTGACTAGTTGCAAATTGTACAAGTCGCGATTGTAACGACTTGCGTTTTGCCAGTTTTGTGGCGAAATGCGTATGTGACCACTTACTTTTGTGACCACTTGCGTGTGGTCCATATACTAATGTAATGATACAGGGCACATGCTCGTGGTGTGTGTGGTGCGTGCATTCGTGTGCGTACCTGAAGTGTATGGCCTTGTTGGAGAGCAGGCGGTTGGCGTCGGCGGGGTCGGCGAGCGGCAGCGGGTGCGGCGGCGCGTCGCCGGCGTCGTCGCTGAACGAGTGCTGCTGCAGCCGCGGCCGCAGCGCCGCCTCGCCGAACGGCCCGCGCAGCCACGCCCACTGCATGCTTACCGGGCACGCTGTCTTGCTCTTCAGGATCAGCTGTAGGGATTTACAATATGTTTGGAAAAGTCTGTCTTTTCATATATTTTGACACAAATGTGAAGCGGTGCTACAGCTTCGGTGCCAATAAAAAATGCTTAGATGGACAAAATCTGTCAGAATAAAGCACTTTTGTCTTTTGGCACTTTCATATTTGGACCAAAAATGGAAATGGAAATGAAAACATGGTTGATGTCCTTTATGTAATTTGTAAATTACAACTACAAAGTAGATACAATATTGTTATCGAAATCTACATGCGTAGCGTTTTCTACAATGTAAACGTTTATTGAACAGCATTTAATAATTGTAAGATTTTTACTTGTAAAATTCTTACATAATGAGGATCAGTAACTTTTTTTGTAGCTTCAGAAAGCTTATGCCACCACATGATAATCTGTGAAGAAATTTTTGCGATATCTCTTAAACCTGAGAAGTTATACGAGCTAAAACATGCTAAAAAAACCGTTATTTTTGGGAGTCCTTATGACGTCATCGCGACGTGCGCGAACCTTATGCCGCACGTGATAAAGCACATATTGCATTGAGCTTGGCATTTCCTTCAAACCCATAATAACTCGTTCTATTCACCATTTCTTAACGGATTTCGAAAAATATTAACATAAGTAATATGATTTTATATTTTATCAATAAAATTATAGGATTTACCCCTGTTACTGATCCTCATTGTAAGGTTTATTGAAATCGCGATTAAAATCAAGTGTTTTTTTTATAAAAATCAATGATTTAATCAATACTTTTTTACTGCGACCAAATCGGCTAAAATAAGGTACATAAAGTTCATATGATAAATAACTCCTTAATTTTATGTCATAACTCCAATGGTCGAAAAATCAAACTACAAACCAAACATCTAGCAAAGTCCAAGTACTTTGCAAATAAAATAAAATTAGCTGATAATAAAATTATGGCTACTTGGAATATTATTAATTAAGAAACGGGCAAACTTTGCAAGTACCGTATGTTGCTAGCGGAAGAAGTAAATTTTGGTTACTTTGGATTGGTATCTACCTAAAACTAAGATGTGAAAAATTTCATTATATTCCATTCACTTAAAATCATTTTTTGCAGTATACGAAATTATGTATTTTTGATTATTTTTTGCTTAAATGAAGGAAGACTACTTATATGTTGTTAAATTGTTATCTCATTGTTTTTCATAAAAAGTTACTCTATTAAAATATAGTTGATTTAAATAAAAAAATAAATAAAATTTGATGTTTATTGTGAAACGACCTTTATGTCAACATAAACGTAACATTTTGTACAATCACGTTCGTATCAAAACGTGTGCGTAACTGCGTTTTACATGCACGTAACGGTACAATTATTTTGAGAATGACCATTTAATCTTCAAGTTTTTGTAATAGAGAGTTAAGTAAATGCGTTTTATTTAATTTTTGTTTATGGACCAAATGGGTCTTAAAATCTAAACCGGCCACAGAAACAGTCTTAAAATTGGTCTATGGTTTGTTCAGAGGGCCTATTATCTTTAGTATAAATTTGAAACGGGTAACTCTAAAATGTAAATTATTATCAAAATGGCCGGACTACATCTGGTCTTAAATTTGTGTATGGCGACTTTCCATAGGTTTACTGATATGTGTAGTAATTGAACAAATCTGTTTACCATGACAATAGTGAAACAATGCGGTATCATCGAAAGTAAATAACTAACATAAATAGAGATTTTAGATTTATCACTGTCTATGGTTTCGGCAGGTTACGATCTTTAAGACTTCGGTTTTAGTATACAATATTGCAAACTCTATAACAATAACACAAAGGTAAGCGGTAACCCTTTTGGTGATTTAGATGTCCGCGGGCTACAGTACTATTCGCCGCCGCTGTATGCAGCGTTATGACACGTGCGTAGTTTGGTCATCATACCATGGACGGAGGGCGGAGCGGGAGACAAACGGTACTACAGACCTATTGTAACTATTGTTCAGAATAAAAAATAAGGCATATTGTACGGAGGTTTATTGCTTCCTGCTGTGGATATCGATAAATAGATCAGAATATAAAATAAATCAAAAAAATCCGATATAGATCAAATAAATCCGATTTATTTGATTTTTTAGAAAAAATCATGATTTTTATCAACCCTGCTCTGCGCCCTTATCGTCTTCGTAATAATTCAATACTATGATATGGCCATTAATCCAGGTAGCGCTGGCAATGCGTGCTCATTTTATATACTTCACGAGTGTAGCAGCCAGCGCAGCCACGCCCACTGCATGCTCACCGGGCACGCTGTCTTGCTCTTCAGGATCAGCTGTAGGGATTTACAATATGTTTGGTTGTCGATAAAATTGATCATATTATCTGCCATTAAAAGCTCCGACATCGCTAACCAAACATATTGTATATCATCAGCCAAAATTTTGGACTCTCGTGAAGTATAGAAAATGAGCACGCATTGCCAGCGCTACCTGGATTAATGGCCATATCATAGTATTGAATTATTACGAAGACGATAAGGGCGCAGAGCAGGGTTCGGATTTATTTGATTTAAATCGGATTTTTTTGATTTATTTTATATTCTGATCTATTTATCGATATCCACAGCAGGAAGCAATAAACCTCCGTACAATATGCCTTATTTTTTATTCTGAACAATAGTTACAATAGGTCTGTAGTACCGTTTGTCTCCCGCTCCGCCCTCCGTCCATGGTATGACCAAACTACGCACGTGTCATAACGCTGCATACAGCGGCGGCGAATAGTACTGTAGCCCGCGGACATCTTAATCACCAAAAAGGTTACCGCTTGCCTTTGTGTTATTGTTATAGAGTTTGCAATATTGTATACTAAAACCGAAGTCTTGAAGATCGTAACCCGCCGTAACCATAGACAGTGATAAATCTAAAATCTCCATTTATGTTAGTTATTTACTTTCGATGATACCGCATTGTTTCACTATTGTCATGGTAAACAGATTTGTTCAATTACTACACATACCAGTAAGACTATGGAAAGTCGCCATACACAAATTTAAGACCAGATGTAGTCCGGCCATTTTGATAATAATTTACATTTTAGAGTTACCGTTTCAAATTTATACTAAAGATAATAGGCCCTCTGAACAAACCATAGACCAATTTTAAGACTGTTTCTGTGGCCGGTTTAGATTTTAAGACCCATTTGGTCCATAAACAAAAAAAGCAAAAATTAAATAAAACGCATTTACTTAACTCTCTATTACAAAACTTGAAGATTAAATGGGTCATTCTCAAAATAATTGTATCGTTACGTGCATGTAAAACGCAATTACGCACTCGTTTTGTTACGAACATGATTGTACAAAATGTTACGTTCATGTTGACATAAAGGTCGTTTCACAATAAAACATCAAATTTTATTTATTTTTTTATTTAAATTAACTATATTTTAATAGAGTAACTTTTTATGAAAAACAATGAGATAACAATTTTACAACATATAATCAAGTAGTCTTCCTTCATTTAAGCAAAAAATAATCAAAAATACATATTTTTAAACAATTTTAATTTTTTTTTAAACAATTTTAATTTTTTTATTTTAAAAATCGGCTCAGCCAAAAGTAAGATAATCGCGGAGAAACATACATACGGGTCAAACTGAAAACCTCCTTTTTTAAGTCGGTTAAAGAACCTACACTTAAGATATCCCTCTTCCTACAAAAAAATAATTATCTAGTTCATAAACAAAGAAGTAATACGACCATCATTATCGAGGTAATTCACACAAAATCATACTATTTTCGTGCTTTTTTTCAAGATTACTTGAAAAGTACTGAACCGATTTCCAAATTTTAAAAAATGGGACCAATTTCAGCTGTTCTTCGCCCCCCTTCCTACGCCAATGGTTATACCTGGTAGGTGATCTCCCGCTGCGTGCTCTGCGTGGGGTCGCGCTGGTTCTTGTTGACGAACGCCTTTACCACCCACTGGTGGCCGAACGCCGAGAACCGGGACGTCTCGTAGTACAGCTTGTGCACGTACTCCTCCGTGCGGTACGGCTTCAGCTGCAAGTCTAACAAACACGATAGGTATTAGTACGAAGTAGGTACGCACCAACCAAGGTACGGCGGTAAGGCAGTTTAGAACTGTGTATAGGTTACTTTACTTGTGACTTTTTTAATAAAGAGTCCGGCTCGAAGGACCATGTTTGCCTCTTCATTTCGGTTAGAAATATGTAATTAATTTTATCTACACCATGCTTTAAATCCTTTGTAAAAGGTTCAGAAACGGTTAGCTTACTGCCACCATTACCTACAGTATCCGAGCGAGAGGAGGTCGTGCTGCGCCGAGCGCCCACGCGCGAAGAGTTGCATTATGATATTCAGTACAACAACATTATAACACTCTTGCGGATGACATAATGACGAGGAGGGGGAGGAAAGTCAAAGTCAAAACCCTTTATAAAGGATATCATATCATGGGTGTAGATTAGATTAATATCATAGGTTTTAAATCCATTGTATTATAATATTGTCTGTTTCCCAAATAAAAATAAATTAAATTGGGTGTAAATAAAGTTTTGTATGCAACTGTACATAATTAGGTATTATAGTACAGTTGCATAAATAACTATAATGGATTACACCGTTAAAGAGCGTGTAATTTACTAGTTTACTACAGCAATCACGTTAACTAGATTTTAGTTATTCATTGCTACACTTCAGATCCGGGATTTCCTTAAACATAATAGAAGCCATAGACGACAGAATAAGAAAAGATTTTTTTGTGTGTTTATACTTATTGCCTAGCCATATTATCTGCAATGGAGCTCGATGGTGCAGTGGTTTAACACCTGACCCAGCTATTGGGGAGGTTAAGCAACTTTCGCAAGGGTCGGTCATGGGACGGGTGCCCAAAAATGTATTATCTTGAGCTCCTCCGAGCTCCGGAAGGCACGTTAAGCCGTCGATCCCGGCTGCATTTGCAGTCGTTAACACCCACCAATCCGCGTTGGGCCTGCGGGTGGGTTATGGCCCATCCTCCTTATCCATCCATAAGGAAGGCCTGTGGCCCAGCAGTCATTATCTGCAATGAGAATAGCAAAACTAACCATTGAAAGAGATCTTCTCATAGGACAGCAGATCCAAGAACTGATCGTACACCAGGTGAGCATCTCTTGCCCGCTTGTCGCGGTCGGCGAGCGCGCCCACGACGTCGGCGGCGGAGCGGCGCGGGTGCGCGCACGCCGCCTCGTGCCCGCCCGCCTCGTGCGAGGGCCCGCGCCACGGGCACCCGATGCACTCGTACCGGCATCCTGTTATCCTGATACCACCACCGGCGCATTTCTACACTTGTTTCTGGCATACATGTCTTCTCGAAACCAAATCGGTCTCTAAGTTATGAAGGGGCATATTTTTTTTCCTTCCCGATAGATTGTAATTATACTTAGTTAAATGATATTTCAAGGGGTGTGCTTTTGTGTACTATGGAGACTCCATTACAGTAAATAGTACATGCTTTATAGGATTTTTTGCCTGTCTGCCCCAGTAAAAATCCTGGTTCAGCCCTTGGGTATGTTTGGATATGAGCGAGCGCGTGACTGATGGCTTAGGAAACCTATGTTCGTTCATCACAATATAATTTATTTTTTAAAAATTAATATAACATTTCACATTTATGGAATATGAAACAGGTCATCTACAAAAAATTTAATAAAGCAAATGAGCGAATGAAACGGTAGCTGGATGGTTTTGGTTCGCATCGCACCGGGTGTTACGAGCAAGCTCTAATGCTATGTTAGTAGCCCGGAAGACACACCTGCGAGGCCAGCGGCGCTTCGTGGGCGTGGGCGTCGGCGCCTCCGAGGCGAGGGCGGAGCGCCGCAGCGCCGCCGCGCACAGCGCGTACACGCCCGCCGCGATGCGAACCAAACACATCCAACTATCCAGGTACCAGCGTGGGGGCCGACTCGAATCGACTACCATCTGCGCGAATTTGTACTCCCTACGCAACAATAAGGCTATCTACACTCTCCGCTCATTCATCAAGCCAGCACCAAAAAACAGTGCCTCGTACTTCTAAACCTAGGTACTTGTCATATTATTAAGTGATCAGTTAATATGTATAGACAAAGATGACCATCCGGATGCAAAAGAACGAGGTAATTCAATGTTTCAAACGAGTGGATGTCTTAAAAGTAAACTAACACTGACAGGTAGATATGTTGATATGATAGCATTTTGCATAAAGTAAATCTTTGTAAAGAACATAGCACAAGTCTTTAACTTCTCATTAACATAATAAATTAATACCTACATTATAAAATAGCCAAGTTCTGTTGATTCGGAATTCGTGCAAAGTAGGCAATCTGGAGACAGTTTGCAGTTGATAAGACAGGAACTGATAAAAGTTAACAAAAGGGCAATTATTAAGACTATTTTAAGAAAGGCTCGAGATGAGGCATTGCCGAGCTGGAGCAGGATGGGTGCAAGGATCTATACAAAAGCAGCAACCTCAATAATCAAAATATAATTTCAGATTTGCAATCTGAGTTAGATATAGGTACCACCTACCTATATTGTCATTGTATCAAAAATCAGCAATGATTGATGCGTGAGATCTGTAGCTCTCCCATATGTTGATGCAAACTGTTTTTGGTAGCGAAAACAGTGCATCAACTCATGGTAGGGCCAGTACAGGTACCAAATAAAAATAAACTACCTGTTCTCACAAGACTGCTGCTCATGGTGCAGTAGCGAGTGTCGCGGGAACACTTGAGTGCACGACTTGCACTCTGCCGGCAGTTCAGAGACTGTCTTCTCAACAGCAAGGTTCCTCGAGGCAGATGACTTAGATATCTCGACGCGGCAGTTGGGGCACGTGGCCGCCTCGTCGCGCAGCCGCGCGTCCGCCAGCAAGTGCGTGAAGCAAGTGGCACACATTAGATGCCCATTGCTACACTGAAATTTAAATCGACGTTCAACATTCCAAGCCGTAGTTGTGCATTCAAAAACTGTCAATGTATCATCATAATAATTATCAAATTATAATAATTATCTTCACATAAAAACATATGCAACTTTCTTATTTTACTTAAAACAAAAATAGCTCTTCTTGATTTGTATTGGTTGCAAATTTTTTTATGCTAATTCAAATAAATATGATATGCGAGTCACATCTACATGGTCTACCTCTGCCCCTCAATCGTCGTGGCTCCTGTAATCAAACTACATTATAAATACAGCTGTAACAGAAAACAAATCAAATATAAGTGGCAAATGATGTTTATTATGCAAGACTTTGGAACATGTATTTTTTATGTCTCTGGACTAAAGCAATTTTAAATGATAAAAAATAATGTTAAGGTCAATGCGGGGAAGACCGTCTAGGGGCAAGACCAAACAGTCCATCTAAAACCCGATTCTTGCATAGTAGTGCAATCTAGTCACTAGTTCCATAAACAATATTCCATAACGGTTCTACATCTCTATAATAGATCTCGCTACGAGGCCTGTAAATATTAATAAACGGCATTTTAATCAAGGTCCATTTTTTCACTCTCCATGTGAGTGTAACATGGTCGTACAAAATTCTAAATATCTCCGAGTTTTAAAGTGTCTGAATCAGAGTTTGAGGTAAGTTGGTTGTAAATTTATATCTTAAAGTTGGTTAATTGATTGAATTATTGAAAATTCTTTAAATTACGAAGTTATTTGCCAATTTAGTTCCTAAGCTCAAATTATACGATTGGGGAAGACCGTACAGCATAAATGAGGCAAGCCCGTTATGTGCCGTTTTTGTCTCGAGTCAGAGGTTCTAAACATTTCCACTTACTATGTCGATAGGAAGATGTTTTTTGTATTTTAACAGGACTGCCCAAAAAAGAAGGGTGTATTGTTTTCATGTATGTTTGGATATGTCAGTTAGTTTTTATACTTGGGATAAGTTTCAAAGGTTGTAAAGTAGTACATTATGCTTACTACCTAGCCTATGTCAAATCTTAAAAAAATAACTTGTTTGCTGTTTTAATAATTAAAATGTGTTAAGGTAAAATAAAATTATTCTTGCAGAATAAACGGCTAGTCTGACCACAGATTACAAATTTGTAGCAAGAGTGTATGTGTCACTGTCAAGTGTATGTGTCAATCAAAGTTTGCGTTTGTGTCTCCTTTTAATATACTATATCTATGGTTTGTGTCTATATCTATGGTTTGTGTCCCTTTTTAATATACTATATCTATGGTTTGTGTGCGTTTGACCACAGACTTCTTATTTTTGTTTTGGCAATCTACTTTCCTGAAATGTGTTTATTTATATTATTATTTTTTAAACTTTATATGTGTTTTCGGTCCTGATGTCATTATTGTGCTCGGCAGAATATCAGTGCAGCTGGCCTTGCCTGCTGCTTATACTGAGTCGAGTACAGTTTTGACTTCATGCGACGATGCGCAATGTTATTGTAATTAGCCTTAGATTTGTTTTAGTTTTTGTATTGTCTTTGTAATGTTGTGTATCGTTGTGTGTTGTTCAAAATAAATGTATTTTCTTTCTTTCTTTCTTTCTAACTTTAGTATTTACTTGACTAAATGAATTCCATGTTATTGTTTTATTTTTCTCGCGATTATACAAAAGTTTGTCACATTTATCATAAATTTCACCACTAATTGTGAACATCTCAATACACTGTTGAAAAATATTAGACGGATAAATGCCTACACAAGTTACAATGTATAGAACCCCTGACCTCTATTCTATGCCGGTCTTGCCTCTGAAAATGCTAAATGCCATTTATTCGAATCTAAACCTTAATTAGAGATAATATAAAGTTTTAAATGCCATAATTACAGCATAAAGAAGTAGATAATAATAAATACAGGGTGACATGGAAATTCGACCTATTCCTTGAAAGGGGTTATACTAGAGGTCATTAGCAACAAATTATGCCCAGTGAACCAGGGGTCAAAACTGGATGGTTACTGAGCTGTAATGGTTCTTCGATTTTTGAGAAATTTTCTGACTTGTTACCTAAAACTATAAATTATGAATAAACTACTCCACTCCGAATATTGAATTGATATTTTTCTAAAAGCTGCGAAATAGGTGATCAGTTTAAAAAAACCTGGCCCAACACATACATAATCTCAGAAATAAAAGGTCTTTAGTAACAATTACTTTTATTTTCTGTATTTTTCCCGAAAATCGCCGTTAGTTATTGAAAAAAAATTGTATGAAAGTTGGCGTACAAATTAGTAAAATAACTTTTACTAGATTCATTAGCTTTCCAAAAAAGTATAAATGTTATTAACTTTCCCAGCTGATTTAAAAAAAAACAGCAAAAGAGCGCTCTAGGTCAAACTTTTAATTTTTATTTGTTAATTGAATTCAGCTCGAAAGTCAACAGTGTTTCTCTACCTACACTGTAAATAAAAGAAATGCGTAAATTGATAAAGTTTAACACAAAAAAACCTGCCAAGTGCGAGTCGGACTCGCGCACGAAGGGTTCCGTACCAAAAACGGGCAAAAAAAAAAAGACACGATTGTTGTTAGAGAGCTACACTTAATTTATTTTATTCTGTTTTTAGTATTTGTTGTTATAGCGGCAACAGAGATACATCATCTGTGAAAATTTCAACTGTCTAGCTATCACGGCTCATGAGATACAACCTGGTGACAGACAGACGGAGAGCAGAGTCTTAGTAATAGGGTCCCGTTTTTTACCCTTTGGGTACGGAACCCTAAAAACCAGTAATCAATTACAAGTCCTGTTTAAACTGCCTACCATTGTTGTGTTGCGTATGCAAGCACTGAGCCTACGACGTACTTCGCTCACTGTCACTCGCGTTGAAAGTGATTTTATTTATTCGGCAGCTGCCAAAATTCTCTCCCTCAACTCTTCAATGAACTTATATCTCTGGGGTCACGTGAAGGACTTGGAAGGTTGTATCTCATGAACCGTGATAGCTGGACAGTTGAAATTTTCACAGATGATGTATGTTTTTGGTACGGAACGGAACCCTTCGTGCGCGAGTCCGTTTTTTGTGTTAAACTTTATCAATTTATATTATTTTTTTATTTACAGTGTAGGTAGAGTAACACTTTTGACTTTCGAGCTGAATTCAATTAACAAATAAAAATTAAAAGATTGACCTAGAGCGCTCTTTTGCTTTTTTTTAAATCAGCTGGGAAAGTTAATAACATTATACCTTTTTGGAAAACTAATGAATCTAGTAAGTTATTTTACTAATTTGTACGCTAACTTTCGTACAACTTTTTTTCAATAACTTACGGCGATTTTTGGGAAAAAAACAGAAAATAAAAGTTATTGCTACTAAAGACCTTTTAATTCTGAGATTATGTATGTGTTAGGCCAGCGTTTTTTTTAAAACTGATCACCTATTTCGCAGCTTTTAGAAAAATATCAATTCAATGTTCGGAGTGGAGTAGTTTATTCATAATTTATGGTTTTAGGTAACAAGTCAGAAAATTTCTCAAAAATCGAAGAACCATTACAGCTCAGTAACCAGTAACCATCCATTTTTGACCCCTGGTTCACTGGGCTTAATTTGTTGCTAATGACCTCTAGTATAACCCCTTTCAAGGAATAGGTCGAATTTCCATGTCGACTTGTAGATACGATGAACGTCTTATTTTTGATAATATTGCTAGTAGACGGACTTGTCCCAAATTGCCGGGGAAGACCATCTACGTCTGCGTTTTTTTAAACATTATTTTGTTTTGAAATTGTATCGTAATATTGTTTTGTCTAGTAGCCTTTTGTAGTTTTTTAATTGCTCTATGTATAGTCAGGTGGGGTAAGTGAAACACCGGGGCAAGTGAAACACCCAACCATATCTAAGAAACTATCGTAGTTTATTCTCATAGCGATGTGTCGATAAAGCAGGAATGACGAATTACTTCCCTTAATACAACACAGATACCGCTGCGTTCATTAAACTAGCTAGTAAACCAAAAAGAAATTCATTAGATGTCAAAACGCAAAACACGAGTGATAGGCCGGAACATTTTGGCAATCATACAAGCAAAATTAAAGAGTGATTAAAAGTTTGGTTGTGGAAAGTATTGCCCGTAAAGTATTATCTTACATGATCCAACGTCTATTTTAGATAAATCCTTCATGAAATAGAGTTATCATAATCTGAAAATCTTAACATCAAAAAGAGCTAAAAGGGGGAAGTGAAACAGTCATGACGGAGAAGTGAAACATATGGCGCACTTCCCCCATGTCAGATATCACAAACCTTTTTTCCATTAACTTTTATAACGTAATGACACTGGGCGCATTCTGTCAGACAAATCTTTGAGTCATCGATCGCCATAGAGTTTCGCGAATTTTAACCATGGAAAGTAAAATATTGAACATTCTATACAAATTACTTTCCATGGTTAAAAATTACTCTATGGCGATCGGTGACTCAAAGATTTGTCTGGCAGAATGCGCCCATTGTCAAAGATCAAGTTTCTTGTTAGGTACCTATATTTGTTGTTAAAACTTTGTTGTTTGTGAGCCGATTTCGATGAAACTTGGTTTGGGGCACTATTTTGACAAGAAAACAGCAAGGCAATGTTAAAAATATTAAAAAATCCAAGATGGCGGCCAACTTTTTTGTTTGTGGTCCAATTTGATGAAACTCAGTTTTAGTACTATTTTGATAAGAAAACAGCAAGGCAATGTTAAAAATATTAAAAAATCCAAGATGGCGGCCAACTTTTTTGTTTGTGGTCCGATTTTGATGAAACTCAGTTTTTGGTACTATTTTGATGACAAAATAGCAATGCAATGTTAAAAAAAAAATTGGGACCTTTACTATGGACAACTTACCTACAGCAAACATAGATGAATCATACCTTATTTTAAAGCTAATGACGACTAGGTGTACCGGCTGAAAGCGCATTATTGTGGGATACCGGAATATTGAGATATCTTGGAAAATATTTTATATGAAAAAACTAGTTTTTTTTTAGTTAAAACTGATAGGTTTCATGATCTTCCTTTAATTTAAGATAGTATGTTTCTTAGAAAGATTTGACCCTATTGATTGGTATATTAACCGTACAGGGTGTAATTTTTTGAATCAGTGTGGGTTCGGTTTCCGGATTTTCAAAAAGATTTGAAAGCAGTTTTGCTTCTTTTCATAATAAAGTAACGTCTCTCTTGAGCAAAAACTCCTACCTCCTTTATTTAGAGTACTTTCCCTCGAGGTTCACATAAAAAAATCTGTCCTGTATATGAATAAAAATTAAACATGTGTACTTACTAAGTTACTTAATCTTAATACTTAGCAAATTGTATTATTAATAATAATTATATCACTGCAAGAAAACAATTTTTCTTAACCTAAGGATTGTCTAATCTTAAAAGATTTTGATCATTTTCTCAACATTCCCATAAGTTAATGAAAAATAAGCTACATATCTATAATCTACGTGAAATTGTCTAAAAACTACCATAAGTTTCATTTGTGTCCGCGAAGCGGGTCATAAAGGTCCCAATCTCTTTTGGACCCTATTTTATGAGAATTTGATAAATTTTGGATATTAACGGTTTTAACATGATCCTTTTGTCCTGTTTTTAATTAAATGGACTCAATATTTAAAGCTATTTTGGCCACTATTTCACTTCCCCCTTGTCAGGGGTAAGTGAAACACTTCTTAGCCTTTATATTCTTTTCGTGATTTTGTTGCATATAGCATTACTTTAGATATTTATATTCATACCGTTAAAGGCTGATTTAATTAGGAGTACATTGCCTACCCAGCTACTTTAATTGCGAGTTTTATAGCTTTACTAAACCTTGTTAAATAAAAATAAAAATAAAGTATGTTTCACTTACCCCTCCTGACTATATAAGGAATAGTTCGTACAATTAAAACTAAATAAAGCTACATCTACCGACTTGAGAGTCATAAAAACCAACTAGCTACAGCCATACTTGACACTCAAACCATAAAGCGACTGAAGAGAACACCACTGGCCACCATTTGACTGGGGTCATTATTATGTGGGGGACATCATGTCTTTGGATGTGAAGTCCTAAAATCCCTGATTGCAACCAATTTGATAAGGGCCTAAAGGCTGATTGCAGATTGAGAAAGGAGAAAAAAAAAGTTTATACATTTATGAGATAAGCTTAAAAACTTTGAACTTATCAAATTATATAATGCCGGTCTTCCCCGCATTGACCTTATAAAAAAGATTATGTAATCAAAAATTATTACTTCATGAAAGTTTCAAAGAAAAAGAATAACTATATTAGAAGCACTGAATTAAGAATGCTCATGTGTTTTGTAAAATTGTACTTATCTATATTTTTCATTGTGCTTTATGAGGATAAGGATATTATATGGGGAAGATCTAAATAAAGAAAGAACTACATCTCTGAAACATTTCTTTATTGAAATTGAAATGTTACAAGAGTGAATATAAGCTATAATAATATATAGTACTACATCTAAGCTATCCTATACAATAGTAGGTATCACAGATCGGTATTTACACAATAATTGGAATGTTGACAATAGACAGAAACCAGGTAGGTAGGTACATATTACACTAAAGATCAAAATATAACCATCACATAAAACTAAAACATGAACACATCTCATATTATATTGTAATTTACTGATAGCCACAACAAAGGGCGATAAACATTTTGTCGTTTTCCACATTACACATAAATTCTAAAGTTTTACAATAGGTATTATTGACACAATTATTTTATTTGTGTTGACGCCATGAGAATGAATGTCTCAAAATGGTGACCGTAGAGAGTCGTGTTGGCGTCGTCACGACTCTCTATTTGGATTTCGCAATAGTATAAGCCCATTAGGAGCTGTATGCATTATGTAATTATTTAGAATTTGGTAAAACAGCTGATACGCGCAAGCTGGACGATCAGCTGTTTTAGAATACCTGGTAGACGGCCGCCTGCGGCAGGTCGAGGCAAACTGCGCAGCACAAGATGCCCCCGAGCCTGTGCTCGAGCTTTTCATTTGGCTCTTTGTCTAGTTTGCGCTTCTTTGCCATAGGCTCCTCCTCATCTTTCGCATCTACAGCGATTGCGTTTTTGCTTGATGAGGGGATGGGTTCGCTTTCTGGAGCCTCGTCCATTGCGTGCGCGAAATTTTTTACAGAAATGTAGAACAATATTATCAATAAATTTTATATAGTGTTATAAAAAACAAAAACAAAACACTGACTTGACTGCAATGCAAGCAACAACACAGAACAAAATTTACTCAGGCAGGCAAGCAAAGTCGGAGGCGCGTTCCAAACCTACACTCAGAGTGCAACGTTGTATAGTATTTGGTGCAACCTAACCACAACCGAACGCTCTAACGGCGTTCCAAACATTTGAGCGTGACGTTCGGTTGACACAACCGTGTCGTTCCAAACGTCAGAGCGTTGCAATGCAACCAAACAACCATCAAAAATGATGGTTGTAAAACGCTCTGACGTTTGTCTATAGAAAAAATGTCAATGTCATTTGACATTATTTTATATTTTTGATGTTTTTATGTCTAATTTTTAAAATAATCATGGTAGATCCTCAAAAAACGGATTTTATTTGATTTAGTATAAAGAAAAGTTTAACTTATTCGTATTCCAAATGGAAAATGAAGAATTTGTATTGACATTGACATTTAAAGTTCTTGGTAGTTCCAAACCTTAGAGCGAGTTACAAAACAACCAAACAACCGACGCTCGAACGTTCTGAACGCAACCCGGCGTTCCACGTTGCGTTCAGAACGTTTGAGCGTCGGTTGTTTGGATGTTTTTTAACTCGCTCTAAGGTTTGGAACGACCAACGGGTCTACCGGCTAAAAATAATGAAGTTAATGTTAACTGTAAGTATGTGATACATTGCTTCTTTTCTTTGGTAAGTTTTTATTTGTGCCAAAACAAAGTAGCAATGTATCACATACTTACAGTTAACATTAACTTCATTGTTTTTAGCCGGTAGACCCGCAAGAACTTTAAATGTCAATGTCAATACAAATTCTTCATTTTCCATTTGGAATACGAATAATAAATCAAATAAAATCCGTTTTTTGACGATCTACCATGATTATTTTAAAAATTAGACACGCTCAAATGTTTGGAACGCCGTTAGACCGTTCGGTTGTGGTTAGGTTGCACTCGGAGTGTAGGTTTGGAACGCGTCTCAAACATTTGAGCGGAGCGTGACGTTCGGTTGACACAACCGTGTCGTTCCAAACGTCAGAGCGTTGCAACTAATGGTGGTTAATATATCATACAGCCGTTATAAATAAAGGCTTTATAAATATAACGTATAACGTCCGTTATATTCAAGCTCCCAAAGAGCTTTAATATATTATATTCCTCTATAATATTTGGACTTATTGTTATGAAATGTTATGAGAGCGTTATGCGTTGCGCGAGTGAGTGACTGAGTGAGTGATTTGAAAGGGCTTTAATATATTAGTTATAATAAAGCTTTAACCACAGAACAGACTACGTCATTTATCATGTGAGGCAAACCTGCGCTAGGTTATTCGGTGAGTTTAATAACGTTCCTTGGCTCTGTCAGCTCTGTGTTATCCGCGAAGTCTCTGATTTTGTCGTATTGTGTTGTGCTATTTGTAATTTTGTTAAGTTTAATAGTATTTGATAAGACTTGACAAGAGGGAGTAAGTACAAGCTTATGTTTAAAAAAAATAAAAAAAGAGGGAATAATAAAGAATAAAATAGAGAAAAAGATAAAAATAGTTAGGCTGACATCCCACTATTTAAAAGAAATAATGTGGATGGATGAAAGAAAACTCGTATGCAGTATGAAGCGGGCTTTGTGTAGACAGACATGCAGGACCGATATTATAGATTAAAAAAAAACGGCCTACACAAACAAAGACCTGCGTGCAGTGGCCCTGCGGCAGTCCTTTGATTAGCCCACTTAAAAGTACGAGAGGCATGAAATAATAGAACTGGAATGAACGAGAAAACAATTGTAAAAGGGCTCGACTCCGAATCTGAAAAGCGAAAAAAAAAACGTAACGTAAAAATGATATAAAGCTTTAAATAATAAAGCTCTATCTAATATAACCTCAATAAACGTAAAGGCTATATAGCTTTTATTTTGTTTGAGGTTAGAGCTTTATTATAGCTCTTAAAAAAGCCTAATAAATTATTAAAGCTTAAAGCTTTTAATATAATATTGGAAAACAGCCGTTATGAACACCTTTGGTTGCAACCAAACAACTATCAAAAATGATGGTTGTAAAATGTCAATGTCAATGTCATTTGACATTATTTTGTATTTTTGAAGTTTTTATGTCTAATTTTTAAAATAATCATGGTAGATCGTCAAAAAACGGATTTTATTTGATTTAGTATAAAGAAAAGTTTGAATTATTCGTATTCCAAATGGAAAATGAAGAATTTGTATTGAAATTGACATTTAAAGTTCTTGGTCGTTCCAAACCTTAGAGCGAGTTAAAAAACAACCAAACAACCGACGCTCAAACGTTCTGAACGCAACCCTGCAAACAAAGAAGAGTAAAATAATATTGCTTGACTGAGGCGCGTTCCAAACCTACGCTCCGAGTGCAACCACATTAGAGCGTGACATTCGGTTGTCACAACCATCCCGTTCCAAACGTCATAGTCCGGTCGTGGGACATTAAATTTCATAAAAAAGTTTTGATATACTAAAAGTTTTCATTTTTGGCGAGTGTATAGATTATGTGCATTGTGAGCTATTTTTGAAAAGTTAGAAGTTTTATGCCGGTGCTTTAGGTATAGTTTAGGTATTTCGTAATATTTCGTTTAACTTCATTTATATAGAATTAAAGTTTGAAATGTTGATTGTTTCATAATAAGAACTATGTTATCATCATGTTGTAAAAAAATTAGAAAGTTAATATATGTGTAACTGCGTAAATCACAAAATCACTCTTTTGTGTTCGAATAAAATTTTAAAATTTCTGAAATCTTATTTTAAGACTTTCAGTGGTTAGATATAGCTGTTGAACAAAGTTTAGAAAGTTATGTGGTGTGCTTCTTTGATAAATTCATTTTTCTTTCGTAATATACGCAATAATGAATTAAAGGGTTGCGTTCAGAACGTTTGAGCGTCGGTTGTTTGGTTGTTTTTTAACTCGCTCTAAGGTTTGGAACGGTTGAATGGTTGTTTGTTGCAACGCTCTGACGTTTGGAACGACACGGTTGTGTCAACCGAACGTCACGCTCAAATGTTTGGAACGCCGTTAGAGCGTTCGGTTGTGGTGATGTTGCACTCGGAGTGTAGGTTTGGAACGCGCCTCTGCTCCCTAAACATTACCCATCTGTCACTGTCACTGTCATTTTGATTAATTTATTCAAAAACTGCAAGAGTATCAGGCATAAAAAGCCTGATTTATTATTCCTTCTTCACAAATATAAACCAGCTGTCTTTGCCGTTTCGGAGACATGGCTTAAACCGGGTACCCCTTTTAGGGTCCCCGGGTATGCTTGTCTCCGGGATGACAGATGCGATGCAAAAGGTGGTTCAGCCATCCTAATCCAGAGAAATATCCCCTTCTCCCAAATTGATTTCCCTCCCCATCCCGAGGACTACCAAATTGTTGGCTTAAAAGCTATGGGCATATCTTTTATCTCCATATACATCCCTTATCCCAATCACAATATAATTTTAGACATTAAAAATACGATATCCCGCATTAATGGTCGTAAAATTCTCTTTGGCGACTTTAACTGCCATCACCCTCTTTGGGGCTCCAAACATAGTTGTCCAAATTCTGCCTCCCTGATAGAATTTGTTGATGACTTAAATCTCTGCGTATGCAACGACGGATCCGAAACACGTAGAGTTGCACCTGGTCAAAAGAAGAGTTGTGTCGACCTAACTTTAGCCACCCCCGAATTATTTTCTCGTTTAACCTGGAAAACTATGACCCTTACACATGGCAGTGACCATATCCCCATCTTATGCACTCTCGACTGTCCATCCCCGCAAAAGACTGACATTCCTCCCCTCCTAAAATATAAAACGAAGCAAGCCGACTGGGAAATTTTTGCAGCTAGCGTAGACTCAAAATTAGACCTATTTCATTCAATTCACGATAATAACTATATTGAAATGTACAATTTGTTTATATCTACTCTAACTGAAGCTGCGGATGAGGCGATCCCGGTGAAGAACTCTGCACATAAGTTTATCTCTTCTCCTCCATGGTGGGACACTGAATGCACCGCTGAAGTCAAATTACGCAACGAGGCTGAGCAAGAATTCGCAAGAGACCCGAGCAGTATGTCAAATTATCTCAATTACCGAAAAACCACTGCAAAATCGAAACGTGTACTCTGCAAGAAAAAAGCTCTCGGATGGCACAACTTTTGCGAATCCTTGTCTCCTCGCACTCCAGCCTCCACCGTCTGGAAAAAAATCAACTCATTCCGCAGATCAGTTGATACTACATGCCCCTCCTCCAATGAGACTGACTCCTGGCTTCCCGAATTCTATGACAAGCTTGCACCCCCTTCTGCTGCTTGTGAGAACTCATTTCCCACTTATCCACAACCCACTCCGTCTGACACTATGGATTCGCCTTTCTCCTTTGCAGAGTTATATAGTTGACGGTTTGAAGGATAGCGCCCCGGGCATAGACGGCATTCCATACTCCTTTATTACTCACTTATCTGACAGGGCTAAAAAGATTTTGCTAGACATATTCAACAACATCTTTATTAACGGGCAGCCCCCTAACTCCTGGAAAACACAAATCGTAATTCCTATTCTAAAACCGGGGAAGAATCCTAAGGATTCCTCCTCATATCGTCCTATAGCCTTATCGTCTACCCTATGTAAAATATTTGAACATTTAGTTAAAAACAGATTGGAATGGATCGTCGAGAGTAAGAACATCCTATCCAAGCATCAGTTTGGCTTTAGAAGGGGCATGGGCACCCTGGATAGTTTAAGCATACTTTCCACAGATATCCGCCGCGCTTTCTCTGAAAATGCCTCAGTGGTTGGCGTCTTCCTGGACGTGACCTCTGCATATGATAATGTCCAGCTTCCTCTGCTCAGGCAGAAATTGCACCATCTGAGTCTTCCAGTGAGGTTGATCAATTTCATATGTAACCTGCTCATGTCTAGAACAGTTAACCTACGAGTGAATGGGGAGCTGCAGCCATCGAGATTGATCTGGAAGGGTCTTCCACAAGGTTCGGTGCTGAGTCCCTTACTTTATAACCTCTACACGTACGATCTTGACAGAACTGTATCCAGTTTCTGCAGCATCCTACAGTACGCAGATGATATCGCCCTGTATGCTACATCCAAGGACCCCGAAGAAGCAAAGTCAAGAGTCAACTCTGCCTTATACTACTTGGACAATTGGCTCTCTGACCATGGATTATCCTTATCTCCAGCAAAGTCCAAAGCAATCCTCTTTACACGTAAAAGATCCATCCCGACCTGATATTTCTTTAAGGGGGCAGCCAATTGAGATCGTCAGTAACTGTAAATTTTTGGGTGTGATCTTTGACTCTAGGATGACAGGCGTGCCACACTTAGAATACATCAGCAGAAAGGCGGAAAAAAACGTCAATATTCTAAGATCTCTGTCAGGAGTGCATTGGGGATCTCATCCGACCAGTCAAAAGTTGTTATATAATGCGGTTGTTCGAAGCCACTTTGACTATGGAAGCTTCATATTGGAACCGTGCAACAAAGCCGCTCTGAACAAACTAACTCTAATTCAGTCAAGGTGTCTCCGGGTCATTGCAGGTGCTATGAGATCGTCCCCATTAAATGCCCTCCAAGTCGAGTGCCTCGACCCTCCATTGAGCCTCAGACGTCAAATGATGTGTGATAGATATTTTATTAATATATCCCAATACTCAAATCACCCCCTTTTAGACAAACTGCAAAATTTAAGCAATCTTACAAATTCTTCCCCATACTGGACTCACAAAGAAACCCCCCCTTTGGTTAAAAGTTTTAAAAATCTCTCTGATCTCCCTGCTACGATATCGAAATTGCCTCGAAACTCTCTGTTTGAGGTTCCTTTTGAGGCCCTCATATTCCAACCCAACATCCAACTAAATTTCGGTTTAACAAAAAGCACTACCGATGCTAATAAAATTTTCCAAGACATCTTAAGTAAAAATTGGGAAGGATGGCTCACCTTATTTACAGATGCATCAAAACTGGAGGATGATGGAAATGTAGGTATCGCAATTTGGCTGCCCAAGTACAGGATTATTATTAATTTTAAATGTCCCTCCCTCCTCAGCGTAAACACGGCTGAAGCCTTGGCTATTCTCGAGGCTGTTCTATACGTTCAGTCCCATAGTTTAAATAAATCTGTTATTTTATCTGATTGCCTCAGTTGCCTCCAAGACATAGCAAAACCGCCTTTTAATGCTAGGCATAACTTCAGTATTATTCTTAAAATTAGAGAAGCCCTGTTACAATGCTCTAGATCAAATATAGAGGTTGTCCTGGCTTGGATTCCAGGGCATAAAGGAATTGAAGGCAACGAACTCGCGGATACGTATGCTAAAAATGCCATCACATGTGGTTTAGAATATCGCAATGAGTGCTATGCGCGAGACCTACGCTTTGGCTCTAAATTCAAAATGAAAGATAAATGGAACAATATATACAAAAGATCCCTTGAGGTGAAAGGTAAACACTATGGTTCTCTACAACCCGATATCCCAACTAAACCCTGGTTCTTTCGTCATAAATCTATACCAAAGAATGTTGCATCCACAATTATCCGATTAAGACTGGGCCACGTATGCACCCCTTCGTTTTTGGCTAAAATTAGAGTTAAGGACAGCTCGCTCTGTGAATGTGGACTGGATGAAGGAACCCTTGAACATATATTTTTCGACTGTCCGAAAATTACCACCCCACTGTACGAAATTCTAACCAAAAATGTTTGTCGCCCTATTAATATAAAATTTCTACTTTCTCAGGTTCATACATCCATCGCATACATTCTCTGCAAATTCCTTATTAAAAACAAAATAAAACTGTAAATTAACCCGTCCCCTCCCTCGCTTTATATATTTGTACCGTGTTGTGGTGTCATGTGTCGTTTTGTATATGTTGTATTTGTCCATTGTTTCAGACTCAAGGAAAACTTTTTATTCGATAACTAACTGTACAGTATCTCTAAAAACCGAACAGTATCGTAATACACTGTGTCTTTTTACTCGGACATTGGCAGAATCGTCACGTAAAACGAGACGCAGCCATCCACCATAAAAAGTTGAAGTTGAAGTTCATACGAGGGGGGCGTCTGCTTTGATTTCTGATTAAAGTTTTAGGTAATTCAACTAAAATAGGGAAGTGGTCACTACCATAAGTGGAAGATAGACGATTCCAAGTCAAGGATGAAGCAAGATTAGGAGTACAAATTGTAAGGTCAGGCGCACTATCGCCTTCGTGAGGCAATGTTCGTCGTGTCGGAAGTCCTGTAAGAATACAAAAATTATTCAATTCTGTGAAGTCTAAAATTCTGGAGCCATAATAATTAGATTTTGCGCTGCCCCAGGCTTGGTGTTGAGCATTAAAGTCACCCATTATAAGGATTGGCTTTGGGAGTTGGGAGATGATGGTATCTAATTCATTGTAAACGGAGGATGTTGGATGAGGAATGTATAGAGAAACAAAGCAGATATTATTAATAGAAGCGGCTATAATTGACAGGTAACTACTATGGTTAATAGGAATGTGCTGAAAGGATAAAGAATCATTAATCAATAGGACTACACCGGCATAAGAGTCTGATCGATCTTCTGCGAAAGTAGTGAGGTATATTAAAAATACTATTTGGCTTAAGCCATGTTTCCTGTAGAGCTATTACTACAGGTTTATGTACATTTATTAAATGAAGTAAATCACTTTTCTTATTGTTAATGCTTTGACAATTCCACTGTAGGATTGATGACATATGATCCATTATTTGATTTTTTATTAACGTTATTTACATTTTCAGGTGCAGCGTTGGACGGTTCAGACATATTTTCTGAATGAGACAGAAAGTTTATTAGGGCAATAATGAGATCTCTGGTTAACATGTTGCAGAAAGGGTTTTTCTCATTAATTGTGCCAACAGAGGGTAAAGGAATATCATAATCTTTTATCAAGGCAGCATGAGCTTCCTTATCATAACCCTTACTATACTGTTTTGGAGGACTGTTAGATTTAGTAAAAACAGTTTTTTTATATGAATGTGTGTTTGGTTTATTATTATTGCCATTATGAATTTCATAAGTTTGTTTTAAAGGGGAAGAATGAGCAGCAGTCGAGGTTAAGACTTCGGAATAAGATTTAGTAACGGGAGGGTGTAGTTTAAGTGCTTCAGCATAGGAAATGCAATTATTGGCCATTGATTCCTTTATAGATTTTTGCCTATTAAATTCTGGACATTTTCGATTGGTTGCATAATGAGACCCTGAGCATAAGCAGCAGACTACATCCTCCTCGTCAATATTACAACTCTCACCTGTGTGATTGTTGCCACATTTGAAGCACCTAGGAACAGATCGGCACTGACTCTTAATATGGCCATATCGGCAACAGTTAAAACATTGTACTGTAGGATAAATATATAGATCAACCGGGAGAGAGTTGTAGCATAAAAAAAATCTTTTTGGTAATACCTGTCCATCAAATGTAAGAATTACTGTCTCAACTGGAATATATGTTGCTTTACCTTCTATCACATTCTTTCTATTTATACGCCTAACCTTTAATATATGTCCACATCCAATAGGAACAGTTATATTTTTAAGGATTTCATCTTCAGACCAATCAGTTGGTACTCCTCAAACTACTCCCATACGAGTGACCGAGAATGTATGAATGAATGCTTTGTAGTTATTATTTATCAGGGCTTGATTATTAATAAATGCATTTGCATCAGAGAAATTGACGAATGACAATAAAACTTTGTTTCTACCTATTCTTTTAAGACTACCATTGACTATGTTTTTAATACAGTTGTTTTTGAGAAAACGGCCAAAAGAAATAGGGTGAATGATTACATTATCATTTGGGCTAGACTGTGTCTTTTGGACGTGGACTATATATGGGGCAGAGTCACAAGACTGGTACAGAAATCTGCCAACGGGCTCACGAGAGTCGGCATCTTTAGTTTGGGTTAAGATAGGTTGTGGTTGTGGCACTGAAGAAGATGGAATTGACTCACTGGGAGTTTTAAAAGCCGCTGAGGATTCCTTTAGTACGGTAAGTTCGCAGTGACAATCACTTTCGCAGTTAATATCTGAAGAAGACCTATGGCATCTCCTTTTTTTATTACAATGCTTACAAATTTTTTGTGATGTTACTCTTTTGCGTTTATGGTGATTGACATTACTCTTACTTTCCGACGCATCTGTATCTAGAAAAGAGCCTTCCGTATCCATTCCTGAACCATCATGTGAAATCGTAACAATATGGGACACCTGGAGGGATGTCCCCCCAGGGTCCTCGGGCTCAGCCATGCAAAAATATACTTAAGAACTTACCAATACGTTGAAACTATAAACAATAACACTTAAACTAAATAAATACACAATATTTACAATATTAACACTTATCTGATCCTATTATTTACAGGGAAATAAGTAATAATTAATAAGAAAACCAAAAAAGACACCCGCCACAATCAAGGTTTCCCGCGCTTTTTTTCAACAAACTTAACTACCTACACAAATTAATTTTATTTGTTAAAATACTTTAAATGTTGCCGCCATGTTTCTCTGACATGACAGATGACCTATCATCAAAGAACGAGAAAGAATGAGGAAGAGTGAGACAAATATAGTCGCCATCAAAATTCGTGTCCGTTTCATAGAATCTTTTTTTGTATGGAAGTTGCGACAGACTGCCCTCACGAAAGGAACTATAATTTGAAATGGACTACTCTATCCAGAAGCGCACCATACTCTAAGACTCTACCGAAGCAAATTATTTTTAGTTTGAAATCATTGGCCTGATTTTTTTTTTTCTATTTAACTGGACTGGCTGTCTGTATGGTTTGACAGCAAAGTTTTTGTGCCTATTTGAAACGCCACTAGCATGTGTCTAAAGAACTAATTTTGTCATTTTCGACAAGTTTGAATGGAAGTTTTAAGTTGTTTATAGGGCTATCGGCAACGATATATCAAAACAAAGTTTAGATGCGTTATGCGCCAACATCATGCAATTTAAAACAGCGACAGGTACTGCAGATACACACATTGACATTTTACGTCAAGAGTGGGACAAAAATGAACGCCACCATACGGAGTCCCTGTCGTTAGAAAGAGATAAACAGACATCATAAGTTTTGTTTGATACGCTGCATGCTCATTGGCGTGTCTCGCTCTTTGTAAAAAAACGGCTGATTAGAGTAATACAAAATACGAAATACATTTTACGGTTAAATACAGTACTTACGTGTGAAATGAATAATTTTTCCGATCTCCGACTGTTGCTGTACAATTTGCACATCGTTTATAGACGCAGGAAGGCATTTTTGATCAGAATGTCACGTTTTTTTAGTGTCTGACTGACGAGAGTGGTGTGTGTTTACATGTCACGAGCCTGTGCCTGACTAATTGAAAGTCGGGCAATTACCTTACTTTCGTCTTGCCATTGTGGAGTGCGGGTAACGCATCTAAACTTTGTTATAATATATCGTTGGCTATCGGTATTTGCGTCGACATAAGCACATCATTAGATTTAGTACCCTGTACACACGCTACGTCCTACAGCGCCAAAATGGTGGAAATCAAATAGGCACAAAAACAGTTTGACAGCAGCCAGTCCAGTGTAATAATATAGAGGTCAATGTTTGAAATACATAATTATCTTGGTTCTAGAGTTAAGTAATTTATTTATACAGAGGCTTGCTTTCAAGTCACAACTTTGTTTTTTTTGGTAAAGAACCAAATGCAGAGATGACAGTACTTTTGGTGCCAGTCACATTGGTAGTGAGCGGTTGCTGCACAAGTCCTGGTTGCTTAATAGTTGGCTTGGCTCCCACATTTGGTGCAGCTTGATCCCACTTTGATTTTCTCTTTTTTTCGTCATCACTCTCAGTCTTTTTTGCAACTCCCGATATAAAGTCAATTTTTGATAACTTTTCCTTCTTTTCTTTCTCTCTTCTATCCATTTCATGTTTCTGAACACGAGATAACTCATCATAATACGACTCTTTACCCCATTTTAGTGGATCATATATTTCAGGAGGGTAGTTTGTGTCCAGTTCATTTATATGACAAAATTCAATAAGCTTTTCATAAATACTGGGGTTTCTAAAGTTCTTTTTATCTTGGATAATCTTATTCATGTCTAAACCTTCATTTAGCATTCGACTGTAAAATTTGGCTATTGACTCTTGTAGTTCTTTTGGGCATTTCCCTGCAGGCTCGGCCGGTATGGTGACGCCGTCCTGCGAGTCGTCGGGGTCAGAGCGCGGAACCGCCTCGTCGGTGTCGGTCTCCATGGACAGCCGGCGCATGTCATCTTGGTCCTCGGCCGTGGGCGACGACTGCTCCTCGTCCGACACGATCGTGTCATCCACATATGACACTAACCGCCGCTTGGGCGAAGGCGGCGCCGATGCTGACTTGCTACTGTCTTCGACTTTCTTTGGGCTCACAGGGGCTGATTGTGTCTTTGCTTCGTCTCTTTCTGGTGTCTGCTCTTCTACTATGCTTTCCTCTCCTTCTGAATCGGTGTAGGTTGCTGTTAACGAAGCTAGTGCTTGAGAAGTCATTTCGCTGGCAGAACTTAGCTCAAATATTATTAATTTAAAACATTTCGTTAAGGTTTACTTATCCAGCACAGATATTTTTTTAAATTTACAATGGTTGTATTGTTGTGTTCATGAATAGAATAGAACGAAAATCCTTTTTGAAATTTCCAGAATATTGCAGACGCTAATTTCCTAATTTCAGTTTTCAGAGCACAGAATAAACATACAAGCGTCAAGTCAATTAGTAATCTGTGCAACAAGCGTCACTTTTGACAGAACGCTCACAGTGATTGGGCGGTTTTCCACTTACCGGCACGGCGACGGGACGGCAACGGCGACGGCACGGCTGCCGTGGCAGCATAAATGTATGTGTTTATATGGCAATGGCACGCTTTTCCACTTGCCGGCGACGGCGACCGACGGCGACGGCACGGCCCGTTGACCCCCACCGATGCCGCCGCCGGCCGGCAAATCTGTGTATGTTTTGTATACGTACGTAGCCGTGTGCGTGTGTGTGTGCGCGCGCGGGGCAGAGTACAGCCTGTACAGTCGCGAACGCAAGTGAACGCAACCTTATTGTTGACAAGCTTACATTTGAGGTCGTATGCACTTATTTTGGGGATGTATTTAATAGCACTTTAAATTTAATGAAACCAGCTATAAAATTGTATATAATCACTTTAAAATAATGATAGATCTATAATTTAATACTATCACTACAAAAATAATGGTTTGCACTATAACAGCTGTGTCCCAACTCCGAAACCATTTAGTTTCTGTCCAACCATGTCAGACTGTGAGAAGGTAAGATGATAACAACTTGTGGTATAATGCATACACGCCAGCAGGTCGGTTTTGGCGTTGTTGGTCACAATGGAACCTAACCTCCTCCTCGTCTCCTCTCTCGCTGCGCTCGCTCGTCGTCGCACCTAGTCGTTTGTTACCAGCACTAAAGTCATAAAATTAATTTGTATGGTGCAAAGTATTATTTTAGTATATAGTTTCAACTGTAGATTTACAGTTTTTTCGATATATTTTTTTCTTTATTGTGCTAGCGCCATCTATTCTATTCGCTGCGTAAGCCATACCAACACAGTTTTGGCAAAGTCTACGGTACGGCATACGTAATATTCAACTGATTGCACAGATGGCGTTAGTGGATAAACTGTTTTTCGATCGGTGCGTACTGTCGAAAACTGTTTTTGAAAAAATTTAGTATCCTTCTTTTTGATTGTTTCACATAAATTCTCCAACAGATTATTAAATGTTTCTTGAGTCATTCGGAAATAGTTAAAGAATAGCTTATTGTTCATTTTTAGTTTATCAAATAAAGTATAGTAAGAACCCTCTAAATACCTAACTTTAATAAGTGGATCGTCCCAAAAATTTACTTTTCTACGCTGTAGATATTTTCTCCTTAAATGTAAAAGGTAGAGCAAATAAATAGTACGACGACTAGACGAGGACATTTTTAAGTCTTGTAAAATTGGCGTGCGTGTCTGTACTGAGCGTAGCCCGCGCCGTCGCCGTCGCTGTCGCCGTCGCCGTCGCCGTCCCGTCGCCGTGCCGGTAAGTGGAAAACCGCCCATTAGGGGTGCATTCCGAGTCACGCTAACAGCGATTTCATCGCGCTGTTTCGCGTACCTACCGAATCATCGTGAGCTCGATAATAACAGCCCGTGTGACGTCACTGATTGCGTCATAACATCCGCCATCTTGCGATTACGCCGGCCCATGCTCCGTCAAGCTGGGTTGCGTTCAGAACGTTTGAGCGCCGGTTGTTTGGTTGTTGTTTTAACTCGCTTTAAGGTTTGGAACGACCAAGAACTTTAAATGTCAATGTCAATACAAATTCTTCATTTTCCATTTGGAATACGAATAATTTAAACTTTTCTTTATACTAAATCAAATAAAATTCGTTTTTGAGGATCTACCATGATGATTATTCTAAAAATTAGACATAAAAACATTAAAAAATACAAAATAATGTCAAATGACATTGACATTTTTTCTATAGACAAACGTCAGAGCTATAAAACAGCTCCCAAACTGTCAAACCGTGCGTCATGGTACGCTTCGTCCATACATAAAAAATGGTGAACGGTTTAAGAGCGTGAGCGTGTGCGATTAAAGCAGGCCCTCCGCAGGCCTGCTAAATCGAGGTCATGGTACGAAAAAGTAATGCCGTTCAATATAAGTCCTGCTATAAGAGCTCATAGTAAGGCCCCAGTGATGATCATTTTAAGCTGTCAGTTCAGTTACAAAATAGGCCTGCAAGACAGGACCATTTAATTATTGTCTTATAATCTAGACTATACCTGGGAAATCAATAGATATGATGATGTTAATGAAGGTCTAACAAATAAAAAAAATATAGATTTTATAAAAACAAATTTTAAACATTATTTCTTAGTTTAAGTCCAAAGAAACATTTTAAGTATTTCGTAACAAACAAATAATGGTTTCGAAATGTCAGAACTCAGTGTATCTCATGCGCACGCACACAAACGCTTTCATTTCAACTCGGCCGCACCGCACGCCTCGGTGTGTAGGACGACGCACACAGGCGCGGTTTGTTGCGCGCGTTACATTGCGTGTGTTTGCAATGCTTTTCTGATGTGAAACATCTATTGATGAGTGGGTCTTCAGCTTCCTCATAGGCTATAGAGAAATTCTAAGCATGCCATATTTTAAAGCACAATAGGAGCAATCAAACTTCCAAACATAATAATAGCAGCCATCAAAAGCTCGTTACCATGAGTCGTTTTATGTGTGCGAGCTGGCGACACGTGTCTACAGCTTACACATGCCGTTAAGGCAAACCAGTGAGGTTAGGGTTTTAGACTATAGTCAGAAATTTAGAGCATAATTGCAGCAATAAGATCCAAAAAAAACAACCATCACACTCAAATACTGTTGAAACTACGAGCATAAAACTGTGTGCGAGCTGGGGACCCGTGTCACTGGCTTGCACAGCTGTATTTTCGTAATTATTTAAGCTACGATTATGTACTACATCTCAAAATTTTCAGCCGAATTGCAGCATAAGGTTCCAAATTTTTCAAAACTCTAACTCGAAAGGTTTTTGAGCTACGAGCCGATATCTATGTGTAAGCTGGAGACCCGTGTCACCAGCTGACACATGGTGAATTGCTGTAACGGTATATGTTAGAGCTTCGTTTTAAAGATCAAATGATATGTTATAATTGCAGCACACACGATGCATAATTTCAAATCTCTGGGCCTCTTATATTCGAAATTATAAGCCAAAAACCGTTTTCCCGCCAAAAAATTCAAAATAATGGCTCGGATGCGGCTAATCGCGCCGTTGCCGTTCCGTGCGCTACACTATTGCAAACGAATTTAAACCTAAGAGCTAGTATTATTTTGAGTTATTTTAATTTGTGCTCTCGATCGTTTTAATTTATGTGCTGAGAATTTTAGTCTATGAGGTAGGAGCCGATATAACTGGTTACCTAATTTAATAGAAAAGCAAAGTCTATTTATTTAGGAATGTTTATATCGCTATGGTATGTACTTAATTTTATTTCATTAACACGTTTTTATTAGGTTACTTTCTCGTTTGTTTGTTTGTTTGTCTATAAAGTTACTATATTGATGTAGATAATATTACTATATTGAGTGCTTTTACCCGCGTTTTTTTATACCCGACTTCCTAAAAAGGAGGAGGTTCTATGTTCGTCTGTATATTTTTTTTTTCAAACGTTATTACATTAGGTAAACTCCCAAGTTGGTCCCATTTTTTAAAATTTGGAAATCAGTTCAGTACTTTTCAAGTAATCTTGAAAAAAAGCACGAAAATAGTATGATTTTGTGTGATTTACCTCGATGATAATGGTCGTATTACTTCTTTGTTTATGAACTGAATAACATAATTATTTTTAGAGAAGAGGGATATCTTAAGTGTAGGTTCTTTAACCGACTTAAAAAAGGAGGTTCTGAGTTTTACCCGTATGTATGTTTCTCCGCGATTATCTTACGTTTGGCTGAGCCGATTTTTCTACATATTATAATATACCTTACCTACAAGGTATCTACACTCAAAATAAAAAAATAAAAAATAGTTTAAAAAAAACAAAAAACTTTTTTTTCTCGATAAATTAATGTTCGTGCTAATAGTCTTTAGTGCTAAACTGCTAATGAAACAGAGCGCGCGCACACGGCAGCCATTGCTATATTAACACGGCTTTAACAATAGTTCCTTGGTGCGCGAACAGATGGCGTGAAAAAATAAATCCATTGTTTGGTTGCAGCACTTATGTCAGAATCAGAGCGCGGGCACACGGCTATAACAATAATTCCTTGGTGCGCGAACAGATGGCGTGATTTTGTTTTTTACTGTTCATAGGATTATCATTTTAGTTTAGTGCCGTAGAAAATAAAAACCATATTTGGTTGCACTTTTGTCAGAGCGCGCGCGCACAAGTCCGTTACATTACAGACGTCGTCGACCATACTTACGCGTTTAAATGTTGAACTGTCTTCATTTCTCTTTTTTCAAATAACCGATCATACATAACTGGAGAGGATACGTAAAAAAAAGTGTAAAACTATAAAAGTAAAGAAAGAAGAAAAACAAAATGACAAAATTGATTTTATATCAGAAAAATTAATAAAAAACCATAAACCAATCGATAACCAGTTCAAAGAAAAGGAAATATCCTTGACATTAAAACCTCACGATATATGTTTACTCAGAAATGGCTCCAACATCGGAAGTTTATTTATGTATAACACTGGTGCGTTCGACAGTATAGCACATCTGTTTGCAGCAATATGCACTTTAAAGAAAAATATACTACAGGCTTTAAAAACTGGTAATGACTTGTTTGCTAATTTAATAATATCAATGGCTCTAAATCGACCAGATATTTATGAAATCAGGGATAATCTTCTAAATTTACACTTTAAATCAGAAGCAAATGCTTCAATAATCAATTGTGAATGCAACGTCACTTATATTATTGATAAATACCTTACTTCTAGTTATTGCAAAATAATATGTGCTAAAAGCTGCACAAACATTACATGCTCTGTAAACCATGCGAATATTATTACAAGATCTACAGGGTTTGTGCCAATCAATATACAGTTAATACTTGAATCAGGCCCACAGGTATTAGAAGATTCCGCCCTTGAATGCATGATAAAAATGTTCGAGTGCAAGGAAAAATCTTGTGAAGGCTACAATTATTTATAACGTGTATCAATTTTCACAGTTTATTGCAATAGAACTCAATTATGACTCTCCAAACCCAGAAGAAAGCCTCAAATGCGAACTTGAAAAATTTCCTTACCAACTGACTTTTTTTGGCAAAAAATTTTCAAATCTTTTTCTAATGAGCGGTTTTCTGACAGCTGAGAATTTTAGTTTATTTTTATGTTGTTAGATGGCGCTATTCAACTAGGTAGGTTTTTTTTTTATTTTTCCTAGCAGCTGAGTATACATTTAATTATTCAACACTTGACACTGGCAAAAATTACTCCCTGAAGAAGAGTAGATTGCCATAACAACGTCAAAAATTGGCGTTAACTCTTTTCGTCCTTTGCTTTTTTCTTAAAAAGTTACGTACTTAGTTGAACAACGACATCTAGCCGTCTTTTAGGTACTACTACTTTTTTTTTAACTGCCTTTTGAAAACCACTCATTCTTAAAAACAAAATCGTACAAAAGGCAGCCCTGTATCAGTCTGATGACTCTGATGTCAGTTTGCATTTTTTAGTGTACGATCTGTATCATCATTATGCACAATAAAAGTTTTTTTATTTTTTATTATTTATTTATTATTGTGGTATCCCTCACAATGAGGTATGTTGGAAGTTTATGTACAGTTTTATTAATTGAATAACAAAACGGCAAAAATCTTGCTTTAGATTTACAATCGTTCAGAAAAAGCTCTTATTATTTTGTGAAACTTCCATTTTGCCGTATTGTGTAAGTAAGTTGTACTACGATCGAAATCTGATTATACTGTGATACTTAATTGAACTGTTTGCGTTCGTTGGTAGAAAGAATTCCTGAATTTTATTCCCAAAGGTAGGTACGCACTATTGAAGGTGTTCTACGTTCTGCTGTTTATACTAGCCTTCAGGTATGGCTTCCTCTTTAAGTTGTTGTCCATTAGCAGAAATACCATTAGCACTATTCAATAGGGCGTGTCTTTGTTATGTTATAACCAATTACTTACATAGAAGCGTCATTTTAAAATGCTAGTAAGATGTTATTCATGTTATATTATGGATTTTAAACCCAATCCATAGATAACAAACAATGTTATGTTTTAACTATTTTTAATAAAGCTATTCCAAATTTATAAAAGTTTTTTTTACCAATCGTTATTTACTTAAAAACTGTAGTATTTTTATTACTTATCTATTTGCAAGTTAAAAAGTTTGCAAAGTTACCAATTTTTCTTCTTCGTGTCGATGGCTGACCGACCCCTCCTTGTCAAAAAGGTTGGTTTAGTAAATAACTAAACGTGGTATGGTACTTGTACTTTTTATCTATTCTGTGGTATGTTGGCGAAGTAACTGCTTTCTCGGCATCCGCCGTTTACTATATGGACTTTAGTACTATTATATTCTGTGCTTATGGGGACGGCCAGAGCAAAGGAGGCTTACTACGTCCCTAGTCTCTACAACGTTACCAATGTACACCTCCTTCAAAAACCTAACGAAAACAGCTATAATAGGTACTTACATATAAAAATAAACAGCTCTAAAAAGCTAGAAATCTGCATAATTAATTAATAGAACAAAATCATGGGACCACCAGAAAACAAGGGTAAGTAGGTACGCATATCAAATATAAAAAAATGCCTTTTGAAGCCGCCCCTGAAAATTTCCCCGAATTAAAATAAAGCTTATGATACTCGGTGAAAGGTGAAAATAAAACTTTTTACTTTCTTACTACGGAACCTGAGTGAACTGTGGGATTACTGTAAAGTTTAGTCCGTTTTAAAAACGTGTTTTAAAAAAGGTTTTTTTTCAGTAAATTATTATTTTCTGCTTTTAAGTCAACGAGCTAAGACCAAAAATGTACCATCTCCTATCGGAGAACTCGTCAAGACGATTCAAACGAGCGAAAACTCGATAGGGTTGCATATTTTTATTATAGAATTCCCATGGCCTTCTTCCGGCTTTATCATCATATCCTTGAACACTATTTCCCATTAGAGAACTCGTCAAGACGATTCAAACAAGCCCAAATACGATGGGGTTGCATGGTTTTATTACAGAGTTTCTGTGTCTTTCGTCCGGCTCCATCATCAGACCTTAAAAACTATTGCCCAACAAAGTACTCGTCAAGACGATTCAAACGAGCCCAAACTCGATGAGGTTGCATGGTTATATTACAGAGTTCCAGTGGCCTTCTTCCGGCTGCATCATCAGACCCTGAACACTATTTTCCTACAAAGTACTCGGCAAGAGGAATCAAACGAGCCCAAACTCGATGGGGTTGCACGGTTTCAATATTGAGTTCCTATGGCATGACCTTCCAGCTTCATTATCAGACCCTGGACCTCGCCTCTTATTGTAGTACTCATCAATACGATTCTAACGAGCCCAAACGCGATGGGATTGTTTGGTTTCATCATAGAGTTCCTGTGGCCTTCTTCCGGCTCCATCATCAGATCAGCTCAATGGCACCATAATACTGCATTGCCTTTTAGTTGTGACGTATGTTTAAAGTTTTAAGTCTTTAGCTCATCAGAAAGCTATAGTATAAAATCGTTCGCAAACTTTATGGACAAACAAACAAACAAACGAGAAAGTAACCTAATAAAAACGTGTTAATAAAATAAAATTAAGTACATACCTTACCTTAGCTTTTCTATTAAATTAGGTTACCAGTTATATCGGCTCCTACCTCCTAGACTAAAATTCTCAGCACAGAAATTAAAACGATCGAGAGCACAAATTAAAATGACTCAAAATAATACTAGCTCTTAGGTTCAAATTCGATTGCAATAGTGTAGCGCACGGAACGGCAACGGCGCGATTAGCCGCATCCGAGCCATTATTTTGAATTTTTTGGCGGGAAAACGGTTTTTGGCTTATAATTTCGAATATAAGAGGCCCAGAGATTTGAAATTATGCATCGTGTGTGCTGCAATTATAACATATCATTTGATCTTTAAAACGAAGCTCTAACATATACCGTTACAGCAATTCACCATGTGTCAGCTGGTGACACGGGTCTCCAGCTTACACATAGATATCGGCTCGTAGCTCAAAAACCTTTCGAGTTAGAGTTTTGAAAAATTTGGAGCCTAATGCTGCAATTCGGCTGAAAATTTTGAGGTATAGTACATAATCGTAGCTTAAATAATTACGAAAATACAGCTGTGCAAGCCAGTGACACGGGTCCCCAGCTCGCACACAGTTTTATGCTCGTAGTTTCAACAGTATTTGAGTGTGATGGTTGTTTTTTTTGGATCTTATTGCTGCAATTATGCTCTAAATTTCTGACTATAGTCTAAAACCCTAACCTCACTGGTTTGCCTTAACGGCATGTGTAAGCTGTAGACACGTGTCGCCAGCTCGCACACATAAAACGACTCATGGTAACGAGCTTTTGATGGCTGCTATTATTATGTTTGGAAGTTTGATTGCTCCTATTATGCTTTAAAATATGGCATGCTTAGAATTTCTCTATAGCCTATGAGGAAGCTGAAGACCCACTCATTATTGGCGCGCCTTGGGAGTAAAATTCCAGATTGATAAGCCTGAAATAGTAACGAAATTATAATAACATACAAAAAAAACATTTGTTGCGTAAAAAAACTATACGTAATTATAAGTAAATTTAAACTTACTTTTAAAGTTGATGCATTGTAATCACATTATAATTTATACTTTTAAGTAGGTAAATTTACAGCAGCTGTAGTCACTGTGACTTAAGATTCTTGAGCCTAAAATAATAACTAAATATAATAATCAACCAACATACAAGAAATACAAGAAGTAAAAAATATACCACAAGTGGAATAGCATAGGAATAGAGGGAGTAGAACAGTGACTTTCTTCTTTCTCTTCTTTTCTTTATTCCAAACTTTTTTTTTTTAAATGTTTGCTACACATTCTTGAGAATTTTTTGGGGCCCATTTTGTTCGGCGTGTGGCATCAATCCATAAAGTAGGTAGGTATGTACTGTTTCATTTTTAGGAAATCTGCAAAAGTTAATCATATTTTACCTTCTGTATTACAAACGATTTACGTATGGTGCAATTTGCAAATGGGCAAATTAACGTCGAGTACTGGCAACACAATCCAAATTACTCTTTAGGTTATAATACTCTACTTTAACTTTAGACATGTTTAGATTGAATTTAAACGTATAATAATATGTTCTATAACGAAAATTTAAAATAACAATTGAATTTAATGCATAATACCTGATAAAATCTACAATACTTACGAGTGAAACGATATATTGGAAAGTTTACGATCACTGTCATTTTTACAACCTATTACACAACATCGAACCATTTTCACATATTTATTAAGTGTATAATTGTTCAAACAACTGAATAATTTACTTTAAAAAGAGATACCGCAACGAATTATGTCACAAAACACTTATCTATCGCTCTATCTCTTTTCTATGCAAGACGTGTGCATAAGTCTTTCTCTTTCGTGTGTGAATGCGACAGACGCCGTCAATTTGTCTATTAGTTTATTCTGAATATCGATATTTTAACGAAAATATCGATAACGGTATCGATAACTGAGATAAATACCGATATTTGTATCGGTAATATAAAGTACCGGTATTTTGTATCGATAATTTTATCGATACCCAGTACTGATATGCTAGGCTGCGCAGCGACGTTGCATGTTTGCGCGCTGCGGGGCGGGCGGGTTGCGGAGAGTTACGGTACGGCAACAGCGCTCAAGCAGCTAGCATGCAACTAATTAATTCATTTGTTGTTTGATTATTCACGCGACTACTTTCGTTCGTTATTTTTCAACATTTTTATAATTATGGGACGGCAAAAACATAACAATGTTTACAGACATTTTGACATAAATAAAAGATCTTTAAAATCATAGTGCCTATTGTGCAAAAAAGCCCTGATCCATGATCCAAGCCCTGAATCCCTGATCCGAAGCGCGAAAACTAAAAAAAACTAAAGGAAATAAAAAAAAATTAAAGCGCAAAAGGCATTTTATCGGTATTGTATCGGTATTTCAGTATCGGTATCAATACTGATAATTTTCTAAAAAGTATCGATATTCGTGTACTGAAATAAAATACTGATATCAGTATCGATAAATCGATACCAAAATATCAGTTCCGATATCGATATTTCGATATCGATACTAAAAAAATATCGGTATTCGGGTCCCTGCACATCACATCATTTTCGATATACCTACCTAGTGTTTTCTAGCGAAGTAGAGGCGCGTTCCAAACCTACGCTCTGAGCGCAACCTAATCACAACCCGGCGTTCCAAACATTAGAGCGTGACGTTCGGTTGACACAACGTTGAACCTTCCCGTTCCAAACGTATGACGCCTAGTATGAGTTGGTTTTTTGTAGGTACTCACTTCACTATTCGCAAAGTGAGGTGAGAAACACAACTCATACTAGGCCCTCTGACTGAGCGTTGCAACTTTTTAAGCTGCGGACAAACCGACGCGTTCAGCCTGTGTTCGCGGTGGCGTGCTCGGTGGCGATCTTCTCGCGTGCAAAGCCCGTTCACACCGAACACGCGATCTACGCGTTCAGTCCAGTCTGCGTCCACCTTCCGAACCTCCTAATCTTTTTAAATTTTGTGATAAATTGATAATAAACAGAAGACAGTGAAAATGAAATAGAAGAGGAAATTATTTTATTAGCAGCGTATATTAAAGATAAAGAAAAGTCACCAGCTCAATTGAAATAAATACATTTAAAATCAATCCAGTAATCAACATTAGATTATAATAAATAATCAAAGCCCATTTAGTAATAAATTGAAAATATTTTTTTTTACATTTCAAAGTGGCGTCGTTAACCTATTAATTAAAAAAAAAACCCAGTTTCACTCGAGATAATATTGACTACCTTCAAATTAGTTGCGTGCAGCGTTCAGATTGTGTCGAAAGTATCTGGACGCCACCGCTGAATGATCGCGCGGGCGAACGCTGCATTTCGAGCGGCCGGACGCACCGGTTTGAACATGTCGCTACAAACGCTACTGCTACTTGGTCGCCACCGCGCACGCGTACGCGTTTGTTTGTCCGCAGCTTTAGGCCGACCACACACAGACGGAATCCCGTTACGGAATTCCGTACATACGTGATTCCGAACGCATCCATATAAATCTATGGACTACCACACACATACGGGATTTTTCCGTACGAAATCTACATACATTTTCGAAATTCCGTTCGGAATTCCGTCTGTGTGCGGCCGGCCTAAACCATCAAAATCGGTGGTTGGAAAACGCTCTGACGTTTGTCTATAGAAAAAATGACAATGTTAATTGACATTATTTTGTATTTTGATGTTTTTGAGTCTAATTCTTAAAAAAATCATGGTAGATCCTCAAAAAACGAATTTTGTTTGATTTAGAATAAAGACAAGTTTATTATTCCTATTACAAATGGAAAATGAAGACTTTGTATTGTCATTGACATAAAAGTTTTTGGTCGTTCCGAACCTAAAGAGTGAGTAAAAAAGAACTAAACAACCGCGCTCTAAGGCTCTGAACGCAACCTAGGTACCTATGGGGGTGTTGGATTGGAAATCATCAAAAACCAATCTATATGGTCGTTCTTTGATTCGTGTGATTGGGATATGATATAATTAAGGGGAAACAAAGTCATAGCATATTTATCTGTGGTCATAGCAACTACAGGTATGGCGACCCAGCCCAGTGATTACACGGACTTTCCGCCTGAGATAATATTAAAACCACTGGCGCTGATCGGACTCTCGGGACTAGACGCTGTGAACAATGCAGTGCACAAGGAGATATGGGATGCGTTTGCCAACAACAGGCGGCCGGACCGAGCCGCAGTGCGCTTCAAACTACTCAATAACACATTTGAGTTCCCCGTTGTGAAACCGAAGAGAAACTCCTATGAATGGTATATTCCCAAGGGGATCCTCAAAAAGAACTGGATACATAAACGTATCTCATTAATTCCTGCAGTTGTGGTGTTGTTCTATGACATGGAATGGAATGATCCACAGTGGAACGAAAAAATAATAGAATGTGCATCGAAAGTTCAGTCTATACGTGCCGCCGTAGAAGGTCACGCCACCCGCGTCGCCGTCGTGGTGATCCAGGGCGGGGTGTCGCCGCCGCCCTCCGAGTACTTGCTCGGCGCTGAGAGAGCCCAAGCTCTCTGTGCAGCTTGTGAAATCCAATCAAAATCATTGTTTGTTCTTCCCCATAGTGATCACCTCATGGGCTATATAATTCGTTTAGAAAATGCATTCTACGACATTGCTCAAAACTACTATCATCATGAAACTAAAAACATTAAACAGCACAGAGATCATTTAAATAAAACAACACATCAGTATTTATTTGTCAGGCACCAGTTTAAACTTGGTTACCTGAATGAACTAAAGCAGGACTTGAGTACGGCTCACAAGCATTACATGCATGCCTACAACAATCTGTTGGAGACCAGGACTGTAGATACTAACATGCATGAAGTGAGAACTGTCGCTGGTTACATTAATTACAAGCTGTGCAAGTTACTGTTTGCTCTCAATTTGCCCAGGGATGGCATTGCTCAACTTAAGTCCCATATTGAAAAATATAAAAATAGAATAGGTTCTACAGAATTGTTGTTTGAACATTATGCATGGATTGCAAGGCAGTACAGTGCATTCGGAGAGCTATTTGATGAAGCAATTAGAGCAGGACTTCCAGGAATACAGACTCAGCATCCTGGATTTTACTATCAGTATGCTGCACAGTTTACAGTAAAAAGGCGACAAGCTATGAGATCAGTTTGCAGTGAAGCAACAAAGTATCCACCACCTCCCGATCCTCTGGAAGGTATTGTCGAGTATTTTGGGCAGAGGCCCTGGAGACCAGGGCGCCTCAGTGCTGATCCACACGACCCACTGAAGGAACAAGCTGCAGTGCTGGCTCTTCAGTATAATGAGAGAATGTTCAATCACTCAACTATGATAATTTGTTTCTTAGGTTGCGCTATTTCCCAATTCAAAACATTCAACTCACCGAGGATGAGAAAGCAGCTGGTAGTTGAAATGGCTAATGAATACTACTACTCAGCAGATTATGGCAAAGCACTCACTTTGCTAAGTCATATGCTATGGGATTACAGAAGAGAAAAGTGGTGGTTCTTAGCATCTCATGTGTTGAATAGAGCACTGCAATGTGCCTATCTATCAGCAAAAATACAAGACTATGTGCAGCTATCAATTGAAGCACTGTCCAAACATATTCAGGTGCCAAATAATAATAAGGATAGAATTTTCAATAACATTATGGCAGTTCTTAATATGAACCCACCTAATCCAGAGCCAGATGTCCCACTCCACTCACAGACTAAGGCACTTGAAATTTGGCAGACAGCCATAGAAAAAGAGCCATTCAGTTTGAATGTAGATATGGTGAACATTACAAGTTTTCTGGAAGTTAAGCCTAAATTCAAACAACAACGGTACCGAATGGATGAAATGATTGAAGTAGAAATATATGTAAGATTGACATATGAAACTGTTTTAGAAGCAGTTAAAGCATTTTTAACTATTTCTAGTTCATCTGAAACAATTGAGATTCCAATCACTCAAGATGGCAACAGCATAACTTTGGAAAGTTCTCAAGTGAAAAAGTTTTTATGTCAGTTCAAACCGAATCCACATGACAATGGATCAGAGTTACATATCAAAAATATTTCATTTATTCTTGGTTCTGACAAAACGAGAAAAGTAGTCATGAATTTTAAAATGGAAGACAATAAAACACTAGAGTCGACTATTCATCCTGAATTATTGCATTTCATATTAAGTCCTAAGGCTGACTTTGAATTTGACTGCATTGTGCCTTTAACTGTGGCTACTATAACATCCAGAGAGTGTAAATTGTCTATAATCATACAAAATTCTAGTCCTGCCCTCCAAGGAGAGTGGTTTCCCACAACATTTACAATTATAAATAATGAGGACAGACCTGTCTATGATGTGAGCTTCACATTGTCTTTGTTGAGCTCTCCTGACAATCCAAACCCTGAATCAGTTACAGAACTGAGTCTAAAGGAAGGAGTGACTCAGCCTCAGCCTATCAAAATAACTGCAGGTGCTATCGAGAAATGTTCTGAACACTCGCTGTCATTTTACCTAAAGACAAACAGAACTGCCACTGCCACAGTTCAAATTAAGGTGTCCTATTTGATTGATCTTCCAGAAATATCAAAATTAGAATGTGTCAAAGACTTTACAACTAAGATTACAGTTATAAAACCATTTGAAGTTTCCACCAATTTTGTTGCTATGAACTTTAAACCAATTTCAAAGTGCTTTGTAGATGATCCCTTTATAGTGATGCCTCAAATAAAAATATTAAGTCCTTGGGATCTACTGATTGTTGACACAGAATTAGAGATGGTAGATTGTTTCGAATACTCTGATAATACAAAGCCATCCTCTTGCATAAGCAATTTAGATGTGGCAGAGAAAAATATAGCTTCAGATGCTGTTTGTATTCAAGCTAAGTACAAACCTAAGGATGCTCCTACAAGAGTTGGTTTATATAATATTAAATGGAAGCGAAAGGCAAGCTTAGATGGACAGTGTGTGATGAGTAGTACTGCTCTTTCAGCATTGCCAATAGATGAATGTCCAATAGCTATTGAAGTCAATTATCCTGAAGTAGTGGAGGTTCAGACCTCGGTACCCCTAAAATGTACCTTGATTGGAAAATCAAATACACCTATCAGACTCAGTCTCACTGTGGAGGGAACAGACTTTTACATGTTCTCTGGTTACAAGAAACTATCAGTGACAGTGCCTCCCAATGACCGAGTAGAGTTGTGCTACAACATTCACCCCCTCCTCACTGGGAACACCACTCCGCCTCGACTGCAGGCCACAGTCATTGGTGATAATGCAAATCAAGAAGTAGTCAAGGAGATGTTTGATAAAATATTTCCTCAAAATATATTTGTTATGCCTAAGTACAATAAATAAATTGTATAAAGTGTTATATTAATTTTAATTGAGAATTATTGTAAATAAAATATGAACAAAAATGTATAAGTTGTAGTTACCTTGTGTAATTATTATTACCTAACAATAAAATTCAGTTATTTGTTAATTTTGTTGTTTCACATCAATTTTATTAAAGTCTATAGTTTCATTGTTCAAACACATTTATATCAAATATGGCCAGTGACGGAAAATGAGAAATAAACAGTAATTTATAAAACTTTATAAAAGAAAATACACTAGTCTTTACGAAGCTCAAACTTCTCTTCCTGAATGCCGTTTGCAGTAATGATCAAAATGTAGATACAATCACCAGTGTAAATATCTCTCTCAGCTGCACTGATGAACACATCCTTCAGTAGAGCTAATGCTTTTTCTCTTGGCAACGGTGCTTCTGTCACATTCTGCATGTTCTTCAGTCCTATTTGGTTGTCGAGCAAGGGCTGCAGTTGTGCCCCGGCAGAGCCTCCGGCACGATAGTTGGACCTCTCGCAGTGACCAATAGGATCGTAACTGTACACACAGCCCTTACCGTCGGCGTCTAATCCCGCCAGGACGTTGGATATGTAGTAGGGGAAAAATCTCTTGTAATACAGCATAGTAGACAACATCTGAGCAACTGCAGGCGTCGACATCGATTTGTTGTGCTCGTGTTCATACATTTGCATTCGTGCTTGAAGCAGGCGGGTAAGAGTCAACGTGTCGCACCAACAACCTGTTGCCCCGAGAACGGTACGCTCTGAGAGCTTGAATAATTTCTTCTGTTCCCTCGTGTAGATAGCAAATCCGGTGCTGAGTCGTGTATCAGCTCCAATCACTGCGTAGTCTTCGCCGGCGATTGCAACAACGCTGCCTCCATTGTCAGCATACGGTTCAAATCGAACCTGTTTAGCTCCAGGCACAGCATACTCAGGGAAATTATCACTTACGCTCATCATTTTTAGACAAAGAAAAGGCTACTACTTTCCTAGAAAAAACTGAAATCGGAATCGGACTGAAATCGGAGTTCGGTTAGTTGGATGACGAGCAAATTAAATTCAATAAAATAAAACGTCACTGTCGCACAGAATATATAATAGTACTAACTGTCGTCTGTCTTTTTTCTTCTTATTTTTGTTATGGCAATCCTCTTCAGGGAGTAATTTTTGCCAGTGTCAAGTGTTAAATAATGGACACCATTTCATTTTGAGAAAGTACTAAAATTAGAAAACCATTTCAAGATTTTAGAGTTCTGAGCTCATATATTTTTTTTCAGAATTTTTAGATCAGTATTTTTGACGCGGCGACTCACCATGTCAAATTCTTATCAAAAGGTGAGTTTTGAGTACCAAAGAGAATATAATCACTGAGAGTACTACTCCAGACTCCAGAATATAGAGGTGGTTAGCTCAATTTATATGGAAATGTTTTCTTACCTATTACGACGATATAAAAAAAATGTAAAGAAAAACGGCACATCCATATAAAATAATAATAAAAAATAAAAATAAAAAAGCCTTTTATTTCTCGCATTAACAGTTTAAGTACATTACATACATTTTTTATTTTTTATATAGTATTGCATGCATGATACTTAATTAAATTAAATTTACATAGTTTTTAAAAATAAAAATAAATAAATTGATTTTATTGATTGATTAATAATTTTTAAGTTGTCGATAATATTAATAATTTTAAAACAATTCAATTTATAATAAATACATTTTTTTTTTTTTTTTTTTTTTTTTTTTTTTTTAAACATGCCTATTTTTCAAAAAAATATTGCAAGTTAATAAATTAAATTTACATTAATTTAAAGTTGAAATAGATTTTTATAATTAAATATTGATTTTTTCATTAATTTATAAATAATAATAGTTTTTTTTTAATGTTCAATTATAATAAAATTAATCATGCATAACAAATTAAATTCATTCTTTTGCAAGAACCCCTACACAGGTGAAGGCCTCCTCCAAAGAATGCCATTTATCACGGTCCCTTGCCAGTTCCATCCAATTGGGCCCGGCTGTTTTTGTTATGTCGTCTTCCCATCGTGCCGCGGGCCTGCCTCTACTGCGCTTGCCCTGTGGTCCTTTCCATGATGTTATGTTTGAAGTCCATCTTGCATCTTGAAGTCTCGCAATGTGTCCGGCCCACTTCCATTTTAATTTTTGAGCGTGGTGTAAGGCATTAGTCGACTTTGTAATTGCGCTTATTTTTGAGTGATTCACTTTCTGAATTTTTCTTATGTTCAACATGCTACGTTCCATTGCTCTTTGACAGGACATAATTTTACTTTTTGTTCTAGATGTGAATTTCCAAGTCTGGCACGCGTATGTTAAACATGGAAGAAGACACGATTTCATTACTTTTGTTTTAGTTTCTATTGGCATATTACTTTTGAAAATTTCTTTCAGGCTCCAGTACTTATTCCATGTGTTTTGAATCCTCCTCTCAATTTCTAAGTCATTACTATTCCTGTTAAATCCAATTTGTTTGCCCAGGTACACATATTGTTCAGTAAAATTAATTGGTTTATTTTCTACACAAATCTGTTGCTTTATACTATTCGTCATAATCATAGTTTTAGAAAATCATATCCTATACAAATAAATAAAAACTGAAATGCCTGTTATACTAAACCTGATTTACAAATATGTGATACAACTTTTGCAGAATATCTTTAGGCCGGCCACATACAGACGGAATTCCGTACATACGTGATTCCGAACGCAGCTAATCCATACAAATCTATGGGCTACTACCACACACATGCGTGATTTTTCCGTACGGAATCTTCATACATTATCGAAATTCCGTTCGGAATTCCGTAACGGGATTCCGTCTGTGTGTGGCCGGCCTTAGTAAATTATTTTCGTAAACAAAAATTGTATAAAAAACTTCAAAATTAATAAAAATAAATAAAAAATCATTTCAACTTTTTCGTAAACCAAAATGATTGTTAAAAACTTCAAAATCTTTTTTTTTATATCGTCATAATAGGTAAGAAAACATTTCCATATAAACTGGTTGAGCTAACCACCTCTATATTCTGGATTAGTACTCTCATCCAGGCTTTTATAGCCGAAGGCTGAATTAACCACCAATTTTTTTTAAAGGTGGAAACTAACCTTTTGATGAGAATGTGACATGGTGAGTCGCCGCCTAAAGCCGCGATTACATACGCCGATTTAACATCCTTACTGGGGATCCAATTTCAGATTGAAAACGATGCCCCGAATTGGATCCTAATTGGGGACTTGCAGGGCTGCCTCCCTATCCAAGGCTTTTTCTCTAATGTAGGAAAGGCAAATAAAATTAAGACTAAAAAGTCATTGCAGATAAGTTTTTATTTTTTTGTTTATTTATTAAGAAAAAGAAACAACTTCGCAAACATAAAGGAGCTGGTTCTCATAGTTTCTGTTGCTGATAATGGCACAGTTATTCACCATCTAATTCGGCTATTACAAGTCGACAAACTTTGAAAATGAAATTGCTGCGAAACCTGTCAAAATAATGTGTTGCCTACTTGAAAAAAGAAGATTAAAGAAGAAGAAATTTTTTATCAATAAATACGTTAGAAAAGGTCATTTTTAAATGTTTGACTGTTGTTTCCACCACCCAGTTGCGAATCACCCCAGTTTACCGGCATTGTACGAACCCGAACACTTGTATACTATTAGTTATTCTGGGCCCGGACCCGGACAAAAGAGAATATCGAAAAAAAATCCTATACTTACAATACCCCGTTAGTAGTGTAAATTCATTGTTTAATCTATGTACATTAAGTTATTGTCAAGAACTGGTGGCAACCCTAATCGGTGTGAAATCAGATACTAAATTGGGGCATAGTGTGATAGCTACTGCTACATCCAATTTGGGTTCCTAGATTGGATCCCCAGTAAGGACGCTAGATCGGCGTATGTAATCGCGGCTTAAGTCTATTTTTTTAGTTAAGGTGGTACCCTGAGCGAAAGTGGCACCGCGGTGAATTATTATATTTAATATTATAATTCTAAAGCTTTGTCCACACTTGTATCATTTTGGCGTATCATATCACCGTATCTTTGTCATATATCGTCTCTTTGATACAGTATTACTCCAACGTACCACCAACCAAACTAGCGATGTATGCTAAAGATACGGTGATCTGATACGCTAAAATGATACAAATGTGGACAAAGCTTAATACACAATTTTAAAAATGTTTATCGGTATCGTTACATTCCCTCGTAGTCACTGCTAGATAGAAGTAGATAGCAAAACTGCTAAAAGTGGCCGTTTTTGACACATTTTAATCGGTACCTACATAAAGCCGCGATTACATACGCCGATTTAGCATACTTACTGGGGATCCAATTTCAGATTGAAAACGATGCCCCGAATTGGATCCTAATTGGGGACTTGCAGGGCTGCCTCCTTATCCAAGGATTTTTCTCTAGTGTAGGAAAGGCAAATGAAATTAAGACTAAAAAGTGATTGCTGAAAAGTTTTTATTTTTTTGCTGATTTATTAAGAAAAAGAAACAAACATTCGCAAATATAAAGGAGCTGGTTCTCATAGTTTCTGTTGCTGATAATGGCAAAGTTATTAAAGAAGATTAAAGAAGAAAAAAAATATTATCAAATAAATACGTTAGAAAAGGTAATTTTTAATGTTTGACTGTTGTTTCCACCACCCAGTTGCGAATCATCCCAGTTTACCGGCATACTGTGGTTGTACGAACCTGGAGGGCCTAGTACGAGTTGTGTTTCTCACCTCACTTTGCGAATAGTAGGTACCTATCGGGTGAAAGAGATAAAATCATGCGAGTGAGTGAACGAGGGAAAGAGAGAAGACAATACCTAGTTAACTATTCGCAAAGTGAAGTGAGTACAAAAAAAACAATTATACTAGGCCCTCAGGCCTTCTTCACTCGCTCAAGGTCGCGCGATAAGCACCTACCGCTAGCCGTTCCGCCGGCGGGACAATAGCTGCTATTGTCCCGCCGGCGGCCGCCACACGCTCGCATGTGTAGTCGCGCGGCATCTTACTGCCTGCGTAGATATTGCCTCTTTATAATAGTAACAATGTCGAATCGACATTACTGTGCCGTGTACGAATATCAAAATCAAAAACCAATAAACAATTGTCGTTTTTCACATTATGATATATTATATTCTACGCAGCTCATTTAAAAGAAGACAACCCTAACGAATTGCACTTTATTGTGTAGGAGCAAAAGTTACTATTTATTTAAATGACTTTGCCGCGTGCTGCTTCGGTACTTGTACTATTAGTTATTCTATGCCCGGACGAAAGTGATATCGAAAAAAAATCCTATACTTACAATACCCCGTTAGTAGTGTAAATTCATTGTTTAATCTATGTGGTGGCAACTGGTGGCAACCCTAATCGGTGAAATCAGATACTAATTGGGGCATAGTGTGATCGCTACTTCCAATTTGGGTTCCTAGATTGGATCCCCAGTAAGGACGCTAGATCGGCGTATGTAATCGCGGCTTAAGCTGCGATTACATATTCCAATCTAGCATACCAATTTAGAGTTGCCACCCGTATAATAAGTTAAATTTTAACAATTAATTTAAACAAATAACGCAAAGGTCAACATTGTTTATGTTTTATTTATTTTCAATTCTCATCTCCAATCTTATACAATGTTTATCTTTCCGTTATAGGGTAAATTCACTTTTAAAATCGAACTTATTATACAATATTTTATTGTCAAGTACGAGTGGCAACCCGAAATTGGTATGCTAAATCGGCGTATGTAATCGCGGCCCCTTTTAATATACTATATCTATGAATCGCGGCTTTACCGAATACACAAAAAAACACAAAATATAAACTTTTGTATTGCATTCGATGTAGTAAGTGTAATTAATAGTCTAACTATTAAAATATACTATAATTTGTGCAAATAGTCGTTTGTGTCCAGTTGTTTGCTGATTTAGCAAATATCAGATTTGTTATTACAGAGGTTATGTTTTTTCTCGCCTAGTGATGTGCATTTCTATATCGATATTTGTTTTATTGTACTTTCTTACTTTATATTTGGTGGGAACAAAAAGTAGAAAACAATCACATGGCTTGACTAGCCTGGCACATCTTTCTTTTATGTAAATAAATAATAATCACGTTATTTACATTTGAAAACTCAAATCAGTTGTAACATAATGTTTTGTATGTAGGTACTACTACAAGCTCAATTTCTTTGTTTTAGGCGCCGCTATCCAACATAACACAAAACGTAACACGTCAGCCTGCCTAGCATGACCGATTTATATCGCGTGATATAGCGTTTTATCACGTTTAACTGTCAAAAAGACAAAGGAATTTGACAGTTCAGTGTCGATAAAATGCTATATCACGCGATATAAATCGGTCATGCTAGGCAGGCAGGAGAGCCTGCGTACTATATCCACAGAATATATAATAGTACTAACGTACAGAAGTCGGTCCCCGCGAGGACCATCAAATAATAAGCTACTCTCGCTGCACGGCAATAAAGTACAATTTCAAATTGCACAACGCTGCGTGGATAAAATTATATGCACCTACGAAGAAGAAAGAGAGGCGTCTCTTTCTGTCGCATAGCTCTGTCTCAACCGACACATTTCGGGGTTGCTACTCGCTAGTTACTGATATCATAGAAAACATTCGTTATGCCCATGAATAAACAATGAAATTACTATAATATGTACCTACTTATAAAATAAAATAAATCTACCTAATAGGTGAGCTGAGCATATTTAAAGAGCATAAATAATAAGTATTTCTAAGTAGTTAGAGAAGCTCGATGGCGCAGTGGTATAGCGCCTGGCCCAACGATTGCGGAGGTTAAGCAACTTTTGCAAGGGTCGGTTATGGGATGGGTGAAAAAAAATAGTATTTTTTAGCTTTTTTCTTTACTGGTGCCATATTTCGAACTTCGATACAACTAAGTATGTAAATATGTATACAAAAAATACAATAAACTTTGGTAGGTAGGTAGGTACGTTAGTAATTAAGTATCAAAAACGAAGTGCATGCAGTTTCGCATTCGGCGCTTGACTGACTCGTTTCGTTCGTGACGTTCACGCGCTGCGCTCTCGTCGCTTGCACACGCCGCGCGTTTCGGTCGGCGCGGTGATATCCCTCGACAATGGCCCTCTTGGAGTGGGCCGCGAGCAGTAGGCTAATATAAAAGTTTAAGCGCGGAGTGATACCCCCCTGCTATATCTATGCTTTTAATATACTATATCTATGGCCTGCGTGCTATCAATATGAAGCAGTGTCAAGTGAAGCGATTACTTATTTATGGTTTGCAGCGACAACTAGAAAGAGTTAAAAAAGAGTGAACGCCTTCAATTAATAAACACTGATATTTTTACGTGTTCTTTTTATTTCCCTTGACTAGCTTCCGCTATCGATATATAGCACATTTACCAAAACCGGTATTATTTCAGTTTACATTAGATTAGAATGCGGACAGTGCATCGCCTTCCAGTGCATTTGGCATTAAATATATCGATACAGTTTACTCGGTAAGTTCTGCCGAGGTAGCCACCACTACAATAATCAGCTTCAAACAACCAAGATCGCACCTATTTTAATTATTATCCCACATATTGTTCAGATGCGTAGAGACACTGTACCACAAAACTGCACCAATTTGAATGGACCCCCTAAACGATCAAAATTGCTTGTCAATCATTTACATTGCATTGCATGACAATCACATTTTGATCGTCTAGGAGCGATGCTTGACAAGCACCACAGAATAGATAGATTACCGTGGCCAATCAAAAGAAGGCCACGCCAAATGTAAATGCAATGTAAATGATTGACAAGAAATGCTTGATACATTACACAAACAGATAATAAAGTTGTCCACGCACTACAAGCATTTCTTGTCAATCATTTACATTGCATTTATCATTTGGGGGCGCGGCCTACTTTTGATTAGCCACGGTAATAGTGCAAGTTTTAGACAACAATAAAACTTGTATTATTGAGCAGAGACGATGCACAGCATCTGTGAGAGTGCGCCGACTTCTAGTCTAGCTACATCCTGTCAAAGTAGTCATTCGACTTACCCTTTAAGCAGTTTTCCTGTTAAAAATTGGAAAACAGACTTACTTCCGGTTGGCGCCATTTTTTGTTCACCTAGGAGTCGTTGCAACGAAGTGTCCTCATAGAAGTCTCTCACCAGGAGACCTTAATGGGATGCTGTGCATCGTCTCTGCTCAATAATACAAGTTTTATTGTTGTGTAAAACTTGCACTATTATCGGCATGTGACGATGCACAGCATCTGTGAGAGACGTGTTTATTAACTCCTGGTGACTCCAAACGACGCTATGTGATGCTGTTGAAGGCATGATTAACTTGAGATAACTGAAAACACATTTCAATTCATTGAAATAATTATTGATATACCTAACATGTGTCACTCTGTATCAGAGTTATTAGCATAACTCACTATAAAAGCTAGCTTTGATTACTAAATTACTAATAATTATTGCTAATCAATTTGATTATATTATTATGACTACGAGCAGTCCTATAATCAATTCGATTATATGACTGCGAGCAGTCTTCGTCTCTATGAAGGCTATTAGTTGGAGAAACAATATTATTGTACTAATTTAGGGAGGCAACGACCGAGCCCAACAAACCTGCAGCTACGGTTATAACTGCATCTCTCCCATGGTTTCATTTATTTGCAGATTACTTACAGTTCATGAGGTGGCTCGGGGCACACGCCTCTAACACTGTGATAATAAAGCCTTATTGCATTCGCCTCATCGCCTACGCCTGTGCGTCTCTGAAAACTTAGTTTTATAACTCATCTCAACCAAATACAGGAAAGATAATAATATTGCTATGTTTTAATTTTTAACCTGTCTGTTGAAAACAGCTGGACTCATGATGATGTGGTCGCCGGCATCGCTGTAGTGGCTCGTAGATACACTTAGAAAAGTGAGGTTGTGTACGCGCCCGCCGCTGCCGGCCCGATGTTAGAAGCAGCAAGCACTAACCTTGCGTGAAGCTTCAAATAATGTGATGTAAGCTGTCGGATTATGTTGTATCGAAGCAAACAAACCACTCAAGTCCAAGACAGGTGGCTCGTGGATTCTCTGCTTGCTGTTTTGAAGAGTTATTTACTTTTAGAAATAAAAATACATATACGTATACATTATTATACATGACAATAATTTAAATGTTCATTAAAGTTATTTCTAATAACAATACTCTGAATTTGTGTAACAAAATCATCTGATAAGCCAAATTCTCTTCAAAAGGCAGGTACTTATGCTAAGAATCTAGCTAGATGGACCTTAACCTTCAAGATATTTATGGTCTAAATTATTATCTCTACAAAATTCAACCTCTTTTTGTGTCACACCATCGCCAGTTTTCTGAACGTAGAGCTCGAATGTGAGGTGGTGGCAGTCTAATGATCTGGTCTAAGAACTGATTCTAAGTTCGGAATCTTAAATTTTGCATAGTATTAAACAAAATGTAAATCCGTTATTTGCATTAAGTTTGTAAGATAGTTATTGTTAATATATTATGTAGGTTTTGTTTTAAAAAATAAAATAAAAAGAGCTCGTAGATGGAAGTATCGAAGCAAAACGCTTTTTCCCATATGGGTACTACTACCAGATACACACTCATGTTCAGGTGGTGGGACAGGCAGGGCTATCAGGCTCTGTGGTTAAAATACCTATACTAGCCAGAACTGCATTGCTTTCAGCAGGATGTGGGTCTTGTTTAAGGCACCGCATAATACTAACAATCTTGTGATAGATACTTCTCCAACTCTCATACGGCTGCGACAATTCGATCTGGGGGAAACACCGAAAACGTGGTGCCGTCCAGCCGCTTGGCTGCCCCAAGACAGCCTGTATATACTTCTTTATACTTATCTGGCAGGTATTCTGCTGTCATCAAGATGTTCCAACGGTCCAGGAGAAGTAGAAGTCAGTATGTCATGTCATCTAAAGATGGGGCCTGATATGCTTTACCACTGTAAATTTGTCCTCTTTGCGGTTGCAATGCTAATCTGAGTCCCCGACTCTACCCGTGGTCTGCTGCATCTGTTGCATGGAATTAGTGTTGTATTAGAGTAGGATGTAAATATTTCACTACGTAGACGTAGTTATTTTCAAGTCGCGTAGTACTGGTTCCAATATGTTGTATTGGCTGCTCGGAGACTCTCTTCGCAACACGCGAGTATTACTGCATTTGTTGAAAGTGCAGTCTCTGGAAATAACAAAATTTGCAAGATTCAGAGTACCTTTGACCAATTGTATCTCCTCCGTAGCGACAACATACTAGTGCGACGTGCGACTAGCACATCATCAATACACAGGCACGGGAGCAGTGGCAGATGTGTGGTGCAGGCAGTTGTACTCCTGACAACGGTAGGTAAGGTCGTGCTGCGCGAGCAGCGCGTTCGGGTGAGGCGTGGGCAACTTGGTGGCCAACGCGTGATGAGTACTTATCACTCTTCACCAACAAGTAGGTACATAAGCAGTGCGTTCTCTCTCATGCAGTTATATAAAAGTCAATTTCTGGCTGGGTTCGGTTGGGTTACACTTTCTCTCTACTATATACGTAAGTAATATCTATCTATCCTATATATCTACTAATATTACACTGTTTGACCAGCGAGAAGTACAAGTAGACTGTAATTTGCATACTATTACCTTTTTCTGAAGGTGTTGAGCTACCCAGTTGGCCAAAGCGGTGAGATATTTCGGCGCGCACAATAGGCCAAACGGTAGACAGGCCGTTTGGAGGACTCGGTGGTAGTAGACCAGCAAAAGGAACCTCCTTTGGGCCTCACAGGTCAAGCTTCGTCATCCTTCGCCTATTTGGAAAGAGCTGATAAATCTGTATCTGAAAGGTCCGTTTAAAAGGTCAACGATCCGTGTCACTCCTCTCCGTCAGGAACCTGGTTGAGTGAGATAAAGTCGATTCCGACTTGTCACCGATCCAGTTCCTCCAAGGTACCTCGCCCCATAAACTTGCGTATCAGCCGAGACAGAGCGGGCGATTGAGGCGTTTCGAAGCTATAAAAAGTACTTGCTGTCTGATGGACGAGGGCAAGCTTGGGGTAGATGGCAGGCGCATTCCCGTATGACCAGAAGGGCCTACGGAGCACCGAAGCTAACCTGCCACTGCCTCCGATACGCTCAGAGGCAGCCCCATTAGTATTATGTTATTGTGATTGATAGTCACCTTACCTGATCGAATGGTTCATTCCATTCGTATTCAGAATGTAAGCGCACAATGGGAACTAATCTCAACAGTTTCAAAAAGTATCTGATAAGGCAACGCCACTGTGTGTGGCTGGACACCTGTCAACTCGAGCAATTCCATGCAAAAATATAATGGGCAGCACTACTGTTCCGGAGAACTGTCACACTTCATTAGTTCTCATCGAATAAGTACTTAGACCACGGAGGTAGCTTGCGCAAATCCTCACGAAGGTTTTTGTTAAGCCGCTTGCTCAGGATACGCTCCCGTCCCGGCAGCTTTCGATATATTTATTACATATTATACATAACATAACCTTGTCATCAGTTTTCTAAAATCTGGAGGTAGGTGAAACTATCATAGGTCTGTCTGTACGTACATCCATGTAATAAAAATAAAATACTGTCAACAATATTCACTTCGAAATAGAAAAAAAAAAAAAAAAAAAGATGTTCCACGTGGGACATTACATAATCACAGGTTGATCAAATCGAAATCAATCGCTGCTAAAAGTCAATCTCTTATCAAGTTAACAAAGAAATGTAAAGTCTGAACTGAAAATAATAAACTTAGACTCAATTTTTTTTTTTTTTTTTGTTATTATTATTATTTATATATATATATTTTTTTTTTTTTCATACCAGCAATATAAAGATATTGGCAGGCAAGCAGATAACAAAATAATTTAAATACTGAACTGAAAAGACGAATAAGCTTAGACTCAACTTAGTTAATCATACCAGCAATATTCTTATTAAAAGAGATATTGACAGGCTTATTACCGGAAAAAGGCAACCGGTTTTTATCGTACAAATTGAATAGTTCACCTCGAGGTCTACGAAACCAGGGTAAGGCGTGTGTGTGCCTTTTAAGAGTCAAAATCGCATCGAATATTTTGCCAACATTACTAAATATTTCTAAAACCCTATGATCTTTATATGCTCCGAGTGAGCAGGCGGGATCTTACTCTCTTTTTTAAAGTTATTATTTTATTATAAAATCAGGATTCAAGAGACTGGATTCAACGTCACTGGTGTCAGAAACGACCACCGAGCAATCCAATTGACGGTCAAAAGCTGTTAATCAATTGGGCCAAGGCACCGGTACAGGCACCACGTTGGTAGCATTGAGTAGTGCGTACCATTGGCGTCTGATGCAGGCACTACATGCAAACTGGCCGCATTCTAGACAAAATTTTCATCAAAACCGACTAAGACGGTAATACAGCTTTTGTAGCAATGACCAAATGTAACACTTTTATTTTAGTCCCAAGTTCATTAAGTAGTAGTAGGTCATAGTTCGACTCACCAAGTCTCCTGTGTTTTACCTTGCGTCCGAAAATCGTCAGCGGACGGCTCCGGGCTACAGCTATACAAACGGCGTCACGTCTGCTATGGCTAGGAAGACGGGACTCTTCGTCGACCTCACGCTCTGCGCACGAGGTCAAAGCACGCGTTTGTTTCACTGACACTGTTAATTACTATTACTAAAGCATAAGCTTAGCATAAGTAAAAACTATTCACTTTGAAATCATGAAAAAATTTCGTAGTATTTCAAAATAGATGTTGCTTCAACGAGAAGTAACGACGCTATGAGGACACTTCGTTGCAACGACTCCTAGGTGAATAAAAAATGGCGCCAACCGGAAGTAAGTCTGTTTTCCAATTTTTAACAGGAAAACTGCTTAAAGGGTAAGTCGAATGACTACTTTGACAGGATGTAGCTAGACTAGAAGTCGGCGCACTCTCACAGATGCTGTGCATCGTCACATGCCGATAATAACTGTATTTCTTAATGTGTCTGCTATCTTGACGTCAAGTTAGCAGCCTAACCAAGATACTCAAATATCTTCTAAACCATAGTATCACTATTTATATGCTATGGTTCACTATTTCTCACTATTTACTAACAATTTTTTGACATAATCAAAACCTTCTAATTTCATGGTGAGTCTGCCAACTATACACCAATAATCTATCTATTCTGTGGTGCTTGTCAAGCATCGCTCCTAGACGATCAAAATGTGATTGACAAGCAATGCAATGTAAATGATTGACAAGCAATTTTTATCGTTTAGTTAGGGGGTCCATTAGTTCTCACTAAAGCAGCAATGTGATTTCTGTCAGAATTGATTGAAACAACGGTTTTGAAAAAAGAAATATATGTAGCTTACTTCCGCAAACAAAATATGCAAGATGCACCGCCCGCCCGCCCGCAAAAATATGCAGCACACCACAAAATATAAGTGCACAATACCTGCATTTAGCAAGACAGCAACACACCTTGCACCTTCACCAATTAGGCTACTCTACACGTGTTTCGCCCCAACCCGGAGCATCCTCAGGAGTTAGATCGTGCGTAAACCAACACCGAATGAGCAACTACGCCCTCCGACACCGTATTTATTGTCACTTCCTCCCCACTGCGCATCGAGTGACTGACAGTGACAACGTTTGAAGAATGTTGCCAGTTTCAAATAAAAAAGAAAAAAGAAAGAAAACATGTTTTTTAATTTAAATTACCTACAAATAAATTGATATACATTAAATAATGTGTTTTATTAATAAGATACTTATTTTTAAGAATTATTATTATTTGAGAAAATACGCAGCAATGGCGAGGAAGAGACGTCAAGTTGATTGTTAAGTATGGTTCCATCAACATTGTGTTTGATAATTTCTAGGTTTTCCAACACGTTCAGTCGTAGACCTTTACTACAAGTATGTAAAACCTCATAGGAATGGCCATCAGATAATTGATGTCCGGTATTTAATAAATGTTCCGCGAAATGAGATCGTTCCGGTCGGCCATTCCTATAGGCGGAAATATGTTCTTTATAACGTATATCAAAACTACGGCCAGTTTGACCAACGTATACTGAAATACATTGGTTACATGTTAACTTATATATCCCCGACTTCCTGCCAACCTCCGTTTTTTCCTTGCCATTGCAAATGGCACGCCGAACGGTATTAGTAGTACGAAAAGCCACGTGAACGTCGTTATTTTTTAAGAGTTTTGATATTTTATCTGATATTTTACCTACGTAAGCCATACTTGACTGATAATTTTGAATAACGCGCTCACGTGGCACCGCATATAAAAGCCCAGTCACCTGTTTGTTGATTTTATTCCTAACCATGTTATCTATCATCCGCCGATCATAACCATTTGCAATGGCAATGTTATAAATTGTATTTAACTCTCTACTATAGGCTTTTTATTTTGTTTGCGGAAGTAAGCTACATATATTTCTTTTTTCAAAATGGTTTGGGACTTCCGCCAAGTGACGCCTGATTCAATCAAATATGAAACAACGGTGATAGATGACTTAGCGATTGGTCTTCTGGAAGGCACCCATTGTCACTGTCACCACTCCGTTTCCGTTTGTCAAAAGAAAATAGTGTGTGGTGAGGTGACGTGTACTTTTAATAAAATTAATTAAAAATCCAGAAAAATGACCTCTCTCATGTCTGTTATTCCCAAATTATACCAGGAATATGCCACAAAAACCCCCAAGAAGCTCAAAATCATCGATGCTTATTTACTATACGTGTTCCTTACCGCGGTCATTCAGTTTGTTTACTGTTGTCTTGTTGGAACGTTTCCTTTCAATTCTTTTCTCAGCGGGTTCATTTCTACAGTTAGTTCTTTCGTCTTAGGAGGTACGTATATATTCTTATATCTTTTACTGCTAACTACTGCTGTACCTACTTAATAAATAACCTATCAATCAACTGATTATGAACCCTTCTACCGCCATTATTTTTATGATGTGGGTTTAGTACTTTACTAAACCCACCTTGTTTTAAATATAAAGCATCTACATGGTGTAGCCATATTTTAACTATCATAATCGCAACTTATGATAATATCTTTTATTTTGTTAGTTTATGCCATTGATTGCAATGAGAAATTATTGTTATTCTTTTTTTATTTCAGTGTGTTTGAGACTACAAGTGAATCCAGACAACAAGACTGAATTTCAAGGACTGAGTGCTGAACGTGGTTTTGCTGACTTCATTTTTGCCCATCTTGTTTTACATATTGTAGTTATGAACTTCATAGGTTAGGCTAGCAATGTATTTTCTGCATTTTTAAAATAAATATTCCTTACTTACACATAAAATATTATTATTTATTCATAGAATACATTTATTTTTACGATTCGCGGGTCTAACAGGTTTTGATCTGATATTTGTATCAGACTATAAGAAACACGGGCGGGACACATAGCGAGAAGAACCGATGGCCGTTGGGGCGGAAAAGTTCTGGAATGGCGACCTCGCACCGGACGGCGCTCCGTAGGTAGGCCCCCAACAAGGTGGACCGACGATCTGGTGAAGGTTGCGGGAAGCCGCTGGATGCGGGCAGCGCAGGACCGATCGTCGTGGAGATCCTTAGGGGAGGCCTATACCCAGCAGTGGGTGTTGTGCGGCTGATATGATGGATGATGATGAAAAAGAAATTTACTACCTACAGTGGGTACCCAATGTTTTTTGCATTTTAGCAATTTTTTTGTTAACTGTAAACTTTTTAAAATCTGTGAATGCAGTTCAGAATTAGGTAGGTACCTAGGTAGGTACTTAAAAAGTTATGGATGGTCTCCTAGGAACGTTTTCCTGTAACTATAGCGGTTAGTACCTTAATTTACCGTTTAAAAAATCCACCCTGTATATCAAATTGCAGATTCTTATAGTTGTTAAAACGCCCCGACGTCAGCAGATTATGTATGGATTGCCAGTGGTTATCCCGCTATTTTAATATCATGATGGCGGGACAACCAGCTATGCTGAATATCTTTGAAACAATTAATGGCAATTTTTTTTTAACATAAACACCAAATGGCACTATATCCTAGCACAAAATATTTTCAAAACCAGGCGGTATCCCGCCATCTTGACATTCACCACACCACCCAAGGGGGTTCAAATGTAATAGTATCTAAATATAGATACCCCAGCCTGGGATGTACGTACCCCCGGGGTGCCCCAGGGGAATATAGTTATACTCTCTTCCTAACAGAATAGTTTAAATAATTTAAACTTTATGTGGGATAAAAAAGGATGATGATACCTGCTAGACCCTACTGATTAAAACATGTGATCGAAAACATTTATGGCCTAGTTATGTATGTTCCTGCAGTATGAAAGAAAACAAGATATTTTTTACTTCAGAGGTTCAAAAAAGAAAAAGAAAACACCAGTTTATCATTAATGGTTTATTTTGACTAGTCATTAATAAATTTTAAAACATTTATATCAAGTGTAACAACAATACTCTTATAATAATTTTATAATTGTGTAAGTAATTGAAAGCCAGTTTCATTTCATTACCATTAATATTAATAAGTACGTAAACAGTCAAAGAAATCAAGAGTATTCTTAAATTATACTGAAGGGCAGAAACTTAACAAATTTTTATCAATGCAAATTGGTGGCGAATTTTAAGTGCACCGTTCTGATTAAAAAGGTGTCCTTACATAAATTTTGGTGCAATAATTATTTGTATGAGTGAATGGCTGCCCTTGGAAGAAGTTAGGTGAACACATAAAGGTGAGTATAGACTTGAGCATGTAGTTGTCGTGCCGCTCATATGTTTGTACCTATCACCTTGCCACTATCCGAACATCTACCATAATACTCGTAATTTTGTTACACCAACGCTAGATTGCATGGAAATGGTCGAGTTTATACTCACCTTAAGTGTCTCGGGCGGAGGAGGCCAGTCAAGACCTTATTATGAAAATAATGTTTTTTTTTATTATAAAATAAAATGGCTGTGGTACTGTTGCACCCCATGGCGACGCAAATACAATACCGAGCGTATCTATTGATCACATCAACATCAATAGAAGTAAGTAGTTTACTAAATTAATATTATGACAGATCTAGGCAATTTGTATTATCTTTACTGATTCACCCTCAATATTTCATTATTGATACGACAAATCGTTTTGTGGTTTTATGGACGATAACACTTATCTTTTATTTACTACATTTGGTGGTGAAAGAGATAAAATTAAAAAGTTTGTTTTATTTATTTTATTTTTAGTTTGTAAGTATTTTTCTCAAACATGCTTGGAAATTCGAACATTATTTTGACAACCTTCTTCGGGCTAAATCTAACGATATATCAAATCGGAGTTTCCGGACAGACCTAAACCGCGCCGGCAATTTTTGTATGAGAATCCATTACTAACGTGTAATAATGGATTTTCATAGAAACATTGCCTGCGTCTGACCATAAATGTTAGTACTGAAACTCATAAAATATCATTGTATTATCTATGGATCTTGGCGCGGGGGAAGTTATTATTGTTAAAATTGTTTGTTGTTTTGTCAAATATTTTATCTTTGATTTAAATTAAGTAATAAATATAAAAATGAGTTCAAGCGACGAAAGTGATATTTTGACGCCACCTGAAATTCAAGAAGCGGCAAGAACTGTAATAGAATACATGTTGTCTCCAAAATCAAAAAACATTAAGTAAACCAGATGTAAACCTAATTGCAATGCCCAAAAGACATTCACAAGGGTATAAGGAAGTCTGCACCAAACGTGCAAATTTTCTTGTCAGAAGCATCAGACAGTGTGTATTTGGATCCTAAAAAGTAAGTTTTCGTGCTTATTGATAAGTACCTACCTATATAGGTACTAATTTACCACTTTGTTTTAAATAAACAGCGTTCTTTATTTTTGTTTCAGTTTGATTTTTGCCATTTTCGGTGTATGAAGATGCAACGACATCAGTATTTATGTAAAACACCTAGAAACTCAAGACGGCGCGATTTGTTACTTTCAATTACTGTAATTTTAAATAAAAATAAAATGTTAGAAAAGTTACTACCTACTTGGTTTGAATTTCCGCGCATTATTTGAGAAAAGTACTATACAAGCCTTGGCCGCAACTGGGCATTGATGGACTCACGTATGTGTGCCTCGGCCCACGTTGACGTTGACGTTCGTCCTTCAATGCCTGTGTTGCGTGCCGCTGCAGTAATGTACTATTACTGCTCATTGTAATTCGTCTGTGGCCCACTTCACAGCACGAATGATATTTTGTATTATAGGTAGGTACTGTTAATGTGAGCATTACACATATATAGGTACATAAATTAAAAATTTCTTACAGCCCATAAGTAGGTACATAATGTGCGTGATAAAAATAAAAGTAAAAACATAACCTACATTATTTACAAAAATAACATTAATATAAGTGCCTTGGGTTGTAGGATGTTTTTATTGCCGATTTATGCTTAAATTCAGTGAAAGCAGGTGCATAGCAAATAAAGTATTTAAAATCAAAAGTGAAATCGTTTCTTTACTGGATCAAAAAGGGAATTCACCCGTTGTCTTTGCGGGCGGAGCTCCTACTGTTTACACTAGCTTTTAGAAAAATACACTCTCCAGGATATAATAAAAAAAAACTACTACAAAGTGACCGCCAGTAAGGCCGGGAAGCTGAGCCCGCGCCCGCGCCGGCCGCACTTCTATCACTAAAATTTCATCACTCAGATATATAATTAAAATATCACAAAACGTGAAACGTAAAATCTAAGGGCCCTATCTCACTAGGACACCGTCACACCGGTTTCGCCCCCGGCAGGTGATTCGCTTGCCCTCCCAAATTAACTGCGCAACCAAGAGGGCACCACTTGAGGCACCAAGGGTACCTTCATACATATGTGTACATTTTGTTGGTAGTGCGACGACCGACGTGTTGGAACAAGTCTCGTATGGGTGGTAGAAAAATGTAGACAATTCAAAAGCACTTAATTTCTAAGTTATTTGAATAAAGGATTTTTTCAATACAGTTGCTCGAAAATGTAAGTTTACGATGACAGTCGAGCGTGCGGTAAGTTGGTTTTACCGCACGCCGTGCGTTTTTGTTTACGGATTAGTACAGGGTGCGGAAAGTTGATTTTACCGCACGCCGGCGCCGTGCGTTTTTGTTTACGAACGTTTTTTTTTAATTTCTACTAGCTTCCGCCCGCGACTTCATCCGCGTGGACAGTAGAAAAATATTGCAACCAGTTTAAAATGACCCCTTTAGTGTATGAAAGCTAGTAATACGACGAGTTCAGGCCGTTTCCCTGGTTCCTCCTACCTGAATTTGATGAAACATAGCTTAGATTTTAAGTTGGACCTCAATCTACTAAATTGTGAAAAATCTATCAAAATCCGTTTAGCGGTTTTTGCGCAATTCGCGCACAAGCATTTAGAATTTACAGTTTTATTATATGTATAGATTACAATTTCAGTAGTACCTATAATGTTTTCTCTCAAATGTATTGAAAAACGTAGTATGGCACACAGTTGTTAAGGTTTTTTAAAACTCGTGACAATTAAAAACGTCAACTCGTTCTAAAAACCTCCTTACCAACCTTGTATCATTAACTACTATTAAATTTCAATTTCAACTGGTTGCACCACTGGTGTCCTAGTAAAACAGCACTAAAGAGTTAAGATTTTAATCAGTTTCATAGGTTGTGGACAGATACCGGTTACCAAATTTAACTAATTTTTTTTATACAGGTGCTCTCTGATAACTGTGAGGCAGGCCTTATGGATCGCAAATAAAAAGCCGAAGACCCCTTCGGCTTTTTGTATTAAATAAAATGCCGAAAATTCATAACACATAGGTACGGAAATATCGACGCACAAAACACCCTATTCTCAACATACCGAAAATCCTAAATTTCTATATCTGATGAAACTTTAAAGATTATTTAATAGTTCGGTAATCCTGAAAATCAGTTAAGATCTATTAGGTGCGACGACGAGCGAGCGTAGCAAGCGAGGAGGAGCTTAGGTTTCATTGCGACCAACAACACACGAGCCGAGTGTAAGAATTTCTGTTTTTTAAGCGTCGCGTCGGTTTTTCAGGCTTCGGGATTTAGTATTTAGGTAAAATGTCCTTTCGTGATTTTAAACGTACGGCCAAATAACCATTCGACCTTTTAATTTTCTGTCTTTCGTCCATATGTCTTGTAAAATTCGGCATTGTAATACATACCCAAGGCGAAGATATGGAAAGCACGCGAGACCGCCCCAAGAACCTAAAACGTAGGCTAATCTCGGAAACTTAATAAGTAGATAAAGGTCACTTCACAGGTAATTTTGTTCCGGTATTAGCCAGCAAAGTTAACAGACATGTCATGTCTGTTAACTTGAATCGTTATTTAAAAACGTGTTAAATTCAACCAAATTGTCATTATTTAACGATTTCTTTCGTAATCTATGCGTGGAAACGCATTAATGGTCGTAATTTATAAATGATTTGGCCTATAGGGACAAGGATAAACGCACTAGACTAGAGTCCGCGCCACCGGACAGCAGAACGCATCCAGTGTGGCAAATCCTTTATTCCAATAACACTTAGGCTGAGTTGCACCATCTTAACTTAACCTTAACTTTAACAGATACAACCTTATCTGAACCAGTGGTCAAAAGTGGAACTAAGGTGTTATTACATATTGTTACCGAGGTTACGCCATAGACGACAGCGACGCTGTCATCGAGTCCAATATTTGTATCTGTTAAAGTTATGGTTAAGTTAAGATGGTGCAACTCAGCCTTAGACATTGTATACCTATTTTAGTTTCGTCAAAATTCCGCGGGACTTCTTTCATGGCGCGGTTCTATAGCGATTTATCGACACTTAACTGTCGAAATACGTTATTGACAGCCAAGTATTGATAAATAGTTTTATAATGGTGTCGATTCGGTACAGACGATTAAACTAAATGCGGTGTGGAGCTGAGAAACTAATAGCGCCACAAGCGACTGACCTAAAGTAGTTTGATTGGTTGTTTTAAAAGTCGTTTTTGGCGTATTTTATTTAACCAATCTAAGCGGTCGGGTTTACCACACAGGACAATGGCGCCTAGCCACCTGCGAAAACTTATTACTATTTTTTGCATTCTATTCTCGTCTTTTCGATACGGAAAGAAAAGGATGCAAAATAAATAAAATGAAATAAATTTAGTGTTGTCCTGTCAATTTAATTAAGTCATGCTGCATCGAATCGACACTAATATTGTGTTTAGGTGGAGGAGGGCAGACGTGTCGTTCGGTGTAGTGGGGGCTATTGTATAATTTTAAAAATCTATCGCAATCGCTTTCGTTTCGCAGATGGATGTGACACATTGCTGCATTTCTTTGGTAAGTTTTTATTTGTGCCATAAAGACGTTTCAATGTGTTACATCCTGAAAGCGATTGCGATTAATTTTGAAATTAGACAATATAAATACCCTGGTTCAGCTGGAGTGGGGGCGGGGTGCAGCTAGAGTGGGGGCGGGTGCAGCTGGAGTGGGGGGCGTGTTCATCCGGAATGGGGGGCGGGGCGGGGACGGGTTCAGCTGGAATGGGGGGGTGGGTTCAGCTGGAATGGAGTGCGGGGTCAGGATCAGCTGACGTGGGGAGCGGGGGCGAGTTCAGGCGTAGCGGGGTCGCGGGGCGGGCGCGCGCGAGGTACCTGTGGCGGGCGGCGGCCAGCAGCTGCTGCTTGCGGCGGCGCAGCATCTCCTCGCGCACGGACGCCGAGCAGGGGAACGCTACCGACGACGAGGACCTGCGCACAAACATACACGGTGGAAATTTTAAATGCCACCTAGAGGGAAAGCACTTTAAAACAATGGAGTTAGCAAACTTCACTCAAATGAGATTTTTTGAAAAGAAACAAAACTGCATCGAAAGAATTTTGACAATTGTTTTTTTTTTCTTTTAATCCAAATAAGTAAGTAAAATAACAAACATAGTTCTGAAAAAAACACAACGAAAAAATGACCAATATTAAAAAATCCATACAACTTCATTAAAAACTGTCCCAAATGTTTAAACGTTAAACGTCATTTTCTCAAAATTATATGCGTGTAGTGTAGGTTGAATTGAAACACTTTTCCTTATTTTCGACCAACGTCATTTTCTCAAAATTATATGCGTGTACCGTGTAGTGTAGGTTGAATTGAAACACTTTTCCTTATTTTCGACCAATTATAATAAAGTACCTACATTGGAACGCGGAACACATATATTATTTAAATATAATAGCTGTGTGTCGTCGTATGTAGAGGTGGTTAATATAGCGTCTAGCGCCATATTATAGCGCACTATCTTTACATAGCGCGCTATGTAAGCAGACGCTGTGGCGTTATAAATATCGCGCGTGGCAATAAGTAGCGTCGTTGGCCGCGGCCGCGGGCGCGGGCATTCATCGCGTGCGCCACGCGTGCGCGCTGTTGCTACCGGACGCGTTAGGCGTTTCTCTCGCAGCACGCTAGGTATAATATCTAGCGAGACCTTATATTGTGTTAGTTCGATCAGGACTTTTATAACACAAATAAGTCAAAATTAGTTATTATTATGTAAAAGCTATTAGCTGAGTAAAGTTAGTGAACAAGAGATATGGGAAAAACAACAGAAGAATTTTAAACGTCAATAAGGTTAAAAAACGCTTGTACCGGTTTTTTATAAACTAAAAAACATTACCTAGTGATCCCTAGTTAAAAAATGAGTGCAAGAGATTTTAACGGTTTTATTGAATCATAAAAGTTAGTTAAATTCAAATTTAAAATTCCAAAAATAATTTATTCAGTCTAGGCTGTTACAAGCACTTGTGAATGTCAAAGAAGCTACGCCATCGGTTCGCAAACCCTGAGCGGGAGACCTTGTAACGAGAAGAACCGGCAAGAAACTCGTCAAGGGCTGCTTTTTTCTCCCTGTATATTTCATACAGAGTCGTCAACATTGAAAATGAGCTCCACATTACAGCGAGGTCATTTTCCATCACAAAAATTAACAAAAGTTTGCACACAATGGGTAGGTAGGTTGAAATTAAATACCTACTACATATCGGATAGGTGATTGTGAGAGTAAATAACTTTCAACTAGTCGAGAAATCAGTAATCACTCTGTCTGCTACTCGAAAGTGCGCCTAAGTAGGCAAAATTTACCAAAAAACACTTGATACAAGACAAAAAAAAATAATAAAAAAACGCAATTCTTACAATTCAATATGCGTTAAGATAGGTACTCAGAAGCAGACCCATTCCCACTGGCAGCACCCGTTCACGAGCATGACGCGTGGACCAGCCATCGCTTCGCTCAACCATATTTGAGGGAACGTAACGACCCGCCCCACACGACACCACCGCAGAAATGATTAAAGAGAGCATGACATACTTAGACCACCCATCCTAAGGCACTGAATTGAAAACTAATATCCAAAAGCTTTTCATAGGCCTTTACTTACAAAAACTACTGACTATAGAAAGCAAAATGATTGCAATAAAGAAAAAAGAGAAATTAAAACAAGGTTTACTTACCTATTAGTTTTGTGTTTTGATTAAGAAGTGCCATACAATATTGATAACATCGAACAGAAAAAAAATTTATATAAATATACGACACCCTTAGTACAAGCAGACAGAAGCAGACCCATTCCCACTGGCAGCACCCGTTCACGAGCATGACGCATGGACCAGCCATCGCTTCGCTCAACCATATTTGAGGGAACGTAACGACCCGCCCACACGCAGAAATGTTTAAAGTGAGAATGACATACTAAAGCTCGTAAACGAGAATACGGCAAAAAAACAACCGAATTTCAAATGTCAATAAGGTCGAAAATCGCTTGCGCCTGTTTTTCTTAACTACAGATCACACTACTATACTAGACAAACTTTCCTACCTTCACTTGTTTTTCCGACATTCGTTTGTTCTTCCAAAATTGTATAATTCAATCATAGACAGCTGTTAGCCCGAAAAGTATGAAAGAAAGTTCATTAGTTTACTTTTACTGCTTTATTTTATTAAAGACTAAAATGCAACGTATTAATAAATAACATTTTTGTATAGCGCGCGATCTGTCGACGTGTGACGTAACGTGTTACGAGATCCAACGTGCTACATCTAATGCGCCAGCCAGCCGCCCGCACGCTTCCTGATAAATAGCGCGTTATAACATAGCGTATTTAATAGCGCGCTAGAAATCAATAGTATAATTATAGTCTGTAGCGTGCAACAGCACGCAAAGCGAAGCGAATACCTGTTAATAGCTAAGTAGATTTAAGAAATTGTTTCCATGCAATGTAAAACTGCTGTTGGTATTCCGAACATAATTATATAAAAAAAAGCAACAGCTTTATAGGCGTTTTGAACAACCCCGTATCTAATGTAGGTCATTGTAGGTATACTGACTGTTCAGAGTGCGTGGTCGCTGGTTGGTCGCGGTCGTAGTCGCGGTCGTGGTCGCGGGCGGGCGCGCCGTAAGGCAGGTCAGCCGCCACGGCCGCGTCCCGGAACTGGGTCGCCGCGCCCACCACCAGCCCTGGGGGCATCCACGGGTTAACTACATCAAACCCGATAACGGGTGTAAAAACACCCTCAACGAAACAAATTTTTGTCCAAAGAAACATTATAAAAAAATTATGTATTTCGTAACAAACAATGGCTTCAAAACGTCATCACACATTGTATCTCATGAGCACGCACATAAACGCTGACTTTCAACAGCACGCAGCTGTTTAGCATACACTCGCAGGCGCGGTCTGTTGTACGCGTTACATTGCGTGGATATGGAATGCTTTTTAAGGCCGGCCACACACAGACGGAATTTCGTTACGGAATTCCGTACATACGTGATTCCGAACGCAGCTAATCCATACAAATCTATGGACTACCACACACATACGGGATTTTTCCGTACGTAATCTTCAAAAATTATCGAAATTCCGTTCGGAATTCCGTAACGGGATTCCGTCTGTGTGTGGCCGGCCTAACACCAAAAAATAAAAACGTTTCCCAGCAATAATTTTGAACCGAAATGGTCCTGATGATGGGCAGTATATGTAGACCTCAGTGTCGTTGAGGGTCTTTTTATACCCCCGGTATAAATATTTTACATCAAACCATTGCTCTAATTCCATAGCAAGTAGCTATATGTTGTATGCGCGGGGGGCGGTAGGCGGCCCTCCAGGACGTTGTCAATGGTGAGCGTGGCGGGGCGCGTGTGCGCGAGCTCCGCCGGGTACTGACCTGTGTGAGGCGCGGGGGTGGGTGCGGGCGCGGGGGGCGGCAGGCGGCCCTCCAGGATGTTGTCGATGGTGAGTGTGGCGGGGCGCGTGTGCGCGAGCTCCGCCGGGTACTGACCTGTGTGAGGCGCGGGGGTGGGTGCGGGCGCGGGGGGCGGCAGGCGGCCCTCCAGGATGTTGTCGATGGTGAGTGTGGCGGGGCGCGTGTGCGCGAGCTCCGCCGGGTACTGACCTGTGTGAGGCGCGGGGGTGGGTGCGGGCGCGGGGGGCGGCAGGCGGCCCTCCAGGATGTTGTCGATGGTGAGTGTGGCGGGGCGCGTGTGCGCGAGCTCCGCCGGGTACTGACCTGTGTGAGGCGCGGGGGTGGGTGCGGGCGCGGGGGGCGGCAGGCGGCCCTCCAGGATGTTGTCGATGGTGAGTGTGGCGGGGCGCGTGTGCGCGAGCTCCGCCGGGTACTGACCTGTGTGAGGCGCGGGGGTGGGTGCGGGCGCGGGGGGCGGCAGGCGGCCCTCCAGGATGTTGTCGATGGTGAGTGTGGCGGGGCGCGTGTGCGCGAGCTCCGCCGGGTACTGACCTGTGTGAGGCGCGGGGGTGGGTGCGGGCGCGGGGGGCGGCAGGCGGCCCTCCAGGATGTTGTCGATGGTGAGTGTGGCGGGGCGCGTGTGCGCGAGCTCCGCCGGGTACTGACCTGTGTGAGGCGCGGGGGTGGGTGCGGGCGCGGGGGGCGGCAGGCCCTCCAGGATGTTGTCGATGGTGAGTGTGGCGGGGCGCGTGTGCGCGAGCTCCGCCGGGTACTGACATGTGTGAGGCGCGCTTGCGGGGGCGGGCGCGGGGGGCAGCAGGCGGCCCTCCAGGATGTTGTCGATGGTGAGCGTGGCGGGGCGCGTGTGCGCGAGCTCCGCCGGGTACTGACCTGTGTGAGGCGCGGGGGTGGGGGCGGGCGCGGGGGGCGGCAGGCGGCCCTCCAGGATGTTGTCGATGGTGAGCGTGGCGGGGCTCGTGTGCGCGAGCTCCGCCGGGTACTGACCTGTGTGAGGGGCGGGGGTGGGGGCGGGCGCGGGGGGCGGCAGGCGGCCCTCCAGGATGTTGTCGATGGTGAGCGTGGCGGGGCCCGTGTGCGCGAGCTCCGCCGGGTACTGACCTGTGTGAGGCGCGGGGGTGGGGGCGGGCGCGGGGGGCGGCAGGCGGCCCTCCAGGATGTTGTCGATGGTGAGCGTGGCGGAACGTGTGTGCGCAAGTTCCGCCGCCAGGACCCCCGCCGGGTATTGCGGGAACATCGCCTGCACCTAACATTACGACAAATCCAATGTTTATATAAGAAGTTCGAAACGCTCGTAAGAGTTTTTGGTGCAATGTTGAGTCAATAAAAAAATAAGGTCATAATGGATCTTTTGAGAGACGAAATAATGTTTTGAATCCCAAGCATATTGGTAACAGTACAAATGTCGAATCATTTAAAGTTAAAACAATGATGCCGGCTAATTTTGTCAAATACTCTAAATAAACCCAACATAACTTATCACATGGTTATTTGAAACTGGCATAAGTTGAAAATGTAATAAGTACCATAGGCAACAACAGCGTCGCTTAACCACTCCTAAGGTTAAAATCGCTTGCACGCCGCGCGTCACAACATACGTTTCGTGCAGGGGCGATACGCGCGCACGCGAATTTTGTTGCTAACAGGTTAAGCGACGCTGTTGATAGTACATTGGAAAAGAAAAAATACATAATGTAAAATACATAACATTATTTAAAGTTAGTGTTACCTGTCGCACCATGGCGTCAATCTGCGAGCCGGCCAGCGGCTCGAGGCGCACGCGCGTCACCTCCACCGAGAAGCTGGGCAGCCACGACACGTAGCGGGACCCTGCGACGATCAACACGATTACACCTCTACTCTTTAACTATATTATACTAAGTGGCCTCGATCACCGCCGTAGAATAGCGTGTTTGTCGGTATTTTACAAGATGCACTTCGGAGAGTGTACGAAGGAATTACACTAATTAATTCCTCCAGCCCCATTCCACCATCATGTTGTTGATATTACAAACATCCGCACAAAGCATTTTGCTAACTCTTCAACAATCAACTTTATAAATTAATTTTTAAGGACTTTTATTGTGTTGTGCAATACCAACAACAGAGTACCGAAACGTGCGCGTGAATTCGCGGATAATTTTGTCTCTTCTGACAAGATGTAGTGTTCCCAAGGTACTCTTCTTTCGGATGACTCGATGCTTGGCTTTGCTTGCACGGTCTAATAGCTCCTGATGATCCTCCATATAGGAGTAACACGTGTGGAAGTGTGTCACTTGTATCAGCATGTTTTTTTGCATTAATTTATTCGCATCTTGTACACATGTACTTGTTTGCAGGCGAGGTGCCTTGCATGTTTTACCATCTGTAGTGTGGAAGATTTTGCTAGACACTGCTTTATCCTATAATCTACTCTTTGCTGCTAGATATAGTATAGTTTTGCATTGCATACATGACAGATAACCTTGCCCCGTCGTATTCCATTTGAGCAGGTCGAGTTGAAGCACGAGTATCAGCGAGCAGCACAGCAGGACCAAGGCGAGCGCGCACGTCGCGGCGCCCTGATTCATGTACGCGTACGCATTCTGTACGCGGCACGTACGATGTACGTCCGAAACGGGATGTAAACAAAGATTTTGAATCGTCACATTGAGTGATATTGCTTTGGCAGATGACGTTGACAGCTCTTATTTTTTGGACATGTGTGTCAGGTTATCCAACCTGTCATTGTACCATGGTTGGATGGAGTTTTGAACATACTCTTTGAACTTAAATTGTTGGTTAATAATAGATTATTACACTATGGTTTTGGTTGTGATCAAAGAAATTATACCTAGTACTTCGAAGTACTTATAATTTCCTTGGTTGTGATTTACGGAGCGCAGCGAAAATTTTTATAAGTCTATGAATTTACGAGTAGGTATTATATTACAAATTGAAATCAAGGAAAAATATGTTGATAAGTGTGTTATTCATTGAATTACTAAAGACATTTTGCATACTACGTAGGTACGCAAATTTCTTTTTAAAGTAACGATTTTTTTATGTATTTCATGACGACGCCGCCCGCCGACGTTGAAGGACCTTTTCTGTGCAAGTCTCTTGCGTGGGGTAAGAGTCGGTTGAGTTTAGTTATTATGCCTAGCAATGTATTATTTCTTGCTTACGCATAAACTCTGATATGACTACTGAGAGACTGAGAGTCAAAAAATTACAAATCTGTAAAAACAAAGGAACAAAAACGTACAATCATACTCACCATCGAAATGAACCAGTCATAAGTTGATGCAAACAGTTTTCGCTACCGAAAACTATCAGATATACTGTTCACAGTTAATGCGAGTGAAAGAAAGAAAGCGATAGTTTACGGTAGCGAAAACAGTACAGTCTACACTAGAGGTGCCCATACGGACGAACGCTAGAGGTTTTAATGTCGATCGCCAAGGATAACAGATTTGACACTTTGCACCCAATGTAGTTTTACGTATGCAATTTTAATAACTATTTCTTTATAAATATTAATTTGGTGGGTGAAATGGTTAAAATGTCGATCTCTTACTCATAAATTTTTGCTAGGTCGCTCTCCTTAAGAAAAAGTATGGCATCCCTGATCTACACACTTAAACGTACACACTCACCGTCAAAATGAAACAGGTGGTTGGGGTGCCTGGGCGCGACGGGCGGCACCTCGTCCAGCAGCCGCAGCGCCCCCTGCGGGCCCGCCCCCGCGCCCGCCCCCCGCGCGCCCCCCGCCGACAGCGCGCGCCGGCACGTGGGGCACGACGCGTCTTGCTGCACCCACTGGCATAGGCACGAGCTGGAAACGACCGAGCGTCAGGTATTCGCCTCATTCAACCAACGTCTTTCCAAACCGTGTCAAAATCCGTTGAGTTTGTGTGATTTTCAAAGAGATAAATAAAACACATACAGACACGATACGTGACGACACGACATAACTATGTATGGAATAATAGATATAGAATAATAGATAAAAATAGAAAATGCATTATTGTATTTAAATGTCGATTAATTATTGCGATAGAAAGTGACCTTTCTTTTAAGCTGAGATCATTTTTCAATTTGACTGACCCTCGACAAGTTTCATAACGGTACCTCTTGTTACATTTTATGGTCTCCTGCTCGAGTCGTAATTCATACTGATGATAGCATCTTGACATTCGTAAGTGCTTGTAACAGGCTAGCTTCAGGGGCCGTACCGGCTAACGCATCGAACTTCGGCAAGTCTGCCGGGCTTTAAATTAAAACAGATAAATCGAGCCCCAATCAGGCCAAAATGGCGAACCCCAATTCATGATGTCTCACGGACATCGATATCTTCCAAATAACTTCGGCAAATAGTACAATACGAAATTCCTTACTTTGTCTGTTTTAAGTTGAAGCTCGGCAGACCCGCCAAAGTTCGAAAAAATATCTAATAGCTAGTGACCGGAGTCATCTTTTAAGCAATAGGGATGTTGACTATTTTTTTTATTATATGTTACATAAATTACCTCTCAAAAAAAGAAACATTGGTAAAAGAATTAATTCGCTAGCATGAAAACTGCCCGAGATATCACAGTGTGAAATGCACACAAATGGACTCGATCAAAAACGCTCCATACTAATGGCTTGCACGTTATGACGACACGCCGTGCTAGTTTGTATGCAACGCATAGGAAATTTGTTCAGCAGCTATATTAAATATTGTGTTTATCAAAATGGTTTCTTCGACAAATTTGCTATACATTTTACGGACTAATTAAAGGTATCATTTATTTTAATAAATTGTATACTTTTTAAATGGACTTGTCCACCCAACTTTGAAGGGTCATAAAACAAATAATATGCAATATATAAAACCAAGAGGTATACAAGCTACTCTAAAAGTTTAATATGTTTACGATTTTTATTAGTATTTCGTTATTTTATTCATTAGTCAACATCCCTATTATTGCCTGTACCAAATGACTCCGCTCTTCCATTACATATTTTCAAAAATTTAACTCTGCTATAAACATTATAAGGTTCAATAAGAAATCAAAACTTACTTACTACTAAAGAATAGAGGTTTATGTGTGTATGTATGTATGTGTGTGTGTGTGTGTGTATGTGTGTGAGTACGTGTGTGTGTTTATGAATGGTGTGTGTTAATTTATTGTAAAAGCATCTCTGTTTCATCATAATTAATAGATTCTAAACATGAGTTAACAACCTGTTTACATTCAATATATGTTTTTTTTTAAATGTTAAGTTTTTTGTCGACGTTATTGTAAATCCGAGCTGAACGACTGCTATATTGCGATCTTGCAAACTTAGTTTTAGTTTGAATAACTTTAGCAACATTTTTTTTCCTTCTATTTTATTTTTATTTTCAACAAAAGGTAAACTCCTGTGTGTTTTTAAAATAATTTGTTTTACGTATAATTTTCTCACCGACAGCAAACCACATTCAATATAAAGTTGTTCAGTAGGGTATCGAATGTTTTTGAAGAGCATGACTTTTATTAGGGCACGTTGTGATCTCTCAACGTCTATAAATTTCGTTTTTGCTGCACCTCCCCAAACAAGGATGCAGTACATTAAAACTGATTGCACTAGGGCAGTGTATATATTTATTAATAATACATTATTGATCGGAGAAACTTGAGCCGTATTATGTTTACTATTTATCGGAACCACGTGCCTTAGGGTTCGAAAGATCCATATAAGTTTTCTGACTCTTCCAGACACCTGCTCAAGTTGGAAATACCAGGATAGTCTCTGATCTAGTATAACGCCCAGATATTTAATGTGAGTGACTTTACTAATGGTTCAGCAATCACAATTATCACGCATGGTGTTACTAGTTACTACAGTCATGAACCCTTATTTTGAAGTTATGAGCGGGCTGATTATTATCGTATATACTGAAACACATATAGTTTGTTTTAGACGTGTTAAGTGACAATAAGTTACATCTCAGCCAAGTGGATATGGAATATGACTAAATGATTTGAATATTAAGTAAGTGCGTAAAGGACAGGCAGGTATGCATGTTGTGTTGTGAGTTACTTGTGGAACAGATGCGAGCAGGGCAGCTTGCGCGCCTCCTTCATGGGCTCCCAGCAGATGGCGCACTTGTCCTGGTTCTTCTCCACCTCCTCTTTACTCGCCATGGGGTAGCTGCAACAAAAACCGCCCCGTTTAATATAGCCAATTTATTTGAATAATCACTAATGCCTGTTATACAGGGTCAGTAACATGGCAGTACGCATTAACCCAGTCCAGCGCCGACTTGCTACTGGGCTCGTGTGGACACTAGTTTCGACCCAGTCCAGTGCTGACTTCTCACTCGCAAGTCAGTCCGGCTGACTAGCCACCCGCAGGCTGATTATCTAAATATAAACTATTTAGCGACCGGTGTCATTTGACATACATTGCTACTTTACTTTGGTATATTTTTTTTTTACCCCAAAAAGAAAAAGCAATGTATCACATTCATCTGTCAAATGAGACCGGTCGCTTGGTGGTGTCTAATTAGATAATCAGCCCTCCATTCTATTTTCGGGCACAGTACGACTTACTGCCGATCCTGTCTACATGTACCCAGTTAGTGGGTCCGAAATTCCGAGTTACTGGGTCCAGTCACTCACCCCGTATAAATCAGCCCTAAGGCCCGTATTTATAAACCGCTCTCAACGTTGAGGGCTATACCTGAGATGCTGTTCCTATAAGAAGAGCATCTCAACTCAAGTATTATCTGAAGATAGCAATCAACGTTGAGAGCGGTTTATAAATACGCACCTAAATGATCAATGATGTGTATTATCGGTTTGTTTACTTTTCCATACAATTGATTTCCGTCTGAAATTGAGACGAACAATACATTGGCCCAGTTAATTGTAGATACATGCGTCGTGTTGTGTTATAATAATAGAATGTATTCACGCCTGAATTTAAATGTAAATATTTAATTAACTATATAGTTCCACAGTGTAAGACAGCACATGTTTATGAAACACAATATGTGTATAATTCACAAAATATACTTTTAAGTCTTTTATGTGTTCCCATTGATATATAAAATCAATCTTTTTTCTTGTCATCTAAAAGAAGTTATGAAACTATATAAAATTTTGTTATAGGTACTTAATTGTTTGAATCAAGCATGTGATTATATTTATATGTACAGCAGACGTCACGTAAAGAGAGCGCTGTTAAGTGCCTCAAAAGTGAGCGAAAATGTATCGTATGTCTTTGGAAAACAGTATAGATTCCTCCATCATTTGCTTGATGTTCGGCGCTCTTTTTACGTGATGCCTACTATTTGTTCTTCCTAAGATAAAAATTGTATTATAGGAAAGTAGGTAGGTAAAACGTTTACAATTGGTTAATGAATGGATAGCGCGCGTAACCGGCGCGGGCGCAGGAAGCCGCCGCGCTATACAACGATTCGAGGCATCCACCCTTCGCCGGCTTCGGGAACATCATCAAGTACAAATAACGATCTAATTAATTAACTAACACTCTGTTATTTGGGCAGTCGTGTAAAAATAACGTTTCGTGTGCTGTATAAGTAGTATTTATGTTACCTGTGCTTCTATACAGCGTCTGACAAAAATATCCCTAATGCCGAATATAGTAGAGGGACCATGTGAACAACTTTTACTATGGAACCAACTCTGTAATCGCGAAAAAAAATCAGCTGTTTCATACACAAAATTAATAATTAAAATATCAAAATATATGAAACAGCTGATTTTTTTTCGCGAGTTTAGAGTTGGTCCCATAGTATCTACCATATTCGGCATTAGGGGTTTTTTGTAACATGTTGTATAGGAAAATAAATATAATACGACAATGTCATTTCTATTTTAGTAGTTGAATATAAAGTTTAACCGGTTATATTATTTTTGATAAAAATTAACGAAAATATTCGTGTATTGTCAACGACACAACTGGACGTCACTACTGGGGAGGCGTTTACAATGTTTTTTGTATCCACACTACTGCCTATTAGTGATGTGTAAGATGTCATGTCGTAATCTTACGAATGATAAATAACTGATATCGATAATGCATTTTAGTATTAAAACTTAACTACGGTGGTGTAGTTACTAAATAAAATAATATGGTGACAGAAACCTTAGTGGTGTCGTCCAATGGCGTCGATGACAATACATGAAACAACCAGCTTGGAAAAGGTTATTACAAAGAGTCAATCGTGATAATTTACTAACCAAAAGCGAGAGACGCAATAGTCTTACAAACTTACAGACCTTGAGGAGAAACGGTTGTTGATTTTAAGAATAAATTAATGCCAGAAATTAATGTTAATAATAAACATATAATATTGCGACTTAACGGTCACAAACCTATAATCATTTGTTTATGACTGTTTACAATTAATTTGATTGTAACGATATAAACAATGGCTGCATTTGTGCGAAAAGCCATTTAGAAATCGAAAATTAATTGCCTAAGAGTTTGCAAACTCAACAGAAACCTGTCATAATATTTTTTTTATTAATTGATTAAAAACATAATTAACTAATAATAATAAAAAAATCAGGTCATAGATATTAGTCAGGATATTTATCCACTATCTCAACGACTCGTGTTAGATTCAGTTTTATAAATGTGTATGTGTCGTAGTATAATCGTATAAACCGAATCTTTGCAAAAATTCTAGGTCGATTGTAAATGACCGGATAATTGGAATCTAAGATAGATTTTCGCAATCGTCCGAGCAATTTTTAGGAACTTTGTAGAAATCCCAGTTTGTTTCGGACAATCGGAAATTTGAATGCGGATAATCTGTCGACTTAGTCTGATTGGTCAGACAGAACATGACTTCTTAATCTTCTTATAGGACTATAGGTAGCCGTTAGCCAATCAGAGCATTCGTCGGAACGCCTAAACATTTCTCGGATTGCAAAATCTGTCTCAGATTCTAATTATCCGGTTTTTATCATATTAGGATTTTTAAAAAGATCCGAACTGTACGAATATCCTACGACATATGCAAATTAGAGTTCGTATTTTGCATTAAAGGTTCTCTTCCACGATCTGTGATAGCCACATTGTAAATAAAAATAAAAGCGTAATATGCACGTATTTGTATTGTACCACTTTGTGTGTATTCGTGTAGCAGCTGTATCAGCGGGTCGGTGTAGAGCACTGAGCAGCACGTGTGCCCGTGTAGATACGTACTTGCGGCTCATGTGCGTAGCGAGCGTGGTGTAGAGGCGGTGGCGGCGCAGGCGCGCCTGCAGCTCGTGCAGCAAGTGCCGCAGCTGCATCAGCAGCACCAGCGACGCCATCGACACCAGCATATTGCTGTACACCACCATGTGCACCACGTGCCCGAGCTCCACCACCAGCGCCACCGACTGACAAACCATAAATAAACTACATTACTACTATCATCTACGACACACACAATACTATCTGACTCAACCCCCCATAGCATGACCACCGAAGCATGTATATTATTTTATCGCGTGATTTAACGTTTTATCGACATTCAACTATCAAAATGGGATGACCTAGCATGACGAACCCGACAAAAATTATGTCTAGGTACGTAGTTTAGACTTCAGCAACTTCAAAGTGCTTGCGGTACAAAACGACGAATTCTAATCTGTTTTTATGACTCATGCAAATATTTCTAAAAAGAAGCTACTAATTTGTTTCAATATCAGATTTAAAAGTAATTTTAATTAAAACATTAAATTAATATTAGTATCGGCCAAATTAAATTTATAAATATAAAAAAGTTGGCTGTATGATGTGCACTGCCATAGTCTCTGCTTCGGGTAAGTGAAAAGAAAAAGACGGACCTTATTTCTTAATTTTCTATAAAAAAAATCTACTGAAAACTTGGCTGTATGGGCAAAGTTCCCTTTGCCTACCCAGAATGGGTGAAGAAAACAAAAAAATCTCTGCTTATATTCTTTTACGGTTGGCGCCATTTTCCAAAAAAAAAACTACTAATTTCAATGTATATGTGAATTATAACTTTTATAAGAAATAAATTATTAGTTAGTTGAGTTTATTATGTTTTCATTATTTTATTAAATTGCTTAATTTTTTCCCAACTGTATATAATATATATATTTCAATAAAGAGTTGCTTGAAGATTTTTTACCAAATATGACAAGTAAGGGGGCAAGTTAATATTAAAGAGGATGAGAAAAATATGAATAGGGATGTTGACTAATGAATAAAATAACGAAATACTAATAAAAATCGTAAACATATTAAACTTTTAGAGTAGCTTGTATACCTCTTGGTTTTATATATTGCATATTATTTGTTTTATGACCCTTCAAAGTTGGGTGGACAAGTCCATTTAAAAAGTATAAAATTTATTAAAATAAATAATACCTTTAATTAGTCCGTAAAATGTATAGCAAATTTGTCTAAGAAACTATTTTGATAAACACAATATTTAATATAGCTGCCGAACAAATTTCCTACGCGTTGCATACAAACTAGCACGGCGCGACGTCATAACGTGCAAGCCATTAGTATGGAGCGTTTTTGATCGAGTCCATTTGTGTGCATTTCACACTGTGATATCTCGGGCAGTTTTCATGCTAGCGAATTAATTCTTTTACCAATGTTTCTTTTTTTGAGAGGTAATTTATGTAACATAAAATAAAAAAAATAGTCAACATCCCTATTGTAGGTACAGTCAAGAGCACCTAGTGAATTTATTCAAGTTTTGAGACGGGGCGGGATTTATCGGAAAAGCAAGTCAATAGCACGACCGTAGGACTTTGGTTATTTACATTTGCAGTAAGCTACATTTTTTAGCCTCTAGGGGGGAGAAGGGGGGGGGGCTGACCCCCCTGCCCACCCTTGGCGACGCCCTTGCAAGTAAGGATAAACAGACGACTATTTTTGTTCTATGTTTGTGCATATATATATTTAGAGAGATCAAACATGAGACCTACTTTTAGCTCCTAGGTATATTTAATAGTGAATGGTAGCAATTTTATTGCTTAAGTTTTTAAACGCTTGTTTAGTAGGTAGTACATTCTGTGATATTAGTAATGTATAGATATTACTAATGTATAATTTAAATAACATTGAAATTCGACACAAATTAATAATATCGCAACGCAACCTTCTTCCATTCGGATAATGCACGTATCTTTATAGAACTTCCGATAAATGTATCTTTAATATAGATTACAAGATCACAGAAAATATTACGATCATATTTGGCTAAACTACATTTTGATCAAACAATAATTTACATACTTACAATAGTCAACGATTGATGTAAGCTTTTGAATATGTGAATACACTTAAAAACTCGTTATTCGAGTATCTTTTGTGATTTAAAATAAGTACCTACCTAAAACTTATTTTTATTCAATCTTAATCATACCATGTTCTGTGCGGTAATTTTATGATAGGCAAGTACATGAATAGGCAAGATACAGAGTGCGCCAGCTGTATTGACAAAAAAGGTTTTCACAAAACAGTGTACAAATGTGGGAACATGATTGTATTTCTCTACCTACATTAATTTTTAAGGTTAAATTTAAAACTAGAAAACTGAGTTATTAACAAACAGAAGTTTACTACTTAATGTTACTCGTATTCTTTTTAGATTGGATCTGATCTGATGACGATTTCTGTATTCGACGTGTATATTTTGAACCTGACCTGAGGGGTTTACAACAGGCTGATTCGCACCTGTTTTGCTTGTACAGTCGAGTTCATTAATATGTTGGCACTTTTGACAGCTCATCAATCTTTATGGCTTTATAATAAAGGTCAACAGCCTGTCAAAAATGCCAACATATTAATGAACTCGACTGTACAATTGACAGTTAAATTCATGGCGGAACCTAACTGCGGTTTCGCTGGGATAGTTTCGCGGAGGTGTGCTACAGGCGTTTGCGCTACTATGCGGACTACTAATGGAGTTAATCTGTTATTTATAGTGTGGTCATAACAGGCTAGTTATTCGCTGGTTATTTGCTGGTAAGATACTCACGTCGAAGCCGAGGTGCGTGTAGTAGGCGAGCGGGCCGGCGGCGTCGGCGCTGGCCGCCTGCAGCGCGTACCGCGCCGCCACGTGCAGCGCGCCCACAAGCACCAGCGTGCACTGCAACCCCAACCATTATTATTAATGTCTCTGCCCACTACACCGTACCATACCATGGCCGTGCTAGGAACGCGTCAGGCAAAAAATATTCTTTGTATTGAAAAGTACAAGTGCATGTGCGACGACGGAACGGTCTAGTGGGAACAGTGTCATACTTTTCAATACAAAGAATATTTTTTGCCTGATACGTTCCTAGCACGGTCATGGTATGGTACGGTGTGGTGGGTAGAAACCTTTATTGTTTAGTCACGGTAAGATTTTATTAAATATTGTAATCTATTAGTTTTCAGATTTTGCCCATATAGGTACTACAGCCAATTTACGGAACGAATGTTTGTATGTCGTAGGATAATCGTACAAATCGGATCTTTACAAACATCTTTTCAGGTCATCACTCTGAGAAAGATTTTTTGCAATCGTCCGCGTCCGAGTAATGCTAAGGATTTTTCCAAAAGTCCTAGTATTAGTATTAGTATTAGTAGTATCCTAGGTAAATCGCGAATGACCATCATTTAGCGCGCGTTGATTGGCTGACGTCAACATTATGGACTGACTGACTGAATCAGTCAGTCAGTCCATAATGTTGATGAAGAGCATCAGATGCTCTTCACAAATACGAAGTTTTAGTGAATCAACGCTTGGACAACAATTATGTAATTTGGAAGCTATCAATGCAGTACTCTTTTAGGCGGTGTATTAACTAGCATTCCTTCCGTGAGTTGGATAGTGATGAACCGGCTTCTCAATGACACAGTAAGGGCCAAAAATGACTCAATTCAGTGCGAGATATAAAAATAAGCAAAAAGACCCGCGCTGTTCGGTCTTGGATATTCTTAAAGAACAGATTTATAAAAAGTTTACAACTTTTCCTTATTATACACAATAATAAACCTAAAAATTGAAGCGTTGAGTAATCCTGATGCCAATAACATTGCATAAGTGTTACGTCGCCATTACAACAAGATGTCTCGATTAACTTTCATCGTACTTTCACCATATTTGCATTGCATTGCATTAAGGCCTTAAGGTGGGTCAAATCCCAATATTCAATTCAAATTATTGAAAGATTACGCGCGTGAAGCTATCATGGAAAAAATATATAGTGTACTTGAAATAATACACAATAGATTTAATTGAAAGAATTTATAAAATCTTTTTTTCTTAAATTATTATTTTCTGCTTTTTAGTTAACGAGCTAAAGCTAAAAATATACCATCTCCTATCGGAACACTCGTCAAGACGATTCAAACAAGCTCAAGCTCAATGGGGTTGCATGGTTTTATTTCAAAGTTCCAGTGGCCTTCTTCCAGCTCTTTAGACCCTGGAAATTTCCTAACAAAGTACTCGTCAAAACGATTCAAACGAGTCGAAACTCGATGGGATAGCGTGTTTTTATGAATGAGTTCCTGTGCCCTTCGTCCGGCTCCATCATCAGACCCTGGAAACTTTTTTTTTAACTAAATTGAAAGCTAAAGTAATAAAACATGTAAAAATTGAGAATTCGGTGCAAGTTCTTAACGCAACCGCCGCGTTGGAACGCGCACTGATTTGAACCCAAAGTGAGTAGAGTTACGTGCGATTTCACTCCATCACGGATCGACTCGCTCGGATATTGTATATTGACCCACCTTAAGGCCTTAATAATTGTTCGCACCTACGCGAGACAAGATTTTCGGAAACGATTAAGTTAGTTCTAAAAACACTTGGACTATTGGCTTTTCAACTTATAGCGATTTGATTGAACCCAGGGTATTTTTTTTCTTTGATACTGGTAGTCGAATAAATATACTTACTACAAAGGAAGTTAGGTACCTGTATTGTATTAAATAACACTTCAAGTTAAACGAGAAAAGGAAGTGGCTCGCGAAATGAAAGTGAGAGTATTTGGGAACCAGTCCAACCGCTATAATCGTTCTCTATAATTAAGTATACCGATTACTTTGTATCGCATCTTTTACTACGATATTTATTTTCTAGAAGGAACTCCCTACGTATTCTACCTATTTAATTTAGATAACGTCACGTGCAGAGATATCAAATTGATGAGTAGGTTAGGTACCCTATACTTACTGCTATTGCTACTACCCATATTTGTATAGGTTTTCAACATTTTATGAATTTCCCTAACTAAATCCTCTTAAAAAAAACAAAATCTGAGTACAAAGATGCATGTAAATAAAGCTCAGTACCTACCTAAGTACTTAATGAAAATATTTAGCTATAAAATAGTTCGAAGTAGCAGTAAGTCAGTAGGTACTAGGTATAGTATAGGTACCAAAAAAAAGATAAGGTGCTATTTTTCCTACTACGGAGCATAAGTAAGCTGATTGGTAAGTAATAAATGATTATCTCGTGACGGTGACAACATTGTCACGCCATCGTGACGTCACGGCTCGGCTCACGCGTCACACGCCACGCATCAAACGCACTGCCACTGCCACTCGTCTATTTCCGCACCAACTCCACGTCGTCAGAGTATTCAATTCAAGGTTACGCTTTTCCTTTTTAATTTTAGTTTAATAAATTGTAATAATTACTTAAGTATATTACAAGTTTCCAAACTCAGTTTTTTTAACATAGTCAAGTCATTAAACTGCAAAATAATGAAATGACGCACTAAACGACGCTAAGCTATCAATGAAATCGCGATACTTACGTGAAAAATAACAACAACAAACGTAATATTTTTCATCAGATTATTACCAAATAGGTAACTAAATTAATGGAATTAGAAACTACATTATATTATATTATAGTTATTTTCAGGTAGAATCCTGAATAGGGATGTTGACTAATGAATAAAATAACGAAATACTAATAAAAATCGTAAACATATTAAACTTTTAGAGTAGCTTGTATACCTCTTGGTTTTATATATTGCATATTATTTGTTTTATGACCCTTCAAAGTTGGGTGGACAAGTCCATTTAAAAAGTATAAAATTTATTAAAATAAATGATACCTTTAATTAGTCCGTAAAATGAATAGCAAATTTGTCGAAGAAACCATTTTGATAAACACAATATTTAATATAGCTGCTGAAAAAATTTCCTATGCGTTGCATACAAACTTGCAAGGCGTGACGTCATAACGTGCAAGCCATTAGTATGGAGCGTTTTTGATCGAGTCTATTTGTGTGCATTTCACACTGTGATATCTCGGGCAGTTTTCATGCTAGCGAATTAATTCTTTTACCAATGTTTCTTTTTTTGAGAGGTAATTTATGTAACATAAAAAATTTTTAAAAAACAAAAAAACCGACTTCAAAAAACCTGCCTCTAAAAAGCAAGAAATAATATACAAAGCGTATCTAATGATTTGTATATTATTTCTTGCTTTTTAGAGGCAGGTTTATTGAAGTCGGTTTTTTGTTTTTTAAACATTTTTTTTATTTTTTTATTTTTAGTGTAAGTACCTTCTGTATTAGGTAGTGTAGGTATATTATTTAGGTAGAAAAATCGGCTCAGCCAAACGTGAGATAATCGCGGAGAAACATACATGCATACAAACTGAATACCTCCTTTTTTGAAGTCGGTTAAAAAGACTACACAAAGGTATCCCTTCCCCAACAAAAAAATCATCTAATTCGGTTCATAAATAACAAAATTGTCAAGTTAGTTGATTTAATATCATAGTATTTTCAGGATTACTTGTAAACTACTGAACCGATTTGAAAAAAAAAAAATGGGACCATCTCGCAAGAAAACTCAATTGAACAAAAAAAGAATCATCTAAATCGGTCCATAAATGTCGAAGATACGCGCGAACAACGATAAAAAAAAACATACAATCGAATTGAGAACCTCCTCCTTTTGATGAAGTCGGTTAAAAATAAAAAAAATAGTCAACATCCCTATTATCGAAAGTATATTTATACCATGTTTTGTGCAAATAAAGATTTCTTCTTCTTATTCTTATAACTTTCTAAGGTCAGGTGAGGTGAGGCCACGTCAGCGGTCACCTTTAAGGACGGTCTGCGGCGGCCGCCTTAATAATAAATATATGCGATGTTATTGCGTTTCATTGCTGCCCAGCCTTGGAGGAATTACTCGATGCCTTGTAATAATCACTAACTAGCGTTACCTTTGTATTGCGTTAAGGATTTTTATCGGTAACGCCACGTAATGAACGGAATATTACAACAAACAACGCTTTAATTTTTGAAATGAAAGAAAGACGAATTTATCAATGTTTATGTTACAAATGGCTGATATGAAGTCATTAGTGGTAGATCATTTAATTTTTATTGTTTTCCAAATAGCTTTATCATTTTGTGGTATTTCTTAAAATATCTACGTGAACCATTTTTATATGAAGTTAATCTGTAGTTGCAAATACTCTCAGCTAATCAACTTGCAAGAAAACTTAAAAGAAATTAAATTTTTAACGTGATTTTGAAGAAAAAACATAGGAGTTGTCTCCTGGGTCAGGAGACCACTCCTATTTTTCATATAAAGGCTGGGGACAAAATTGTTTCCTGGGTCACCGATGATTTTCTATAAACTATTGATTATATTATTTTTGTACAAAACTTATGTTTTATTGGCTATGAATCTAAATATCGTAAAATTGAGATTTTTTTTAAAAGACACACAGGTCGATATTTTCCTTACGTTAAGTTGATTCACCCAATTTGACTTACATCTACATCACATATGATGACCAGACGACTCTCTTGATTTCATCATAATAAACAATATTATGATGATCGTCTGGATCAGTACGCAAACTTGTCAGGCAGGCAGCTGCTGCAGTGTGATGATTCCTGGCATGACTACGGAGGATTCTCAAAATTTTTGTGGTACCTACATATTCATTATTCATGAAAAAAAATACTTTAATGTACGCAAAAAATTAAGAAATTCCTCCGTGGTCATGCCAGGTACCATCCATCGCGCCCTGGATCACATTACCTCGGCGGCCATGAACGCGAACGTGTCCTTGGTGGCGGGCAGGCCGGCGAGCAGCGCGCCCGCCAGCAGGCAGCAGCACGCGCCCTGGATCAGCGCCAGTAACGCCAGGAGCCGCGCGTGCGCCCACCAACACGTATTCGGAGACGACGACAGCTGAAACAAAACATAACGTTACCAAAATAACTAACAAATGGGGAAGATGTAAATAAAAATTTATTCAATTTTTTTAGCCCTAATTAAAAGTATAAGCAATTATAAGACTAACTGTGAAAAAAATATGTTGATATCACGAAAATTGAATTTTTTATAAGCAAATCAATTTGGGGACGCGCGGAATCTGATTGCGTCGTTCGAGTAATGGCTATGACGTCACGTCGCCGGTTGTACGATGGACAGCGGCGGCGGGCGTATGGAAGCTTACCGACACTATGTGATTGACAGGCTCTGTAAACTTAGTTTTGTTAATTTCGATACTTTTGTTTTGTTGTTTTACATTTTTCATACAACCACTGTATTTTTCAATAAAATTGGGTAGGTACAGAAAGTATCATAGAGTTCCTCGGATACGTATCTTTCGCAAGTTGACGTTTTAACAGGTATTTTTTGAGGTATTTTTTATTTTCTTAGGTCGTTATCTCGTTTATTTGTTTCTTTGTTTAATTACTGGGAATGATTTTATAATGAGCTAGACTTGAAACTTTGAATATAGGTCAGAACTGTAAGACAACGCTGATCATCATTCAGCTGATCTGATGACCGAGCTGGAAGCTTAGAAGGCCACAGGAACTCTATAATAAAACCATACAATCACATCGACTTTTGTGCTCGTTTAATTCGTCTTGACAAGTACTCTGATAGGAATGGGAGATGAGGTCCAAGGTCTGATGATGGAGCCGGAAGAAGGCTACAGGAACTCTGTGTTCAAACCATGCAACCCCATCGAGTTTAGGCTCATTTAATTCGTCTTGACGAGTTCTCTATTGAGAAATACTCGTAGTTTCAAGGGTCTGATATCATTTGGAATCGTTGGATTTGCCTTGACAAGTACTATGATGGGAGATAGTTTCCAGAGCCTGATGATGGAGTCGGAAGAAGGCCACAGGAACTCTGTATTCAAACCATGCAACCCAATCGAGTTTGGGCTCATTTGATTCGTCTTGACGAGTACTCTGTTGGGAAATAGAATCCGGGGTCTGATGATGGAGCTGAGAGAAGGTCACAGGAACTCTGTAATAAAACAGCAACTCCATCCAGTTTGGGCTCGTTTGATTCATTTTGACGAGTATTATGTTGGGAAACAGTGTCCAGGGTCTGATGATGGACCTGAAAAAGGCTACAGGAACTCTGTAATAAAACCATGCAATCCCATCGAGTTTTAGCTCATTTGATTTATCTTGACGAGTTCTCTGCTGAGAATTAGTTTCTAGGGTCTGATGATGGAGCCAGAAGAAGGCCACAAGAATTCTGAAATAAAACCATGCAACCCCATATTCTAGTTTGAAATCGTTTGATTCGCCTTGACAAGTACTATGGTGGGAGATGGTTTCAAGGTTCTGATGATGGAGCCGGAAGAAGGTCACTGGAACTCTGTAATAAAACCATGCAACACCATGATCTAGTTTAGAATGGTTTGATTTGCCTTGACAAGTACTATGTATGATAGGAGATGGTCTCCAGGGTCTTAAAATGGAGCCAGAAGAAGTTCACAGCAATAAAACCATACAACTTCATCGAGTTTGGTTTTGTTTGATTTGTCTTGACTAAGACCTTAGACCCTATTTCTAGATGGTTCCAAGGGTCTCATGATGGAGCTAGAAAGTGGTAATGAGAGATCTGTAACAAAACGACACAACACCATTGAATTTGGGATCGTTTCAAACAAACCAGCCTAAATTCTAGGGTATTGCGTCATTTTATAACAGAGTTCCCATGGGCTCTTTCTGGCTCCATCATCCTTGGATTTTTTCTAAAGTTTTTGTCAAGACCAATCATACGAATCCAAACTCAATGGTGTTTCGTCGTTTTGTCAGGGTTTTATTACAAAGTTCCCACGGCCACCTTCTGGCTCCATCATAAACCTTGGATATCATCTAGAACCAGAGTCCTTGTCAAGACAAATTATACGAGCCCAAACCCACTGGTTTGGGTCGTTTTATTATAGAGATACCATGGCTATTATCTGGCTCCATCATCACCCTAGATATCTTTTAGGACCAGAGTTCTTGTCAAACCAAACCAAACGAGCCTAAATTCGACGGTGTTTCGTCATTTTATTACAGATTTGCCATAGCCACCTTCTGGCTCCATCATCAGAACTTGGATATCATCTAGTACCAGAGTCCATGTCAAGACGAATCAAACGAGCATAAACTCGATAGGGTTTCTTCATTTTATTACAGAGTTCCCATGGCCACCTTCTGGCTCCATCATAGTCTCATATTGTCTTGAAAAAATACACTGTTTTAAACAAGTATTTTAAGTGTACTAGCGACCCGCCCTCGCTTCGCTTCTTTCTTTTTTTTGCACACCCTAAAATAAAACAAATATCGTACAGTCGTTACCTTTGCTCCAGAAGACGCGAATGAATTTATTTTCGCTCGCGTTATTTTTTGCGACAACTCCTAAGATATTCATTTAAATAGTATGGTGTAAAAGATTAAAATAATGTGCATGAAATGCTTCAGGTAACAGACGTATTTAAGTTGATAAGGATTAATACTGTATCCTTCTAAATAGCTTTCCAAATTACCGCATTGTATGTGACCGATTTTTTAGAAGATTATAATGGGTATAGTGAGCAATTCTTAAAAGATAGATATATGCCATCGCGGACTTTTTTGTAGATCTATAAAAGAGAAACAATTCCATCATACATTATTTTGTTATAGCTCAAATTTTTATGCAGCGTTTTCGATGCAAGCTCCCAGTCGGCTTAATTTTTGGCAAAATCTTTAACTAGTATCGTCATATTTCTACCAATTTAGATAAAACCTTAACTTATTATACACTTAAACCTTCCTCAAGGATCATTCTATCATTTGGTAAAAACCGCATGAAAATCCGTTTAGTAGTTTTTGAGTTTATCGCGAACAGATAGACAGATGCGGCGGAAAGACTTTGTTTGATAACATCTCGGCGGACGTAACCGGCGATGTGACGTCACGCCTTAAACGGTCAAGTCCGCGCTGATTTTAAAAACATTCAACTTTGAAAATTAATAAAAAATTCAGTTTTTGAGATATCTAAAAAATTCTTTCACCAATATTTTTTTAGATTTTACGTTTAATTTTTCTATATTATAAAATAATTACACTCATCTTCCCCATTGCTTCATTCGAATAAGATTTAGGCGGTTCCTAGACGACACAATATTGCGCAATATTTAACCCTTTGTAGACTCGTGTGATATATTTTTAACTCACTCTAAGGTTCGGAACGACAAAGAACTTTTAAAGTTCATGGTAGCTTCTCAAAAAACAGTTTTTATTTGATTTAGATTATAGGTTAGTTTAAATTTTTGGTATTCCAAATGGAAAACAAAGACTTTGTACTATTAATGACATTTAAAGTAATTGGTCGTTCCGAACCTTAGAGTGGCGAGTTAAAAATATGACACACGAGGGTTAAAATATTGTGCAATATAATTGATCGTCTATTTAGGGCCTTAGAGAGGTCACAGGTCACAGCGGATTAATCTGATGGCTGTTCGAATTACAGTGTCGCGGTCAAACACCAGTGGTGTTACACCACCTATAGTGAGCGGGGTGCTAGGACACTTTGTTGCCTAGATATTTCTGTTAAATGACGGGGTATACTATGTAATAATGTATAACAAACAGTTGCTTGTTAACAACCTCTTACTGAAGATATTATGTTATAAGAATCGGTCGTTAACCATATGGGAATAACATCTGAATTGGTCACACGTTCTTGGTTCTTGCTTGATGCTTGGTATTGGTATTGCACGTGCACCAACGTTGGTAGGTCCAAGGACGCTACCTTGTGGAACGCCAAATGGTTTTGTAAAGTCTTCCGAACTAAGGGTCTCTGCATCTAGCTTAACATGTTGAATTCTATTTGACAGATAATCTCGAAGGAGATTAAGAAATAGACCTCTAATACCGATTTTTTCTAGTTTTTCTACAAGGGTGGGGATAGAAATAGTATCAAACGCCTTTTGCAGGTCTAAGAATATACACAGCGTTTTTTATTTCCATCTAAGTTATCTACAATATTATTAGTGAGCGCAATCACAGCATCTTCCGTACTTATACCTTCTCGGAAGCCAAATTGAGAGTCGGAAATGATGTTATATTCCTTCAGGTAACTTATTAGACGCCGATTTATTAGTTTCTCAATTATTTTGGAAATGGCTGTGAGAACTGAGATTGGCCTATAGTTGTTTATGTCACCTCTATCCCCACCCTTATAAACAGGGTGAATGATGGAACATTTAAGTGTGGTAGGAAATACACCGTTTAGATGGATCCAATCCTACATAAGTAACAGAAGTCAGGCGGTCTTTGTTAAGGGTTATTCTTAACGATTTCTCCCAGTGCCTTCGGGCGTGCCTCAAGGGGCCCATATTAGACCCTTGCTGTTTTCAGTTTACATAAATGACATAGTTAATATTAAAAAAAATAGTAACCATCTCTTGTATGCTGATGGCACTAAGTTGTTTCGAATCATTAGATCAGTTAGTGATTGCTATAAACTCCAAGGAGATCTAAATGGATTACATGCCTACTGTGAGTCTAACCAATTATTTCTAAACAGTGACAAATGCTACACGATATCTTATACTCGCAAAAAAACCAAGTTACTTACGACTACCACATAAAATCAAAAGGCATTAAAGAGAGTAATCACAATCAGTGACCTAGGCTGTCACACAGTCACATACTGGCTTCGGCTTTTCGAAATTTAGGTTTTATACTACGCATAAGAGTAAACCCTTCAAACGAAACACTAAAAATCTTGTACTACTCCTTTGTCAGATCCTTTCTAGATTTTTGTAGCACTGTATGGAATGCTTGCTATGAGGTTCACATTAAAAGAATAGAAAGAGTTCAATTTTTTTTTATAAAAACCTTAAATTACCGTCAACATATTTTAGATCAGTCAAACACCGATTCATAAAAAAAGAACAAATTACTATCTCTACGCCATAGAAGCAAAATGTTTGACATAGTATTTCTTTATAAAATTCTGAATAACTTAGTCGACACCTCGTTGCTGCTGAGCAGTTTGTCCTTTGTTTCTCGTGTCCGTCTTCCAGTGCGCTCCTCACGTTCAAAACCACTTTTCGTTACTCCACGATATCGTAAGAATTATACGCGTAACTCGTTTATGTATCGTTCCACTAACATTTATAATAAAGAATTTACAGATATTGATTTATTTAATATATCATTACCAAAGCTCAAATCCGCTCTTTCCCATAGCTTGGGTTATGAGTAATATCGCAATATATTATTAAAGATTAAAAAATGCAACACTCAACTTGCTTTATGAATTTGTTACTGTTATATTTTCTCAATTGTTGCACACCAAGTTGTCAACTAAGTAGTTACACTTCATACTGTTAGTTTAATTTAAGTATTACTTAGGACCTGTTTCACAAAATCTGATTAAGTTAAAATTAGTACACCTAATTTACGAATATTTCTTAAAAATGTTGTTCCATCTTAAATTAAACCAGAAGTTAGTGTTTATCCTGACACTGTGAAACAGAATATTTAAGTAATATTCTATTCCTAAGAGTGGCTCAATAAGTAACAAAATATGTTAATAGATTAGTTACAGGCACTATAGGTCTCTAGCTGTAATCACATTTTACCATATTACTATTGGTTCTTCTCTACATGACTGTTTGTTGCCTTAATAAAATAAATAAAAAAAAACAATTCAACAACCGACCGTAGGGTAAAGTCAACTGTAGGACACGAGCAACGGAAAGTTTCGGTCAAAAAGATCGAGGACAGGACACTTCCGCCCACGGAGAAAAAAACGGACACAATACGCAATGCATTCCAAAACAAACCTTGGAAAGAAAAGTCACTGAACTACAACAAATGGTCGTGGTCGTGTTATAATACACACCATGTTAATATAAGAATAAGAAGCATGAGTCTTTATGACTCATGCTTCGGCCTATCTTAAACTTAGACAATATTATGTCGTGAGCAAATCTTAAAATTGATACCTATGGCTAATTTATCATCAAATGTTAACAGTTAAACGATTATGGTCAGTTTTAGCTGGCTGGCCATAACATGACTTATTTCACCATCATCCTTTGGTTTCCTTGTGGGAAATTCTTCATGATTAGATTAGGACTAGACAGGCAGGGAAGATAGCGTAGAGGGGAATAAACTGCTTGAATTTGGTGCTGATACTGCTGCTTGTAACGGGTTTATGCGTTGAATGAAGTACGATGTTCGATTTCTGACGCTTGCTTGTATGAAATACGAGCAAATGTATGGGACGATTTGAAGATTGTTAAAATTTTGATAATGAAGTTTAGTTTAGTGCCGTATATAAATAACACGGATGGTTGTTTGACGCAGAGCACCTGCTAAGAACTCATAGTAAGAAAAGGAAGGACAAGGGGGCGTTATGACCTCTTAGTTCCAGCCTGAAAATGAACTGCCTTGCATTACCGTATTATGATCTCTTATTTCCAGCCAGTCAGCAGTCACGTGACACCTTACTGCAGATGCTTTTAATAATAAACTCGTGGATACTGACATAGTCAAACCTGTCCTTGCAGAGTTGCGCGAGCAGATGCAGGAAGCCGAGCAACGTGAACCAGGTGCACCACAGCAGCACCTCGTCCATGTACTGCACGTTGAGCACGCCGAAAACGAATATGAACTTGTAGAACACGAAGTTCCACAGCTTGTCCTTGACGCGCTGCGCCTCCGCCACGCGCAGCCGGCCGAACACCGCGCGCTGCACCACCAGCCCGAACAGAGCGAGGCCGCAGTATGCTATGTTTATCACGGTCTGCAACAAACAAATCAATTAATCTATGACGCATCTTGTACAGTATCCCTAAACTATAATTCCTAAACCCTTATAGGTACCTATATTTTACCTTGATCGCATGATCGCTTTGATACGTGAATAAAATTATGAATCATAGTCGATGTGCTAATTTTATCTTAGTCATTAACGTGTATCGTGTTGACAGTGTGCATTGTTTATGCAAAAAACTATCTCTTTTGTTGATCCCACTTCCTGTAGGTAGCGGTGAGGTGTTAATGAGCGCGGTCATCGACTCGTTGTGCGCCCGCCGCGCAGTCTCGGTGTCCTACATCTTGGCATGGACCACTTTGAAAACCGCAATTCTGACTACATGGAAAATTTCTCCCCAATTAGTCCCAACTAGTCCTACTTTTTCGGAATTAGTCCCAAAAAGGACTGAAAGATATAAGCGATTTAAATGGTCCATGCCAAAGCAAACCTTCATTTTGGCAGGGACAGGCTATATCTAGTGAACCTAAACACCTAGCCAGGATCTGATTATTCAAAAGAAATCTCCCTTTTTTATGGATCCCGCAATGCCTAGAATAAAAAGGAAATGAAGCGCCGTTCAAAAAATATAAAGGAATGATTTGGTCCATGCCAAAATCAAACCCCAAGTTCAAGAAGGCAAACTTTTAGGCACGTAAGGCAAACATGTTTATCTACATTATTCTATCTTATTATGACATAACTAATTACAACTTAATACCAAGTTAAAAATATTATTGCTTGAAAAACAAGGTTTAAATATTCAATTTTTCGTTTGTGTCCTTGAATATGGAGACAACGACTTGATCTAACATCAACAATACAATGTAACTGACAATTACATTAGCAAACAATCAAATTATTTCTGCATCGTTGCATCATCAACAACGATGAGTAGGTAATCGTACCGTGACGTAAATGTGGTAGGTACCGTTTGACTGCCTGCCTGATGCTGATCACTAAACTCACTAAAGAAAGAAATTGTAGATTGTATTATAAGGGAGCAAAATAATATTTTTACGGCGAGGGCGCTTTATTGAGTCCAGAGCGAAGTGAGGCATTCTAGAGTAGATTCCAGGGATTCAAAGTACGTCGCACAAATGAGAACAGTCCTTAAGGGAAAACGAAACGCTACCGCGAGCCAGAAGATGACGTGACGACACTAGGCTTGGCTTCCACGCTCGTGGGACCTTGCTGGGTTCGTCTCGTGTGTTTGTAATCATCTGCACCTAATAAACCACTATTGGTTCAACATCAAGTCTTGTCAATTAGCGGTGACGCTGTACGTTCTCGTCATAGATATAGTATATTAAGTTCTCGTCCTGCGAATTTCGACTTATTACATTTTTTTTTAATTTTCAATATGTCAAATGAAAGGCCTTGATGAGCACATTCCAAAATTATATATTTTGTCACTAAAATTAAAGAAAAAAATTTTTTTTTTAAATTTTTCAATATGGGTATCAAATGAGCACATTCCAAAATTACATAATTTGTCAGTAAAAATTAAGTTTATTTTTTATTTTTAAACAAAAAATGACTTTTTTATTTACCTATGTTCCCACACCATCAAAACCAAAGATTGTAGTCAAGAAGTTTGCAGCACAGAGAAGACAACGACGTCGACGCATAAAAGCACCGTTTTGAGACAATGGGCAATGTTAGTAACAATGTTCTTAAAGCAGTTTTAGTCCAGGGGGAAATGGAATTTCAGCAACCTGTGAATTTGCCTGTTGACCTAAGAAGAACATCCAATAACTCTCTACATTATCCTGTCTCTTCGTCGGGACGACTATCGGAGTCAGAGGGGGAGCCTGTGACTGTAACAAACCTATTTATAAACACAGTACCACCGAAGAATCATAGATGGCGCTACAATCATCCTGAATCACCGTAGCGTTTCGTTTTGGTTTTGTACAATAATAAAAATACAATAAAATTAAGGCGCCTTTTATTTTCTCATAGAGGGTGATGAAAAGTACAGTGTATCACTCAGGCGCAAAATATATTTTTGGCTCGGGCGACGTACTTTGAATCCCTGAATTCTACTCTAGAATCCCTCACTTCGCTCTGGATTCAAAAAATCGCCCTCGCCGTAAAAATATTATTTTGCTCCCTTATAATACAATCTACTATTTCTTTCTTTAGTGAGTTTAGTGATCAGCATCAGTCAGGCAGTCAAACGGTACCTACCACATTTATACTACCTACTCAGTTTAATTTAGCTCTCGGTCTTACGAGGATAAACACCAAAAGTTTAAAAAATGTTTACTAAAATTAGTCTGTCCTTCTTTTTTTAAATTTTTTCCAAATAACATTTGTGTCTTGTAGTGTCGATACAAAGCATGTACGAGTAGCGTTTGTCTAAGTTTACTCATGTCGGAGTAGAATTACTGTGGGAGTACAATATTGTCGAACACACAATTCACTTTTTGAGTCCATAAAAAGTACCAACCACCAGGAACTTTAATAGTTCTCCTGTAGGCGTATTATGAGTTTACGCTTACTACACTTACTCAACACTTTTTGGTGATCATTATATTTATCCCCATTAAAAAGTTGGGTGTGATGTTTCACACCCAACTTCTTACAGAGAAATGTTTTTATTATTGAGCTAGGTAACTATTGCTTGTTTACAGTACTTTACAGCAAGCTTTTTGGCACATAGCCCAGCTGAAACTTTTATTTTCATTTGAAACGGTATATAAAGGAATATTTGGTCAGAGTGGTATTCTTATTTGCAAAGAGTGCATATGTTACTGTAAAAGCCCGTTTATTTGTACATCTTAGGTTTTACTAGAAAATCGGTCGGAGAGTATTTTTAAAAGGGACTGGGAGATTATTTTTCGGGCTTTTACTATTAGAGTTTGGCACATGCTAGGTTTTACCAATGACGGTTAGTAAATCTTAGGTTTTACTGGAAAATCTTAGGATTTACATAAGTTCGGTTTTACAGTAACACATACAATGAATAATTATATTTATTTGCTGGGTATACCTGTGCTGTAATGTAAATAATACTCACCCACATACATAGTGGCTCCTGCATCATGTACGTCATGACCTCGACGAACTGGTCCGTTAGGTTCCTAGTGCCGTTTGTGGACATGTTCAGGGGTGGCGGGCTCACAAATTCCATCACTTTAACATTATCAGCATCACCCTCTGCGGCCATCACTTTCTGCCGCTGCAGAGTTGTGTGCACTCTCCAGTTGGGATCACTCGTCACACTCACTGCATGAAACACAGCTACAGAGAGCAACAAAACACTTCCCGCTGTGTAAACCTTGAGGTTCGGCAAGGGCAGCCTGTCTACTAGTGTCCCAGGCATATTGTTCGCATTCAATTATATACTAACACGTTAAACACTCGTTAACACACCTCAATTTTGAACTTAATGACATTGACTCTGGTGCACGTAATTACATATCGATGAATCTACGTATTTTGAAATTGAAAAATAAATGCAAAATGATTTTACGAGATAAAAACAACCACAGACTGATGATAATGAAACTCGTGACATATTTATTATTTTACTCTTTGCTCGTGACTTTTCATGACATTGGGTTGCGTTCAGAGGCGCGTTCCAAACCTACACTCCGAGTGCAACCTAACCACAACCGAACGCTCTAACGGCGTTCCAAACATTTGAGCGTGACGTTCGGTTGACACAACCGGCCTGTTCCAAACGTCAGAGCGTTCTCTGACGTTTGTCTATAGAAAAAATGTCAATGTCATTTGACATTATTTTGTATTTTTGATGTTTTTATGTCAAATTTTCAAATAATCATGGTAGATCCTCAAAAAACGGATTTTATTTGATTTAGTATAAAGAAAAGTTAAAATTATTCGTATTCCAAATGGAAAATGAAGAATTTGTATTGACATTGACATTTAAAGTTCTTGGTCGCGACGCTCGAACGCAACCGACGCTCGAACGCAACTGGCGCTCAAACGTTCTGAACGCAACCCAGGGTTGCGTTCAGAACGTTCGAGCGTCGATTGTATGGATGTTTTATAACTCGCTCTAAGTTTGGAACGACCAAGAACTTTAAATGTCAATGTCAATACAAATTCTTCATTTTCCATTTGTAATACGAATAATTTAAACTTTTCTATATTCTAAATCAAATAAAATCCGTTTTTTGAGGATCTACCATGATTATTTTAAGAATTAGACATAAAAACATCAAAAATACAAAATAATGTCAAATGACATTGACATTTTTTCTATAGACAAACGTCAGAGCGTTGTACAACCATCATTTTTGATGGTTGTTTGGTTGCAACGCTCTGACGTTTGGAACGACACGGTTGTGTCAACCGAACGTCACGCTCAAATGTTTGGAACGCCGTTAGAGCGTTCGGTTGTGGTTAGGTTGCACTCGGAGTGTAGGTTTGGAACGGGCCTTAGTACTTGCTCAAAAGGGAACGCGGCCTCAGTGGTGTAAGTTGACGTCTGTCGCACGCAACTTCCATACAAAAAAAAGATTCTATGAAACGGACACGAATTTTGATGGCGACTATATTTGTCTCACTCTTCCTCATTCTTTCTCGTTCTTTGATGATAGGTCATCTGTCAGAGAAACATGGCGGCAACATTTAAAGTATTATAACAAATAAAATTAATTTGTGTAGGTAGTAAAAAAAAAAAAAAAAAGTAAAAGTTTGTTTTATAATAGTTTTGTGATATTTAAAAGTTTGTTTTAATGTTTTAATTTGTTAATAGTCAAGTTAAGGTGCAGTACATGTAAATCACAATGAAGCATGTAAAATGTGAAATTTGTGGTTTAAAATCGGCGTGAAAAGACGATACAAAACGGTTTTTTTATGGCCAAATTTCCTTCAGATGAGCTTCGGTGAGTTGTATATAACATTCGTTTACAATTTTTGGTAGGTATTTGAATGAAATAATAAAATTTTAGTCAGAAAAATAATCTGCAGGAAAATAGGTGGTGAAATAGGTAGTGGTGTTACATCGTATATAAATATCGATATCGATGCTTTTAATTTTAGGTGTAAGAAATGGGCTTGGCCCAATTCTGAATATTATAAACTAGTTGAATATTTTATTATAATTGCAATTTTATATCTGTTTTCATTTAACTCTTACTTCAGGTCACTACTATGAGCTAACGAATTAATTGGCGAAAATGCGAATTTTTTGGGAATAAATCTTTTTAATATTTTTTTATTATATTAGCAATTTTATATCTGTCTTATTCCAGGTCACAACTAAGAGCTAATAAAATGTTCAGCAAAAATGCGACAATGACTTTTTTGGTAATATTAATACTTTTTTTTATTATTATAATTGTAATTTTATATCCATTTTAATGTAACTCTTATTTCAGGTCACTATTATGGTCTATGAGCAAATGAATTGATCGGCGAAAATGCGACGATGAGGATTATTTTTTATTTTTTTATTATAATGGCAATGTTGTATTATTATGTAGGTATGTATTATTAATAAAATGTGCGGTGAAAATGCGACAGTGTGGATTTTTTTGGGAAATACATATTTTTTAAATTTTTTAGTTATTATTTCTAATATTAAACTGAACACATGCTCTGTTTTTTAATTAAAAGTACTGCCCATAGGTTAAATGCTTGATAATTAATTCTAACATACTTGTTTGACTCGGTACTGGTTAAAAAACAGAGTATTGTGTCATGTTAGTAGAAATTTTAAAATTATATCTTAAGGAAAGCGCAGTTCAGTGCATTCATCGATATCGATAAAAAAAAAAATACTATAAGGTCGCCCATCTCTATTTCTTTCCTGTAGGTTGGCAAAACATTGTTTTACATTCGTTATGTTGGCTACGTCGAGGTATGTTTGATTTGACATTTCGTAGATTTTTTTGGTCTATGAATGGTCTATGAAGTCCCGTCTCTTCTTCTTACGTATAGTATTGCTTTCTCGTGTGTAAGTGACAAGTGTTGAGACTGTGTGACTGTGAGTGAGTTTGTTTGTGGAGGTATAAGTTTATTAATTTTTGTAAAATAATTTAAACATTAGAATTGAAACCGAAGCTAAGAGTTAAGATGTCTGAAAGAGATTATGCACCTCTGAGCATAGCCTGCGTACGCGGGCTATGCGATAAAATGTACGACAAAAGGAAATTTGCTGGAGTTGAAATCGAAAAGTATGTTTTATTATTAATTTATTATTGTTTATTAAGGTTTAAGGCTTTCCCGATCGAGATCTTGGTCGGAGGGTCGTCTTCGCAGGTTTTAGTTGGCGTATCGTTTGAGTCTGTTTCGAGAAGTTAACAAGTTTACTTAAATTTTCAGGATGGTTAAAGACTTTAGTGACGCTAACAATATCAACCAAATTAAGCGTCTCATCCGTGTGTTGGGTCAGGATTTGATGTCTTCTACTAATCCTAATGTGAAAAACGGGGCTCTAATGGGGCTTTCCTCAGTAGCAGTGGGCTTGGGCAAGGTATGTTTATTCAATAAAATTTATGCTTCTGTGCTTTTAACCTAAAACAGTGACAGTATATACTGTCATAAGCGCAGTAGATTTCATTCGAAATTTGACTTCGGATAGGCTGAAGAAATTTGAATCCAGACAGTGGGTTTGCTTGCCAGGCTAGGATGAGTGCCGTGACTATTTGTTGACATTTGTCTCGAGATGTTTGTCACGCTCAAGCCGTGATTACATACGCCGATTTAGCATTCCAATTTCGGGTTGCCACTCATACTTGACAATAAAATATTGTATAATAAGTTCGATTTTAAAAGTGAATTTACCCTATAACGGAAAGATAAACATTGTATAAGATTGGAGATGAGAATTGAAAATAAAAAAACATAAACAATGTTGACCTTTGCGTTATTTGTTTAAATTAATTGTTAGAAAAGAGCAAAGATTGCAGGATACAGGCACTATCAGTTGCAACAACTGCTCGCCTGTTTAATAATAATAATAGCAGGGCAGCTTGTGGCAAGCTGTTGGTGAGTAGCGACACCACGGAGGTCCACGGAGGGCCTGGATCGACTCCCGGGAGCACTCACCTGAGTGCTCCCGGGAGTCGATCCAGGCCCTCGTCCCCGCAGCAGGGGTGGGCCCCAAGGGGGCCTGCGGACTCCCGCCCCTGGCTCGCCTTCAACGGCCGTCCAGGGTGGAGTCGTTAGAGCTATACGCTCGCAGGGTGGAAGTGAAACATGCATAAGACGCGAGTTGGCACACTGTCGCTTGTTCAGTGGGTAGAAAGCGGTGCACACCTCTCTACACCCTGCAGCCGAGGACACCGATGTTGCTCTCTTGCCATCGCGGCTATTTTGGAGAGCCCATTTAGTCCTTGGCTAGTCACCGCCTGCCAATTTTTCAGTCTGGGAGACTATGATAAGGCAGGTGTCCGGTAGTCTCTTTCCATAGCCCAAATCCCAGTCCATCTCAATCCCAACCTAATAGCCCACTAGTCCTTAACCAGTAGATTCCATAGTTCCTGTGCATTTGCTGGGGATAGTCTCTGAGTATATCAAACTGATGTAGTCAGAGATTAGATCCAGCAGGTGTACCACACGCATATTAGATTAAAGTCGCTAAAAATGGCCTCTACGTGTTGGATCCATATCCCCACGCAAGCCTTAAAGGACCCGGTCCCTTTTGGCCCGTGAACTCCTAAGCGGAACAGACATTGTGCCAACGCGAGCTAATGCGATAAAAGGGTTGAGAAAAAATTGTCGCAGTGCTCATCTTACAATGGCTGGAAAGGTTAAGTAAAGTTTCATACAAATTACAAAGTTTACTGTCTCTGCAGTCCTCTGTTCTTTGGAGTGGATCCAGAATATGGTGAATTATGCCAGTAATAGCCAAGCGATTTACTAGCTGCCTCAACTAGAATTTATGAATAATAATATTGTCAACCATCATTTAGGCTAGGACACACAATCATCACCCTTCTGTGCAAAGCCCAGTTTATTTATTTTTATTTAATGCAAGTAAGATTTTATTTACTCTATGACAAGTAAGATAGAAAGTAATTCTTACTACTTGAGAAAAAAAAACAACTTTATACCCTCAGGAAGATGACTAAACTAGGGAATGCAAACCGGTTTCACCGAAACCGGTTTTATGGTCGATTTCACAAGCAAAATAAAACCAGTTTTTTAAACGTCAAAACCGGTTTTTTCGGTTTTTTGTATGATTAAAGTTTCATGCTCTGCAATACATATAAAACGAAAATGCACCGCCCATTTTGATTGAAAGCTTTAGTTCAGTGTAGTAACCTACTTTTGTGCAGCTGAATGGGTCGAAGGTTTTTATAGCGAGTAAGGAAGTAAAATATGAATATTTATTATTAATACAGCAAAATAAGTTTTATTTTATATTTAAAGAAAGATATTTGGTAAATACAATTTTATAATAATACGTAAAAAAACACATTTATTTACAGATTTAAATAAGTAAATAATAACATAATAATATTTCAGACAGGAAAAGTCTGTCAAGAAACTTATGAATTTAATGGGGGGAACCATTTTATTCTTCACTTCGCGTTTTTTGTTAGATATAGGTATATTTAGGGATTTTTAGTAATATTCATATAAAAAGGAGTATTTGTCGAGTTACTTACTTAATTAAAAAAAGATTTCTTTTACAGCTAGCCCTAGAATATACTGAAAATGTTAAGCATTTTCAAAATAAATCAGGTGTATGTTGATTCAAATGTTAAACTACTTAAAAATATTAAGACAAATAAAATATGTGCTTGATTAAAGAAAACAAATCCATTAAATACACAAATTGGAATATTTGAAAAAGAAAAATACCTCGTAGAATCTCTATTATCCTTTTGTTTTTAAAATAATAATAAAAATGTTTGGCTAATAAAAAAATTACTTCGTTACCGTTGCAAAGGAAGTTATTCTTTTATCAAATATAAAAATTTTCAAAATCAAATCAAAACTTGTTTGTGTAGCAAATTAAGTTAGCTTTTCAAAAGTATAGAGTAGAGATACCTGAAAAAAGCTTTCTTAATGTAGTTTTTTCGAAAATACTGAAACAACTGTCAAGTTTTTCCAGCAGTACAGGGTTTCCAAGGGTTAAAACTTGGGTAAAACTACTTTCAAGGTACCCAAAAACATCTGAAAAAATTGTAGTTACATGCGCGCTTGTGATGTTTGCCTTGATGTGTCTTTTTGTGACTGGCAATTTTTGTTTTTCTAATAATTTACTAATATTTTTTTACTTCTGCTTCATAGTTTTTAAGTGTCTTTCAAAACAGTTACTTAAAAGTTATAATGTTATAATGGATATTTATTTGGAATTGGCTATTTATTACCTTTCATTTGCTAATATGATTGTTGTAATAAAAAAAATCCATAGGTGTAAAAGAAATTGACGACACGCGATAATTATTATTTTTTGGCTATTTATTGGTAATAAAGAATATGAGCTATGTTAACATATTTTTTGTTTGAACAAGAACATCAGTACAATATTTACGGTGACTTAAATTAAAAAATTGCCGTGTATGTGCCGGCTTAGAATAGCACTACCTACCCCCTATCATCCCGTGGGTGTCGTAAAAGGCGACTAAGGGACCATAGCCTTCAAGAGACGGGCAGCAGCGTCTCCAAAAAACCTTGGCTTACTGCGATCGCCAACCCGCCTGCCAAGCGTGGCGATTATGGCAAACCCCCCCCTCAGGACCGATCGTCGTGGAGATCCTTAGGGGAGGCCTATACCCAGCAGTGGGTGTCGTGCGGCTGATATGATGATGATGATGAAATTAAAAAAATGTAATGAAAATATTGCTTATTGTGTAATTTTTAAGAAACTTCTTAATAACTTGCATTTATTATACAAGAAATGAATTCTACGTCATTGATTTATCCGAAAATGATACCAAACTTGGCTTAGTATCTGAACTTAGGCAGTTATTAACCTCGGACTTCATTAAGGCCCTATTCCTACCGAAGGAAAAAAACTATGAATGGGGATTCTCTTAAAATTGAAAACATGTTTACCAAATCAATAAAAATATATATTGCACATGTTCCAATAGTTTCCTTGAAAACCGGTTATAACCCGGTTTTAAATTCAAAACAGAAAAAGAACCGGTTTTCAATTCACTTCGGTTTTGCATTCCCTAGACTAAACCACTTTATGATAAATTTTGGTATAAAATGTTACTATTAGGCCTTTTGGAGGAGGGGTAACATTAAAAATGGCTACAATAGTTCTCTTAATCCATCCACAAGGAAGGCCTGTGCCTGGAACATTCAAAATGCCATTTGCCATAACCCCTTTGCCTGTGTGCCGTTTGGCAAAGGCCTCCTCTAAACTCTTCTCTCTCTCTCTCACTAGCCGTTCTCATCCAGTTTCTTCTAGCCATCTTTACGAAATCATTGAATTGCTTTCCTTTCCCTCTTTTCCCATCTGTAATGTAATCTAGTTAAGTATACTAGTGGCTCAGTGAGCTGTAGACCTTTCTCAAGCAGTACCTACTATGTGCTACTTGGCTAGATAGCTAGATGGCGAATCTAATTTTGAACATTTTTCGAATGGGTAATTTCTTTTTAGAACATTTTGATAAACTGGCTTGACAAAACAATTCTATATACTCGTAATTATCGAACCTGCTCACAAAATTTCACGAGAATCGGTTGCGAAATGTGACCTGTAGAGGAGAAAAAATGGACAGCCGGACAGATATTCAAAAGAATTTTTGCCTGAGCGTCTCCGTCGCTTCGTGCTAGCTCGGTCAATGATTGATATAATAATGTTGTCAGGGTTGTGTGGCGTACCTGCCGGAGTTGATCCAGCCGATCCTGGCGTGCTTCAGCGAGGGCGAGTCGCGCGTGCGCTACCAGGCGGCGGAGGCGCTGTTCAACGTGGTGAAGACGGCGCGCGGCGCGACGCTGGCGCACTTCCCGCCCGTGTTCGACGCGCTGGCGCGGCTGGCCGCCGACCCCGAGCCGCAGGTCAAGCAGGGCGCGGAACTGCTCGACAGGCTGCTTAAGGTACACTACCCACATCGTGAAGATAACTGTGTCTTTTGTCAGATTCAGAATAAGGTACATGGCGCAGCCATTAGCTCAAATTGTTTAAAAGTGTTGATATCAGAAATAGTAGATTTATACAAGACGCTAAAATGACCCATTGCATAGCGAGGGAATAAATAGAAACCGAGTTACAATGGTTTTTAGCGTCGTGTGTTGTGTGTTACACTCTACTTTTAACTACGATTGCGAGAAAATAAAATACAATATTAAATAGTTTATACCTACTTCCGTAAACGAATTCACTCGTTTTTCTATCCTCCATTTCATAAACTTTTCTTAACTTAACTCGTATTTAAATAAATGATTTGTGCTCGACGGCAAAAGATTAAAATTATTTCTTTCCTATTAAAGTTACACAATTCAATCAGTTTGTAATTATAGAAAAATTCTAACGATTTCGCGCCATGGTGCCTTTTTTTAATTTCTGCTGTAGCAGCTAAACAACGCAACACAATCACGCATTCTACGATTCACTCTGTGCACAGAGTATAAATAAGACTATGATTTCACCGAAGAGATGCTTTTAGTTCCATTTTAAAAAATAAGAATGAGAAACAGTATTAAGTCGAGCGAGTCTTTATTCGTGATTACGAATAAAGACTTTTTCGTTTTAGTAGGCTCATTGGTAGTAGACAAACATTAAAAAAGAAAAAACTTTTTCCCCTAGGGGTTATTATGCTATTTTATCTCAGCTCTTCTTCTTATTTTTGTTATGGCAATCTCAACAATCAAAATCTCAACTTTTTCAGGGAGTAATTTACGTTACTGACGAACTTTTTAAGCAAAAGGAGTGAAATAGTTATTTTCACCTCTCCAGCACGAAAAGGGCGCTTTTGGCGCGTAAAAACTCGCAGCAAAATCGATTTTTGCTGCGAGCGTGAGGCAAAGTGCTTTTTTAATGGGGTTGGTAAACTTTTCCAAAACTGTCGTGAATTATATATTTTCTGGTAGCTTTTGGCTTTGAAGTCAGGAAAAACAAATTGCGGAATTATATAATGCTTCATTTTAATTTAAATAAAAATTAAAATTTTGAATTTACAGCATAGTAAGCTACAATAAATCAATACTCATAAAAATCATAAAAGAAAAATACAAGCACCATAGAAAATACCACATTTACGGAAATATCTCTGACTACAACTCCTCCTCCATCCTCCGTCGTCGTGCCGACGAATTGGAACACGATTGTTTTATTAACTATATGAAAATTATTGAAGATGACATAACTAAAGATCCAAAAAAAATTTGGTCATACTTAAAAAGCAAAAACAAGTCAGGGCCCTGTCCGAACAAGATGACATACAACAATGATACAGCTGACAATGGGCAAGCCATCAGTGACTTATTTGCTAACTATTTTTTATCGACCTTTAATCATCCTAGTAGTTCCAATCCATCGTTGATCTCTGACAACACTATCTCAAGCACAACTATTAGTTCAGTCACTATAGACCCTGAAAATGTGTTGACATTATTAAAGAATCTTGATCCACATAAGTCGGGTGGTCCTGATCAAATACCTCCATATTTGATAATTAACTGTGCCGACGGTCTTGTAGTACCGTTATATATATTATATGAACGTTCTCTTACTGAGGGTGTCATGCCACACGTATGGAAGTCAGCGTTCATAACTCCTGTTTTCAAAAAAGGGAACAGAAGTCAGGTCCAGAATTATAGACCTATATCGAAGCTGAATCTATTTGCCAAAATACTTGAAAAAATCGTACACCACCAGGTTTACGCCGCATTGAAAAATACATTTGGCGATGAACAGCATGGCTTTCTAAGAAATCGATCCACAGTGTCTAACCTTTCCATAGCTAATGACTTTATTACGGCCGGTATGGAGCAAAGGGCCCAGGTCGATGTAATCTACACTGATTATAGTAAATGCTTTGATCGTATTGACCACACCATACTCCTCAGTAAGTTGGCGTCAGCCGGTATCCATGGTAGCTTGTTTAGGTGGTTTGTATCCTACATTGAAAACCGCAGCCAGGCGGTTGCACTTTGTGGCTATACATCGACTTGGGGTCTGATTCCATCTGGTGTCCCTCAGGGTTCCATCCTGGGACCGCTTTTGTTTAACATTTTTATTTCAGACGTAAAAAGTTGCTTTATTTATTCTAAAATATTATTGTTTGCTGACGACATGAAAATTCTTAAGACTGTTCGTAATGTCGAAGATGTTAATGAGCTGAAAACCGATCTCCTTCGATTTGAAACATATTGCATCCGCAATAAATTAGATCTCAACGTCACTAAATGCTTTTATATGTCTTACACACGCTGTCACCAATTTATAGCTTCAAAGTATACATTAATGAACCAAGAATTATCAAAATTACATGAGATCAGAGACCTCGGTGTTATTCACGATGAAAAACTCTTGTTTGACCAACATATAGACAGTGTCGTAAAAAAGGCGTCCAAGGCAATGGGTTTCATCATACGTAGATCACATAACTTCAAAAACATTAAAACACTAAAAATACTGTATTGTGCATACGTACGGAGCAATTTAGAATACGCCTCCCAAATTTGGAACCCTCAATATGAAACGTATAAGTTAAGAATAGAGCGTATACAAAACCGATTTTTGAGATACCTCGACTTTAGGACTAATCAACGCTCGAGCGATTACCTCCAAAGATGCAGAAAGTACCACTTTCTCCCTCTTGGAATAAGACGTAACATTAGTGACATATGCTATCTCATGAACATTGCTAATGGATCTGTTGACTGCCCTGAATTACTTTCTAAAAAAACTGTATGTACTGTGATATTAGTGCGTCCAACGATGACGATAGTTATCTAACTCCAAAATAGTTGAGTAAACATGTTTCTAATGCTGAATTTAGCTTTTTACTAAAAAAGTCACGTGAAAATGTTTTCTCGCTGGTAGAGGTGAAAAGTTGTATGTTTTACACGAGACCAAAATTTTGTTCGTGCCTTTAAATCACTCACTGTGCTCAGTAGTCTATATTAGAATCACTTGCTACGCTCGTTATTCAATTCTAGACTACTTGTAGTCGCAGAACAATTTGACTGCAGATCAATTTGTGCTGCAAATTCCGACTTTAAATCACGAGGCAGAACAAAATTTTGGTCTCGTGTAAAACATACAACTTTTCACCTCTACCAGCGAGAAAACATTTTCACGTGACTTTCTTAGTAAAAAGCTAAATTCGGCATTAGAAACATGTTCACTGTTCACTCTACTATTTTAGAGTTAGACAACTATCTTCATCGTTGGACGCACTCTTTTTTACCCGACTGCAAAGAAAGGGTTATGTTTTTTGTTATTTATTACAAAAATAGTTCGATCAAACCTATGCTGAAAATTTTTATTCATAAAGTACCTAGATTCCCGTCGTTTTGTTTTAAATTACTTTGTGTTTTTCTCTTATTTATTAATATCCTATCTTATTTACTTATTGTAGGACTCCGTAACTCCTACAGGAAATACTACCGGGAATCGAACCCGGGATAGTAGTAAGCGCGGAAGCAAGCAAAGCCTAAGTATTTTGCGCGATAGTAACTTTGTGAAACAGGTGAGTTTAAGCAAACGCAAAATCAAACTTGAAACAAACTTTATATAAAAAGAAAACAAATTACAACTATTTATGGTAAGAAAGTTAAGCGAGCGAGAAGCGAAAATATAGTGCGTCTTGCAATGCCGGACCTCTTCTTATAAGCAGCGCGCCGAGTGGGAAAGGTAATTAGCCCCAAGCCGGCGGGCGCGTCATCCAATAGCAGCGTGTCGCGCGCGGACATCTTGCAGCCCGGCGCGCAAACAATAGCTGTGACGTAGCATCGTACGATTCTCGTATGATTCGCGACTCTGGCGCATCTCATGAGCGGCAGCGTTTGCTGTAGCGATTTTGGTCGCTACACTTATTTATAATCAGAAAACACTAATTTGTTGATAAATTTCATTAATTTTTCTTATTTTATATTTATTTCATACATGCGACCTCATTTCGTCCATCCTCTTTATTTTGAATTATCAACCTTTTTTTTAACATCCTATTTAAAACTCCTTGGTATATCCGTGCATTTTATTTTTATACTTTTTAATCCATGTATGACACCATAAAGTACTCTATCTATCCTTTTCTGACATATCAATTTTACAAGTCTCATCCTTGTCACTTTTTTTTCTTATTATTTTAAAAGTTGGTGTTAGGAATTAAAAAAGCACTTTGCCTCACGCTCGCAGCAAAAATCGATTTTGTTCCAATTTTTTACGCGCCAAAAGCGCCCTTTTCGTGCTGGAGAGGTGAAAAAGTATTTATATAAGTTTTTCCCAAGCCCAAAACAAAATAATATAAACTCAAACATAGTAATTAATAAGTACTACTACCTAATCAACTGTTGGTTTTTGTTATTTGACCAACCAACTCAACATTATTGCTCATACTCTGCTGATAACTGTATTTATGTATTTTATTTTATCGAATTTCATTAACAATTTGTGATAATGGATGGTTGCGGACATTACTGTCTCAAACAATGTATAGCTCATTCAGTGATAGATAAGTATATTACTGTCCATCAGCCATATTAATTGATGTCCCCACTGCTGGGGCACAGGCCTTCCTTATGGGTGGTAAGGAGGATTTGCCATAACCCACCACGCGGGCCCAATTCGGATTGGTCTGGTGTTAACGACTGCAAATGCAGCCGGGACCAACAGACCACTATACATACTCCACAGTATATTACTGTCAATCTATAAATAAAGTATTAGTAAAAGTTTTAAACAAAAAAAATCTTTAGCTCATTACTGGACAAAACTTAACAGCGAAAGTTGTGGTTTTATTTTTATTGTTATAAAAAAATGGGTGCATATGTAAGCATGGAGTCCGATGTGTGCGCGCAGGACATCGTGACGGAGAGCTCCACGTTCGACCTGGCGGCGTTCATCCCGATGCTGCGCGAGCGCATCTACACGCGGAACGCGTTCGCGCGCCAGTTCATAGTGTCGTGGGTGTCGGTGCTGGACGCTGTGCCAGACATCGAGCTGGTGGGACACCTGCCCGAGCTGCTCGACGGCCTGTTCAAGATACTCGACGACCCCAACCCTGAGATACGGCGCATGTCAGTATTGTATAGTTGTTCTATCTCACGAAGACTCTTTGGCTATGAATGTTTTACGGCCCGGTCACAGTCAGCGCGGCAGGCGGCGGCGTCCAATAATCACTGCGCGCTATATCGATGGCGGCCTCTCATCTTGTCGTCACGACCGCGTAGTGATTACCGAATTTGCTTGCCGCGCCGGCGCCGCCTGCCGCGTTGGCTGTGGCAGGCGCCGCCTGCCGCGCCTACTGCCGCGTTGGCTGTGGCCGGGGCGTAGGCGTGCACAGCACATACACATTGATTTAATGTAGACGCACACTAAATCAATGTGTATGTGCACGTCTAACGACATTTATAGCAAAAGGGTTTTGTGTCCCGTTCAACATATCGTGATACATGATGATACAAATATTGTACTCACCATCACCAATAATAAAAAACATCGCAAGATAATTTTTAGGTATTCGTTTGTGATAAGGATTACTACTTATAGAAAAAAGTTGCAGTTTTTTAATCACACAATATTCATAACAATTTTCGTTTACCAGTTCTTGAAATACTGGTTCATTGGTTCAGGTGCGACGTCCAATTGAACGAGTTCCTGCGGAGCATTAAGAAAGACCCGTCCAAGGTGGACTTCCAGGCCATGATCAACATCCTCATCACGCACGCACAGTCGCCGGAAGAGCTCCTGCAGGTTCGGATTTATTATTATTTGATGTGTATTGTGAACTCTGAGTATAATCATTAAGGATGTTTAGATTAAATGTTTCGTCTTTTATTTTGTTATAGCTCGCTGTTTTTTGTTTCTGTAATGCAGCCATGTCAAACTCAAAATCATTAGTGGGCCAAATTAATATTGTCCGTAGAATCAGTGGGCCGCAAAACCAAACTTTAAAGAAAAATAAAACTTATTGCATAGGTAAAGTGTTGAATTAAAATATTATTGAGACACGCTTGCGGGCCCGTATCAGGGGGATGATCAAAGATAAAGATATTTATTGCATGAAACATGTTTTTTTAAAGATGACAAAAGATTTAAACAGGTACACATATTTCGCCGGATTCCCGACATGCAAATTAAAATCATATAATAAAAAAATACCAATAATGTCAAATGATCTCGTATGGAAAAAAATGTAATGTAGGCCGCCCTGCCGTCATGATGTGTGTAATGTGTGTGGGTGATGTGTGTGTGTGCAGCTGACGGCCATCACGTGGATCAAGGAGTTCGTGGAGCTGGCGGGCGGCGCGCTGCTGGGGCACGCGTCCGGCGTGCTGGCCGCCGTGCTGCCGTGCCTCGCCTACACTGACGAGCCCAGGCGCAGTATCCTTAACATTCCTTTCTTTCTTTCCTTTACATACCTACCAGTCTAGCTGACTATTAGCACTCTTGAATGACATGAGTCTGTTATTTATATCATGTTTACGCGTTCTGATAACGTGCGCGCGCGCAGCGATCATTCCCATACTGACAAAACCCAATAATCTACTCAGGAATCTCAGGATCTATAAAACTATGTAGTATCAAACTAAAACAAGTCCGTACTACAAAGTGGTGTCAGGCATCCGCGAGACGGCGGCGACGGTGAACTTCCAGCTGACGAAGCTGGTGGTGTCGGCGGGAGCGGACGCAGGGGGCGAGGGGGGGCTGGAGCTGCGCGGCGTGGTGGGCGTGCTCACGCAGATGCTGCACCACAGCTCCGTGCACACCAAGGTGGCCGCGCTCGACTGGATGCTGCACCTGTACAACAAGCTGCCCGCGCAGGTACCACCAGGGGGGCGAGGGGGGCTGGAGCGGCGTGGTGGGCGTGCTCACGCAGATGCTGCACCACAGCTCCGTGCACACCAAGGTGGCCGCGCTCGACTGGATGCTGCACCTGTACAACAAGCTGCCCGCGCAGGTACCACCAGGGGGGCGAGGGGGGGCTGGAGCTGCGCGGCGTGGTGGGCGTGCTCACGCAGATGCTGTACCACAGCTCCGTGCACACCAAGGTGGCCGCGCTCGACTGGATGCTGCACCTGTACAACAAGCTGCCCGCGCAGGTACCACCAGAGGGGCGAGAGGGTTGGAGATCTTTATAAGAAACTGCCCGCATAGATGACGCCACTATAAATCCAGCCTCCGGCACAGATCGTGAGCGTTGAGTGAATTCATGCAAGTATTATTTTAAGTTTGATCGGTCGGACGAGTGAAGATTTCCTTACAATTTTTTTGTTTGCGACGCCTTTATTTACTTTCGTTACGCCGCCGATTTTGTGATTCACCAGTTTTGCGTTTCTACACTATGATTAATGGTCCCGGAATGAACGACGCGCAAAGTAAGTGTTCCCCACTCTTTCAGTCTCGAGATCCGTTCTGGCACGAACCGCCGACGCCCGAACATGCCGACGCCCGATGTTTATCTAATTATTAATGTTTTTCTGCAATTTTTCTTGTTATCTGCGTACCATTAAAAGTTATATTTATCCACTTTTATTTGGGTTCAAAGGTGTTGCGTACTATCGGCAACCAGGGTTGGATGAAAAACAGTTTTTTTTAAAAAGAACAAAACAATGTTTAATTTAGAAAACAAAAAAAACATGTTTTAAATCAATTTATCATAAATGTTTTAATTGATTTGTTTAAAACATGTTTTAAACATGTAATTGTTTTTTTGTGATGGGGGTCATAAAGTAAGGGGATTCTTTTAGGAAGGGCAGAACCAGGGCGATTTAAAAAAATATATATTAAACGAAACTCAATCGGATTCAATCACTCACTAGTCTCACTAACTCACTACGGTCAAGTCTACACTGAACAATTAAACAATAACAATGGCATAAAAAATGCACCGCAGATAAGCGAAGTGAACTATCTTCCCCGAATTCCAAATTCAGAGTTGCCATCACAATCTACTTACAATTAACCTTAAAATTATAATGTTGATGTTGTTGAATAATAATGTTAACTTTTTACTAAAGTATTAAAAAGAACAAAAAATGTTTTTTTTGAGTAATTCTAATAAAAAAACTTAATGTTTTTTATATATGTTTAAAACATGTTTTAAACAGATATGTTTTTTTCCAGTGTATGAAAAACTTGTTTTAAACATTGCCATTGCCAACCCTGTCGGCAACACTTCCGCTTTACCACTCCTGAGGTTAAAATCGCTTGCACGCCGCGCCTTCACTATCATACATTTAGTTCGTGGCGAAACGCGCACACAGGAATTTTTCTGCAAAGTGGTAAAGCGTGTGAGTTGCTGATCATACAATATAGACTAAGGCCCTCCAAACATGGATCGTAAGCGTAGTCGTCTCGTAAGTGTATCGTCAAGACGCAACGAGTACGAGACGAGCCGAGTTCTACACTCGAATAGTCGCGTAGACGTACCTAGATTAGAATTAGATTGTTTCAGAATATAAACTAGCTAGAGCTTCACGTTGACGGAAATTCATCACCAAACGTATAGAAAGTATTTGCTACGCTTGCTTTTTACGCCAGTTCGCTACCACTATCGTAATGACAATAAATATCTCGTACGATACGCTGAAACACCGTTTCGTGTGCGGATTTCTTTGAACAGTCCGGAGGGGCTTAATTAACCATGCCGGTTGTCCGTGCGTCAGATGTTCGCGGAGACGGGGCTGGTGTTCACGAGCGTGGTGGGCAGCCTGACGGACGCGTCGGACGACGTGGTGCGCCGCTCGCTGGCCGTCCTGGCGGAGATATGCTCGTGCCCCGCCGCGCCCGCGCCCGCGCCCGCGCCCGCCGGCGTCGCGGCGGCGGGGCCTAATGACGCCGCCCCCGGTATGTTACCTACTTGCGCTATCTATACGTAACTCTGTCTGAGCGCCGCTCGCTTATTCTCGTGCCCCGCCCGAACAATTTGTTTATGCTCACATCAGAATGTTCCAACTTGTAAATTGGCTTCCGCTATCAATGTAGTGGCTAGCCAAAGTTAGGAAGTTAAAGAAAAACATGTCTAAAACTCCACATCGGATCGGCCTAAAGCTTTTACGATTATTTCTATTAAATTCCTTACCTTTGTTTATATTGTCTTGCAGGAAACTTGGAATCTAGTCCTTACTACTACAAATTCCTTCAATCATTATTAAGGCTACTCGCCGCTGACGACAACCTGCTAGAAGATAGAGGCGCTTTCATAATAAGGTCAGTTTATTCGATAAGACGTTAGAATAATAATAAGTCTTAAGATTCATTTGAGTTTTTAAAGATTTGAGTTTCTTTTTTATTAGAATTCAATAGAATTTAATAATCATCATTATTATCAGTCCCCGATGCCCAGTAGTGGGCCAAATTTCTTCACGATGAACGATCAGCATGGGCTGCTCGCAGCTAATCAGTATTAGATATGACCATGATATGACGGAATCATATTTTTGACAGAAAAAGGTTTATCTACGTCGGGCTGTCATTTTTACATTGCGATCCGATATTATATAGGTACCTACTACTACATGTCAATCTTAAAATGATCTACAGTCTACAGTCAGCCTTGAAGAGTTCCCATGTGTGTGCAGGCAGCTGTGCGTGCTGCTGAACGCAGAGGACATCTACAAGGCACTCTCGCGCATCCTGCAGCAGGAGAAGGACCTGCGGTTCGCGGCCACTATGGTGGACGTGCTCAGCACTATCCTGCTGACGGCCGCTGAACTGTGCGAGCTGAGACTCACACTGCGAGCCTTCGACAAGCCGGTACATAACACAGATTACACTAACACTGTATATCACTCACGCGCAGTTGCTTACTGCTGGCACAGCTCACAAGTACGCGGTGGACTCGACTCGACCGGTCGGTCGGGTGTCGCGCGTCGGCCGGTCGCATGTCAGTGCAATATTTACTCAGGCGCTCGCTGCATCGCGTATGATCGCGCGCGTCGTACGTTTGCCGCTTTATAAGATATTCAACAAAAATATTATAAAAAAATTGTAAGCCTTTTCATAACCATAGTTCGTACAATCGCTAATGTCATCAGAAGAGATGAGAGTATGCGATAGAAAGATAGGCAACTTCTAGGTGAATATAACTAGGAATGGCAGGTATGTCCGCCTTTCCTCCCGTCGCTAGGGTCGCTAATTTAGTTGGGGGTCATCTCATTTTGACAGCTCCATAGAGTGTGTATGGTGATTTTAGTTTTGTAATTTAATTTCGTGAAAAATAGCAGAAAATACGGGGACTGTTTATGAATTAAAAAAAGGAATTAGCGAGCCGAAATGCAAAAATAGCTGGCAAAAAGTAAGACCTCATTGAAAGGTAAACATGAATAATCATCCCTAAATGTTACAGTTTGTCTCCCTGAAGCAACACTACTCACACTATCATATTATTTTTGGGGATATTTTTAATTGGATGACTGGAAATAATAATAAATACTAAACCCGGCAGCGGTTTATATTGTTGGCGACAAAATAACTAAACGGGCTACCAACTGTGGATTACAAAAAATTCATAAAACGAGCAACTACATGTGGGAGTTAAATAATTAAAATGAGTAACAAAAATACTGAGTGGGCGTCTATTATACCAAGTAGTTAACTAGAACTGATTTAAGCTGTCCAAAATGGTATTTTGTCACCTCGATTAGGTTAATAGTCGCCTTTTTTAAATAAAATATACCTATGCCTTTTAAATGTTTTGTGTGCCCGGTTGACGCCCAAATTAAAATTTGGTCATCTGTTCTGAATAACTTGTAGTCACCTACTCAATTTGTATTTTTAAGTCACCCATTTTCAATATTTGTAGTGGCCCTCAGTCAGTCCGTCGCCCACTTAGTATTCCAGTACGCTATATTCAATATTTTGAGAATTAATTAATTGGAATTTATTGTTACTCGATTAAATACTACCCTTTATATAACAAAGAATCTAGTGGCATTGTGTAATTTGTTTGAACAAAATGTTTATTACAAATTCGTGCATTTATTGTTGGCTTAGATTAAGGTCTTCTTATAGCTACGATCCACTTTTTTCTCAACTGTTTATCTTTGGGAAACCTGTTTCCCGGTGCTCTCGATGAGTACAAGGGCACAACATAACACTGAGGCATATTAATTTCACAATTAAAAGTACTACAACTTAAATTACCCAATATTTACATAGAAATAAATTGAGTTTGTTTGACAGATAGCATGACCCCCAAACTCACTAGCGCCATCTGCTTTAAGCTTTTGAGATTAGCTGCCATTAGCGCTGTGCAACCTGAATTGCAATTTTTTGTGTCGGAGTAAGAGTCGCTATTTATTTAAATTATTTTGCGGAGTGTCCCTTCTGTACTTGTACTATTATGTACTCTGGTTTCGGTTGAACGGCGCCGGCCGTACACGCGTGTCATGTACACACGATCACTTAAGGTGCGGTCACATTTGTCTGACGCCACGTGTTAACACGCCGTCAGATGACTTCGGTTTTCATAGTAAATGTATGCACTAGAAGCACACTTATAACTTTTCCATACAAATACGACGTGTTAACACGAGGGCCGTGGCATCTGATAAATATGAACGCACGCTTAAGGTTACGGCCTTAGCGTAGCGAGGGGGGGGGGATGTGGGGGTTCAAACCCCCCTCGAAATAAAGTATCGAATTTCATCTTAAATAATTTTTCTGTCAAGCGTTTTTTTTTACATACCTACCGATCGACCGACCGACCCCTCCAAAAAACTGGCCTTAAGGCCGTAACAGTTTGTATGTGTTGTGCCAGTCGACGGTGGCGCTGTTCACGTGGCTGTACCCGTGCTGGTGCCACAGCCCCGTGTCGCTGCTGGCGCTGTGTCTGCTCACGCACAACTACCAACACTGCAACCACCTCATCGCCACCTTGTATCCTTTACTATATCTTCTCTAACTATCTTAATGTTTGTTTTTTAAAAAACTGGGCTAATTAATGTTTTCATAATTCATTATTTAATGTATATTATAAATTAAAGGGAAGACTGTATTGTTTGAAGGTTTATTTTGAAGTAGTTTAATAATATTTTACTACGCGTTCACTTCATCATTGCCGCTACCTCCCGGCCCGCTTCGCCATACCGTACCCTCTGCGTCGCCTTTCTAGTACGACTAGCAATGCAAAGCTTAATTTTTGTTTCTGTTCATTTAATCGTTACGTTCATTATTTGTGTTGTTTTTATGATTAAAAGAGTAAAGTTCCTACATAATGGCGAACCTAACTTGTTATATAAATTAATAACATTCTTTGAATAAGAAAAAAATGAAAAACAGTTGAAAAACATGATTACTTTTTTGTCTACAGTACCGTTAGAGGTGACGTCATAACGGTCGTCGGCGGCAATGACGAAGTGAACGCGTATTTATGGTACTACTAGCTGATGCCCGCGACTTCGTCCGCGTGGATATAAGAGAAAATCCTTAGGGAACCTTCAACCAGGATCCGACCAGCCATTTTTACGCGATTAGGCGGGTTAGCGCGCTGCTTGAGAAATTTGCCGCGTGTGGCGGACCTCGCACAAGGCTTCCCGTTACCGTTCTCGTTCTCGTCCCTGTCCCCGTCCCCTGGATGTGCATGTCCAGGTCCAATCATGTCCACCGTGTTGGACTTCAAAATAAATGTCATTTTCGCAATCCCATGAAACCTCAAGAACGATATCCATATCGATTTTTATGTTTACTCACCCCATTTACCCCTAAGTGGTTGATTTTCAAAATTACAAAATATATGTTTGCCTATTTATTTTTAGATGTGCTCCTACGAAGTTTAAAGTTGTAATGTCTATACTATATTATTTTTCCATACAAAATTTGAACCCCATTTTCACTCCTTTAGGGGTCAAATCATGTCCACCGTGTTGGACTTCAAAATAAATGTAATTTTTGCAATCGTCATCCCAATAATGACCCCAATAACGACATCCATATCTATTTTTGGGTTTTTTACCCCTTTTCACCCCATTTCATCCCCATAGGGGTTGAAATACTAACTATAACAATCTACGTTGCGTTAGATTTCCATCCATAAGCCTAAATTATAAATTTAGCGATTTTTACTTCGAAAATAAAGGATTTTCTTCAATACACAACTTCATCCCCCTTTTGACCCCTTCGGGGGTAGAATTTTGAAAAAACGCTGAGACCCGTATTTATTAATTTTCAATGGTCAGCCTAAACACAAAATTTGATGATCCTAGCTTCAAAACTGAGGGACTTTCATACAAACTTTGGACCCCCGTTTCACCTCCTTGGGGGGTGAGTTTTGAAAAATCCTTTCTTAGTGCACCCCTAGGCCTCATAAGGAACCTATGTGCCAAATTTGGTGTCTAGGCCCAGTGGTTTGGGCTGTGCGTTGATATCTCACTCAGTCAGTCAGTCAGTCAGGACTTTAAATTTTTATATATATAGATAGGTCTGATTGTAGTGACTTTTTCTTAAAATTGTTACCTAAAAGCGTTTAAGGCCTCCACCACACCGCAGGTGGCACGCTTAGCGGCAAGAGGGTGGTTGATCGCTTAGGTCATCTAAGCCCTAATTATATGGGCGTGGTCCGAATTGCCCGGTACAAAAAAATACAATTGAATGGTTTTTTATGCTTTCCCGGCCAGGGTTGGTACTCTTCTGGTTCCGCCAAAGAGAGGTCCGGGCCCAGAGAAGATGGGGTTCGTGTGGGGTGATGTTCACGCTGCGGTGTAAGGGTCGACAGTGAAGTCCCGAAATGTGGAAGTCGTCGCCCATTATGATAGTGGCAGGCACGATTGACGTCACGCGATGGACAGTGATGTACGTCACACGGTGGATCGCTTAGATGATCTAATTCTAAGCGATCAACCACCTTCTTGCCGCTAAGCGTGCCACCTGCGGTGTGGTGGAGGCCTTAAACGCATCTCGGTCAGTGCGCAGTGCACAGTGTCCATGAGCTGAGCGGGGCCGGGGCGGGGTATATTATTTTTATTTATTTAATGTATTTAGATGACTCATCCTAGTGAACCAACACACTGCATGTTATACGCGCGGTTATGCCGCTCGCTAGATCGGATTGACACCTACCTTATGGGCCCTTCACATGCACAGCCTCTCCGTACGATCCTGCAGGCCGGGCCTGTGCATGTGGAAGGCGTACCACCTGACATGTGGCCAATGTCTATGATATTTTTAGGTCTTGATTTCTATGCATGTGATTGGCTTCTTTCATAACGCGTAAGTAAATAATCATTCGTCGGTTTCGTTGCGCGTCTTCATACTAAGATTTATCAGTCCCAACCTTTTTTCTCACGTTTCTTTTCCTTTTGTTCTTGTTGATATGTTTAGTAACTGTGAAAGGATGTTGATATGAATGTCGATGGAATGAAAAGCACAAAAATAAAGCTAAGCATTTCCTTAGCAAAAATACAGTGGTGATTTAGAAATTACAGTGGATTTCTTGACGGAAGTGGACAAACTAGTACAATTAATCGAATCTCCCATATTTGCATGTAAGTAATTTAATAACTGAGTATTAATCGGTAGTAGATCAATAACTATATAGTATTACGACTTTTTGTATAAGTAGTTCTACTGTAATTCAAGTTCAAAAGAACTCGAAATCTTGCGTGGTTTTTACTAACGCAAATCATGTTATCACTTGTAGACTTCAGACTGAAAGTACCTACGGAATAAAAATATGATGTTTTGATATATTTTTCCGAAATTAAAACATAATGGTATTTAACAGCAGGTTTTTAGTGATTTTAGTGTTACTTTCATGCAAAAAAATTGTCGAAAAAAAAAACAAAACATAACGTTGTAAATGTGACACAGATATGCGGCTAGAGCTGCTAGGTGGCGCGGAGAGCGCGGATCTTCGTGCCGCGCTCTACGGCCTGCTAATGCTGCTGCCGCAAAGCGCTGCGTTCCACACGCTGCGCGCGCGCCTGCACGCCGCGCCCTGCCCCTGCCAGCCGCCGCACAGGTACTGCATGGCTTAAGAGCCATATTACATCTCGACTGTGATTTTAGCGTAAAATGGGCAATTTTGGCGTTCTTGATCTCAGAAACAAAAATACATTAACAATTTTGAGTTATTGAGTAGTGTAGAATAGCTACTGGCATAGTTCGTAGTGGCCTCGCTTTTTGTAAATTTTGCTTAACTTTTTAATTAAACCCAAAATTGCAGAGAAAGATTTTCATAAAATCCGCGAAGGCACTTTTTTGAGCTCCTAGATTGAACTACTGTTCTAAACAAATGAAATAGAAAAAAATGAATGTTATCTCTTATATAGTCGAATAGTTCATAGCGGCCTCGGAATTTTGAAATTATGTATGGAATATGTGAAAAAAAAATCCCAATCAAAAACCATAAAACTACAAAAAACGCTCAGAATTAACTGTGAATTTCTCCTAGATACATTAATATTATTACGTAAATTTTATACCAGAATAATCTTTACTTCATGAGAAAATCCAATTTCATACTTTTATTTGTTGTTTTTACTTGTTTGTCTTTCTGTGTATGTTCAAAGTTGACTTTGAGAAATCGTTCACCAACATGCATTTTCATATCTAAGCTTATAACTTTCCAGTGAATCATCATATTACTTTTTGTCGCGGACACATACAAATGTATTTAGTAGACCCAAAGGTTTCTCTGGGTTGTATCGCTAAAATCCGTCAAAATTGAAGTTTCGACAAAAAAATGTCATAGGGCCCTTAAGACTGGTTTACGTCTTTAGTAGACTGCTTAAGGAAAGTGCGTTAGTTGAAACATGTCAACGGTCGTCTTATGACTAAAGAGAGTAACGTTCTAGTAGCCTTTCAACTGGAATCATCGCTTTCCAGTAGAACACCCTGCGCGCCCGCTCAACCCCCGCGCGACACTTTCCTCGCACTGGAAGCATGTAAATCGACATTTTAGTAGCGTATTTAGTAGAGTGCTTTAGTCAAATGACACTGTATTGGAAGCATGTAAACGCTCACTGGAAAGGCACCAAAACTACTAAAGCACTTGCATTCGAGTCTACTCGCGCGCTACTAAAGCACTATACTAAAGACTAAAGGAGCGGTCCCACGGCCTGTGTTGTCACAGATCTGGTCGCGCCAGACCGAGCCGACGCGCCAGACCGAGCCGACGCGCCGTGGGAATCAACGCAACCGTTGACGTCTGCCGTGGCGCGTCGTCGTCTGTCCGATCCATCGGGAGTCGGTAACTTCAAAGGACCGGCCCGGCGCGGCTGTCTGTCGGGATCTGCCGCGCGTCACAGTAATGATAACTATCAGTATTGTAACTCAGCTCTGTCCTTGAAATACCTAATTACACTTAGAGCCGCGCGGTACATCAACACGCGATAGGGCCGCCCGGCTACAGTACATATTTTAATTTCATTTAAGTACTTTCGTATATTTCTAGTTTTGTGATTGTACGTTATATTTTTGAATCCATATTATAGGGTCTACCTTCATCGCGAAATCAATTTCTAAGCAATCAAATACCTTGGTTAACAAAATTAATGATGAAAACAAAAAACTAAAAAAACGCGTCATAGACTAAGTCTATGTCTATTTTTTTTATTTTATGTTATATAAATTCAAATCTCTTTTCCTCTCAAAAAAAGAAACATTGGTAAAAGAATTAAGTCGCTAGCATGAAAACTGCCCGAGATATCACAGTGTGAAATGCACACAAATGGACAAATCCCAAAAACGCTCCATACTAACGGCTACTAAGTGATGACGTCACGCCGTGATAGTTTGTATGCAACGCGTAGGAAATTTGTTCGGCAGCTATATTAAATATTGTGTTTATCAAAATAGTTTCTTAGACAAATTTGCTATACATTTTACGGACTAATTAAAGGTATCATTTATTTTAATAAATTTTATACTTTTTAAATGGACTTGTCCACCCAACTTTGAAGGGTCATAAAATAAATAATATGCAATATATAAAAACAAGGGGTATACAAGTTACTCTAAAAGTTTAATATGTTTACGATTTTTATTAGTATTTCGTTATTTTATTCATTAGTCATCATCCCTATTCAATTTTACAGTATTTTTTTTAAAAACGTATCTCTGTAAATATATTACTTTTAGGACTGAATTTTCGTATACTATAGAAAGGAAACGACTCGGGCTATCCCGTGAAATTAGTTTTATAATTAGGTTATTAGTATAAAGCGTAAACAAATACAATTTTGTAGCTTTTAAAATTTTATCTTAAGTTAGTAACGTTTTAATTTATAGTAAAATATTAATTAAAAAATATTTTTGACACATCACGGGAAAGTCCGGCTTGCCCTCTTTAATATAAATTTAAGACATTCTGTATTTATTTTATTTTATTTTATTTATTTTATTTTATTTTATTGTATTTGGGAAATTAACAGACAAATAACTTAATGTATAAGACTATGGATAATCCTATGCTAATTAAAAATTTCCACAGATAGTTTTAGAAAAAATATTTAAAAAATCTTGAGCTCACATCATATGAGTAGGAATAAACTAAAATATTACAAATTAAGGTAGTTTTTACACACTTGAACACTACAGTAATATGCAGAAAGTAAATTATATATTTAAAGTACAAAGATGATATACTTAGGTACTTACTAGAAAAAGAATAGAAAAATACATGTTTATAGTGTTACTTACTTAAAGTTAACAAAAAACATTGCAAACGCTTAAAAATAAACAAAACTCAAATTTTGGCCTTAAAAGTTAATGCTGATTAAAGTATTGTTCACTTAGAAGTCGCTTAACCTTTCGACAGCTGGTACAAAACAAGTCAAGGTCATCAGATGCAACACTGTTAAAACTTCGAATCGCTCTGATAATGAATGAGTTATGACGGAATTTAGTTCGGGCAGCAGGTACAGTCAACAAACTTATGAGCTGAACACCTTAAGGTTCATTTTTAGATTCAGTCGTCCGTTTTGTATTTCTATTGTTTTGCATTTGTCAACCAATGGTGTGTAAGATGGGCAGTTCCAATCCAACACAAATGATTTTTGTTTCAAAGTTTTTTCACCAAAAACTCATTGTGATTTTATCTACCTGCTTCCGAACACTTCTTTATGAAAAAAGGGTCTTGTTTTCGACACTTTGTAGTAAGTTTAACTCTTTCCTTAAAGTTAAAGATTTTAGCAAAGCCTTTGACCATTAGGCATTGTTATGTTATCGTCAATTCAATCTGCGTTACATTTGTTTACGTAATAAAACATATCACATATTATGCCGAACAAACTTTTATTCAACAGATAAAGTTTCGTGTTATAATTTGATATTTAATCAAAATCAAATATCATCAAAATAAAATCAATCAAATTGATATTTAAATAAACTGTCGGGTCAGGTCACATAAAAAAAAATATTATTTTCTACACCTTACTATTGAATAATTTAACAAATTAAAATCTAATGCAAAATATTACACTAATGACATAAAACTACACACTTAATATCAAGTTAGAGCCTCGCCAGCATCTATTACTGCGTCACATCTACTTCGCATTGATTTTACATGTGTCTCGCAAAGATCTGACCCTCGGAATGATTCCCACACCTGGTCAACATGTGCCACCAACGCTTCTTTTGTTCACAATGCTTGAAAGTTACGCAATGCCGGAGTTGCAATTGAATTTATGAATGATTACAAAAACTACGGTTAGTTGAGTGGTGCCCAAAAGTCATAAAACAAAACATCCGTCTTTAGAAAAAAAATACGCTGTTTGTCTTTGCACGGTCATTGGGCGAATAAAACAATGGGGACCCACCCCCAGCGAACTCCTAGTCTCATCCTTGCAAACGAAAAATTTTAGAATTGTTCAGCTGATAACTTTGCTGACTGTACATGTAAAATGGGCCGTGGCCTTAGTGATAAATTAGCGCGTAGCGGTAGTTTAAAAAGAAGATCGGCACAGTCTACCGATCCATGGGCAATTTTGAATAAGAACAAAATGTCACTTATCTTTCGTCTTACCCTCGGGATTCCGAGCGCCATCCACCCAAACGTTTATAAAGTTGTAAGGTGACCGCAAATGTAAGTTGGTAAAACATCGCAACTTGAAAACCGACTTCTACAATTTTAGAAAATTTTGGATTTTTATCGTTCAACAATTCAACAATTAAGACAATCAGATTTAGTAGTTTTGACAGTGATAAAAATATTTTTTGCGCTTATAGTTTCTAAAATATTGAAGGGTGAAAATTTGACCGTATAAAATTTTCTAGTAACGTTATAATTTTGAAACCACTGCACCCTCAGGCATAAAATTATGGAATTAGGTAAAAATCGCTGTGCTCCTTTAGGTAAACATAACAATTTTGAACTAGGGATCAAAAAATCTATTTAATGGAGCACATGTGCACCTAGAACCGCAGTGCATCATCTAATTAAAAAAAAAACTATATAAGCATAACACTTAAAAATATAAATTATATATAAACAAAAAGCCTTTTTTCTTGTTATTTATATAGTTTTTAATTTGTTTGTAATAAGTTAATACTTTCCGAGCGCGAGCTCGGCAAAATGATTTTACAAAAAAATCCGACCGCAAAAACAAAGTTGTTTTTGGCAACCACTATAAAGCTAACTTGAGTTCTATGGCGCGTACCCGGAAAGTAATTACTGTCCGGGAGTTTTCAGACCAGGGGGCACGTTATGCGGAAAAGAATCCGGAACCGGAAGTTTTCCGGAATTTTGTCAACCGGAGCTGTAGATGCCGCTGCAAGGATCGCGTCCACAAAATTTTAGATTTTTTGGTCGAATGGTTTCCGAGATATAAGTTTTTCCCATATTTTCGGAAACCCCCAAAACTATACTTTTGGCACATTTCTTGAAACAAAATCAACCCCACTTTTGACCCTACCCATTCCCACAAAAACACCTTTCCATTTTACCCACCATAGTCCCAATGGGTCCAATTCCCCAGTGATTAAAAACAATATTTTAGAATCAATTTCTAAGCAATCAAATACCTTGGTTAACAAAACTAATGATGAAAACAAAAAACTAAAAACATGCCAAATACCTACATATTAAAGGAAATAAAAAAATAATTTCAACTTTGGTCTTAAACTAGCGATAATTTAAAGGCGTGAAACACACCCAATTTTATCGAATTTGACATTTATCATAGGTACTGTATTTCACTAATTATTAAACTGTGACTCCGCGCCGCACAGGCCGCGCGCCGCGGCAGACGCGGACGCGCCGTGGGAACACTCCGCACAGGCCGCGGCGCGCATAGCCGAGCCAGACGTCGTGGGGTCCCACGGCCTGTGTGTAGACAGACGGGCTCGGCTCGGCGCGGCGTGTCTACAGACAGGCCGTGGGAACGCTCCTTAAGATAATGTAAACCAGTCTTAACACGACACTCTGTCAACATATCGAGTACAGGGCAAATTGAGCACATTACAAACTACTAAGCAAGTTACCTTTGCTTACCAATATTTAGATTAGATTCGAAGGAGAGCAAGTCAATGAGGGCTTTTCAAAATGACAAACTGTAAACTCAATAGATGGCGTTGATAAACAGGTAAGTGTCAACTGTAGAAAACGTAGGAAAAAATACAAAATTCACATGAAAACACCGCTAACAACCAACGGACGCGAAGAAATGAAAATGAACGAGTCGTATTTTTTCTAGTATATTATTTAATAAGCATTGTAGGGAGCAGCCAAGGATACACAGGAAAAAAAGCTTTAATTTCCCCGACCGACTCGTGGCCACACCCTGTCTGCTTCTATCTTCTCTTCAATGGACATGTTCAGCATTAATTTCTTAGAATAAACAAAGTGGTTTTCAACAGGAGCCCAGTAGAACAAACGCAACCGGCCCGCCCCACCGTAGACTTCACCGCGCTGCTGGCCGAGTTCCGGCGCGTGCAGACCGCGCACCGCGAGTACAAGGCGCTCGACCGCGCGCGGCCCAAGCCGCTGGACACCCGGTACACGTAGCACTCGCTACGGGACACTTAGCACTCACTACGGGACACTTAGCGGCTGCAGCGTACTCCTCGACGGGTGGCGACTAATATTTGAAGACAGCCAGTATAGGCCAGTAAAATCTTACAAACAAATGTTCTAAAAACGCGATGTAAAGCTGCAATTTTGGTATGTTATTTGGACCCTTTGGAGGTCTGCAAGCAAAAAAAAGTTGTGCTACCTGCGTGATACGTGAAAAACTGCAAAACTTTTCAGTTTTTGCAGTTTAATTAAAAAACTATGGGCTTTTGACATTAGTTGCCATTATCATTTTGAAAGTATATTAAATTTGAAAGAATATGAGCCTACCCATAGCTCCGTGTGTCACAGTTTTTGAGATTATGATGTTTGAAAAATTTACACTCACCGGCACATATGGTTAGATGTGCTGACGCCCACACCGATATTTTCATACAAACACGCTCACTTCAGGCTCATAAATAAATAATATTGTGCATTTCTGCAATGATTTGTATGTTATTAGATTAGTCAGGTGCTCATTTTTGAATTAGAATGTCAAATAAGTATAGACAACTCTCAATTTCGCCAAAAATTCAGTAAAGCAATGCATAATTTTATTTCCATATATCATTGTATGCTTTTCCCTCTTTTTGGATAAATTGAGAGGTGTCTATTACTTATATGACATTCTTATTCGAAAAATGAGCACCTGACTAATCTAAATTTACATACAAATAATTGCAGAAATGCGCAACATTTTTTATTTATGAGACTGTGAAGTGAGCATGATTGTATGAAAATAACGGTGTTGGCGGTTAGATGTAACCGCCAAACCGTTTCACCGTCACACCAAAAATGCAGCTTTACATTGCGTTTTGCGTTTTTAATGTAGAATTTTACTGGCCTAGTGTGTTTAATAATAACATCGTAAGTGGCGGCGATGAAACTTTTGTTATAAATTGAAAATCGACTTAATTAGTAGCCCACTGCAACGTCCATGGGGCGCTGTTGGACCCTGTTTAGTCGTCCTTTCGCTGATTTTGATAATAAAATGGCCCTATAAAAAATCGAGTGCCGCGAAATTGATATTTCCGAAATATGGGATCATCAAATAGCCCACAAAAATCACCATAAAAAAACGGGGTCTACCCTTTATGGCAGAACTTTTTATGTCATAATTTTATTATGCATAACAACTAATAGCATAAACTTCGTTTGGCATACACTCATTTATCATACACTTAAAACGCATATTTTTGTTAGCCAGAATCATCTTTAGGCATACATTTCATAAAAAAAACTATTTAGAATAATTTTGTATTTCTTACATGCATGTTTCATGCTGCATGCATCCTTCCTTACATGCAAGAAAACACGCATGAGAGCAAGTTAAATAAAAAATCTAAGGATGAAACGAATAATAAATTGTATAAACTAGTAAGTATTATTTTTAAGTTTGTTACAATAACATCAAGACATTTGTTTAAATGTGAGGAATGTGTACAATAATCAAGAAATACCCGTTTTTAATTGTTATAATAATTAGAATATATTCAATATTCTAACACATGCAAGCATTGTGAAGATCCGCTCGCTACGCTGCGAGCGGTCAAAACACTAACCTACCAGTTTAGCCTTAGTTTTTTTTTACAGCGGCAGCATGCATGCAGTGCAGGCAAGAATGCAGCATGCAAGCAAGAATGCAGCATGCAAGCAGGCATGCAGCAAGCATGCAGCATGCAAGCAAGCATGCAGCATGCAAGCAAGCATGCATGCAGTGCAGGCAAGAATGCAGCATGCAAGCAAGAATGCAGCATGCAAGCAGGCATGCAGCATTCAAGCAAAAATATTGCATATTGACTTTAAGACAAATATTTGATTAAATTTAAGGTTAAAATGCTTTTTTTAGAAGTTACAATATGCCTAATGACATTCTAAATGAAATTCTGCCATATTCGTAGTATACCAAGTGAAATTATGCCGAAAGAATTTCGACTAAATAAACGTTATGCCAATCGAAATTCTGCGAATAAAAATTTTGCCTAATGAAATTCTGCCATCTGAATAGTATGCCATTGTAAATTCGGGCATGAAAACATTCTGCCAAATAATAATTATAATTATTAAACAATTTTTATGCCTTAAAAATATTCGTTTAAAGAAGATTCTGCCAAGTGTGTTCTGCCAAATAAATTTCGGAGCATCAAGTTTCTGCCAGATAGAGGTAACCCAAAAAAACGATTTCTAATAAGCAAAATGCCTTACCTAAGCTCAAATGCTAAAAATCCAAATAAAATCGTCAAAGTCGACGATCACACCACAGAGGTCAATAGACCCGTCACACACTTTTTCTCAAAAATATGCACACCACTGTTATAAAACTATGATCTATACACTCACTAGATTAAAACATAGAATACTTTTTATCCCGATATTTCCACTGGAACGGGAACCACGCGGGTGAAACCGCGGGCGGCCGCTAGTACAAAATAATGTCAATTGACATTGACATTTTTTCTATAGACAAACGTCAGAGCGTTTTACAAACATCCGTTCCGTCCGTTTTGATGGTTAAAAAGTTGCAACGCTCTGACGTTTGGAACGGGAAGGTTGTGTCAACCGAACGTCACGCTCTAATGTTTGGAACGCCGTTAGAGCGTTCGGTTGCACTCGGAGCGCAGGTTTGGAACGCGCCTCAGTCAACGCGCGCGCTGAAATAACAACGATTCTTTTCATGTATAACAACTCACAGAAATAAGCATTAAAACAATCAAAAACCACTTATACGTCGAAAAACCGAAAAACCAATTTTTATTTACAATGAATTTGGTTAAAGGTGGTTCAAATAATCAAACAATAGAAAGCTAGTTGTATTAGGAAATGTAAATAAAGTTCAGGCAACTTTAATCTGTATTTTCTGTTGAATAGAGCTAAAAATTCAATAAAAAACTTGTGGTGACTCTAGTAACCAGGACGTTTTGTGCGGTTTTTTTTCTGGTGACTGCGGGCACCAGAACGTTTGAGTGGTTAAGCGGCGAATAACTTTCACTTTGATGAACGCCTTTCAATCAACCGCACTTGATGGCATAAGAGTATTTATGGTTATACCAATTTTAACCTTATAACAAAGTTAGTAAAGTCGATTATTAGTCTATTTAACATGAACATCTTGACTGCCTCTAAATATTTGACGCTCACACCTGCTCTACATAGTATACAGGGTGTAACAAGACCTTCAACGAAGCCGAGGTCTACGTATTCTGCCCATCAGCAGGACCATTTCTGTTCAAAATTATTACTGGGAAACCATTTTGATTTTTGGTGTTAAAAAAGCATTGCATGCATTACCACGCAATGTGACGCGTACAACAGGCCGCGCCTGCGAGTGTATGCTACACAGTTGCGTGCGGCCGAGTTGAAAGGCAGCTTTTATGTGCGTGCTCATTAGATACATCGAGTGACGACGTTTTGAAGCCATTGTTTGTTACGAAATACTTAAAATTTTGATAATGTTTCTTTAGTCAAAAAGTAGGAAATAACGAATAAAATAAGATTTCATAAAATTTAAAAAAAAAATTTTTGACTTTGACCTTCAATAACTTCGTAACTATTGGTTTCCCAGGTATAGTCTAAAAGACAAAAATGATCCTGATGATGGGCGGAGTACGTGGACTTCGGCTTCGTTGAAGGTTTTGTTACACCCGTTATACCATGCAGGTGAACAAATTATTGTATAGAAATAATTGAAGTTAAAGATTAATTTTCGTTTATATTGCGCGATGAAAGACAAATTCAAATAGCTATTACAACTGAGGCGCGTTCCAAACCTGCGCTCCGAGTGCAACCGAACGCTCTAACGGCGTTCCAAACATTAGAGCGTGACGTTCGGTTGACACAACCTTCCCGTTCCAAACGTCAGAGCGTTGCAACTTTTTAACCATCAAAACGGACGGAACGGATGTTTGTAAAACGCTCTGACGTTTGTCTATAGAAAAAATGTCAATGTCAATTGACATTATTTTGTACTAGCGGCCGCCCGCGGTTTCACCCGCGTGGTTCCAGTTCCAGTGGAAATATCGGGATAAAAAGTATTCTATGTTTTAATCTAGGCTATCTACTATCTGTGTGCCAATTCCAACCAAATCCGTTCAGTAGTTTTTGCGTGATTGAGGAACAAACATCTAAACATCCAAACCCACAAACTTTCACATTTATAATATTAGTAGGATTTTGATGTTTTTAAGTCTAATTCTTAAAATAATCGTGGTAGATCCTCAAAAAACGGATTTTATTTGATTCAGAATAAAAGTTTAAATTATTCGTATTCCAAATGGAAAATGAAGACTTTGTATTGGCATTGACATTTAAAGTTCTTGGTCGTTCCGCACCCTAGAGTGAGTTAAAAAACAACCAAACAACCGCGCTCTAAGGCTCTGAACGCAATCCTGGAGTTGTATGAATGGAAGTCTTAAATTTCCCAGCCAAAATGTAAACAAAGAAACGTCACTGTCAAATTGACAAACTGACCCTGATAGTGACATTTTCAGATATTGAAAACTTTTGGTCACTTTTATAACTTTTTAATTTGTTTATTATATTTTGAGTTATAATAAATATTTATTTTTACCATCGCCACTCAAAAAAGTGCGTTTAATTCAACGATAAGAGTGAATAAAACGCTGTTTTATTCACAGAGTGAATAAAAATATTTTGAATTTGGAACAAGCGCGCATCGTATGCATTATGGAGAAAAAAAAATAAAACGTGCTGAAAGTATGGAGCTATTCCATTGATAAAGCCATAGTCATACAAATAAATAAAAAATAATATCCCGCCAATTTTATTTAGGTTCTTTTTAGTGTCTTATCTTTGGGTTCTTTTCTAAAAAAATATCCCGCCAAATTAATTAGGTCCTTTTTAGTGTCTCATCTTTGGATTCTTTTCGATATATATTAGAGGGAGATTAGATGTTCAGTCTTGCATCAGTCCATTCCATCAGTCTGGTACGATCTTCAGTCTGTAAAACTTCAGTCTATACAAACTGATAAAATGGACTGATGCCAAACTGATTTCCCTCTTAGCGTGGTTGTTTTATGTCATCGGAAAACTTCTAGTTTCACTATTTTCTAATGTTTAAATATTACTGATTACCTACCTAAATAATAAAAATGTGATAGGTAATTATAAACACTTTAGGTATTAAGTACCTAGGTACTGCTATTTGTTTTCTCGCAGTCAATGGTAAAAAGTAGAGTACACAACTCGTGAAAAAAAAATTTCATCTCGGTCCTTTGTATCCCTCGCTTTGCTCAGGATTCTACTTTTGAATCCCTCGCTACGCTCGGGATTCAACTCTAGAATCCTTCGCTGCTCTCGGGATCCAACTTAGCCCCTCGAACTAAATTCCCTCTTTTTTTCACTTGTTGTATAATCTACTATTATTTATTTGCTTGTAGGAGGATTTACAGACAAATATAAACAATAGAATAACAAATAGATTTTCCAATGCCAACAAATAGATATAATGTCATTCAGGGTAATTTTAAAGTAGGATGGTATTAGAAATTTTACCGTCATAACCTATCATCATTTTTGATGTTAAAAGTTCTTGAAACGAAGTGATAAGAAAACTTTACTTAAATATTGACTGTATTTAAACTATCAAAAATACGTAGCATCTTCGCCTGTTCCCCCCCAATACCAAAAGACAAATGTTCCTACTACAGTTACTACTCGTAATTTATTATTATTAAATTAAATATAATTATTAAATTTTATAAAATGACCAAAGGTTGATGTGTCCGGTTTGCAGTTGATGTGTGCACAGCATCATAAAAATGTTTTCTACTATAAAACCGTTATTAGGAAATATTATATTACATTACTGTTTTTGCCGCAAAACTTATGATTCAGATTATTTTATCTATAATCTATTTTTATTAGGTTTGTGATGAAAAAACATGTAAGTGTGTTTATTTCTAGACTTAGCAATATACTATTTCCTTTTGTGTTATTTTGTTTTGGCAACACCTTTGTTTACATTTTTGCTGGGAAATTAGTAATGCAACTTTAGATACTATGTAATTATGTGTATTGACCTTTGATCAAGGATATCCTAGATGTCCGGTCAGAGTCTCAAAAATGGCACCTCAAATAGCGTCCCACTTACAAACTGGGCGTTTATTTCACACAAATTAAGTGTTAAAAGATGTGTTTTTGTACAAAATAAGCTTATTTTGTATAAAATAAGTGATATAAAATGTGATTTTGTACAAAATAAGAGGTGATTATGTACAAAATAAGCGCCAAGTTTGTAAGTGGGACGCTATTTGAGGTGCCATTTTTGCGTACTGTTTTAGTTCGTGAAGCGTTATCTAGGATATTCTTGATCGAAGGTATTGACAGTACTAAGTTGCGGACATTTGATTCAATTAAGCTAATAATAAGACTAATTTCAAAGCTTAAAGACCAACATTACGGAATTTATAATTTGAAATAGATTGGAATAAAATAAATACAGTATTTGAACGCTAGGAATTATGTATACTAAATGCCGATTATTTACACGCAAAACACTAATAGTATGGACATCAGAATAGTTCCTGACAACTCCTGGCATTATTTACAAATAACTGAATTATATTACAGAAAGCTATTTATAGATTACTGAATTAATTTAGATAAGCCAAAAATTATGTTAAATTCAAATACTTTGAATATCATTGTATTTTTCCAGTAAAGTAAAAGGTACCCTAGTAATGTGTTACCTATATTATTTAATTAATAATTAAAAATGATCACAAATTATGATTATTTTTATAATAAGTTTCGATTAGGTACTTGATCTCTACCATAGAAGTGTAATGTGAGGCATAAGTGCGATTATGCTGAATGGTACCCAAGGGTTACATTATTGTTTTCTAGATCAAATGTTACTTTGTATACAAATAAAATATTTATACATTCCAAATTCCATTTAATTATACTAGATAGCAGATAGTGCTTTACTCCCAAGTAAAATAACCTAATAACGTGACGGAGGTATGAGATATAAAGATTCTTACATTTCACTCGAGTCGAGAATGTATGGAAATGATTTTTTTTTTTCAGATAATACCATGATAATACATCGTTTTGTGCCGCAAGCGCTCTGAAGTTAGTCACTTCAGTTGCACGTTGTCAATTTAATCGCATTGTATATATTAACACCAATATGGCAACACTGTATTCGAAATGCGTAGTATATGAATGGTAGAAAAATAATGACATACTAAGGATATGTAAATGTTTATTCTTTTCATCGTATAACAATTATCTAGCTAACATTATTATTGCCTCACTGAGATCTTAACTAAGCTTATACATAGTACAGAGAGAGAGCACCTTAATATTTTGTAAGTAAATATAGTTTTTGGACAAAAATATAGACTATTTTGGACTGTACAAACATGGAAGTGTGAAGACACAGTTCATTCACAATTTGCAAAATTAGATCAAACGCCACAAGTCAGGCATTTTATATTTCATTAATTGGTTTTATTACAAACAGTCGTTTGGAATGTTAAGGAACAAAGTCGAGATCTTTCGTTATAGAATGGTTATTTAACATTGGTCACCGTCACCGCCCACCGGGTAATAACTTAAGTCGTGATTATAAACTATGGATGTTCTCGTCCAATTCAGCAGTGCATAGACAGAGTTAAGTAAGTAATTTAAACTACAATTGGAATATAAATCGAGTTTGACTATGACAGGATTTATTCACCTAAGTGTTATTCTATTAAAATTCCAAATAAAAAAACACTATTCATCATATTTACAATTTACATATTATTATCTAAATTGGTTCTATCTATTTAGGATCTTATACTTTTACATCGTAACTATTGAGTTTTTGAACATGTCCAAAGATTCAGAAATGTATAGATTTTGATGAATTCATTGTTTTACTTCGACACATTAAAATCCCTATTCATCAGGTTATACTACACTTTTAGACACTACACGAGGGCACAGTTAGAGCGCGGCGACGAACTGTCAGAGGAGTCGTGTACGACGGTCCCGGGCGAAGACTCCTCGCTCGAAGTGGAGGGGGAAGGAGTGGGGGAGAGCGAGGGCTAGGGGCCGAGGTCTTCGGACAACGCCCGTAGTCTCGCGACTAGAGCCCCGTTAGTGCGGACTGCGGCGGCGGCATTATCCTGGGCCGCTATTAAAGCACGCACCCCCGCGCCCGCGCACCGCACCCCGCCCGCGCCCCGCCTCTCCGATGTAGACGCCCCTCGGTCTGTTGATTGGGAGTCACTAGCGCCGTCTCCCTGTAAGTACACATTCTGAAGTACGGCAAGCTACTTTTTTAAATTAGCTACTGTAAACATTGAATAAAAAAAACTACAGCCAGTGTCACTCGAAATGATGTAAGGGCGTTTCAGAAACCGGGTGTAATGATATCCCACACACCCAAATCTGTTTAGGTATTTAGAAGTTATGGTCAAATTGAAACTCATGTAAATGAACCCTGAACACAACAAACTTTTTTTTTGAGTAGTCGTGTAAAAAGTAATATAGAAAGAATGTATTTGCACTACAATATGATAACAGATGTACGTTTACCAGCGGCCGGTCGACGTTGTCGTTGGCGGCGCGCGCTGCGAGCTCCGCGTCCTGCAGCCGCGCCGCTAGCGCCAGCAGCTTGAGCTCCGCGCTCGAAGCGTCTTTGTCGAGGATCTGCGTTTGTAGGTACACCGTCGCTGCTACTTTATACCTACGACACCACGACGAAGTTATTATTTTGTTGCACACTATAAAATAAACTTAAGTACAGAAGGGACAGACACACAAAATCATTTAAATAAATAGCAAGCCTTGCTCCGATACAATAAAAGTGCAATTCAGGTAGCACAGCGCTTCCTTCTCTACATTTATATTCACCTAGAAGTTGCCTCCCTTTTTATTACATATTCTCTTCTCTTCTAACGACGTTAGGGTTGTCTTCTTTTAAATGAACTGCGTACGTAGCATATCATAAAAGAAAAGAAAATAAAAAAACAAAAGGAAAGCGTTTGTACGCACTATGATTAAAGAAAAGCTTACAAAAATATTTTCTTAATATCTTAAACGACAGTACGACGCGTGCCGCGGCGAGCGCGTGAGTGAGTATCGAACTAATGTGGATTTTCATGCGGTTTTCACCAAATAGAGTGATGTTTAGGTGTATAATAAATTGAGGTTTTTATGTAAATTGGTAGAAATATGACGATAATTTTTGTACGGGCCTCGAACGAGACGGAAACAGACTTTTGGAGCGAATAGGTTTGGACTATAAGGTATTTGATTTCATTTTGGGTGTTGTTGGAAGGTCGCATTTAGCAAAAAAAGGAAGAAACCGAAGCGAAGCGAGGACGGGTCGCTAGTGAGAGATATTTTCATATCTTCGTTTCCGCCACCGTGATGCGCTCCAACACGTGCTCTGTAATATTACCAGTCGGCGATGGCGTCGGCGCGCGCTCGGGCCATGGGCGCGGCGCGCTGGTGCAGCGCGCGCAGGCGGCGGCCCGTCTCCGCCACCGTGATGCGCTCCAGCACGTGGAACTGCTCGTCGTTGTAGGTGAGCGAGCGCGTGGCGCGGTCGCGCACCAGGTGCTGCCAGGAGTCGCGCAGGCGGTCGACGAGCGTGCGCGCGCGCTGGTGGTGGCGCGCGGCGGCCGGGCAGCCCGCGCCGCCACCCGCCGCCTCCCACTCCGCGCGCAGCGCCGCGCCGCCCGCGTGCCGCGCCACCAGCGCCGCCGCCGACCCGTGCAACGCGCGCGCCTGCCCACCACACATACATACATACGATCGGCCCTGGCTAATGCAAGCACTTGTTACACTCACACTACACGACTAAGGGCTGATTTTTCAATCCTCAGATAACAGATATCAGTCAGTTTAAATATTAACCAAATCTAATAAGTCATTCAAAAATGTGACAGACAAATGAATGACAAGCATTTTCAATTTGGCAGTATAAAACGCTATCAAACGGATAAAGCTCTATCATAAGGCATTGAAAAATCAGCCCTAAGTAGTTATTTTATTTATTGGAAAACTTACAGCTACTTCTTACAATATTTATTTATGTTTAGTCATTGGCCAGCAATCAAGTTTTCACATGTAGGATAAAGAATTACTCGCAGTACGTCGTGCCGGGTCCGAACCGAGTCCGAGCTACGTTGGTCGCGTCAACGTTATGTATCAGACACCAGTGTTCGTTAAGCGTCGGTTAAGGACTGACCGAGATCTCGGTCTATTGGTACCTACTTACGTAGGCCTGAGATTACACTCTTGCGGTTTCTTCTTGGCTGAGGCATGCGTCATTGAAACTAATGCATTCCTCAGGGCATACGCTGACGTATTCCCCACCGTCTTTTGTATTTTTATTAGACTTTTTAATTTAGATTTAAAATTAATAATTTGTTGATTATTCAACTTGTTGTAGGTACCTAATTAAGTTTCACAAAAAAAATGTATGCGAATGTTATTTTATTTGTCTTTTATGATTAAATAAAGAATTCTGATTAGATTAAATGTGTTTTTTCATCAATATTCGCCACTTTGTAAAAACATTTAAAATTTTTCAAAAACTCGGTCTCGGACTGATTTCTATTCTCGGTCTCGGTTCTCGGCGAAAAAGTGGTTCGGTCGGTCCCTAGCGTCGGTTGCCGCTCGGCCTCTGAAGCTACGGGGTTCAAAATTCATTGTTTTTTTTTATAAAAAATAAATATTAGAGCACGACTAATGTAGCTTGGACTCAACTCGGAATCGGCACGGTGTACTGCGAGTTCTCTTTTACAGATGAATTAATTATTTTACAAGTACAAAAACTGTTTGGAATTCATTTTTAACCGAAACGCGACCCGAACGATTACGGTAAAGTGCAGTTTGTGTGCATACGAGTACGTACATATTGCGAACCGTTACATTACATGCATGTTATATATGCGACGGACGAGGCACATGAATCATACAAACTAATTGAATCTCGAACAGTTGCTCAGTTACTCTCTTCCATTTCTTTACATTAATTCATTACATACTTGACCGAGCGAGCGCGAAGAGCGAGCAAACGCCTCTATTTCTCTATCTTGGACAAAAATGCTTCCGTATGTCCATACGGCTATCCTGTCCTGTCATCTGTGCGACCTGTAAAGGAGACTTTACAGGTCGCATTTCTCAACCGATTCTCGTGAAATTCAGGTATCATCTACTTATAATTTGTTGTGTTGTGGAAATTAAAGACAACGGTGGAACTACGAACACCTAGATCAGATAGAAAAATTCATTCTCTAAATTGACCCAGCCGGGGATCGAACCCAGGGCCTCAAAGATGGCGGCACCTTGAAAACCGGCGTACAAACCACTCGATCACGGAGGTCATTAGAACGTTTAATACGTGTACATATCGATAGGTTATTAGAAACACGTATATAGTACGCACCTCAGCGGCGAGAGCGGCGGCGGGCGGCGCGGAGTGCGCGCGCCGGGCGGCCAGGTCGAGCGCGCGCGCGGCGTCGTGCAGGCGCTCGGCGTGGTGCAGCGTAGCGCGCGCGCGCGCCGCCGCCGCCTGCAGCCGCGCCGCCACCAGCGCGCCCCAGTAGCGCACGCACAGCGCGCACAACAGCGACGCCGCGCACAGCGCCTCCACACGACGCCTGATCGCGTGACCTACGCTGCACGCCGTCTACCGACACCCAACACCATAAGGCCACAGAATAACTAACAGTACAAGTATAGTAAGTTATACAGAAGCAGCACTCTGCAAAGTCACTTAAATAAATAGCGACTTTTGCTCCGACACAATAAAGTGCAATTCAGGTCGCGCAGCGCTAATATAGCCTACAGTTATTTTCACCTGGTAGTTGCCTCTCTTTCTATCGCGTGCTCTTTTCTGACGACGCAACGTTAGGGTTGTCTCCTTTTAAATTAACTGCGTAGCATATATCTTAATGTGAAAAACGGCAATTTGTTTTTCGGTTTTTTTGATTTTGACATCACTGACATACACAGGCGGGCGTGTGGCGGCCCTCTGCTCACTTGTGCCTTCGAACGCACGGTTAGCGGTAGGTGCTTATTGCGCGACGTTGAGCGAGTGAAGGAGGCCTGATAAAGCCGTAAACTGGATGACAGTGGGGCGGCGGCGCGGAGAGCGGCGCATTCAAATGTATAGTTTTATATGTGGAAATGTTCGCGGTGACAGCGGCGCGGCGAGGCAAAACCAAAGCACGACTGCGCCGGTGCCCACTGTCGCATGTCGTCTAGATTGCATAAAGATGACTTTTATTAGATTTTTTGCTCGTTAACGTCAACTTATTTTGAGTTTCAAAGCAATGCGTCGTAACTTTTTAGTGGTGTTTGTCAACTGTCAACTTATTTTGATATTCAAAGCAATGCGTCGTATCTTTATTTAAAAGTTCGAATTAGGAATTGAACGCGCCGCTCATACAGTACAAACTACACGGTAGCCAATATTAATATAAGATTCTTGCGGTAGCCCTAGACTTACACACGGTTGTATGGAGTGTCCGGGGTGTGTCCATACTTCACAGGGACGCGTCGATCGTGGAGATTTAATTCGACCGTTTGTCAAAAACGACGGACGTTTCTTTAGTGGCCGGCACGAAACACCAACATAGTGGTAAATGTAAAAAATTACTGACGATATCGTGCTGCTACTGAGATAACGTCTTATTTGATATGAGAAATACTATTGTATAGCTTTTTAAAGTGACATTATAAAAATACAGTAACTATTCGCCTCATAGATGGGATTGATAGACAAGTGAAGTGACGAAATCGGCTTTGAAAAATAAACAGCCTGTGCTAAAAAAATATATTTTCATTCCTTGGCGTTTCCTAAACGGTATGTTTATCTTTTTCCTACGTTTTCTACAGTTGACACTTGTTTTTTTATTAACGCCAACTATCGACCCTACAGCTTTTTGTCATTTTGAAAAGCCCTCATTGAAAAATTAATAATTGTTTGATTTAGATTAGTTGAGCACTGACCTTGGCCTGCGTGGCGTCGTTCTCCACAGAGACGATGTTGGGGAAGACGGGGAACTTGGGCGCGTCGGGCTCCGGCGGCAGGCTCACGTTGTGGTTGTTCTTGTTGAACAGCATCAGCGGCTTCTCCGCCGTGGTCTCCGGGTAGTTCTTGCCTGACGCCCGCCCCACGCAACAATATTATAGAGGGAGATTACATGCTCAGGGGCCGTACCGGCTAACGCATGAACTTCGGAAAGTCTGCCCGGCTTCAAATTAAAACAGATAAATCGAGCTCCAATCAGGCCAAAATGGCGAACCCCAATTCATGATGTCGCACGGACATCGATATCTTTAAAATAACTTCGGCAATACTACAATATCTTACTTCGATTTGATGTTCGAAAAGTTAGCCGGTAGGGCCCCAGTCTGGCATCAATCCATTCCATCAGTCTGTTGCAAATTTTGGATCATCAATCTGGAAAAAATTCAAGGTCTATACAGACATACTGATGGAATGGACTGATGCTAGACTGATTATTACTTAATCACCCTCTTATGGCCGAATGGCGAATACTCAAAGGCTTCATAGCTAAAATCTTTAGGTAAAACTTTAAGGAAGCTGTCAGTTTCATAGAGTTTCTATCAAATCTGACAACTTTTTAGAATTTAAGCTGGCCTTCTTTACGATTTTAGACAAAATTATATAGCCAAATTACTTTAAAAATCCTATCAAATAAATATCAAGTGTCATTAGTAAAAGTATTATAATAATTCGTTTATGTCGACCCCTGGGAAACCGATTTGGACTCCAAGGAGCAGATATCGACTACTTTGGGAATCCCTACTATGGAGCAATGGTCGACCTTAAAACCTAAATTAATATTTTACTTTCCTGCAGTTACCTAATTACAAAATATTATTCTCAATAAACAAATCTGCATTCTACAACGTTTTACGACCGGTCCCTTTCAGTCCAGGCTGTCCGCCTGTGGAATGCATTACCTGTCACAATAAGGGCTGCACAGTCAATTCATACCTTTAAAAAACTGGTAAAGGAGCACTTTCTTTCCACAAGGAAAGAAAGTGCTCCAGTGAAAGTGAAAGTGAATTTCAGTACGGAGTTATTGATACAACTACAAAGTTGTATCAATAACTCCGTACTGAAATTCTATTTATATTGTAGGTTTACCTATATTTAGTATTTATGTAGGTTTATGATATAGTATATGAGCTATTAATAATTATTTATGTAGGTATGTCTATTTAGTCATATTATTATGTAATATGTGTATTACTAATGTTTCAGACATTTTATAGGTATTCATAGTACGCACACTTTTTTTTTCAACTACCTTATCGTATTTTATTTTTCTATTCCTGTCCATCCTAAGGTTGTCTGGAAGAAATCGCTTTTTAGTGATAAGGCCGCCAATTGTATGTCTCCTTTGTTTTTGTGATTTTTTTTTGTTCTTTTGTGTGTACAATAAAGTATAAATAAATAAACAAATATTGATTGCTGCCGTTGAAGGAAAATATCAACAATAGAGGGATAATGTTGTGTTGACTATCTGTTGGCTAGAAATGAATAAAAAAGAAGGACTAAAATACCGAGGTTTTCATATAAGGATCAAAATACCAAGTGTGTTCTCATCGATCTCTGTGAGCAGCAGGCGGTCCTTGTAGAGCAGGATCTGCGACTCGGCCACCACGCTGGTCTGCTCCAGGATGTACGTCTGCAGGTGCTCGAACTTCTCCTCGGGCTTCAGAAACACCTGCAACCAAATTATCCGGACCGGGACTTGCAGTAATGACGAGGCATGAGATTACACGTGACGTTATCTTATGACCTTCCCCCATAGCATGGCCACTGAAATCTGGTACAGCGACACCACCGGAAATCAATTGTATTATGATAGTCAAGTTTCGATAAACGATATTTTATTATATCATGTTGCGGTGGTCTTCCTACGTAAAAACGCCATTTCTAATACATCTAGTATATTGTATGATATTATCATACATAGACGTATGTTAAAAAATATATTTGGAAGAATTAGTGCTGAATTTGTGTCAACTATTCACAAGTATTCAATTCATTACCATGGTTAATTTGGATTTTATAAGTGTTTATTAGGAACACTCAATCCACACACGTGGCACACTGAGTGTTCCTAAAATCGACAACTTGAACTAAATAAAATTGTAATATTTGTGACACATAAATCTTGACACAAAACGTGCTGGATCAAGAGCAATTAAAAGTTTTGTTTATTTTTCAATGCTCATTGTGTTCCATATTTTGGTATTTATTTCATTAACCATAGACCTCGTATAAAAGTGGAGACTGCATCCAAAATTTTGAAAAGTTTGTTACTATTTAATAAGTACACTTCTAAGTCTATTTCTGCAAGCGTTTTACTTTAATAATTATATTTTTTTACATTTCCAAAGGAAAGTCTTATGTAGGATAACAAAAAGTGGAAATAATATTTGTTTCAGCATTTTATTACAAAGAAAGAGAAAAACTCGAAAAAGAGGTGGTATGGTTGATCATCCTACATAAGACTTTCCTTTGGAAATTTACAAACTTGAAGTTTCGTGCGTTGAACAAAAAAAACTCCATTAAGTTAGTAAAAAACACCACCCTCAATGGTGCATTGAGACTCCATTGATGTATTGTAACCTTGTTGGTCTTCGCATTTCAGTTCTATACCCACCTGGGAATGGAGTCATTTTAACCACACATGAAGTATTCATTTCGTAACTAACATAAATCACATAAGTACTAGGCGACTTATAAGAATTCAATTTTTAAAGTGAAAGTTTCTATAAGTACCTACTTACTTAACCCAAATAAGATTTTTCTCTACCTACCTAATGGTGATCACATAACCATGTAGTGGTCAGCAAACCATGAACGAACATATTTTTGAGAATTGAATTAATGTTGTTTTATGGCATATCAGATTGTTCGTATTTTATAAGTTAACAAAGATTGAACTGTACCTATTGATTAGGCTACCAGGTTGATTGGGTAAAGAAGAAACCAAAGGACGTTTTACGAAAAACAAAAGGTAGACAAAGTAATGTAGTCACATTGTTACTGAAAGCGATTACATCTGCATTGCTTAATTGAATTAAGCAGGTGAGGTATGTAGGCAGGTAGGAACTTCTTCAGTCTATTCCCATAATTAATCTTTTCAGCAAACAAGAGCATCTGGAATTAACGGGATTGGATGAATGGAATTAACTGAATTTATGGCATAAATTCAGTTAATTCCATCCATCCAATCCAAAAGTTAATTCCATTGAAATTGTAATTTGACCCATCTTGTTGAGTGAGGCATTATGTATGTTTTGGCAATGCTGTTTTTGCCATCTAATGATTTTGGCCGGCGGCGGCGGCTGCCGAGCCGTAATACAATGCAGAGCTGTAGATATTGTTATTTGTTACCCAAAATGTGGGTTACGCCACAACAAGGCCACAGTAACCTGCCATGCCATAGTGCATTGCCTGCCTTTATGTTACCAGTAAAGTGTAATAAATATTGTATTAAGTTCTAGCAATAGCAATATGGGTTGCTACTACTTTTGTATGAAATCACTTCAACCTTCTTCTACCTATGCTAATGACTTTATGATCACACCTATGGGGTAAATTAAATTTTCTATATGAAACATATTAATAATATGGTATAATATAATGGTAGCTTGTGATAGTAGAATTTGATATGTCGTCGTCCCAAATTGAACGATAAACAATAGACTCTCAGGGAGATACTCTCAGCAGTCGTGACCAAGTAGGAGAAGCTACCAGTTCGATCAGCGCAAATACGATGGCGTGAAGGCCACCTTTTGTTCAAAAATATTTGTAGCTAGGATACTGCATATGGATGTGTACTGCATAGAGTACATTATTATTGTGGCATGGTTGCGCAAGTAGCGTGACAGGGCGGCCGATAATCGCCCTCGTTTGAATTATATCGACATTTAAGTGTACTTCCTCCTTGCAAGCCAAAATTAAATAGGTTCAAAGAATTTATTTCTCATAAAAACATGAAGTTTACATAAAATGAGAAACAGATTTAACATTTAGTATAAGTATTTCTTATGTGGCTATTTCTAAAGCATCAGATAACCGGCACACACACTAAGAACATGGCAGAAAAGATGCTTTTATTATGCTAGTATGTTAGCAGTATTATGTTAATTGTTTATTTAAAAACAAAACAAATTAAAAACAAACAGCTATACTATAAACAACAACGAATTCCATGCTGAGTGATACATAAAATTGATTGATAATTTTGTTGAACAAAATTAGTACTATTATATATTCTGTAACGAAACAACATTCCCTTCTGTTAAGGTAAACAATAATAAAGTGGTACATTATTAAAAATATTGGACTATATTACATTTAACTGCATTGTTGTAATTTTAAATTGCCAAGTAAAGTTACTGATTACATAAAAATTTCTTTAGTTTATTTTTGAACATAGTTTTACTATTACATTCCTTTATGTCGTTTGGCAGTTTGTTATACAGCTGTACTCCCTCAAAAAGTACCGCTTTTCTCCCGTAGTTAGTGCGCACACTCTTAAGTTGAAGTGTGTTATTTACCTTTTTATGTAGTAATATATTAGATTGGATGGAATTAGTAGATATATTCTTGACGAGAATGCAAGTGTAGTATGTATATAGTTGTTTAAGATTAAATAATTTAGTTCGTTCATATAATTGTTTCGTTGGAGTTAGATAATTGTAACGAAACAAGATTTTAATTATTTTATTTTGTAGCCTTTGTAACGGGTTTATATGAGTTGCAGCGGCCGATCCCCATATTTCAATTAAATATTCCAAATGAGACTTCACTAAGGAGTTGTAGATGATGTTACGTACTTTGTTTGGAATGTAATTTGCTATTTTATGTAATGCACCCAGTAATGACCTTAATTTTGTTTTGATATAGTCAATGTGCCATTTCCACGTGAGTCGTTCGTCTAACCAAAGTCCGAGATATTTTTCACAGTAAGAGCGTTGAATAACTATGTTGTTTATGGTAAGAGGGGAGAAATCAGGTATGTGTTTATTTTTAGGACAAAATATAATATAGGATGTTTTAGACGCATTTATCGTTAGTAAGTTGTATTTTAACCATTCATTTAGTACATCGAGATCTTTTTGAGCAGTTTTTATAATATCATGTATGGATTTTCCGAAATAGAATAGACATGTGTCGTCCGCATACAGTGTTATATGTCCGTGTAGTCCTATGTTAGCTATATTATTAGTGTAAATTTAAAAATAATAATGGTCCAACTATTGACCCCTGCGGAATTCCGTATGTCACGTGACGTAAACAACTAGTGTAATTACCTACTTTCACTACTTGTTGCCTATTTTTTAAGTATGATGAAAATATATTAAATGCTGCCCCGGTGATACCTATGTTATTTAATTTTTCTAATAGTTTCTTGTGACTAACTGTATCAAAACATTTCTTAAGGTCAATGAAAATACCCAAGGCTAGGTTTTTTTCATCAATATTTGTTTTTATTTTGGTAACTAAATCCACAGCAGCATTAAGAGTACCTGATTTAGGACGGAAGCCGTACTGTTGATCTATTAGTAATTTTTTTTCCGTGACATAAGCGTTTAAACGATCGTATAAAATTATTTCGAAAATTTTTGAGATGACAGGAAGTACCGATACCGGCCTATAATTACCAGGATCACATTTGTTTCCGGATTTATAAATAGGGCTGACCTTCGCAACTTTTAGTGAATCGGGGAAGACGCCGCGTGCCAAACACTCGTTAATGCAGTCAGTTAGCTTATGAATAATTACGTCTTTCAAACATTTTATCGCCTTGGTACTAATCCCATCCAGACCTGTACTTGTGTTACTGTCTAAGTTGTCAATAATTTTTGATATTTCGGTTGTGGTACAAGGTTTCAGTTTCAATCAATTACATTTTTGAGATACACACACCAAACCAAGAATTTTATATTCATCCTATGAAAAACTTTACCTTCTCACACAAAACATTACAAAGAATTTTCTTTATTTGTAAGGAAATAACAATGGTATTAATAAAATCTTTGGAACCAGTATGCTTATACTGATAGAATAAGGTAAATTTTTACCCGACTGCAAGAGGGTTATATTTTTCGCGCGTATCTTGTAAGTTTGTTTGTATGTAATATTCTTTATTACCTCATATCTTATAAACGGCTGAACGGATTTCTATGATTAAGATATCGTTAGATTTGTCTTGTCAGCCCAAGTGTTCTTAAGAAGGTGGCGTTATAAAAAAAACAACATGGCATCTGTACGATGCTATTATAGGTACGTAGTGAAAAAAAAAATTTTTTAGAATACTGCAATATGGGTGTCAAATTAAAGGGCTTATTATAAGGATTTCAAAAGGTATATCATGACCGTAATATAAAATGACTAAAAAGAGATAAATAAAAAATAAAAAAAACCCGCCTGCATAAAAGGACAAGTCAGCTAAAAAGATGGAAACAAGATTAAATATTATAGGCAACATGTCATAATAACATGCAGTCAGAGGCATATAATTCAAATAATTCATAATGTCACTTTTTTATGCATGCCTCCGACTGCATGTTATTATGACATGCTGCCTTTTCCATCTTTTCAGTTGACTTGTCTTTTATGCAGGCGGGTTTTTTAATTTTTTTGATTGCATGTCTATAAAGAAAGGTGTTGCATTCTTACATAAAAAATGAAGGTCACTGAAATAAAGGTAGAGGGGATGTCTAGTTCAACAGCAGCAAGTTCAGTTATCTTAAACTGTCTAATTTATATAAACCTTAACATGAAATGCAAAGTTCAAAATCGCAAGCTGTGCTGCTGACAAAAATCATCTATCCAAAATAACATACCTTTAAACTAGAAGCTTTGTTCACATGGAATATGTGAACGGGAGTAGTGGATGTGGCCATCTGCACCTCAGAAAAAAAACGGTCAAAGGTCCATATCCTGTGCGGATCCACCTCCAGGAGGCCGGCCAGCAGCGGGGTTACCAGCTTGCGGAGACCCACACTCAACTGACAGTGGGCCGGGAGCTCTCTTGCCCAATCTATAGGACCATTTTCTGTTGTTTGTGTTCCCTAAAACAATTACTTCATGATTATCTTATCAACACTAAACACAAATAATAATTGTTTCATCCAAATCAGTTCAGCCGTTTTTACGTGATTGTGAAAGAAACATCCAAACCCACAAACTTTCACATTTATAATATTATTAGGATCTTAATACAAATGTTTGAATAAAAAAGTAACTTGCTGCTATAACTCCAGATGCTTTCTTGGTTGTGATGTAAAACATGGTTTCCTTATTTCTCCTGCCTCCGTATGGCCTGAATGGCAGCTGTCCTGTAGCCACATGGTACAGTGTGACTCCTATGGACCACAGGTCTACTGTGGCCCCAAAGCTCTTGCCCACTGGCTTCCGCAGCACGGCCCTCTCATACATGTCCGGGTGGAGATACTCTTCTGTGCCATATAGTGACACAAACTGTTCTTCTTCCTGCAATTCTCTGGCTGCCCCAAAGTCAGTCAACTTGTATGTTGTTGTGCCATCTTCATTTATGTATTTCATAATATTGCCTGGCTTTAAATCTCTGTGCACTAAATTGTTGTCTCTCAAATGCTTCATGCCGGCTGTCAAGTGTTCTAAAACCAAGAGAAACTCTTGCTCTTGTAAACCGTATGTGTTTTCAGGGTCATCTAAAATATTGAACAGGCTGCCTCCCGTGCACAGTTCCATTACAATGACTTTCCCTCGCCCTTCCTGTTCCTCTTCTATTGCCAATAACTTAACGATATTCTCATGTTTCACTTTCTTCAACACTTCAAACTCTCGCATCTGGACATCATGAGGCCTCATGTGGCTGAGTTGGTTAAAAGTTTTCACTGCTACGGGCTCTCCATTATTTTTATTTACTCCCTGAAAAACAGCCCCGGTGGCTCCTTTGCCAAGCACGCTTGTTGTACACCATACGTAATTCTCCGAGCCTCGCAAGAAGGACATTTTCGAAAGTTTTTAGCAGCAGTTCGGTAAAATGTCGAGCTCTGAGATTGGGCGAATTGATTTATAATAAGAACTATTAATGTTATCAAGTAAGCTTATAGAATAAATGCTCCTTGAATTTTTTATTACATTATTTATTTTTAAATTCACTTTTGAATAGGTACCTACCCTACCCACAGAGGAAATAATCACTACGTTTTAACCCTACCCAGTCTGTCGCAACTTCCATACAAAAAAAGATTCTATGAAACGGACACGAATTTTGATGGCGACTATATTTGTCTCACTCTTCCTCATTCTTTCTCGTTCTTTGATGATAGGTCATCTGTCAGAGAAACACGGCGGCAACGGCGGCAACATTTAAAGTATTGTAACAAATAAAATTAATCTGTGAAGTTAGGTAAAAGTTTGTTTTATAATAGTTTTGTGATATTTAAAAGTTTGTTTTAATTTGTTAATAGTCAAGTTAAGGCGCTGTACATGTAAGTCACAATAAAGCATGTAAAATGTGAAATTTGTGATCGGCGCGAAAAGACGATACAAAACGGTTTTTTATGGCCAATTTTCCTTCAGATGAGCTTCGGTGAGTAATACATAACCAATATAACATTCGTTTACAATTTTTGGTAGGTATTTGAATGAAATAATAAAATTTTAGTCAGAAAAATAAAAATAATCTGCATTAAAATAGTGGTGCTACATACATCATATATAAATATCGATATGGATGCTTTTAATTTTAGGTGTAAGAAATGTGTAAAGATGGGCAAGAATGTACGCGCTAGATTACTGTTATGTTAAAATTAAACTGTAACAAATTATAAAAATGTTTTTATATATTTTTATTTCAGGTCATCAGCCGCCATCAGCTGCCGAAATAATTACTTATTGAGAACAATAAAGTTTTTTTTTTTGAAACAATTACTTTTAATTTAATTTAATATTTTATTATAATTGCAATTAGTAGAAATTTTAAAATTATTCCTTAAGTAAAGCGCAGTTCAGTGCATTCATCGATATCGATAAAAAATTTAATACTATAAGGTCGCCCATCTCTATTTCTTTCCTGTAGGTTGGCAAAACATTGTTTTGTTTTACATTCGTTATGTTGGCTACGTCGAGGTATGTTTGATTTGACATTTCGTAGATTTTTTTGGTCTATGAAGTCCCGTCTCTTCTTACGTATAGTATTGCTTTCTCTGTGACCCTACCTATTGTTTTTACATTCTCCAACAAAACCACTATGGCCGCGTTCCAATTCCAAATCTAAGGCGCGTTCCTAACCTACACTCCGAGTGCAACCTAAACACAACCGAACGCTTTAACGGCGTTCCAAACATTTGAGCATGTCGTTCGGTTGACACAACCGTGTCGTTCCAAACGTCAGGGGCCTTACTATGAGTACTATTATATATTCTGTGCTATGAGCTCTTATAGCAGGCCTTATAATAAACTGCTTACTTTTTCGTACTATGACCTCAATGGTTAGTATGAAAGCAGGCATTAAGCTGTCCAGGGGGCTTACCATCAGCAAATAAGAAACCATTCAGTTCAAAAGCAGGCCGTAAAGAAGACTGCTTAAGGCCTGCTTTCATACTAACCGTTGAGATCATGGTACGAAAAAGTAAAGCCGTTCAATATAAGTCCTGCTATAAGAGCTCATAGTAAGGCCCCTGTTTAAGGCCTGCTTTTGAACTGAACGGTTTCTTATTTGCTGAGGGTAAGCCTCCAGGGGCCTTACTATGAGCTCTTATAGCCATGGCTTATATTGAACTGCCTTACTTTTTCGTACTATGACCTCAACGGTTAGTATGAAAGCATGCCTTAAGCAGTCCTGTTTAGGGCCTGCTTTTGAACTGAACGGTTTCTTATTTGCTGATGGTAAACCCCCATAGCGTTGCAACCAAACAACCATCAAAAATGATGGTTGTAAAACGCTCTGACGTTTGTCTATAGAAAAAATGGCAACGTCATTTGACATTATTTTGTATTTTTGATGTTTTTATTTCTCATTTTTAAAATAATCATGGTAGATCCTCAAAAAACGGATTTTATTTAATTAAGTATAAAGAAAAGTTTAAATTATTCGTATTCCAAATGGAAAATGAAGAATTTGTATTGACATTGACATTTAAAGTTCTTGGTCGTTTAAACCTTAGAGCGAGTTATAAAACAACCAAACAACCGGCGCTCAAACGTTCTGGGACCTTACTAGGAGCTCTTATTGCAGGGCTTATATTGAACTGCCTTTCTTTTTCGTACTATGACTAGGAAAGCAGGCTTTAAGCGGTCCTGTTTAAGGCCTGCTTTTGAACTGAACGGTTTCTTATTTGCTGATGGTAAGCCCCCTGAACGCAACCCTAGTATACCTATTTAGCGGTGTTCAATATAGGTAGGTATTATAATCACGCCAAAAGGGTTGCGTTTAGAGCCTTAGAGCGTGGTTGTGTGGTTGTTTTTTTAACTCAGTCTAAGGTTCAGAACGACCAAGAACTTAAAATGTCAATGTCAATTATACAAATTCTTCATTTTCCATTTGGAATACTTTTCTTTATACTAAATCAAATAAAATCCGTTTTTTGAGGATCTACCATAATTATTTTAAAAATTAGAAACTCTCACGTACAGAGCACAGATTAATAATTGTTGATACAGAGTGTGTCACGGCTGGGTTGCGTTCAGGGGCCTTACTATGAGCTCTTATAGCAGGGCTTATATTGAAGTGTCTTACTTTTTCGTACTATGACCTCAACGGTTAGTATGAAAGCAGGACTTAAGAAGTCCTGTTTAAGGCCTGCTTTTGAAATGAACGGTTTTTCATTTGCTGATGGTAAGCCCCCAGAACGTTTTAGCGCCGGTTGTTTGGTTGTTTTTTAACTCGCTCTAAGGTTTGGAACGACCAAGAACTTTAAATGTCAATGTCAATACATTTTTTCTATAGACAAACGTCAGAGCATTTAACAACCATCATTTTTGATGGTTGTTTGGTTGCAACGCTCTGACGTTTGGAACGACACGGTTGTGTCAACCGAACGTCACGCTCAAATGTTTGGAACGCCGTTAGAGCGTTCGGTTGTGGTTAGGTTGCACTCGGAGTGTAGGTTTGGAACGCGCCTATGTGGTCAAAAATGTTGGTGAGCTAAAATGGACTGTAGTTGGAGGATGATGGAAACACTTAGTTATTATAACAATTTAATTACTTAGTAGGTAATCAATAAGCAAAGATCACAAGGAATCAGACAACAAAACAGAGACAAGATGCTGTGAGCAGAGACGCATTCCAAACCTACACTCCGAGTGCAACCTAACCACAACCGAACGCTCTAACGGCGCGTTCCAAACATTAGAGCGTGACGTTCGGTTGACACAACCTTCCCGTTCCAAACGTCAGAGCGTTGCAACTTTTTAACCATCAAAATGATCAAAATGGATGGTTGTAAAACGCTCTGACGTTTGTCTATAGAAAAAATGTCAATGTCAATTGACATTATTTTGTATTTTGATGATTTTGACTTTGAGTCGAATTCTTAAAATAATCATGGAGGATCCTCAAAAAACGGATTTTATTTGATTTAGAATAAAGTAAAGTTTAAATTATTCGTATTCCAAATGGAAACGAAGAGAAGAATTTGGGTTGCATTCAGGGGCCTTACTATGAGCTCTTATGTTGCTCTCTGCTCTCTGCTCTTATGTTGTTGTTCTCTGGGGGCTTACCATCAGCAAATAAGAAACCGTTCAGTTCAAAAGCAGCCTTAAACAGGACTGCTTAAAGCCAGCTTTCATACTAACCGTTGAGGTCATAGTACGAAAAAGTAAGGCAGTTCAATATAAGCCCTGCTATAAGAGCTCATAGTAAGGCCCCAGGAGCCTTACTATGAGCTCTTATAGCAGGACTTATATTGAACGGCCTTACTTTTTCGCACCATGATCTCAACGGTTAGTATGAATGCAGGCCTTAAGCAGTCTTTTTTTTGGGGCCTGCTTTTGAACTGAATGGTTTCTTATTTGCTGATGGTAAGCCCCCTGCTCTTATGTTTTTCGGAATCATTCGTTAAGGCGGGCGATGAATCTAACACAAATTTAAAAAACTATACTTTGGCCAGCAATTACTCCAGATCAAGTGAAAAACGCGGTGGAGTATGTATTCTAGTACGAAAAAATATTGAATATCATCAGATTTCTATTTGCAACAAACTATCAAATGTAAAAACGTTTGAATGCTGTGGAATAGATATACCGTCATTAGAGTGTATAGTAATATGTATATATAGGATTCCTAAGTCAGATATATCAATATTTTTTAATAAACTTGAATTACTATTACACAATTAATGAAAAAAAATAAGAGGATTATCATAACAGGGGACTTAAATATTGACACTATTCAAACCAATACAAATACCGAAATCTTAAATGACATTTTACAAAACAATAATTTAGAACTACATATTAAGGAGCCTACACGTGAAAAAACTTGTATAGACCATATAATAAGTAACATAAAAAGCGCAGTAGGAAAAGTCCATCATCTTTATTTGTCTGACCATAACACCGGCCAAACTTTGACCTTTCCAGTGAAACAACGTAAACAACAGCTAAATCATTGGTACGTGTTTAAGAGGGACTATAATAAAGATAATATAAAAAGATTTAGAGACTGTTTATCTAACTTATCATGGTGTGATGTTTTTAATGAATCTGACTGTAACAAAGCTTTTGACATTTTTTATGACATGTTTCTATTACTTTACAATCTCTGCTTCCCAGTTAATAAAATAAAAATTAATTGTAAAAAAACAACCCCTAGATGGATTACAAAAGGGATAAAAACTTCATCTCTAACTAAAAGAAGGATGAAATTCATTTGTTATAAAAATAATACAACTGAAAATAACCTTAAATACAAGTCATATGACAAAACATTAAAAAAATGCGTGAATCAATCAAGAATTAATGCAAACAATGAATATATGAATAAATCAAAAGATAAATGTAAAGCATCTTGGAATATAATAAAAGACAAAACAGATGACTTAAAAACTTTAAAATTTATAGAAACAATCAGGTCAAATGTATGTGTGATAAGCGACGCTGAAGAAATTGCAGAAAAATTTAATGAATTCTTTAACTCGCTTACAGAACCAGATGCAGGGGTGAAGCCTGATTTTGCCTCTATTAATTCGGTTAATTCCAGTATATTTCTAATGCCAACATCACCGGACGAAATCATGAAATCGATTAGGTCGCTTAACAATACGCTTAACGCTTAACAACAGTCGGATATGATGAGGTAACAACACATGTAATTAAAGAAAGTGCAACTGAGCTTGCAGAAGTCTTATCATATCTTGTTAATCTCTCATTTGATCAAGGTGTTTTTCCAGAAAAACTCAAAATATTTTTAGTAAAACCACTCCATAAAAAGGAAAGTAAACAAGATTTGAACAACTTTAGACCGATAACCTTGATTCCAATTTTAGCAAAAATTTTTGAAAAGCTTATGCACCTACGTTTAATTAGTTTTTTGAATAAATTTAATGTCATTATTGAAGAACAAAATGGTTTCTAAAAAAACAAATCCACTACGCTTGCCGTCTTTTCTTTAATTAAAAATATTGTTGAAAACATAAATAAGAAGAACCGTGTTTCAGGTATCTTCTTCGACATGACAAAGGCATTTGACCTAGTTAATCATCAAATCTTACTTAATAAATGTGACCGTTATGGTATTCGAGGAAACGCTCTAAAATGGTTAGCTAGTTATCTTCAAAACCGCAAACAATGTGTCGAAATAACGAGGATAAATAAAGAACTTATATTAAAAACATTTAGATCCACTTATCGAATATGTAAATCTGGAGTGCCCCAAGGAAGTGTATTAGGTCCTCTTCTGTCTCTTCTGTACATTAACGATATTTCAAAAGTGACTAAGCACAGTTGTGTCTAATTCGCTGACGATATCTCTGTCGTAGTACCAGAAAATTGTAAAAGTAGATCTTATGAAGCAGCACTCAACGAAACTGTGGAATCCATTGTGAAATGGCTTGACAAAAATAATTTAAAAGTAAATGCTTTGAAAACGAAACTAATACAATTTTCTAATTATAATAATAAAAGAGAAAACTTAAATGTTACCTGTAATGGCGAACATATAATGGAGGTGTCTGAAACATCATTTTTAGGCGTGGTACTTGACAAGCACTGCAATTGGAAAGCACACATAAAACAAGTATGTAGCAAAATCAACAGATTTGTTTACGCGTTACGAAAATTGAAAAGACTAGCATGTGCAAAAACTGCCATTGTCGCATATCATGGTTATGTTGCCTCTGTACTAAGATATGGCTTGTTAATGTGGGGTAACTCAACCCACATTAATAAAGTATTTATAGCGCAAAAGAAATGTGTCCGCGCAATATGTGGTGCTGGTCCTTTGGAGTCTTGCAGGCCTTTATTTAAAAAACTAAAATTATTAACATTGACTTCACTCTATATTCTGGAAATAGGAGTTTTTGTGAGAAAACATCCAGTACTGTTTCAAAAAAGTGTTCGTTTCAAGAAAAAAAGCTGTAGAGACCCAAGTAAGCTTTTGGTACCTATAAGTGCTAGCCAACTCTACCATAAGAATTGTTATTTCATGACTATAAAAGTATATAATCGGATACCAAAAAATATAAGGGAGTTGCCATTTAATTTTTTCAAAAACAGGCTTACGAAATGGCTTATTGAAAAATGCTTCTACACAATGAAAGAGTTCATGGAAAATAAAGATTAAGTAAAGAATATAATAAAAAGTTTAATTTATAATAATTATAAGATGATTTTAATATGATACTCTTCACTATTTCTAATTTTAATTGTCTTGGAGTGTGACTGACTGTTATATTGTGATGTGATTAATTTGATTGACATTTTGAATTGAATTATTTAGATTGACATTCCATAATTGATTTACATTTAGTTGACATTTTGTATTGAATTATTTAGATTGACATTCCATAATTGATTTATATTTAGTTGACATTTTGTATTGAATTATTTAGATTGACATTCCATTAATTGATTTACATTTAGGTGACATTTTGTATTGAATGATTTAGATAGACATTCCATAATTGATATTTTTTTTGTACTTTTTTGCATGCTGAATGAACAATCAGCGAAACATGTAGATCGTTGATTCTTTTTCCAACTGACATATTGTGCACCCACCGTGTTTCGAGCAAAATAAATATTCTTATTCTTATTCTTATAGCAGGGCTTATATTGAACTGCCTTACTTTTTCGTACTATGACCTCAATGGTTAGTATGAAAGCAGGCCGTAAGCAGTCCTGTTTAAGTCCGGATTTTGAACTGAACGGTTTCTTATTTGCTGATGGTAAGCCCCCTGAACGTTTGAGCGTCGGCTGTTTGGTTGTTTTTTAACCCGCTCTAAGGTCTGGAACGACCAAGAACTTTAAATGTCAATGTCAATACAAATTCTTCATTTTCCATTTGGAATACGAATAATTTAAACTTTTCTGTATTCTAAATCAATTAAAATCCGTTTTTTGAGGATCTACCATGATTATTTTAAAAATTAGACATAATAACATCAAAAATACAAAATAATATCAAATGACATTGACATTTTTTCTATAGACAAACGTCAGAGCGTTTTACAACCATCATTTTTGATGGTTGTTTGGTTGCAACGCTCAGGGGCCTTACTATGAGCTCTTATAGCAGGGCTTATATTGAACTGCCTTACCTTTTCGTACTATGACCTCAACGGTTAGTATGAAAGCAGGCCTTAAGCAGTCCTGTTTAAGGCCTGCTCTTGAACTGAACGGTTTCTTATTTGCCGATGGTAAGCCCCCTGACGTTTGGAACGACACGGTTGTGTCAACCGAACGTCACGCTCAAATGTTTGGAACGCCGTTAGTGCGTTCGGTTGTGGTTAGGTTGCACTCGGAGTGTAGGTTTGGAACGCGCCTTTGTATTGACATTGACATTTAAAGTTCTTGGTCGTTAAAAAAAACAAAACAACCGGCGCTCGAACGTTCTGGGGGCTTACCATCAGCAAATAAGAAACCGTTCAGTTCAAAAGCAGGCCTTAAACAGGACTTCTTAAGGCCTGCTTTCAAACTAACCGTTGAGGTCATAGTACGAAAAAGTAACGCAGTTCAATATAAGACCTGCTATAAGAGCTCATAGTAAGGCCCCTGAACGCAACCCAGAGAGCAAATTTGCTCATGTATGTCTATGCAATGGATGTGACTGTTTTTTTCTCGAAGAAGAAGTACCTATTTCATAATTTCATTCATTTCAATTAATTTAGTAAAGAAATGACCAATTAAAACCGCGAGAGCAAAGAATCAAGGTTAAAATATTTTAGCAAAATAAATTGAAAATGTAAGTAATACTCAACTCAAATCATTATCATAAATTGGGTACCTACCTAGACCTATAGATAAATCAATATAAAAATCACATTTTTTTTGTCAGGTTTTCACGTCATGAAGTGGCTCGATATAGGGATCATTCTAAAAGCAGGTCGGTAGAACGCCGTAGGGACGACAGGGCGAGGAGTAAAGACCGTAGATCTAGGTCGCTGTCACCTGCCACATCCAAACACAGATCTTCTAGTAGAGACAAAAAGAAGAAAGATAAAAAGCACAAGAAAAATAAGAAGAAAAAGAAGAAACATTCTTCAAGTAGCAGTACCAGCAGTGACACGGATGAGGATGAACTGAAGCTACTGCAGAGATTGGAAGGTGAGCGGTTGAGGCAGAAAGAAGAGAGAAGGAAACAAAAAGAGTTGATGAAAGCTAACGAGACACCTGAGGAGAAAAGGTACTGTATTATTCAGCTTGTTCAGGACCCTATATACTCCAGCCAACTTACGGAAAGAATGTTTACAAACAAACCGCCCATACATAAGGCGCTATAGGCAGTGAAACTAGTGCCGCCACTACATTTATTTTTATTACTCGTAAACCAAGTCAATATTTAAAAAAGCTCATGTAATATGAATAACTCATGAATAACTCTTCAACAGTTTCTTTCATTCTTTCTGTAAGTTTTAAAGTCCATTTTAGCTCAAAGTGGACACTTTTGGCAATTATGGATTTTAAAACTAACAGATTATTCTAGATAGACAGTTGGCACAACGACTAAAAGTGTATAAGGGCTCTGTGATTTGATTTTTGAATTAAAAAAAATAAAGATATATAATTGGGTACTAGAAAATTCAACCTTTTTCTAAGCGGGGCGTTGCGCACCGCAAAGTTGACGTAGAAGTTGCTTTTCTATCGCATACTCTCATCTCTTCTGATATTTGCTTCAAAAAATTTATGTTAGGTATGTTTCTATATGAATAACTCATATTCGCAAATTCACGCACATACTAGTACCTACATCAATAAACCTAGTTCAGATTAGCGTTGAAAATGTCATGTACCTACTACCTACCTAGCTACATATACCTCCTATTTACCTAGCTATGTATTTTTACGACTACTGTATTTTCCCCTCCGTTGCTCTGTGCAAAAACATACAACTGTATGATCGTAAAGCTGTGATATTGGATCCGTTATTCAGGACGGTCTAATTGGCGACTGAATTTCTCGTCCTATATCGGACACTAAATTCCGGATCCATTATTCAGGGAGGTGTATACAAAATACCTTTAAATACAGGGCTCGCCGGCTTCAAGAGAAGCAAGAAAAGGAGCGTAAAAGACGTGAAAGGATGGGCTGGGACAATGAATACCAGTGCTATACCAACCAGGACAATCCATTTGGGGATTCTGCTTTGACCAACACCTTTGTCTGGACAAAGAAACTGGCCAAGGAAGGGGTCAAGACTGTGTCCAGAGAAGAGCTGGAGGCGCTGAACCGGCAGAAGCAGCTTGAAAATAAAAAAGAGCTGGAGAAGGTGAGTCATGTTTTGTAGAAATCTTGTGCAAATTATTTTGTTTTGTAACAAAATAATGATGAAATTGTTCACTCAATTGAAGTATTAAATTATTAGCTAGACCAAAGTTAGATAAATTTTAGTAGTACATAGGTACTTAAATATTTGTCATTTTGTAATAACCAAATAATGTTTTTATTGCATAACAAACGGTTAGTATTTGAATACTTTGATAATGGTTACCTTAGATGTTATATCCATTGTAATGGCTAGCGTCAACTACACTCTGCGTCAGAAAAATCCCACCTTTTTAAAAATTTCTTCAACCTTCATTTAATCGTATCTTATTTAATGGTAGTGTTGTTATATACTTCTACCCCTTTGGACATAGCCAACAGTCTCTGGAAATCATTGAAATACACGTTGAACAGAATCATTTACTGAGATTCAGTTTCCGAGCAACATTACATTGCTTATTTTTTTTTTGCAATATTTGAGCAACTTCATGGGCAATAGTATCCATCTTGGGTATTCCTTTTTTAAATTGAACTGTTGAAGTGTGTTTTTTCTCCATCATCTCTATATCCAATTTACCCGCATTTCCTAAACTGACCCCTTTTATTTCTCTTTTTTGTAATTAATTAAATTATACCTAATAAATATGTACAAAGTACAGATTTACAATATATTAGCATCAGCAAAATAGTAGGTATTGCACAATGAATCATCGATCATAATTAATTTATTTCATAAACATGTAATTCAGTTCTAAGCAGTCTTTATTTGTGTGCACACATTTGTTTACATTTTATAAATAAATCAAGTGAATATTTTCCGAGTGTTGCCATTATCAAGATCATATCAAACAGATAAATCAAGTTAATGTATGAGTTTAGCAAGGGCTCATACAAAATAAAATAAATAAATAAACAATTATTAATTGAAAGCTCATTATGTACTTTCAATAGATATCAACATTTACACAATAAAACGTTAGCTAGCAATAGCAGGTGGCCAATTCTTAACTTATTTTCAAAGAGGTGCGATTTTTCTGACGTCGAGTGTATATGCGCCGAGTTGAGTGGTAACTTATAGCGATTATATGCTCAGTGGTGAAACTCTGATCAAATTACTTGCATTGATTATGGAACTGTAGTGGATAAGTCGCGCGCGGCGTGTCGAGTGCCCAGCGCAAACTGAAAAAAAAATATTGGGTTCAACGCGATTATGTAGCGGACACGATTTTGTAATAGTGGATATTTTGTGGGGTGGTTAGGTGAAGCAGCGTCGATTAGAGCGGGAGGCGGAGCGCTCGGCGCGCGAGGCAGAGGCGGCGGCGGCGGCGCGCGCGCGCGAGGCGGCGCAGTTCAGCAGCTGGGCGCGCCAGGAGGATGCCTTCCACCTGCAGCAGGCGCGCCTGCGCTCGCAGATACGCATACGGGACTCGCGCGGTGACTATTGCCACAGAATAGATAATAGTACTAACGTACAGATGTTGCACTCCGCAAAATAGTTTAAATAAATTGCGACTCTTGCTCCGACACAAAAAGTACATAGCGCTCCCTTCGCTGCAAAACATTCACTTAGTAGTTGCCTCTCTTTTTATCGCGTAAATCTTATCTTTTCTGATGTATGAAATTTGTCCTCTCAGAGGACGCCGAGCGCTTCAGATTTGCATGCGGAGTGACAGATCCCTGCTTACTATCAGTACACTCACTTCATTGCACTAAAACTTGCTCGCATCACTCAGTCATTTCAATTTTCAATAAGAGTTAAATGGTATTTCTTTATAGCGAAACCCATCGACCTGCTGGCGTGGTACGTGAGCTCGGAGGAGTGTGTGGACGCGCTGGAGATGCACGAGCCCTACACATACCTCAATGGGCTGCGGGCCACTGACCTAGAGGACCTGCTAGAAGACATTAAGGTATACAAGTGGTGAATGATTCCTTACAGCGAGCCCTATGTTTAGGTAGTGGAATTTAACGAATGTATTGAAATCACACAAAACTACAGTTACGGTTGGTTGTTTTGTAGGTGTATAAGGAACTGGAGAGCGAGGCGAACCAGCCGTACTGGGAGGACGTTCAGACGATAGTGGTGGACGAACTAGGCAAGCTGCGCCGCCTCGCCGCGCCCGACGCGCGCCGCGACGGCGTGCACCAGGCTGTCGCCGAGGACGTGACGCAGGTGAGGGGGTGACGTCACGATAGTGGTGGACGAACTAGGCAAGCTGCGCCGCCTCGCCGCGCCCGACGCGCGCCGCGACGGCGTGCACCAGGCTGTCGCCGAGGACGTGACGCAGGTGAGGGGGTGACGTCACGATAGTGGTGGGCGAACTAGGCAAGCTGCGCCGCCTCGCCGCGCCCGACGCGCGCCGCGACGGCGTGCACCAGGCTGTCGCCGAGGACGTGACGCAGGTGAGGGGGTGACGTCACGATAGTGGTGGACGAACTAGGCAAGCTGCGCCGCCTCGCCGCGCCCGACGCGCGCCGCGACGGCGTGCACCAGGCCGTCGCCGAGGACGTGACGCAGGTGAGGGGGTGACGTCACGATAGTGGTGGACGAACTAGGCAAGCTGCGCCGCCTCGCCGCGCCCGACGCGCGCCGCGACGGCGTGCACCAGGCCGTCGCCGAGGACGTGACGCAGGTGAGGGGGTGACGTCCCACGGGTGAGGAGCAGTGACGTCACGTACATGTAAATACGTGCGCCGCGCCCGACGCGCGCCGCGACGGCGTGCACCAGGCTGTCGCCGAGGACGTGACGCAGGTGAGGGGGTGACGTCACGATAGTGGTGGGCGAACTAGGCAAGCTGCGCCGCCTCGCCGCGCCCGACGCGCGCCGCGACGGCGTGCACCAGGCTGTCGCCGAGGACGTGACGCAGGTGAGGGGGTGACGTCACGATAGTGGTGGACGAACTAGGCAAGCTGCGCCGCCTCGCCGGGCCCGACGCGCGCCGCGACGGCGTGCACCAGGCCGTCGCCGAGGACGTGACGCAGGTGAGGGGGTGACGTCACGATAGTGGTGGACGAACTAGGCAAGCTGCGCCGCCTCGCCGCGCCCGACGCGCGCCGCGACGGCGTGCACCAGGCCGTCGCCGAGGACGTGACGCAGGTGAGGGGGTGACGTCCCACGGGTGAGGAGCAGTGACGTCACGTACATGTAAATACGTGCGCCGCGCCCGACGCGCGCCGCGACGGCGTGCACCAGGCCGTGGCCATGGACGTCACGCAGGTGAGGGGGTTGACGTCACAAGGGTGAGGGGCGGTGACGTCACAAGGGTGAGTGCGTGCTCTTGCCATAGTATTTCAGAAATCTGGACGAGAGACAGCGATGTTTGAAAGAATCAAAATGCTAAATATCTATATTTAATGCTATACAAGTGATTTAAAAAAAAGGATTGGTTGTAGAAATTGGGAAAACTAGCAATAAAACTGCTGTAGAGACTGTTGAATGAATTTGTATTCGTACGGCGCCGCCGCGGCCGTTGCGCGTTGCGACGACGGCGTGCATCAAGTCACATCGTCATGATGACATATACCCTCTTTCAGCGAGGATTACGTCACGTTTTATTTTTTATTTGCTTGTTTGTTTGTAGTTGGCCTACTTATTTGATTCTACTATGACTAAATCCAGCCTAAAGTGTTAACTAACACACCATGTAGGCCCAATGCGAACTGGGTGGTGAACGTTATGACTTGTAGTAATATGATTGTGTTTATAGATCTTCAAGGGCAAGACTGGCGCGCAACTGGAGGCACTGCAGTCGCAGATCGAGGGCAAGATCAGCGGCCGCCAGGACGGCGTCGACGTCGGCTACTGGGAGAGCCTGCTGAGTCAGCTCAAGGGTTAGTGTATGACGTATGTGTATTAGGTTGGTGGTCTATGTGTTATGTGCGTTAGGGTTATCAGATCGAGGGCAAGATCAGCGGCCGCTAGGACGGCGTCGACGTCGGCTACTGGGAGAGCCTGCTGAGTCAGCTCAAGGGTTAGTGTATGACGTATGTGTATTAGGTTGGTGGTCTATGTGTTATGTGCGTTAGGGTTATCAGATCGAGGGCAAGATCAGCGGCCGCTAGGACGGCGTCGACGTCGGCTACTGGGAGAGCCTGCTGAGTCAGCTCAAGGGTTAGTGTATGACGTATGTGTATTAGGTTGGTGGTCTATGTGTTATGTGCGTTAGGGTTATCAGATCGAGGGCAAGATCAGCGGCCGCTAGGACGGCGTCGACGTCGGCTACTGGGAGAGCCTGCTGAGTCAGCTCAAGGGTTAGTGTATGACGTATGTGTATTAGGTTGGTGGTCTATGTGTTGTGTGCGTTAGGGTTATCAGATCGAGGGCAAGATCAGCGGCCGCTAGGACAGCGTCGACGTTGGCTACTGGGAGAGCCTGCTGAGCCAGCTCAAGGGTTAATGTATGACGTGTGTGTATTAGGTTGATGGTCTATGTGTTGTGTTCGTTAGGGTTATCAGATCGAGGGCAAGATCAGCGGCCGCCAGGACTGTGTCGACGTCGGCTACTGGGAGATCCTGCTGAGCCAGCTTAAGGGTTAGTTATGATCTCTCGTCGAATCCAACTCGGATGAGCAGCATTCGGGAAGCTTTGAAAAATCTTCGTGTCCGATTTACCCGACATTGTCCTAAGACTAAAGTCTATGACCAGTGTGTGTTGCCAGTGATAACTTACGGCAGTGAAACATGGTCGTTAACTATGGGTCTCATAAGGAGGCTCAAGGTCACCCAGCGTGCAATGGAGAGAGCCATGCTCGGCGTTTCCCTGCGTGATCGAATCAGAAATGAGGAGATCAGCAGGCGAAATAAATTAACCGACATCGCTCGAAGGATTGAAGCTTAAGTGGCAGTGGGCTGGACACATAGCAAGAAGAACCGATGGCCGTTGGGGCGGAAAGGTTCTTGAATGGCGACCGCGCACCGGACGACGCTCCGTGGGTAGGCCCCCGACAAGGTGGACCGACGATCTGGTGCGCGTTCGCGGTGCGCCGCTGGATGCGGGCCAAGCAGGACCGATCGTCGTGGAGATCCGCGGGGGAGGCCTATACCCAGCAGTGGGTGTCGTGCGGATAATATAATGATGATGATGATTATCAAATGTGTAACTCAACTAGTCACTTTAGTCACACAGTGGGTGCCGAAAAACTCGAGAGACAAAAAGTTTAGTAGGTTTTGGGGTTAAGTTCGAAACAGTTGTAACTCGCTATTGCTTTTTGTTAGGTATGTGGGTGGGCAATGTAACGCATTCACAATAAGTTGACGTTTGCAGCGCACCGCGCGCGCGCCCGCCTCCGCGACCGCCACCAGCTGAACCTGCGCCGCAAGCTGCAGCTGCTCAAGCAGGAGCAGGGGGTCGCCAACCCCGCCCCCGCCTCCCCCCCACACACACCCCCACACCCGCCGCCGGCACAGGCTGAGTGAGTATCTAACGGGTGTAACAAGACCTTCGACGAAGCCGAAGTCCACGCATTCCGCCCATCATCAGGATCATTTTTGTCTTTTAGACTATACTTGGGAAACCAATAGTTACGAAGTTATTGAAGGTCAAAGTCAATTTTTTTTTTTCAAAATTTTTATTAAATTTTATTTTATTCGTTATTTCCTACTTTTTGACTAAAGAAACTGTACGAGACACCTAAAGATGCTGTGATAAGTAACTAAAAGATGATAATTGATTTAAACTATTTATTATTACACAAACTGATATATTTAAGTTGATGCTACTATGCTAAGCGATTGATATATGAGCTCGCGTCCGCCGCGATGTGTGTGGTGACGTGAACTGTTGCAAAATTATAATTATTTAGTACAATTAATAAAATGATGATTCTGCGAAATGCACGGTTGCACTGCACCGTACATGCTCCCGGGCCAGAGAGACGAAAGTATATATATTTAAGTTGATGCTACTATGCTAAGCGATTGATATATGAGCGCGCGTCCGCCGCGATGTGTGTGGTGACGTGAACTGTTGCAAAATTATAATTATTTAGTACAATTAATAAAATGATGATTCTGCGAAATGCACGGTTGCACTGCACCGTACATGCTCCCGGGCCAGAGAGACGAAAGTATATATATTTAAGTTGATGCTACTATGCTAAGCGATTGATATATGAGCTCGCGTCCGCCGCGATGTGTGTGGTGACGTGAACTGTTGCAAAATTATAATTATTTAGTACAATTAATAAAATGATGATTCTGCGAAATGCACGGTTGCACTGCACCGTACATGCTCCCGGGCCAGAGAGACGAAAGATGATGGATGCTGGTTAGTTTGATGATATAAGGTGATAGGCAATTTTACAATTATTCTATATTAGTAGATATTATACTAATGAATGATACATTTATAATGATTCATTATCAGTTGCAAACTTAAACTTAATAATAGGAGACGACGCTTTGTTCATACGCGCACTTTGTGGCTTTGCACTTAAATCGGGCACACTATAATTAACACTATCATTAGCACTTTCATTCGCACATGCACTGGTAATGTCACTGAGAGATAAGCGCGCGGCCGGGCGGGGCGGCGGCAGCGGGGGGCCCGCGGCCGCAGCCTGCTGGGCGCTGGCGCTGGGCGGCTGCGGGCGGCAGCGGCGGCGCACCCGCCTCCACAGGAAGGCGGCGCCTGCCGCGCAGCAAACTCCAACTAAGACGTATATGACAACATAGTGATGTATGTCGTGGGACGAGAACGTAGTCGCGTCTACGTCGAACTCGTCTGACTTCATTTGTTCGATTTGGCTGCCGATCTCTTTTAAAGATGACTGCCTTTCTCTGATATTTCTTTCGGTGATATTTGTCTGATAATCTAGGTCTTCGCGATGTACCGTTAGGTTGATAATGCTGTTGATCGGAGGCACATCCACTAATATTAAATCAGCGTGACTGTGTACTTCATTTGTTCGCTCGTTGTGGGAATACAATATGAATGAATCTGATTTCATCATGCAATCGTTCGCCATGGTAAGTACTCCAGCTCTCGTGACTCTTTCCACTGACACATGACCGCCGCACATAAACCTTATAGTGCACTGATCGCAGCAGTAAAATAAATAGTGATTAGGTTTGCTCAATGCCTTCCACATATTTTTACAGCTATTTTCGGTAGTTTGACATGTCTGTGTCGTATGATTTATCTCACATAGATCTTGATCTCTCTGCATCTGATAAACGGGTCCTTGTAATTCACAAAGCTTGGTGGTTAGATCCACATGCATACAAGTTTGCACTTCTGTTTCAAACATCGGTAAATACGAGTCCCTTTGTATGTTGATAGTAATGTAATTTGTTATCGGCGTTATTATAATTGTTTTATTATTTTCAGTGGGTTGCGGAATAGGTATAAGCTTGTACAAGTCATAATTGTCTCTGGTTACCAACGGAATTTTGATCTCGAGTAATAAATATTGTTCAGTAATTTTTACTTTCACCCTCAGTAAATGATACAGTTTTGATACGTCGCTATGAATGTTATCAATAGGTAACACACACACACAATAGGTAACGATAAGTCCTTTGATAAATGACTGGAAATAATACTCAGCTCGTCTCTAAGTTGTTCTGGTGATAATAAGTGAATATCGAATTTCCCATGATAAATGTCAGTAATCAAGTCAAGTAAATTTTCCTGGATTCTTCTCATATTATCTAAGATATTGTTGGCAGTAATAGAGGATAAAATAAATTCGTTGATAGCATCTTCCCTCTCTACCTCCTTTTTCAATATTGTGTTTTGTTTCTCAAGCTCAAGTAAATGTAGATTGAACGATTTGTGCTGTTGATCTACTGTAGTCTCCAAACGTTGCAGAAAATGATATTGAGCTTCTATCAATGATGTTTGGTTTTTCAAAAGCTTGGCGAGATGTTTTTGATCATTTTTGATAAGACCAATGTCCTTTTGATATTGTTCAGCGAACTTATCATCTAATACTCCGAATAGCGCGTGCGCAACGTTTCCTATTCCATTGATAAGGCCTCGACGTCGGCGGCGTAGCGTACTCGCGCCAGACGGCTGACCAAGCAACAGCTGATCGTAGTGTAGTAACTCGGAGTAGCCGTGACGTAATTGTAACAGGATAACATTACAGTGCGCTTGCTTTTGTATTATTGAACACATGCTTTCAAGGTGAACAATATATTTCTTTAGTAATTGTGAACCTTGCCAATAGGGATCGACGTCGTAATAAATAACCATCTTCCACTGATCTCGTATTAGACGCATATCTGATACTTTGTCAAAATAAAGGCTCTGGGTGTCCTTGAAGGTTGAAATATTGTAGTAAGCTCCTTCCACAGCTGTAGTAAACATTAATAACAATAATAGTGGTAATGTTATCAGATTAGTTAGTTTGTGGCGAGCGCGTCTGGTTTGCTTACTTTTTGCTGAATCGTTAGTTGTAGGTATTTGATTGATATTTGTTGTTTGATCGTGTGCCTCATTGTTTGTTGGTAAGGGAGATAGTTTTGTCACTGGTCGTTTCATGACTCCGCTTTTTGTCTTCACAGTGACCACTCGTACATGGCCGTCGTTGCCAGGGTGGAGGTCAATAACTCTACCTAGTGCCCACTTTCCCGCCGGTAAGTTAGCGTCCTGGATAATGACGACGTCATTTAATTTGATATTATCTTTTGATTGTCTCCACTTGCTCCTGCTTGTTAGCTGGGTTAAATATTCAGATGTCCAACGCTTCCAAATATCGTCAAAAATCTTTTGTGTTAGTTGCCACCTTGTCCTTTGATCTCGTTCGGTTTCTATGATAGTAAGCACCGGCCCACTCGCCAAAAAGTGGGACGGAGTTAGATAGTTGATATCTTCAGGATCTTCTGATAAGGCACATAAGGGTCTAGAGTTCAAACAGCCCTCTAGCTGTGCGAGTAGGATTGAAAATTCTTCGAAGGTGAGTTTCTGCTCACCGATGACCCTGCGAAGATGATATTTAAGGCTTTTTACCGCCGCTTCCCAAAGCCCACCAGCACTGGGCCAGGACGGCGCGTTGAAGTGCCATATTATTTCCATCTCGCTGATATCCGACAAAAGCTCGTCATTGATTACAGATTTCCAATTAATGATCTCTTGTTTGAGTAGTCTGTTGGCTCCGACAAAGTTGGTGCCGTTATCACTATAAAGATGATGTGGCGTTCCCCTTCTGGCAGCCATTCTTCTAAGTGCGGCTAGAAATGCTGATGATGTTAGATCGGAGACCAACTCAAGGTGTAGCACCTTTGTAGACATGCATACAAATACGCATATGTAGCCCTTTGATGTCTTGATGCCCCTTCCTTTGTTTGCTTTTACATTTACGAACCCTGTTAGATCAAACCCCGAATTACAAAAGGGACGGGATGGATTTGACCTTGATTCTGGAAGATCCCCCATTAATTGATATTGCTTTGATGGGTTGTGTCTTTTACAGGTAACGCAGCGGGTTAGGCGTGATTTGACAGCTCGGTTTCCACCGATTATCCAATATTGCTGACGTAGCCATGCCAATGTGACACGGCTGCCTCCATGATAAGTCATTCTATGAGCATGGTCGATTAAGAGTGATGTTAGCTGACTGCTGTGCGGAATTATTAATGGGTGCATCATGTTCTCACTGATATTGGCTTCTTTTAACCGTCCTCCCACTCTTAGTAAGCCTTCCGAATCTAAAAGTGGATTTAAACTCAATAATTTGCTTTTTGGGTGAACTGTTTTATGTTTCTGTAAATAACTGATATCTTCTCCAAATTCCAATTCTTGAACGCGTTTGATAATTTTAAGCCTTGCTAATCGTAATTCCGGGACAGTCAAATAAGTTTGCTTGATATTTTGCTTGCGCATACGTAGTACGAACGCTAATATGCGTGTAACTCGAGTAAAGCTACTTTGTCTGTTCAATAAGCTCGTGATGACGTCATCCTCACGCGAGTATGTAGACACGTGAGTTTGTTTTGATTTCTTCGTTGGTGACGTAATTGGGTAATTCTTTCACACTTTCTTTTTCGAAATTTTGTAGCCAATTTGGTCCATGCCACCATAGGGGATGCTGGTGAAGCTGCTCCACTGATATTCCGCGTGTGGCGCAATCTGCTGGATTTTCACTGGACTTGACGTAGCGCCAACATTTTGGAGGTAAGATGTTCGTGACTTTTACTACTCTGTTAGCAACAAAGGTTGTCCAGCGTCCTGGATCGCCCTGCAGCCAGCCGAGTACAGCTGTTGAGTCGCACCATCCAAACGTATGTATTTCATATCCTATGAGGCATGCTTTAACCTTTTCCATCAGTTTTGACAATAGTTCCGTGGAACAAAGTTCCAACCTGGGCAAAGAAACTACTCTTTTTGGCGGTACTAACCGGGATTTTGCAGTCACCATTATAATTGAATTGCTTTGATTTTCTGATACGTGTTTTTTGTTGATTTTGCAATATATGACGCAAGCATAGGCATTTACAGAGGCATCGCAAAAGCCGTGCAATTCGATTACGTCATTTTCACAAGTCTGTATCCATCTTGGAATATTAAATGATATGATGTTTCTTAAATCTTCTTTGATGTTCATCCACTCCTTGTTTATCTCAGTAGGTAGCTCAGCATCCCAATCTAAATCATGTAACCATATTTTCTGAAATAATAGTTTGAGTCTTATGGTTACAGGTGTGAGCCATCCTAAAGGATCAAATAACTTTGATATGTTTGATAGCAGTGTCCGTTTTGTAAACTTAGACTGTGATAAATTAATTTTTAAATCAAAAGTAAATGTGTCTGACTCAGGGTGCCACATGAGACCTAAAGTTTTAGTTGATTCATTGTGTTTAAAATTGTAGCTTTGTTGATTTGATATAGTTTCGACGTTTTGTAAAAGTTCCTGTGTATTAGAGGCCCATTTTCTCAAATTGAATCCTCCCTTCTTTAACAAATCTATCATTTCATTCTGAAGTTTTTTCGCTGATGATATATTATGATTACCATGCAAGAGATCATCCATGTAAAATTGTTCTTGCAAGATTTTAGGTGCTGAACTGGACTCGAACCCGGGACTTTCATCTTGAGCTAATTGTTTCAATACCATCATGGCCAGAAACGGAGCTGCCTTTGCACCGTAGCTTACGGTTGATAATTGATATTCTTTGATAGGGTGGGTGGGCGACTCCCGCCAAAGGATTTTCTGATATTGTTGGTGATCCTCGTGAAGAATAATACAGCGAAACATTTTTTCCACGTCTGCTGTGTAAGCGTAGCGGTATTGCCGCCACTTGATAATTAATGATATGAGTTCCTGTTGAAGATTTGGACCCCGTAGCATGACGTCATTCAGGCTTTGTCCGCTCGATGTTTTAGAGGAGGCATTGAATACTACTCGTAGCGCTGTGGTCAATGACTCCGCCCGTAGAACGGCATGATGTGGTAGGTAAACGCTCGGTGTCGCGTTACTCGTTGATAATTGCATGTGACCTAGATTCATATATTCACGGATAAATAATTTGTATTCTTTTTCCAAATCTTTGTTTTTCGAAAATCTTTTTTCTAATTGTTTAAACTGGGCTATTGCTTTTGATTTTGATTCTCCCAATCGTTCTTCTGCGTTTTGAACTAAAGGATATTTTACGACGTACTTCCCGTCGGACTGTCGGGTGGTAGTTGATTTAAAGTAATCTAGGCACTCTATGTCTTCCTGGGACATAGAATTTTCATTTGGTATGTCCTCTATTTCCCAAAATTGCTTTATTTCTTCTATATTGTTTATCACAACGTTGCAATGATAAGACTTCGTGACATTTCCACACAAAATCCATCCGAGACGGGTTTGTTGTGCCACGGGTTGTTCTTTTCCCAATGATATGATACCGCTTAAAATTATTGACGAGTAAACATCAGCCCCTAGCAACAAGTCTACTTGCCGGCTGACATTGTAATCTGGATCCGCCAAATTTATATTTTCTAAGGAATGCCATGTTGACTTGGCAAACGTATGATTCGGCAAATTATTGATTAAGCTTTTCATTATAAAAACTTCGGTGTTAAATTGATAGTCGCTATACAAGGATAAACAAGTAATTTTGATAATGCCTTTACAGTTGTTTTCTTTTGCTCCTATTCCGAAAATTACACCCTTACACCTTTCACGGGGTAACTTCAGCATCTGTGCTGCGTTCTCAGATATAAGTGACGTCTGAGAGCCCTGATCTATGAGCGCTCTAAGTATGATAAAGGTTCCATCATATTTTTGCACCTTTACTATTGCTGTTGCTAGGAGGGTTTCAGTGATATCGTTTTGTGACACGTGAGTGCCACTTTTCCGTTCTGTGTTTGATTGTTGCACAAACGCGCCATGTATTAGCGTGTTGTGTCGACCTTCGCACTCACGGCATCTTTTGTCGGATATGCATTTTTTGCCAAAGTGGTCATACAGACAATTATCGCAATAATTTAATTTCGTAATTATATTCCGACGTTCTGTAGGTTGTAATTTGAGAAAGTTGATGCAATGAAAAATACCGTGGTCGCTTTTGCATAGCGGGCATCCGGTTGACGCAATTTTTCTTTGTGAATGATGAAATTGATTTTGATTGCTATTGAATGATTTAAAATTAGATGACTTTTTGGGCACTTCAGGTAGAGTTATTTTTGATGCTGTATCTTGTTTACGTCGCGAAGACTCCAATGACGTAAACTTGTTTTCTAAAAATTCCAGAAAATCACACAATTTTGGCAATTCCCTGGGGTTCTTTAATGATTCGATATAATCTTTATGGGATTCTGCGTCCAGCTTTTGCGTCTACTATTAGAGGGTCCCATGAACTTATATCTATGCCTAAGTTTTTGATAGAGTTTAGGCTTTCATTGATAGCGTCGTGAATTTTCTTGATATTAGCTGCTGATTGCTGTTGAGACGTGGGTAAATTCAAAAGTAGATTGATATGCGATCCAAAAATCAGTTTTTTGTTCTCATAACGATGGTTTAAGAGTTCCCAACACACCTGATAATAGGGATGTTGACTAATGAATAAAATAACGAAATACTAATAAAAATCGTAAACATATTAAACTTTTAGAGTAGCTTGTATACCTCTTGGTTTTATATATTGCATATTATTTGTTTTATGACCCCTCAAAGTTGGGTGGACAAGTCCATTTAAAAAGTATAAAATTTATTAAAATAAATGATACCTTTAATGAGTCCGTAAAATGTATAGCAAATTTGTCGAAGAAACCATTTTGATAAACACAATATTTAATATAGCTGCTGAACAAATTTCCTATGCGTTGCATACAAACTTGCAAGGCGTGACGTCATAACGTGCAAGCCATTAGTATGGAGCGTTTTTGATCGAGTCCATTTGTGTGCATTTCACACTGTGATATCTCGGGCAGTTTTCATGCTAGCGAATTAATTCTTTTACCAATGTTTCTTTTTTTGAGAGGTAATTTATGTAACAAAAAATAAAAAAAATAGTCAACATCCCTATTCTCAGAGCTGATATGTAAATGCTGTATAATTTTCTCGGCTTCACCTCTGACTCTTCCTTTCAAATATTGCATTTTTTGCGCATTTGAGAGTGATCTGTTGTTGTGGATCGCTTCACTGAACAAATCTTTGAAGGACACCCATTGATGATAATTGCCATTAAAACTGGGGATGTCCATTTGGGGCGTTGATTTTTCACGGTGACATGTTGACCGTATTTGCTGATTGATTTCTCTTTTTGTTTCTTGATACTTCTGTTCATACTTACTATATTGCTGTTCATAGTTGACGACCTGAATGGTGCAGTGGTCAACATGCCGCCTACCACGCAAGAGGTCCCGGGTTCGATTCCCGGCCGGGCAGAAATTGAAATTATGAATTTTAATTTCTGTGACGGGTCTGGGTGTTACTATGTATAATAAGTATTTATTTAAAAAGTATATAAGTAGTATATCAGTTGTCTAGCACCCATATTACAAGCTTTGCTTAGTTTGGGGCTAGATGGCGCTGTGTGAAATTGTCCAAGCATTTATTATTATTATTATAGTCAATATTTTCTTCATAAAGCTCGCTATCGATTTCCCAATGAAGATCGTCGATAGTGGACCATCTCTGATTTACGGACTTCAAAATATCTTCCAATTCCCAATTTTCTTTTGATATGTTAAGATTTATGTTGGTGAGTGTACGCGCAAACGCCTTAAAGTTGCTCTGTTGCTTACGCAACATCTCTGCCAATCTGCTTTGATTACCACCAGAAATGAATTGAGAGGGGTGTGTGTTACCTGATACTGACGTGGAGGGAAATTCGAATTTAGTTGTAGGAAGCGTCTTCTCTACTTGAATATCCGACCGTGGTGTCATTTGCTCTGCTTGCTGCTCGGAAACCTTCGCAGTCAATAACGGGGTTGCTGGTCGAATAAAAGATCTTTCATCCTTCTTCAAATCCACTGGTATGACATTTTTTATGTAAGCGCGCGTATCATTATAAAACTGTAACGTTTTTTGATAATTATTTTCGATAAAATAGGCATGAGACTGATCCTCATACTCCCCAAGCTTGATATGATTAATTTGAAACTCCTGCCAATAAGCATCAAGTGTTTCTAGTCTCTTCTTAATATAGGCAGCGGTCTTCCGGTCTGACCCGTCCTTTTTAAAATTAAGATAGAGCTGATTGATTGCTCCCATGATTTGAAGTTGAGTTGATATAAGATCCTCCATCTTGTTTGATTCAATCGATTATAGTTCAATAAGAAATAAAATCGGAAAGATCTTACTTGTGAGCTGGAGTCGATGGCGTAGTCAAGGACGACCTGCTCGTGTGCTCGTTGATATAGCTGCAGCCCGTGCCTGTTTTTGATTAACAGACACGTAGGTATTTCTCCTTCCAAAAACACTGTGATCCAATTTGCTGCTCAGAACCACTTACACGAACACTATTAGTTTACGCGTAATTGATCCCGCCTGTTCATTCGTAGGCTCGAAGGACCATTTAGATGTACGAGACACCTAAAGATGCTGTGATAAGTAACTAAAAGATGATATTGATTTAAACTATTTATTATTACACAAACTGATATATTTAAGTTGATGCTACTATGCTAAGCGATTGATATATGAGCTCGCGTCCGCCGCGATGTGTGTGGTGACGTGAACTGTTGCAAAATTATAATTATTTAGTACAATTAATAAAATGATGATTCTGCGAAATGCACGGTTGCACTGCACCGTACATGCTCCCGGGCCAGAGAGACGAAAGTATATATATTTAAGTTGATGCTACTATGCTAAGCGATTGATATATGAGCGCGCGTCCGCCGCGATGTGTGTGGTGACGTGAACTGTTGCAAAATTATAATTATTTAGTACAATTAATAAAATGATGATTCTGCGAAATGCACGGTTGCACTGCACCGTACATGCTCCCGGGCCAGAGAGACGAAAGTATATATATTTAAGTTGATGCTACTATGCTAAGCGATTGATATATGAGCGCGCGTCCGCCGCGATGTGTGTGGTGACGTGAACTGTTGCAAAATTATAATTATTTAGTACAATTAATAAAATGATGATTCTGCGAAATGCACGGTTGCACTGCACCGTACATGCTCCCGGGCCAGAGAGACGAAAGTATATATATTTAAGTTGATGCTACTATGCTAAGCGATTGATATATGAGCGCGCGTCCGCCGCGATGTGTGTGGTGACGTGAACTGTTGCAAAATTATAATTATTTAGTACAATTAATAAAATGATGATTCTGCGAAATGCACGGTTGCACTGCACCGTACATGTTCCCGGGCCAGAGAGACGAAAGTATATATATTTAAGTTGATGCTACTATGCTAAGCGATTGATATATGAGCGCGCGTCCGCCGCGATGTGTGTGGTGACGTGAACTGTTGCAAAATTATAATTATTTAGTACAATTAATAAAATGATGATTCTGCGAAATGCACGGTTGCACTGCACCGTACATGCTCCCGGGCCAGAGAGACGAAAGTATATATATTTAAGTTGATGCTACTATGCTAAGCGATTAATATATGAGCTCGCGTCCGCCGCGATGTGTGTGGTGACGTGAACTGTTGCAAAATTATAATTATTTAGTACAATTAATAAAATGATGATTCTGCGAAATGCACGGTTGCACTGCACCGTACATGCTCCCGGGCCAGAGAGACGAAAGTATATATATTTAAGTTGATGCTACTATGCTAAGCGATTGATATATGAGCTCGCGTCCGCCGCGATGTGTGTGGTGACGTGAACTGTTGCAAAATTATAATTATTTAGTACAATTAATAAAATGATGATTCTGCGAAATGCACGGTTGCACTGCACCGTACATGCTCCCGGGCCAGAGAGACGAAAGTATATATATTTAAGTTGATGCTACTATGCTAAGCGATTGATATATGAGCGCGCGTCCGCCGCGATGTGTGTGGTGACGTGAACTGTTGCAAAATTATAATTATTTAGTACAATTAATAAAATGATGATTCTGCGAAATGCACGGTTGCACTGCACCGTACATGCTCCCGGGCCAGAGAGACGAAAGTATATATATTTAAGTTGATGCTACTATGCTAAGCGATTGATATATGAGCGCGCGTCCGCCGCGATGTGTGTGGTGACGTGAACTGTTGCAAAATTATAATTATTTAGTACAATTAATAAAATGATGATTCTGCGAAATGCACGGTTGCACTGCACCGTACAGAAACATTATCAAAATTTTAAGTATTTCGCAACAAACAATGGCTTCAAAACGTCGTCACTCGATGTATCTCATGAGCACGCACATAAACGCTGCCATTCAACTCGGCCGCACGCAGCTGTGTAGCATACACTCGCAGGCGCGGTCTTTTGTACGCGTCACATTGCGTGGTAATGCATGCAATGCTTTTTTAACACCAAAAATCAAAATGGTTTCCCAGTAATAATTTTGAACAGAAATGGTCCTGATGATGGGCAGAATACGTAGACCTCGGCTTCGTTGAAGGTCTTGTTACACCCTGTATATACTAAGAGCAGACCCCGGAAATAGGTGGTTTGCCATACTATCATTGTTAACAGATCCGGTTACCTGGCAGATTGAAACATTTGTAGTAGTTTATTAATTCTGTTATTTCGTTATAAGAAATTCCTGTCACCAGTAACTATACACTTGTACTATTATGTATTCTGTGACTATACCATGAGTTGATGCAGCTGTTCTCGCTATCGACAACTATCGGATATAAGTACTGCTGTAACTCGAGAATAATTTATACTAATACTTAATAGGTACCATTCATATTATCATAGTACGATCTAGTAAAACTATCTCCTCTAACTTGAATCATACCCTGTTCTAAGCTTGTAGCACACAAAAATTATACTAGGGCTCGGTAAAGAAATGTATCAGTATTGTAACTTAGTACAAACGGTCGAATTGCGAGCCATACTATGCGCCTCGAGTTCGGTCTGCACTCAGTAGGCATACAACAGTCGCGAGCCATACTATGCGCCTCGAGTTCGGTCTGCACTCGGTAGGCATACAACAGTCGCGAGCCATACTATGCGCCTCGAGTTCGGTCTGCACTCGGTAGGCATACAACAGTCGCGAGCCATACTATGCGCCTCGAGTTCGGTCTGCACTCGGTAGGCATACAACAGTCGCGAGCCATACTATGCGCCTCGAGTTCGGTCTGCACTCGGTAGGCATACAACAGTCGCGAGCCATACTATGCGCCTCGAGTTCGGTCTGCACTCGGTAGGCATACAACAGTCGCGAGCCATACTATGCGCCTCGAGTTCGGTCTGCACTCGGTAGGCATACAACAGTCGCGAGCCATACTATGCGCCTCGAGTTCGGTCTGCACTCGGTAGGCATACAACAGTCGCGAGCCATACTATGCGCCTCGAGTTCGCTCTGCACTCGGTAGGCATACAACAGTCGCGAGCCATACTATGCGCCTCGAGTTCGGTCTGCACTCGGTAGGCATACAACAGTCGCGAGCCATACTATGCGCCTCGAGTTCGGTCTGCACTCGGTAGGCATACAACAGTCGCGAGCCATACTATGCGCCTCGAGTTCGGTCTGCACTCGGTAGGCATACAACAGTCGCGAGCCATACTATGCGCCTCGAGTTCGCTCTGCACTCGGTAGGCATACAACAGTCGCGAGCCATACTATGCGCCTCGAGTTCGGTCTGCACTCGGTAGGCATACAACAGTCGCGAGCCATACTATGCGCCTCGAGTTCGGTCTGCACTCGGTAGGCATACAACAGTCGCGAGCCATACTATGCGCCTCGAGTTCGGTCTGCACTCGGTAGGCATACAACAGTCGCGAACGCGCCGCAGTGACGAACAAAAGATTTACGTACTATTGATTGTAATACAAGTAATTACTATGAACTACTTATAGGTATTACCAACTAACTATGCTTTTAGCTTTTTTCAGTCTTCTGTTTTCACCATTAGTTTTGTTAACCTAGGTATGTTATTGCTTAGAAATTGATTTCTCCGCGAAGGTGAACCCTATAATATGGATTCTATTATTATTACGTACAATCACAAAACCAGAAAGATACGAAAGTACTAGTAAATTATAACTACCTAGTATTAATTGAAATTAATTATTTTTTAATTCTCTTTTTAGTGTTTTGCACTTAATTTAATATACACATAGCACTTTAGTATACTTCTTACGAGGCGGAGGGCTGGCTGATAACCTGAGATACAGGTACTTATACCTAGTTCTCAGGTATCAGTCCACCATAATCTGTCAACTGAATGCTACTGCTAAATTTGTATATGTACTTGTTAATTGTATTTTTGTATGTGTATTTATTATTATTATTAATGAGAGTGAAAGAGAAATCGAATCAATGCATAAAACGCGAAATTATAGTTTGCATCATCTCATGGTAGAGCTACAGTTCGTCATAATTCAGTACAGCAGTGATTTCGTATCCAGTACAATGAAAATCACCCAACCGATTACTCGGATACAATAAAATAAACAATCAGATTCAGAACCTCCTCCTTTTTTGAAGTTGGTTAAATATAGGTACATACCTAATCAAATTAAATTAAAAAAAACTTGAATAATTTATTTTAATATTGAATCTCATTACCAGAACGTCAGACGAAAAAACCGTCAAACCCGAAGAGACATTACCCGAACCGGGCACGAGCGCAGAGACAGCGGACGATAAAGCGGAAGCGGGTTCCTCCGACGAGGACACGACCGACGCTGTGGCGGGCTACCGGTCGGGGAGATACTCGCCGAAGTTACTGCCAGCCAGTGCACTAGAACCGGGAACTTTGCTGACGGAATCTCAAGAAGATGACACGCGAGTGGCCTTCTTGCGACATGCGCTGAGAGCTGCAGCTGTTAACGCTACTGCGAGGAAACCTGCTACTCAGGTAGGATACACAATATACATTATGTTAGGAGCGAATGTGCATGAAGAGTAGCAACCTACCTTAACGATTCACGAGTTGTATCGGTTTAGACAGAGCTACGCGATAGGAAGAGAGGCGCTTCGTAGGTGCTTAAAATATTAGGCATAACCATGGGGTCTCACTGGAAACATCAGAAATGGATTTTCTCATTAGTTCATATTTACCTCACTAGATGGCGGTACCTACTTCGTCTTGTTATTGATGTTTTTGTAATATTCAAATACAGATAAAATAAAGTCGATAAATAAAAAGTATAAGTATTATATTATCTGTGGCATAACACAGCGTGTTGTGCAATTTGAAATTGTACTTTATTGCCGTACAGCGAGAGTAGCTTATTATATCGCGCGGATGGACTTCTGTACTGTGCGTTAGTACTATTTATATATTCTGTGGTCTCTGATGATGGAGCCGGTAGAAGAAAACAGGAACTGTGTATTAAAAAAATGCAACCCTATCGAGTTTCGGCTCGTTTGATTCATCTTAACAAGTACTGGGGCCGTACCGGCTAACTTACATGGCTATCGTAATCGTTTTCATTTGACAGATGGATGTGACACATCGCTACTTTATATGGTAAGTTTTTATTTATGCCAAATAGAAGCAGCAATGTGTCACATCCGTCTGTCAAATGAAAGCGATTACGATAGCCATGTAAGTTAGCCGGTACGGCCCTATTGGGAGATAGTGACCGGGTCTGATGATGGAGCCGGAAAAAGGTCACAGGAACTCTGTAATAAAACCATGCAACTCCATCTACTTTGGGCTCGTTTGATTCGTCTTGACAAGTACTCTAATGGGAGATACTATCCAGGGTCTAATAACTCTGATGATGAAGCAGGAAAAAAGCCACAGGAAAAAATGTGGGGCGTATGCAAAATACAATAGCAGCTAATCTCAAAAGCTTAAAGCAGATGGCGCTAGTGAGTTTGGGGGTCATGCTATCTGCCAAACTCTATTTATTTCTATGTAAATATTGGGTAATTTTAGGTGTAGTACTTTTAATTGTGAAATTAATATGCCTCAGTGTTATGTTGTGCCCTTGTACTCATCTCATTTATGGGACTGCCCTGTCCTTTATCGACAAACATTATTAACGGTAACATCACTAAGTTGCCCATCGGCGAGAACTCGGATTTATCTAGCGACATCTGAAATTTGTACGGACGAGCCATGGACTAGCAGACCCGATGTCACTGAACAAATTTGACAACTAATCAAGAATAAAATATACGAATTTAATGTTTAAATATAAACAAATAGCAATAATACGATAAAAAATTACTTTAATGTGAAATGTAACAATCTTTGTCAAAATCTTTTTGTAAACTTGATGTTCCAGACCTCTTTTAACAGCAAAAAAACTCATCAATTCGGCATTTTAAACACTGCAGCGTTCACATTCAGCATTTTAAACACTGCAGCGTTCACATGCGCGACTGGACTCGGTCTAGAAAGAAATCCGGGCGCAACTGGTTTTACTAACGCGTAGGTTTGGGCTTGTACTTCGGCAGAGGGGAACGTTTCGTATGGCCACTCTTTCTGGTACAGAAGCCCGTCTTACTCTAAGACGGAAACCCTCGGTGCGCGAGTCTGACTCGCTCTTGACCGGTTTTTTTAAGTTCTTTATCGCTTCACTTCGAAGTGTGTTTGGGATTTGACGTTTTAAAATTCGATTGTTGACGAAACCTTAAGTCAATATGAAAAAGACAAGACACTTCATTTAAGGCTCCGTTATGCGAAATCATTTGTCTCTGTCTTTTTCTTTACGTGTAAAGAGTATGGAAAATAACCTCACTTCTGCACTTTTTCGATGTTTTTCGTTGTTCTTTCATCATAATCTTAAGACTCCGCAGCGATTTTGCCGCTGACTGCCGCTCTCTCGCTCGCACATTTCATGTTATCTCAGGATTTTTTAAATCTGAGTGCGTAAATGAAAAATGTGACTCGGCCACTTTTCGCAATATAAGATTACGGACATTTCAACGTATATTTCAGGTTTGAGTTGCTGTATTACAAAAAGTTATCGTATTTGCCAGTTCAAATAACTGTTAGAAACGATAACTTTTGTACCTTCCAACAAAAAACTGTAATATATTTTTAAATGTCTGTAATCGTATATTGCGAAAAGTGGCCGAGACACATTATTCAATTGCGCTCTCAGATTGAAGTAATCTTCAGAAAACATGAAAAGTGCGCACGAGAGAGCTGCAGTCAGCGGCAAAATCGCTACGGGCTCTTAAGCACAATTGTCTTTCTTGAAAAAAAGTTATTGGAGCAACTGCACAGTACGTAAAGTGTATTTTGATGTAGAATTCAATACGCCGCTATTATGACCCGCGACAAGCGCTTTTGATGATATTCTGTTTTTTAATACAATCATCTGTGAGGTTTATACGCAATTTAATGTGAACGTCAGAATGGCCGGTCAACCGTCTTATTTAACTTTGAAATTGTGTCTAACAATTGCTTATATTTGCTTATCATAATGAGAGAATTGCTTATTGCATAATTTAAAAGAAATAAAACATTTAAGGTTAATCGTCCATCCTGACATCAGAATGGCCGGTCGTAGAGTAATAACTATGTAGAACTTTGCTCTCAAACTTTTAACAGGCACCGGGATTTTTAATTTCGTACCTAGTTTATGAAAAGGACAACAGGCTCTAGGCTTGTAAATTGTGGAATAAGCAATTCGTAAGCAATTTTTGGCCCATCAAAATTTCAGTAATTCTACATAGTTATTACTCTACAGAGGGTTGACCGGCCATTCTGATGTCAGGATGGACGGTCAACCTTAAATGATTTATTTCTTTTAAATTATGCAATAAGCAATTCTCTCATTAAGATAGCAAATATAAGCAATTGTTAGACACAATTTCAAAGTTAAATACGACGGTTGACCGGCTATTCTGACGTTCACAATTTAATACTTGTAGCTACTAGATAATCTCTTTAGCTTGTCGTATGTTTTTTTTTGTGGCTACTACTTTACGTTTTCTATATAAAAATATGGCCCGCGCAAACCATGTTATCCTATTATGGCCCCTTAAAAGAAGACAACCTTAACATCGTCAGATGAGATGAGAGTACTCGATAGAAAGCGAGGCAACTTTTAGGTGAATGTAAGGAACTGTATGGAAAGGAATTGTGTCGGAGCAAAAGTAGCTATGATATTGCGGAGAGTTCTTCTGTACTTGTACTATTACGTATTTTGTGGTACGGTGCGTGTGTCGGCTTCGTAATAGCGGCAGAATTCGGCTGGCACGCCCCGTCGGCCAATATGTTATATTGGCCACTTCTATGATTTCAGGAGGACTTAACCGGCGCTGACGTAGGCACGTCGACCGAAGCGCTGGAGCGCGAGGCGCGGCGGGCGCTGGGCGCGGCGGGCGCGGCTGGCGGCGGTGACCACGCGGGCTTCAGCGTGGAGCACGCGCTGCCCGCGCAGCCCTGCCTTTGGGCCGACAAGTACCGCCCGCGCAAGCCGAGATACTTCAACAGGTCACATCACTTCTAGTCTAAGATTGCCTATTTTAACACGTTTTGGATCGCTTTCTCGTTTATTTATTTGTTTGTTTTTTTGTCCACAAATTTTGAAATCGATTTTAAACTAACTTCCCGATGAGCTAAAGACTTGAAACTTTAAACATATATAGGTCAGAAGTGGAGGTGTCATTGAACTGATTTGATGATGGAGCCGGAAGGCCGCAGGAACTCTTATAATAATACCACGCAACCCCATCGAGTTTGGGCTCGTTTTTAACACTAAATACACATCCGAAATCCAAAATTCTAAATTTTAATTTGAGAACCAAAAATAGAATGACGTGATAACGATGTAGTAACGTATACAGGGTGCACACGGGCTTCGAGTGGAACAAGTACAACCAGACGCACTACGACATGGACAACCCGCCGCCCAAGATCGTGCAGGGCTACAAGTTCAACATCTTCTACCCCGACCTCATCGACAAGGACTCCACGCCAGAGTTCTCACTCGTGAGTCTGTACATTACAATAACAAGTACACACAACGGCACCACAGACTATATGTTGACCTTGAGACCACCTTTATAGTTTGACATTTTAGTTTGGCCACGAGGAAACTGGGCGTAATAAAATCTGTTTTCGCAGTTTAACTACATAACCTGACGTGCTGTCGTGTGTACAACCAGACGCATTACGGGTGTGATGTGAACCGACATGGTACTATGTTACTAAAGTATTTGGCTTATACCATACCTACTTATCTTGGACACAATATCTGATGTAATATAATGTTGCGAAGATCTCTTAAAACAATATCAAGTGTTCTACAAGGTGTTTTTTTTTTATACTTAACAAATTTTGTGGTGTGGCTTGGCTTAGTTAGACCGTACTACTGACCAACATCTATGGGACCAACTTAATCAGAGCAAAAAAATAATCCGCTGTTCCATAAAAACGCCAATATCTACTCAACCAAAATCTTTGGAACAGCAGATTATTTTTTTGCTCTGATTAAGTTGGTGCCATAGACAAAGTTGTTCAGTTTGACGGTCTAACTAAGCCACACCACAAAGAGCAGATTTTGATTTCAACTTCAAACTGAATGATCACGGTAATTATATCACTTACGAGATTTTTTCACTTATTACTTTTTGTTTGTAATGACTTATTCTATCCATTGACACTACTTTTATCGCAGACCTCCAAAACTGACTTTTTTCAAAATGGCGGGAGGGGCGCGCGCTATTGGTCGCTCACAAGCCCACATGCGCGCGAACTTATCCCCACTCCGTCGAAAAAATTTCAAGATATATGCCTTGTACTCTTCGATCAAGTATATCCCTCGTACTGTATGCTAGACTTCATACATAAATGTCTGAACCCTTTTTTAGACTGATTTCGATTTCACCCTGAATTTATTTACCGTTTGTTTTCAGAAACCGTGTCCCGAGAACCCGGACTTTGCGGTGCTGCGGTTCCACGCGGGCCCGCCGTACGAGGACATCGCGTTCAAGATCGTCAACCGCGAGTGGGAGTACTCGTACAAGCGCGGCTTCCGCTGCCACTTCCACAACAACATATTCCAACTGTGGTTCCACTTCAAGCGGTACAGGTACCGCCGGTAGTCGCTCTAATAAATGTATCAAACATCTAACCTGACTTTTATTTACTTTTTCTTTTTAGTTAATTTCTAAAATGTTGTGTTAAAAAGTTAAAATTGCAGATCGTAATATTATAGGTATAAGAGATAAGCTAAAAAATAATAATTACTACAAAGGATTGAGCTAGTATTATTTATTAAAGATGATGCAGCTTGTATACTTTAACAACACTATAAACAGTTAATTGCATTTTATAGTTATTATAATATTGTAATCACTTCAATCATTAAAATGTATAATAGTCCGTTTTTTTATGGGAAAGCTTGTATGGAAAGGTATACAATTTTGAGTAAAGCAATGCCACTTGGTACGAATGTTATACACGTCCACGTGAGCCCAAATCGCCCGGTAGCCACTTATAACTCCGTGGCAGGTGGGGGGAGGGGGGGTCAAGGTACAGAGCTCCCGGCGCTTAGAAAAAAATATCTGGCGGATTAGTTTGAACCTTTGAGTCAAGTTTGGTGTCGTTATCGGACTAGATGATGCCCAATTAATTCCCCATACCAGTTTTTTAGGGTTCCGTAGCAAAATATGACGCAATACTTAAAATAATAAATTTTTAGTAGTAACGAAATCCAAACAAACCCTCATATTTTAATTTTTTTTGTATTAAACTTGGTTTATAAAAATACCGTCTGAAAGCCCATTTAATGCAGATTCTAAAAACATTAACAATAAATTTAAATTTAACTATTTTTAATGTAAAATAAATTATTGAAAGTACAGCAACGTTCTTCAGTGCAGCGTAGGGGACGGCAAAAAGACCCAAAAAACAAGCACTACTAACAAAAAAAACCCAGAAAAGTGCGAGTCTGACTCGGGCATCGAGCGTTCCGTACTAACTTATCCCATCCCATCTTAACTGGTCTGGTAGGACCCGGTTAAGTTAACACTCACAAACTTTCGCCTTTATAATATTAATGTGCTATTTAATCATCTTCGATTCATAAAAGAAGTAAGGTAACATTGTTGAAAAAAAAGACAAATAATAATATAACGTTTCTGTATTAATTTTATTTACAACCACCTCCACAGTTACATATTATTATTATTATTATTTATAAGGGGGGACGCCAGCGAAGCCGGGCGGGTGATCAGTCACCTTGGCGGAGCCTCGCGGTCCCTCCACCCAGTCGCTACCTCGGTTCTGCCGCTTGGGCGGACGCTGCTGCGACGGTCCATCAGGATCCGTCCCCTGTCTTTTTACCTTGGGTGGCCGTTGTCGGTTCTCGGTCCCAGAGCCCGCCGGGTCTATTGGCGGGACCTGCGATCCAGAAGTTGTTTGGCCCTCCTGCAGTTTCTTCATGAGTTTGCGTTTCTCCCGTCTCCACTTACTCTTACTCACTGCCGTGTTCCACTCTTTGTCTTTGCCGGAACCTTTATCCTCATCCTTTTTAGGGGACGGGGTTGGTGATTCTAGCAAGACATCTTCATGAATCTTTTCATTACTAAGTCTAAGAGACGCGTCGAAAGCTGTTGGAAGTGACTCCTCACTTTCAGCGCGTCTTATTTGTTGTTTTTTTTGTTGTTTTTTCTCCATTCTGTTCCCACGATTAGCTAGGGATCTAAAGAAGTCCACCCCAGCAGAGCCCCGCATGCCCGGGTAAGGCTGCTTACTGCTCCAGGATTGCCATCTCACTGGAGAGACACCGTTTGAGACCAAGCACCCCCTTGGCCACGCGTCCTTCGGCACGGTCCGTCTTACACCTTAGATTGGGTATGGAAGAAGTGGGACGGGATGGGTTGAGATGGGATGGGGTGGGCTGGGTGGGGGAGGGACAGGAGTCTCCCGCCGTGTTGGAGTGCACTGGCGGGATAGCGTCACTTCCTTTAGCTACTTGGACCCCAGGGTGAATGGTAGTGTGTGATGCCTGTTAACCCGGCGAGCATGTGGTGAAAAAAGTTACACCTAGCATGTGGTGGGGTTTGCCAAACCCCAACATATAATTACCTATAAATGCCAATTTATTAAACCAAGACTTAAGAATTAATTCGTATTTTGAAATATGGTTTATATTTAGTGTATAAAATAAAAAACAGTGTATATTTATATACTTTTATTGTATTATTTATCAGAAATACTAAAATATAACATTTACAAAAAAACAAAAAAAGGAACTTCTGAAAAAGGAACTAAAATCAACTAATTCTTTAATAAAAATATAAAATCAACTTTAAAAACTTAAAGAATATAAGATTCTCAATAACATATTTTTTTTAAAGAATTAGGTGATTTTAGTTTTAGTATTTTTGATAAATAATACAATAAAAGTATATAAATATACACTGTTTTTTATTTTATACACTAAATATAAACCATATTTCAAAATACAAATAAATTCTTAAGTATTGGTTTAATAAATTGGCATTTATAGGTAGATATATGTTAAAACTAACACGGAGCATGTGGCGGGGTATGACGCACCCCACGAACGTTTACACGCGTGTAGCTCCTGCGCCGGTTGACGCGACACTGCGGTCACGCCACTCTCCCCCCGCGGAGTACATTGGCTCCAGCTACTCGAAGCAACAAACCAATTGAGGGGCAAATTTGAAAAATACACGACTTCGCGCAAAGCATGGGCATGTCACACCCCACCACAAGCTCGCCGGGTTAAGGATCCGAGTATTTCCAGGGTGTGCGACGAGGGCGCAGAAGTGACACTTGGCGGTAGACATGCCTTGCTCAACATCACACACTTGAGCACACATCAGCCGCCCTACACCCCAATTATAAGCTATAGAAACAACAAGAAAACTAACTGGGAAAAATTCGATCAAGAAATGAAAGAATGGAAACCTGGTAATGATAGGCTAATTAGTAACACAACAGAATTAGAAAGAGAAGCAGATAGACTGGAAAAGGCCCTTAGAAAAGCCTATCTATCGGCCTGTCGGCCCAGGGAAGGGACAACCCTGGTGGAACAAAGAACTCAAGAAATTAAGAAAAAGAACCAAAAAGGCACTCAGAATTGCCCTAGGAAAGGACGATGATGAGAGCTGGAATAAGTATAGAGAAGAACGCAACAACTTCAAATACAGAAGCCGAAGAGAAAGCAGAAACGGATGGGGAGCCTTTTGTGAAGGCATCTCTGGACAACCTGAATCGGCCAGGTTAATGAGAATGCTAACAAAAGACCACACCTGTAAACTAGGAAGCCTTAAAATAGATGACACTATTATAGTGGACCCCAAAGAAATACTCAAGAAAATGATGGCCACTCACTTCCCGGATTGCATAGAGCATACAGAGGAGGAGATGAACACTCTGTCGGCAGAACGCTTTGCAGACGATGAGGCAGAGGTCAGAAAAGTAATCACAGAAGACATGGTAGTGTGGAGTATCGCCTCCTTTCAACCATGCAAGGCAGCGGGGCCAGACGGCATTTTCCCAAAGATGCTACAAGCTGCTCTAAGGTTTATAAAAGAGGATCTCCTAGCTCTATATCGAAGCAATCTATCGAAGCTATCTATAGTGGCTGGAGAAAAGTCAGGGCCGTCTTCATACCGAAACCAGGGAAGGCCACATATCAAGAGGCGAAGTCCTTTAGATGCATCAGCCTTTCCTCGTTCCTATTGAAGACACTGGAGAAGATACTAGATAGACACATAAGAGAAACCATAGGCAAAAGTAAAAGACCACTACATGACAACCAACATGCCTACATGGAAGGGAAATCCATCGAGACAGCCCTCCACAACATGGCAGTCAGAGTAGAAAGATCAATTACAAACAAGGAATATGCTTTAGCGTGCTTCTTCGATGTTGAAGGCGCTTTTGACAAAGCGTCTCCGCAATCTATAATGGAAGCGGGGGGTATCACTCCGCGCTTAAACTTTTATATTAGCCTACTGCTCGCGGCCCTCTCCAAGAGGGCCATTGTCGAGGGATATCACCGCGCCGACCGAAACGCGCGGCGTGTGCAAGCGACGAGAGCGCAGCGCGTGAACGTCACGAACGAAGCGAGTCAGTCAAGCGCCGAATGCGAAACTGCATGCACTTCGTTTTTGATACTTAATTACTAACGTACCTACCTACCTACCAAAGTTTATTGTATTTTTTGTATACATATTTACATACTTAGTTGTATCAAAGTTCGAAATATGGCACCAGTAAAGAAAAAAGCTAAAAAATACTATTTTTTTTTCACCCATCCCATAACCGACCCTTGCAAAAGTTGCTTAACCTCCGCAATCGTTGGGCCAGGCACTACCACTGCGCCATCGAGCTTCTCTAACTACTTAGAAATACTTATTATTTATGCTCTTTAAATATGCTCAGCTCACCTATTAGGTAGATTTATTTTATTTTATTATTAGTAATTTCATTGTTTATTCATGGGCATAACTTCTATGATATCAGTAACTAGCGAGTAGCAACCCCGAAATGTGTCGGTTGAGACAGAGCTATGCGACAGAAAGAGACGCCTCTCTTTCTTCTTCGTAGGTGCATATAATTTTATCCACGCAGCGTTGTGCAGTTTGAAATTGTACTTTATTGCCGTGCAGCGAGAGTAGCTTATTATTTGATGGTCCTCGCGGGGACCGACTTCTGTACGTTAGTACTATTATATATTCTGTGATGGAAGCCCTAAACAGAGAAGGTGTAACAAAGCAAATATCAGGTTGGATAACCAACATGCTACAACACAGATCCATACAAGCAGAACTAGCAGATACCAAACACACCATCAAAGCTAGAAGAGGCTTTCCCTAAGGAGGCTGTCTGTCTCCACTGCTATGGTGTATCTTAATAGATGAACTAGTAACAAAGATCACCGCTATGCACATATACATCCAAGCGTACTCGGATGACGGCCTGTTACTTGTAAGAGGCAAAGTTCTAAGCGTGGTCAGAGATATAATGAGAAGCGGAATTATGACAACATTGAGATGGTGTAGGGACAAGGGACTGAACCTTAATCCCACAAAAACTAAACTAATGTTGTTCACAAATAAAAGAAAGATTGATAGCATGATCCCAATAAACATTGAGAATGTAGAACTTGAGATAGTAAAGGAGTTTAAATACCTAGGGATAGTCCTAGACAGTACCCTAAGTTATAGAACACACATAAAAGAAACTAGCAAAAAGGCAATGACAGCTCTCATGCAGTGCAGAAGAGCCGTCGGCAGAAATTGGGGCATGAAACCCGAAGTGGTCCAATGGATCTATAGGGCAGTCATCCTACCGAGAATTCTCCACGGAGCACTTGTATGGTGGCATAAGGCACAACTAGAATACAACAGGAAAGAACTTACAAAGGTACAAAGACTAGCTAGCATCATGGCATCAGGAGCCATGAGAACAACTCCCACGGCAGCCCTAGAAATGATACTAGGCCTTAGTCCTATAGATCTTGAAATTGAAAAGAGAGCTACAGAACAATGGTTAAAGCTGAAAAGCACTAAACTATGGATAGGAAGGCACACTGATAAAGGTCACGTAGAAATAGGGAAGAAGTACGAAGAAAACCTTTCTATGATATTGGTTAATAATGACTTAATAAAATAGGAGAGGATATTCGACAAAAAGTACAGAATAAGCATCAGATCCAGAGAAGACTGGAACCTAGAACCAGACGACCTGGACAGCACTGCAGTATGCTACACTGATGGGTCAAGAAAAGAATCAACTAAGCTATCGGGAGCTGGGGTATACATAGCCAAACCCAACACTAAAAGAGCTACTTTCAATCTTAGCAGATACGCCAGCGTATTCCAGGCGGAAGTATTCGCGATACTGGAGTGTGCGCACATGATTAAAAGTGAGATAAGCAACCATAACGTAGGAAAAATAATAATATATAGCGACAGTCAAGCTGCCATCAAAGACCTTGACAAAACAGAGACTACCTCAGCCTTGGTGAAGGAATGCAAACAAAGCATTCAGGAACTTACAAACTTGGTTGAGGTGGAAATTGCCTGGGTACCTGGACACGAAAGTAACAAAGGCAATGAGGAAGCCGACGAATTGGCAAGGACAGGGGCTGATGAACCTTTCATTGGTCCTGAACCAAGACTACCAATCACACATAGAATTACTAAGAACATTATTGAAATTCGTAAGATCAAAGAAACCAACAAAAGATGGATGAAAAGAAAGGACTGCAGACAGTCTAAGATCTTCATCAAATCAGTTGATAAAAAGAAAACTAGAGAATTGCTAAAACAAAGCAGGAGAAATATAAGAACGATTGTAGGAGTACTGACAGGACACTGTCCACTAAACAGACACCTGTCAGTGATCAAACGGACAGAGGACCCCATCTGTCCACAATGCAAAGAAAGAGAAGAAACAAGCTACCACTTCATGGCAGAATGCCCGATGTACGCATCACTGCGCTGGGAGCTCTTCGGAGTGGACAAGCTTAAGGAAGAAGATCTGAAGCAGTTAACGATAAGTCAACTCAGCAGGTATTGCAAGCGCACAGGTAGGTTCGAGGGTCCGACGCCGGTGGGGTAAATGATAACCTGCCTCCCCTGCTCTTTCAGGGGATTTGGGGAAATGGGTGAAATGGTCCCGACCAAGGTGACTGATCACCCGCCCGGCTTCGCTGGCGTCCCCCCTTATAAATAATAATAATATGTAACTGTGGAGGTGGTTGTAAATAAAATTAATACAGAAACGTTATATTATTATTTGTCTTTATTTTCAACAATGTTACCTTACTTCTTTTATGAATCGAAGATGATTAAATAGCACATTAAAATTATAAAGGCGAAAGTTTGTGAGTGTTAACTTAACCGGGTCCTACCAGACCAGTTAAGATGGGATGGGATAAGTTAGTACGGAACGCTCGATGCCCGAGTCAGACTCGCACTTTTCTGGGTTTTTTTTGTTAGTAGTGCTTGTTTTTTGGGTCTTTTTGCCGTCCCCTACGCTGCACTGAAGAACGTTGCTGTACTTTCAATAATTTATTTTACATTAAAAATAGTTAAATTTAAATTTATTGTTAATGTTTTTAGAATCTGCATTAAATGGGCTTTCAGGCGGTATTTTTATAAACCAAGTTTAATACAAAAAAAAATAAAATATGAGGGTTTGTTTGGATTTCGTTACTACTAAAAATTTATTATTTTAAGTATTGCGTCATATTTTGCTACGGAACCCTAAAAAACTGGTATGGGGAATGAATTGGGCATCATCTAGTTACCCGATAACGACACCAAACTTGACTCAAAGGTTCAAACTAATCCGCCAGATATTTTTTTCTAAGCGCCGGGAGCTCTGTACCTTGACCCCCCCTCCCCCCACCTGCCACGGAGTTATAAGTGGCTACCGGGCGATTTGGGCTCAGGTGGACGTGTATAACATTCGTACCAAGTGGCATTGCTTTACTCCAAAATGTCATACTGTTCCCATAAAAAAACGGACTATAATAGGAAAAAGCAGACTTGTGTGTCATAAATCATAGAAACAAAAATCAAAGCACCTTTTGGTGACTTAGATTTATTCATAAAATCTATAATCATGTTCATTTTACAATTGGACGTACTTTAACAAAAAGGATCCAATCCACATAATGACACTTTTGAGATATTGACGTTTAAAGTTTAACCTGTAATTGTAAAGTCCAAACCCACTTTTTCCATAATAACTCAGTAAATATTGGAATGAACTAAATTCAAATTACTTGAATAAAAACAATACATTTCTCTTTTCAAAAAACGTGTAAAGGAGCATTACCTAACTACTTGTTCTTAGCATAGTTCGATTTAATTATATTTTCATCTGTCCTCATCATAATTATTATTGTGTAGTATATTTATATGTAGGTATTTATTATTATATTAATTATTTGTGTATGTGTATTTATTTATAGATAATATTATATATATGTATGTTTATAATATATATACTTATCATATATTTTTGAGGTACACACTGTCTGCCCTTCTCAATGTTTTTCCTGTCCCGGGCCTGCTGGAAGAAATTTCAATGTGAAATAAGTTGTGCCCTTGTACAATTCTTCTGCCCATTTCTTTTCCGTTTGTAATTGTGTGTGTACAGAACTAATAAATAAATAAATACATTTTTAAAAATCATATTTCACAAAAACATCAATACATAAATGTAACATTTAGATACAATTACAGGTTAAACTTTAAACGTCAATATCTCAAAAGTGTCATTATGTGGATTGGATCCTTTTTGTTAAAGTACGTTTAAAAAAATGACATTTAAATTTAAAAACGACATTTAAAAAAAAAAAAACATGAAAAATGAGCCAACCATTCTGGGCTGATTTTGCGATTTAGTAAACTCTTTTCAAGCAAATATGATTTTTCAAAAGCGATCCAAGCATTCTAGGTTGTTTTTATGATATAATATTGTGAATTATTTTCAAGTAAATAGCATTTATCAAAAATAATCCAAGCTTTCTGGATTGTTTTTCTGACTTATTTTGTGAACTCTTCTATTTCTTAAAAAGTATTCAAGCATCCTGGATCGTTTTTGTGATTTGTATTGTGAAATATTTTCTAGTACATAGCATTTATCAAAAAAGACTCATGCGTTCTGGATCGTTTTTGTTATTTATATTGTAAACTGGTCTTGTAAATAACATTTATTAAATAGGATCCATGTGTTTTGGATTGTTATTAAGATTTATCTTGTGAACTCTTTTCAAATGTCATGTCAAAAAAAGGATTCAAGCGTTATGGATTCTTTTTGATGTATTTAATCGAGATCAGTGTTTTAACTGGCTAATTTCACTATAATGGACCAAGAATATTGAATCGTTTTTGTGAAACTAAAAAATGAACCCGCTATATATGTGGGATGGTAACCTGCATCAAAAATAAGGTCAAAGAATTTTATTTTGCTTAATGTCATAATGTTGTAATGTCATAATGAGTGTAGGAAAGGGTTTTCATACAAAAATAGACTAAAACATTTTAAATATACTTCTCTGGAAAACCGTCGCATAATACTTGATCTCACTTTTTTGTATAAACTATTTAATAATAAATTAGACTGCCCAAGTTTGCTTAATAAGTTTAGATTCAATGTACCTCGTAAGACACCTAGTAGGTATAAAATTCAACCCTTAGTTCCACCTTCTCGCACCACGGTGTTGGGCTCAAGCTCATTTGTTCCCAGAGCAAGCAGACTTCTGAACTGTTTTGGAAAGTCCACAGATATTCATTCTGTAAGTCTTAACACATTTCGTAGGACTGTGTTGGAAACCATAGTCCTTGTATAGTGTAATTAAATTTGTCATAATACTTATCTTTGTTTTATATAAACTTTTAAAATAAGTAGGTATATTACTTTTTAGTTTTAAGTTTTAGATGTTACTGGTAGCAATCAACTTTGCATGCGGTGTTTGCCTTAAATTAATTGTGCATTTAGTTATAACTACGATGTATAATACTCATTAATGTAATAATGTAACAATTGCTGGTAAACCAAATAAATAAAATAAAATAAAATAAATGTTAGGAGGAAATATAGGCCCTGACGGCCATTTTGGTATATACAGCTCATATTCGACCAACTTGTGGGTTGGATCCTTTTTGCTAAAGTACGTCCAATTTATTTTAATAAATAAATAAAAATGAAAATGTGTATGAAATAGAAATACAAAATGGCATCTATTTATAAACTTGATTTAATTGGATTCTCTGTACGTACAACATAGAGGCACTATAACTTATTCTTGCTTTGGCTTGTCATCTGATGGGTTAATTACTTCTTCAGCAGCAGGGTTGCTTCGGAAATTGGGGAACTGCTCCCAAGGAGCGCTGAGCTCAAACCTGCGGAACTCCTGCGCCAGCTCCAGGGGCTCCACCACCACACGCTTTTGCTCATCGTCATAGCGCACTTCTACGTAACCACTCAACGGAAAATCTTTCCTGAAGGGGTGTCCCTCAAAACCATAATCAGTTAAGATCCTTCTGAGATCTGGATGATTGGCAAAGAACACTCCATACATATCCCAGATCTCCCTTTCGTACCAGTTGGCGGCCTTGAACACGTCGCAAGCTGAATCTACAGGGGTGAGTTCATCTGTGTAAGTTTTCACCCTTATTCTGGCATTATATCGCAGAGACAACAAATTGTATATTATTTCGAATCTATTGGGTCGTGACGGTACATCCATGCCTGCGATATCAACTAAATTAGCGAATTGCGCGCTGTGATGATCTTTCAAAAACTGCAAAACAGGAATAACTCCATCCAGGGGTATGAGGACCTCGAGTTCGTTGCCTGCAGTTAGTTGCACTTTCTGCACGTATTTAGGCATACATTCTGCTATGTATTTACCAAAGTCGATGAGATGAGCTTTTTGCAAAGGATCAACTTTAGCCACAGTAGGACGAGTCTCAACCTGAGGAACCGCCTGATCGGTTTTCGTGGCTATGCGTTGAATAAAAGGTGGTCTTGTATTGTTCAAAACTATACGACCTAAGGTTGCTCCCGCACCCAAGGTGCGCTTAAAAAATACAGACATAGTTTATTAAATAAATCTCCTTACGTAATTATTATTCGATCACAAAATTCGCCACAAAAAGCATAGGTATATTTCACTTCACATATGACAGACAATGACAATGACAATGACACATCCATCGAATTCTTACTCTATGGACAGCACAGATAAATATACTATGACAGTGACAGTCGTGACACCTTGGTTGCGTTCAGACATAGCCTTCTCTATTTTACAAGCCATGAAGTAAGCAGAACGGTAACATTGCATGTGGTCAAGCACATAGTTTAATAATATTCTTTTTGATTATTGATGATTTCTTTTTCCTATATTATCTGCGTACTAGGTGTAAATTGTGATGTAAGATTATTTCAGTCAAGATTTTATATTTATTATTATTATTTATTTGTTAGGACATTTGACCTTTTCGGGGGTCCTTTAGAACGATGAGTATTTTGATCTAGGCCTACTCTAGCAATGAGGGATTTTCCAGGCAACGTTCCTTAAAAATCTACTAGATGGCGCTGTTCATTTCCCAACAACTTTACTTGATACTATGGTATATGAATGTGCTATTCTACAGTAATAAAGAGTAAAAAACATAATTATGATTTTGACAATTTGTTTTCATTGTAATCTTTCAGTGATATTGTTGTGAATATTGAAATGTATTATTAGGTACTATGCGTAAAGACCTTGTAACTTTCTTGGACTCAATAACCGTCGACCAACGAGTCAAAACTACGGTTCTTGGACACTAGCAGCGCTATAATGTACTGTACAGTCAGCAGCACATCAAGTCCAAAACTGTCAAACTGTTTTGAACCTTAAATATTTTGTTTTTAAGTTTAATATTGATTGAGAAAATTTGACACTTTGTGGAAGCCCAGCGTGCCGTCTACTGTACACTTAAACGGTCAAGCATGGCTTTTCAAGCATGTACGTACACGTAATTACACCACCTATTTGGGGGCGTGGCCTACCTTTGATAAAGTAGCCGGCAAACATCTTGAAATCGGGTAGAGGTTGCGCAGAACACGTATTTTGGGAATGCGTAGCGGTGAAGTACGCGCGCACTATGGGTCGTTCGCAACTGCACATGGGCGAACTCATCCCCACTCCGTTGAAAGAGCGTCAAGATGTTTGCCGGAATCTAGGCCACGGTAATCACGTGATACCTACGTGCTTGATATCAAGCCGTCAAGCGGTTCGTTGTGCTACTTCATCTTCAACTCTGCATGTACGCGACTGTCAGGCATGGCTTGTCAAGCACGTACATTTTTCAGCGGGGCTACCGGCTAAAAACAATGAAGTTAATGTTAACTGTAATTTGACAGATGTGCGTGATACATTGCTGCTTCGTTTTGGCACAAATAAAAACATACCAAAGAAAAGCGTCAATGTATCACATACATCTGTCAAATTACAGTTACCATTAACTTCATTGTTTTTAGCCGGTAGACCCGCAGGTTGACAATCAAATTTTGATCATCTAGGGGCGATGCTTGACATCAAGAACGAAGTACGTATCACGTGATTACCGTGGCCTAGATTCCGGCAAACATCTTGACGCTCTTTCGACGGAGTGAGGATGAGTTCGCCCATGTTGTCAATTCCGATGGACGTAAACAACGTGCGCCATTTTGACAGATTCTAAATAATGCTACAGATTTTTAGTACGAGAACAGATCTAACGATTTAAATCTTTGCTTGAAAAGCTATGCTTGACCGTTTAAGGGTACAGTACATAGTACATTATAGCGTTGCTATTGTCCAAGAACCGTACGTAGTCTTGACTCATTGGTCGACGGTTATCGAGTGCAAGAAAGTTACAAGGCCTTCACGCATAGTAATAAATAATACATTTCAATATTCACAACAATATCGCTAAAAGATTAAAATAAGTACTTCTTGGTTTTTTACGATGGTACTCTTTATTACTATAGATAGCACATTCATATACCATAGTATCAAGCAAGGTTGTTGGGAAATGGACAGCTCCATCTAGTAGATTTTTAAGGAACGTTGCCTGGAAAGTCTCTCATTAATCTTACATCATTTCAGGGGTCCATACTTGGTCCGCTCCTTTTTGTACTGTTTATCAATGATATTGGACGGTGTTTCCATAATTGCAACTTCTTGCTCTATGCAGATGACCTCAAAATTTTCAAACCCATCAATAACATCTCGGATTGTGTTCTTATTCAAGAGGATTTAAATAGATTGTCTGATTATTGTATTAGAAATAAGTTGCAGTTAAGTCTACCCAAATGTAGCGATATAAGTTTTTCAAAGAAGAAACAAAATATTAATTTTAACTACTCCCTTTGTAACGTAGCTCTAAGTAAAGTTTCTTCTATACGTGACCTTGGTGTCACATTGGATAATAAATTGCATTTAGACATTCATGTCGAAAATATAATAAAAAAGGCTTATAGAATGTACGGATTTATTATGAGATCGTCTAAAGACTTTAAGAAATCTTATACATATTTGTATCTTTATAAAACATTAGTACGTTACCAGTTAGAATATGCCGTACCGGTATGGAATCCCTTATATAATAAGTATAACGATATGATAGAGGGTGTGCAACGCAAATACTTGAGATCCATGCATTACAGATATTATGGCTCATATCTACCGTCTGACCAACTTTTAGATAGGTATGATCTACTTACCTTGCAATCTAGACGGAAGCTTCTAGAATGTATGGTGCTTCATGGTATTATCCACAACAAGTTCGACTGTACTGAGCTGACAAACAGACTGTGTTATATTGTTCCTAGAACCACTCACATTACAGAAGTTCGTACCCGTAATAGTTGTTCGCTATTGGTAGTTGTCGTACTAATGCAGGTAAACGTTCGCCTCTGCGACGCATAACTGAAAATTATAATTCATTCTTTCTGAACGCTGACATATTTACACTCTCTGATGTGCAATTCAAGCGTTCCATCCGAAGTGTACTAAAATTAATTAATTGATTTAATTGTAAGTAAAAATTTGTTTACTGCATAGCCTAGTGTTAGTAGTTATCTTGTAAGGCTTTATAAATCCTGGTTATTTTGTTGTTTAAGTATAATGTTTATCTTTGTTGTTGCTTAGCATCCCACTGTCTTGTTAACTCTTCTGTAGTAACATGTGGTTAACGGCTTTGACTGCATATTTGTTTAAATTTCATAAGAAATATTATTTGTTATAGTTTATTAATATGCGGTTGTTAGTTGACCCAAATAAAGAGAAAAAAAAAAGAATCTGAAACATTTTATTGTATGACAGCAAACGTCAACTATTAGTACTTTGAGTGAGTTGAATCAACCAAATTTTATAACATACTACCTATGTAGTACCATTTTGGCGGGCAGTACTCCGTCATGAGGATCTTGACCTGGACTTCCACTTTTAATTTTTTTTCTTATAGTTTTCTAAATTTTGAATACTTTTTCTATACATCATACTCCTCTACAACTGCTCCTTTTTGGTATTAAAAATGTAAGGTATTTGGAAAATAAACCTACTTTCAATTTCAGTGTTGCCACCTTTTCGATATAAAAATAGTTAAATGTCATTAGTATTGGCAAAATCTAATGGTTTTTTATAAAAAATATTTAAATATGCCGCTATTTCTATTTTTCAAATTTTTGGGGTAAATCTCAAAAAGTACCCTGAAAATGGGTAATTTTTTTTTACAGGGCACTACTACTTAATGTGTTGCAGAATTCTTCGATATATGGCAACTTTCTCAAGTGTCGCAAACTGCCTCAAAATAGCCTTAACATATTTGAAAAATGTATAAAATTTACAAAATGGCCGCCACCGCGTCCGCCATATAGATTTTTCAATTGTTCATATTTTTCCTATATTAAGCAGCATATACTGCGTGCAATGACGTTTCGATTTTCTATCTCACTCGCACCCAGCCGCCGCAATAGGACTTGAAAAAAGGGCATCTCGAAAACGACTTTTTCCTCTGCCGGTTTCAGGGTTGCCAGACGTTGTCAACCAAAATACTAAAATGTCACTTGTATACAGACTATACACGAACCCTTGTACTCGGAATTTCCAAAAAGTGGTTATTTCACTTTTATGCATTTTGGGGTAAATCTCAAAAGTTACCCCGAAATGGGGTAAAAATATTCTACCAATCAATACATTGTACCTATACCTACAGCCGTTAGAACTTCAAATCGCTCCAGTGTTGCCATCTGGAAGAAAATTGATTTAAAAAATGGCGTGTTTTCGTACCTCAAACAAAATGGCCTCTACAACAGGCGCCATCTTGAATTTTCAAAAAGTTTCCCCGATTGGTAAAAATTGAGGGTAATTGTGGTGAAACGGTAAAAATATTATTCTCAAACTAAAAAACACTTCAGAGCTGTGGCCCCGCGGTTTGCGGTCCAAAAACCGTTTTTTTCAAAACTCTCCGGCGCGGCCGCCATTTAGTTTTTTTATTCTTTTAATAATTTTCTAAAGTTTAAATGTCAAAATCTACCATTTTTGAAAGTTTGAACAAAATCGGTTGGAAAATAAAAAAGTTACAAACTTCGCCACAGCCGCCATCTTGTTTTTCCCAAATGTCATAATTTTTCCCCAGTTGGATTGGGGTTTTGCACATTTCCCCCAAACATCACTATACCCTTTTCCACCTCCTTCTGGGAGAACAATCATGTCAATGAGTGAGTGAGTGAGTGGTAATCGAGCTATATATAGTATAGTTAAAATTGAAATTTTTCTTATTGTTTAATATATAAAGAACTTCAATAAAAGAACTACATTACTTTCATATTTTCAACCCCGCACGATTACTACGAAAGAAAATATCGACTTTTTAATTGAAATATTCCCATACATATAGTATGGAGACTAACCGACGCCATGACCACGAACTGACACTAACAGACGTTGCCAAACTTAAGTTCATGGCTTGTTAAATAGAGAAGGCTATGGTTCAGAACGTTCGAGCGCCGGTTGTTTGGAACGACCAAGAACTTTAAATGTAAATGTCAATACAAAGTCTTCGTTTTCCATTTGGAATACGAATTATTTAAACTTTTCTTTATTCTAAATCAAATAAAACCCGTTTTTTGAGGATCTACCATGATTAATTTAAGAATTAGACTCAAAAACATCAAAATACAAAATAATGTCAATTGACATTGACATTTTTTCTATAGACAAACGTCAGAGCGTTTTACAACCATACATTTTGATTGATTTTGATGGTTAAAAAGTTGCAACGCTCTGACGTTTGGAACGGGACGGTTGTGTCAACCGAACGTCACGCTCTAATGTTTGGAACGCCCATAGAGTACATTATTATACTAGAGATAGAGTTATCAGTCAGACCTAACGATCAACGCCATCTAACGAAATGTGACAAAAAGTGTACGATATTATAATAGGTACTAGTAGGTTTCTATAAATCTTGACTTGTAATTTTTTTGGGAGGTAACCGCTGTGTCATGAAATAAATTTAAAATAAATTTACTTTATAGCTAATCAGCTTTGACTATATAAAACTGTGAAAGACACACGATACCGCGATTCAGCACGGGATAGCGACATCTCTCGACTGTTTGACAAACGAAAAATGAGCGCCATCTATCAAATCAATCCGCAACTAAAATCTTAGGCCGCGCTCCCTTGTAGTGAGTCAAGTACTAAGTGAAAAGCCCCTGGGAACGCCGCCGTTAGAGCGTTTCGGTTGTAGTTAGGTTGCACTCGGAGCGTAGGTTTGGAACGCGCAGTTGTGGTCAGGGGGCTTACCATCAGCAAATAAGAAACCATTCAGTTCAAAAGCAGGCCGTAAAAAAGACTGCTTAAGGCCTGCTTTCATACTAACCGTTGAGATCATGGTACGAAAAAGTAAGGCCGTTCAATATAAGTCCTGCTATAAGAGCTCATAGTAAGGCCCCAGGTTGCACTCGGAATTTAGGTTTGGAACGCGCCTCAAACGTTCTGAACGCAACCATGTGGGTTTGTATATGTATATATTGTTATTTTACATTGGATTGGATAGGTAGGTAGGTAATAAAAAAACTTTTCTTTCTATCGTTCGAATCACACATTTCGGAAAAAATTCGTAATTTTCGTTCGCATCACGCAATACGCATGTGGTTCGGATGCCGTTCGCTTGATCGCGTTGATTTGTTGTGAAATTTTGAAACAGAATAATAATTATTTGTACAATTTCACCCATATGTACGTTGTTGTATTGAATACTTTCCAAGATAAAGTGGTTTACCGTCACATGGTAAGCAAATGCATCAAAGATTTTTTAATTTGCAACCTGTATACAACCTCACATTATTAATAATCTAGAAGTCTTTGGCTTTCTTACTTTATAATATATCCAGCATTTTAGAGTGTGCATGATTCTGTTTCAGTTCGAAAATTTTACTTGACTGTATTCATCAATGTTGATCAATCATGGAGCAGGAGCTAAAAGATTTGAAGTCAGTGCTAAGGTCACTGGTAGTGTCGAGCCCCACTCAGGTGGACTTGCGCTCGCTGCTCCGCGACTATCGCAGCATGATGGGGAATCACATCCCTATAGCCAGATATGGCTACAGGGATACTATGCAGTTCCTTAAAGAGCGGTGTGGTGATTGCTTTGTCGTAAGTATATTTTTGAATTCTTTGGGTCATTCATTTTTATTGGAAGAGTAAGAGGTAACACATTCAAGACATTGGCTAACCTTGTTTTGTTTTAGCTTCATGGACCTGCCAGTAATCCTATCCTAACTCTCATTGTGCCGGAGTCTTTAAAACACATTGATCAGTTTGTACAGAAACAGAAGCTTTCATCAACAGTCAAATAGTAAGTGTTACGGCTAGGGCTGCGTCCTGCCACTATTTGATTTAAGGGTTACCAGCATAAAAAATACGGGTTTTAGATTTTTACGGAAGACAAATAAAACTGCTGGTCTTTATTAGGATATTTTAGACCACAGATTATTTTACCCCCATATCTTATTTTTGCAATTGGGGGTTTCTGTATTAGCTTAGCCTGAAAAACGGGTTAAGGTGTCCTGAACTTTGAGGATCATTTGAGTCTTTTGAAAGTGAAAGTGAAAGTGAAATAAGCTTTATTCAAATAAACTTAATTATTAAGTACTTTTGAATCGTCTATATTTTTCTACCACCCGTTCCAGACTTTGCCATCAAAACTGGGGTGCGATTGCGTAAGTTAATCGTATTCATTTGACAGTTCATATAGTATTCCATCGGCTGCAATTTGTATGGGATGACATATATTATTATACAATATGAACTGTCAAATGAATACGATTGACTTTACGCAATCACCTCCGACTCCGACCAGTTATTGTGGATTCATTTTGTGCATGAATGAAATTGACGAAAATCCTTACTAATATTATAAATGCAAAAGTCTGTTTGTTTGTTTGTTACGCCTTCACATGCTAACTACTGAACCGATCATCTTGTTTTACATACATGTTGTCAGTACACAGACAGATGGATATAATACCTTTCATCATATTAATTATTATACGTGACTCGCGCGCGGCCACCGAACGAGTGAGCTCCGCGTAGAGCGGGCGGGGCGCGGGTCGAGGGGCGGTGCGGCGGCGACGGAGGCAGCCGGCCAGCGCCGATGCCGAACCGACGCACCGGTCCTCGCACTCATTCCACCTACCTACTTATGTACTCGTACATATAAAATTCATAAGTTATTAACAAAAGTCTGTCTGTTTGTTCGTGGACGTTTTTACAAAATTATATTCTAATATTTAAATCTAATAATTACAATTTATTTATTTAAGTATGTAGGTATATTTTATAGTGTATTTAAATTACAATGTTAAGGAATAATAAAACGTAAATGACAGAACAAAACTAAAATAAACTTAACTAAATTACACAATACAAAATTAAGCCGCCACAAAAATACTTATTTATTTTTATTACTCGTAAACCAAGTCAATATTTAAAAAAAGCTCATGTAAGAATTTTGATTTTCAAATTCAAACCTATTTCATTTTGCAGTAAAGGAAAAAGAAGAAGTATTCCAGGAGAAGTGTTGAAAATACAAGAAAGTTTAATTGTAAGTACATTTAGACCGCCCACACTGAGAAGCAGCACAAGACAAGAGCCAGTTACAACTAATCAGAAGCCGCTCACTGAGAGTACAGAGGAACCTAGACCGATAGTAAAAATCAGCTCATCTGGGCTACAGAGTACTGGAGTACAGAGTTTAAACAAGAGTGCAAACCTAGAATCTCGGCCGAAATTAAATATTGAAAACAATGCAGTGTTTAGCAAATCAATTGCAAACATTAATATTAGTGAGAAAGAAAATAAACATAGTAATAGTATTATTACAACGAATATTGCCGAAGAAGAGTGTTGTTCCAGCGAGGCCTTGCAAAAGTTCATGAAGAAAAGATCGCCAGTGTATAAGAGTTCATCTTGTATATACAATGATAATGAAATAGCATGCAGCGGTGAAAGAACTTCATCAAAAGACGATGATTCGGGCAGGCTGACATTATCCAGTGAGAACAATTTATTATTTTGTTTGTTTGCAAAAGTTGGAACTGTTTAAAATAAATTATAATCATGATTTAATGTTTATTTATAGGTAGCAGTAGTACCAAAGCGATTAAGTTGGAGGCTTTAAAAACTGAAATATTGGGCTTAATAGCCGACCACCCCGAAGGAGTCTTGTGCACTGACCTGATGAGGCTATATAGGTGAGTTCTGTTATTTTTATTGATTTCCCAGTATTGATTTATATAAATAGGCATAGAATAGGTTAAAAAGTTATCTTAAAACTAGTGCAATTGACACTCGAACTACCCACATTTTTTTTCTCATAAAAGCTAAACTTTTATTATACCAATATTTCTAAAACTCCTAAAAAATGCACTTTACCGGAAGTGGCTGTCCAGGCTTCCAGTGAATGCTACTGGAGGAAAATTAACCACACCAATCAATAAAAAAATCCAGCAACCAAGGATTCTTCTTTAAATCTTACCCAGTCAAAATCAACTGATAGAGTAAATCTAAATCCAGATAATCAAACAACTGATGATAACGATGATTGGCAAACTGTTCCCATCACTCGTCAATACAGAAATGCCAAAGAATCTCAACTAGCTACTACGCAGAATACATTGACTATGTCACAGAACTCAATGAATTCCTCGAGTGCTCAACCTCTACTATGGCAACGAATGCCATCTAGATCTAGCAAGTGTAGAAGAACTAGTGACTCTCCTCCGAACACTGATGTCCTCCCAACGTCAAATAGATTTGATGCGCTTCCATTAGAACCTACTAATTTACAAACAGAAACAGTAACAAAGAACTATAAACCACCTCCGATAATCATGTATGGCATAGAAGATGTGAATGAATTATCAAAGCTCATAAATTCGGCACGCAGTTCGAATGAATATAAAATTATTATTATTATTTTTATTATTAAGCTTATATATATTCCATAGCAAATGTGTTTGTGGTTACAATGGTTACAATAATATTTATTCATTCTCTGCGCACAACAGAAGCTGTAGAATAGTCATCAAAAACTTACATCCATCGACACCACTGCACGTAATCAAAGATGAAATAGAGGCCACAGGAAATGTGGTCGTAGGTGAAATAATAAATGCGAAATTTGGCGCTGAAAAAAAACCTACCTCAACTTTTTTTGCCAATCTAGCACCAGGTCCTAATAACAAGAACTTAAAAAACTTAAAATTCATATACCACCAATCAGTCATAATAGAGGATCCAAAGAAAAGAAAGACTCTAGTGCAAGGGTCTTCAACCCGCGGCCCGCGGGCCGCATGCGGCCCGCGGTTGCGTTCTTGGCGGCCCGTCATTGTATTGATTGACAAAATTAAATTCACATATTGTCTACAAATTATACCTATTTACCTACCTATTTAGTTAGAATATAATGTTTTCCTTGTGTTGCGGCCCACCGAACCAATATCAGAGTATACTATAGGCCCTTGAATTCAAAAAGGTTGAAGACCCTTGCTCTAGTGCAATGTCAGAGGTGCCAACAATATGGACACACCAAAAATTACTGCATGCGACCATATCGGTGCGTCAAATGTGGACAATCCCATAAAACATCAGACTGCCAAAAACGCGACCGCAACTCACCCTCAAATTGCGCTTTGTGCGATGGCCCTCACCCAGCTAACTATAAAGGCTGCGAGGTGTATAAAGAAATATCGGCCTGGAGAAACAAAAACTCAACAAATAAGACTATCATTGATCACAATAAACCCACCAAGTTAAATTACTCAAGAAAAGCTCCAACAAACGCCGAAAAGGAAGAAACAAATTTGGATAAAAAAAAACGTATGCAGATATAACTAAACAGACAACTCAAGAGAATAACACTTTTGAAAATCTTGCCCACAACCTAAGCCCAACCCAAGGACTAGAGCAAATTCTCTTGCAACAAAATGAAAAATTTAATACAATCCTACAACAAATGAGTACCCTAATGGACCTCATAGTCAAACTAGTCAACCAAACTGACAAAATGATGGCACTCCGGTTAGCCACCTGGAACATAAATGGTCTTGCTCCAAACCAACAAGAAGTAGAATTATTAATGTCACTACACAAGTTAGATGTATTACTTATCTCTGAAGCACACTGCACAAGTAGAACCACCGTGAAATTTTCAGACTTTCTATGCTACTTTACGTGTCATCCTGATGGAACTGCTCACGCCGGAACAGCGATAGTTGTGAGAAGATCTATAAAACATCACCGTATGCCTGATTATAGAACTGAACAGATACAGGCTACGACTATTGCCATTGAAGACAAAACTGGTAACATCAATGTTTCTGCAGTGTATTGCCCCCCAAAAAACAAAATTAGCGATACCATGTTTTCCCAATTCTTTCATACACTTGGCAATAGATTTGTGGCGGGAGGAGATTGGAATGCTAAGCACACCTTCTGGGGCTCCAGGCTTATTACTACCCGAGGCAGGAAATTAAAACTTAGTATTGACAATGATCACCTTGTTTCCATATCAACTTTCGAACTAACGTACTGGCCCAGCGACAGAATAAGATACCAGACTTATTGGATTTCTTTGTAACTAAGGGATTCTCAAAGATATACACCAAACCTGAATCGTGTTACGATGGATCATCTGATCACACGCCTGTGCTGTTAACAATTAGTACAAAAGTCATAGAGTGTACGAAACCGGATAAACTGTATAATAAATATACTGACTGGAATTCGTTTAGAGAATTCATTGAAGAGAGAATAGAAATGAAGGTAGCACTAAAAACTCCTGACAATATAGAAGATGCTGCTAAATATATCACCTCTCTCATACAACAGGCATGCTGGGCCAATACTCCTGCATCTAATTATGAGAAAGTTACAAACTATCCACTTCAAATAAAAATTTCAATTCTTGAAAAGCGAAGACTGCGCAGAGTTTGGCATCAAAGTCGACTTCAAGAGGACAAAACTAAATTCAATAGCGCATGCAATGACCTAAAAGATATGATGCAGTCCTGGAACGATGACACTCTAAAAACACAACTAGAGTCATTGACAGGAACAAGCTCAACGCACTATTCACTATGGAAGTTCATGCGGAACCGTGACAGGCCTCAAATAGCGAAACCTGCCATAAGACGTAGTGATGGCTGGGCTCGAACATCAAAAGAAAAAGCAGACATCTTCGCTGAGCATCTGGCTACCATCTTTTGTCCAAATAACACGAATGACCAAGAAACGGAAAATCAAGTTGATACTATCTTGAATCAGCACTACCAAATGTGTTTACCGCCAAAACCCGTCACAGTGAACGAAGTATGGAAAGTGGTGTCAGAACTTAAAGACAAAAAAGCACCTGGGTTCGACTTAATTACAAAAGAAGTCATCAAGCAACTGCCGAAGAAAGCTATTGTCTTTTTAACAACACTCTATAACGGTATCCTTAGAGTACAATACTTTCCGAACTTGTGGAAGGTATCCCAGATCATAATGATACACAAAGATGGCAAATCACCACACGAGGTTAGCTCATATCGACCCATTAGCCTGTTGCCAATCCTCTCAAAGATCTTTGAGAAACTTCTACTGCGTAGAATCCTTCCTATCCTAGAAGAAAACAACGTCATCCCTAGCCACCAATTCGGATTCAGACAAGCGCATTCTACTGTAGAACAAGTCCACAGAGTACACGAGCGAATAAGGAAGACTCTGGAAGAAAAGGAATACTGCTCTGCTGTGTTCCTGGATATTCAGCAAGCCTTTGACAAGGTCTGGCATAAAGGTCTCCTCTGCAAGATAAAGAGTAGCCTCCCGCACAGCTTCTACCAAATCTTCGAATCGTACATTAATGGTAGAATATTCCAAGTGAAAGAGTCAGGGGAAACATCAAAATTCTACGAGATACATGCAGGAGTTCCACAAGGCTCAGTATTGGGGCCGATACTGTATACCATTTTTACAGCTGACTTACCTGTAATGGACAAAATCACAACTGCCACATTTGCTGATGACACTGCTATTCTTGCAAGCAATAAAAACCCAGACATAGCAACCCAAACATTGCAAAAGGGGCTGGATGAAATTACAAAATGGCTTCAAAAATGGCGAATTAAAGCCAGTACCTCTAAATCAGTGCAGGTCACATACACCCTCAAAAAAGGCAATTGCCCTCCAGTACAATTGGATAATGTTACACTCCCCCATCAGGATTGTGTTAGATATCTGGGGCTACACCTGGATAGACGTCTTACCTGGAGAAAACACATAAGAAAAAAAAGAGAGGAACTAAACATCCGATATAAGCGTCTCCTGTGGCTACTAGGCCGTAACAGCAAGTTGGCATTAGACAACAAACTTAATATATAAAACAGTCCTTAAACCACAATGGACTTATGGTATCCAACTCTGGGGAAGTGCCAGCAATTCGAACATCGCATGCCTCCAACGAGCTCAAAATATGATACTCCGAACCATTAGTGAAGTGCCATGGTATATCACTAACTCTGAAATACATGAACACCTGGAAATGAGTACAGTTATGGAAGAGATTGCCAATGCAACCCAGAGATACCGGGGTAGACTGGATAGACACCCAAATGTTCTGGCATCACAGCTTTTAACTCGAAGCTATACCAAGCGCCTCAAAAGGAAAGATATCCTGTAAGGAGGAATGAAGGAGGAGATGTCTCTGCTGAGGGACACGCTCTACACCGATCGAAGACTGGAACTCATTTGCTCATAGTGGAAAGCACTGATTGCAGATTTCAAATCAGAAAAAAAAAAAAAAAATATCTCTGCGCTAAGGATCCCTTCTTGGGTGTAAGCCTCCTCCATTAGCATCCATTCTTCCCTTTTTTTTGCAGACTGTATCCAGTCTTTTCCTGCGATCTGGATAATGTTATCAGACCAACGTTGTTTGGGTAAACACCCCAGCTAAATGCGTACCAGTGGCGGTACCTCCATACAAGCCCAAAAGCCCGGCCTGCCCTAACAATAACTTGCTAACACTACACCAATGAATCGTAATTAATTACAACACAATATTATTAACAAATGTTAATTTTCAATAATCAATAACCACAAATTCAATTTTTACAACAACTGATCGATAGACAAGTCGCTAAACTGGATTACTTTCCTCAATAAACCCTCTACAATGCATTTATCTCCCTCGCACTCGTTGGCTTGCAACCGGGCTTTGCGATCTGTATATATCCGCTCTCTTCTAACATCAACAAAAGTGCTACCCGCATACATAGTACTGCTGTACGTATCTATAGATTCTATGAGAACTACACAATGCCGAGCGAAAGCGGGCTTGCCTCCGAAGTTCGCTCAGTTCGGTAGACTGCACAACGCGCTGAGCAGTGTGAAGTTGTTTCAATCTGTGACGACAGCTGTTTTGAAACAACAAGTGTTTTGCCTAAAATAGTGTTTTTGTGTTAAAAATGAGTTTAAATTTCAGTTTAATGATTGATAATGGTTTTTTGTGATGGATTAAAATGTTTATTCTCTGTGAAAGTGTCCACGAGTCGAGTCGATCCAAGAGAAATACAAAATAACTCTTTCCTTGCAGTCCGGTAATAAACCTTTTCTCAAACATGCTTGGAAATTCGATCATTATTTGGACAACCTTCTTCGTGCTAAATCGGAGTTTAGAAACGTTATCGCCGTTTGTATGGAGACCACGTGGTTGACAATCCTCTTAAAATTCTATGCAATGCACCTTCGTTCACAAAAAATGTGGAAGTGGACGAATACCTAGAGATACCATACATCAAAGACGAAATTAGCAAATCATGTGAAAACTACGTCCAACGACTTGGGAGTCATAAAAACCAACTAGCTACAGCCCTACTTGACACCAGTCAAACCATAAAGCGACTGAAGAGAACACCACTGGCCACCATTTGACTGGGGTCATTTTTATGTGGGGGACATCATGTCGTTGGATATGAAGTCCTAAAATCCCTGATTGCAACCAATATGATTATAGCCTAAAGGCTGATCGCACTGGTCTGCTTCTGACTACTGTATGAATTTATTTTTTTGTAACTGCTCAGACTGAATAATAACTTAAAATTTTGAATTTAGCTTGAACCCTATAAATTGATTAAGAAATGAGCTAATTAAATAATGATTATTATTTGTTAATCTATGTTAATCTGGAAACGATATATAAATATATCATTTCATCTGATAAAGCCAAGAATCTTATATTAATATTCTATTATAAGATTCTTGGATAAAGCTAACAAATTTTTTCACTTCACTTTCACAGTGATGTGATAGTAAATAATCTGTAGCCATTCCTAGTATAAACTAGGGAATGCAAAACCGAAGTGAAATGAAAACCGTTTTTTTTCGGTTTTCAATCCAAAACCGGTTAAAACCGGAAAAAAACTATTGGAACATGGGTAATAGTAATAGTACATTACTGCAGCGGCACGCAAGACATTCAAACCAAAAAGGTATTTTTAACTTTTAATTTTTATTTCAAATTAAAGTAAAAAATTGAAAAAAGAAGAAAGGAGCCAGTTTCTTTATTTTTTTTGGAATGTGCACATCAAGGCCTTTCATTTGATACCCATGTTGAAATTTTTTTTTTTCCAGTTTTTTGGTTTTTTATGTTTTTTTCCAGTTTTTTGGAATGTACTTATCAAGGCCTTTCATTTGATACCTAATATTAAAAAAAATTTTTTTTTTTTTTCGTTTTTTTTTCATTTTTTGGAATGGGTTCATCAAGACCTTTCATTTGATACCCATATCCCTAGGTATTAAAAAAAAGTTTTTTTTTCTTTTTTTTTTTTTTTTTTCGTTTTTTTTTCATATTTTTGGAATGTGCTCATCAAGACCTTTCATTTGATTATTAAAAAAAAAGATTTTTTTTTTTTTTTCGTTTTTTTTCATATTTTTGGAATGTACATAAGTACTCATCAAGACCTTTCATTTGATATCCATATCCCTAGGTATTAAAAAAAGTTTTTTTTTTCTTTTTTTCATATTTTTTGAATGTGCTCATCAAGACCTTTCATTTGATACCCATATACCTAATATAAAAAAAAATGGATTGTGCTCGCTCATCAAGGCCTTTCATTTGATACCCATTATTCGTGATTCATTAAAAAGTTCGCTCCATTTCTGAATTACATGTGCGTAATGAGTTTTAATAGAAACATTGCCATAACCATAACCATAACCATAAATTTTATTTTGCAAGAAACACGGTATGGTACAACGTCGATGTTATAAAATAAAAAGTTCAACATGTTTCGCTGAATATATCAGCATGCAAAAAGGCAAAATACATTATTAAAAATCATCATTATCACATTACATTAATGAATACTACTAAATAAAATAAAATAAAATCCATGCATTTTCGTGTTCATTTGATACAATAATTAATATTTAAAGTTGCTAAAAATGTCAGTAAAATTCTAATAATAAAAATGTCAATAAAATTTAAAACTATACTCAATACCACTAAAATGTCAATAAAAATTCAAATACCTAATTAAAAAATAACAATACTCCACAATAAAAATACAATCATATATCAAGCCAAGTCGTAAATATTAATATTTGCCATCAAAGAATTCTTTAATTGTATAAAAACACTTATCAATGAGCCATTTTGTCAGTTTATTTCTAAAGTAATTGAGTGGCAATTCTCTTATTTCTTTGGGAATTCGGTTAAATACTCGTATAGCCATGAATGAACAATTTACATGGTAGAGGTGACTTGAGAAATTTGGTACTAGTAGTTTTGTAGGGTCTCTCGACAAATATTTATTTTTATTACTGGCACGTTCGAACATTTCGGGATGCTTTCTGACAAAAACCCCTATTTCTAGGATATAGAGCGAAGTCAAAGTTAGCAATTTTAATTTCTTAAATAGTGGTCTACATGATTCCATGGGTCCGGCTCCACATATAGCTCTGACACATTTTTTCTGAACAATGAAAGCTTTATGGATGTCGGTGGAGTTTCCCCACAATAATAAGCCATATCTTATTAATGAGCTAACATAACCGTGATATGCTGCAATGGCAGTTTGTTCACCAGCTATTTTTTTTTTTAATAAAATTGCCGGTCAGACGCCGGCAATTTTTGTATGAAAATCCATTATTACACGTTAGTAATGGATTCTCATACTAAGATTGCCGGCGCGGTTTAGGTCAGTCCGTAAACTCCGATTTAGCACGAAGAAGGTTGTCAAAATAATGATCGAATTATGAAACTGATATACAAAATGAAAGATAAATGATGACATAGACCTAATAAGCTTCTAGCTAGCAAATTTTAACGTTCTATATTAGATATCATTCTTTTCATATACTTAAGTAAAACAAAAACAAAACAATTTTTTTTAATTGAACAATTTGCTATCTGAAGTACACATCTATTAAGTAGTCGCAATAAAGAATAAGGTTTTATTACTATCTGAAGTACATACATATCTAAAAGTAAGTATAGTCATCCAAACTACTTATATTTTGATCATGTCAACGCAGCATTACGCGATGGCGGGTGCTGCGGCGGCGTGTGGCCGCGCGGTTAACTTTTTGAATATGCAATCGTTTGTGATCTGAGGGCCTAGCCAAAGTAACATTTGCAAATCTTCGTTATCGCTTCGCTTTCGAAACATGTATGGGATTGACATAAGGTTTCGTCAACTATCGAAATTTAAAACGTCAAATCCATACATGTTTCGAAGCGAAACGATAACGATAATTTGCAAATGTTACTTTGGCTAGGGGGCAGCCCCCCTGATCGTACGCACTTAACCACCACGAAATTTCATATTAAAATGGAGCCGCGCGGTTGGCCGCCTCCATGGTTGACCACTAGTGCGTAATAGGGCTAACATCACTGTCTTCCAAACACAGTCGCTCGCTTTCGAGGCACCCATCAGCGGTCGTCTTCATAGTCGCCTACAATATTACGAATTCGCGAGTCGCGTCTTATCTTAGGTCGCCGCTCGTTGAGGGCAGGCGATAAGTGAGTAAATCCACGGGCGCCGTTTTGAACGCCGTCATTCTCCTCAATATAAAATTGTCAGGATAGGTGGCAAGAATAATGTGACTTATGCTGTTAGCCCGGCCACATACACGACGGATTCCCGATTCGGAATTCTGAACGGATAATGTATGAAATAGAGTCCATAGATTTGTATGGATTAGCTGCGTTCGGAATCACGTATGTACGGGATTGTCCGTCGCCGTCTGTTTAAACGCTACTCGTCTGGGACCTATTCTCGTCACTGCACACGGGTACAGAATTTTCTTACTCTAAAATTACGAAAATATGTCGATGGGAATGGCAGCGTTCAAAACGCCCGTGGATTTACCGTGTCGTGTCGGTGTGGTTGGTCAGGGAGCGGTACGGTCGCGAGCTGAACTTCAGCCGGTTCGGGTACACGAGCATCCTGAGCCTGGTGCTGGTGATGGAGGAGGGGCTGCGCGCGACGGCGGCGCCCGACACGGGCAACTGGCTGCTGACGGACGCGCGCGCGCCGCCGCCGCCGCGCCCGCGCGCGCGCCCCGCCCTCCGCCACCGCCCCGCGCCCGCCACGCCCGTCGACCCCGACGACGCGCTGCCCGGCATCGACTATGTGAGTATTATACCGCGATTAACAGAGTCATTTTTGCTCAAAAAAAATGTTTAAGAGCGTTAAATGGTGTTCCGCCACGGACTTCTTCGTTCTCTATTTAGTCAAATGCAGTTACTGACTCTCACATCACTTTATATTTTAGATGCATGTGTATTTGTGATGCAGTATAAGCATTTATTTAAAAGAGCATGTGATATCTATCCAAGAAATACTAGAGATCCTAATAGTTTGGTACTTCATGTAACTCCAAGAACAATGCAGTACAAAAAAAGCTGTTTGAATATGTGTACAATAATAATAATAATAATAATAAAAACGCTTTATTGCACACTAGACAAAGACATTACATAGGAGCAAACAATAAACATGTACAAGTACACAAAAGGCGGCCTTACTGCTACGTAGCAGTCTCTTCCAGGCAACCTTGAGTAGAAAAATATTAAGGGGAAGAGGAAAGAGGGGAGTGGGTGCAAAAATACTAGAAGGACAATAGATATAGATATACATAAATAAAGAGAAGAGAAAGTGTATGTATATAAAATGAAAGTTGAAAGGGAGATATCATAAAAAAGTAGTATTAGGTGGGAGAAAGGAAATGCAAATACAAATCTTTAATAAAATAACCAAAGAATTTAAGACTTTAACATTAATAATTTTAAAATACACTTGCTTTGGCTCACGTACCCTTTATGATTTAAAAGAATTTTTTGAAATCAGATTTGTTATTATGATTATTATGACATTTATTTATTATGTTGTGTATTTCTACTAATTTAGTGTGTAAACAATTTGTGTGTTTGATTGTGTGTTATTATATAATATAATGAACAATATCATAAATATTACTATTAAAATATGTAATAAGTGTTAAAAAAAATGAATTTTGCATACTTATAATTTTAGTGCTTATTATCTGTTACTAGCGACCCGCCCTTGCTTCGTTTCGGTTCCTTTCTTTTCGCTCCAAAAGTCTGTCTGTACCCGTCCCGTTCGAGTCCCGTTATCATCGGTATGAGGAACGCGCTTGAATTTATTTTCGCGCGCGTAAACTTTTTGCGATACTTTAGCTCCTAAGATATTTATTTAAACCATATAGTGTAAAGAGCTAAAATTATGTGCATGAAACGCTTATGGTAACGAATGCATTTTATTTGATAAGGATTAATGGAGGATTTTAGGATGGGAAGGATTGGGAGGTGGCTCGTGCTTATGCTGAATGTGCTCTTGGAACAGTCTTTTCATGGCTCTCAAATAATGAACTCCTTCTTAGCCTCACAAAGACTTGCTTCGTGACTTTCGCTCCTAGACTTAATTCCCAACCTGACAGCACGTTTAATATATATGCACATGAAACTTCTTGCCCCTCGTGAGCAATCCCCAGTGTACTATTTGCAATTGTTTTAAGATCCAACGTTTAAACCACGTGAAATATTTGGGTGTAGTCGTTTACAGTGTTATTGTTATGTCATGGGGCATGAGCATGATCAGTCAGTATCCTCTCGTATCAGAAAGCTGATCTTTCTTTCGTAAACTGCGTGGTAGTGCTGATAAAGGCACCTTTAAGATGGCCAACATAACTTTAGCTCAATCGATACTGAGTTATTGTAGCTCCTCGACAAAAACCAATTTCATCCCGCTGGAACGGGCTCAGCGAGCAGTGCTGAAAGTAATGGTTTTTAAACCCATCTGGTATCCAACTGTACAGCTATATGAGCTTTGGAAAGTTCTATCTGTACGTAAGCTTTTCGTTTTACATATTATCTTTCGTAAACACAAGTCTTGTAGCTTTGATCCTGAGTTAGCTTCGAATACCAGAATGTCGTAATAGAATATTTAAAGTCGAAAGTTGTTCTACCAAGCTGGCTGGACGACATTATTTATACCTTAGCGCAGTCCTATATAATAAAATTAATTATAAACTGCGTATTTACAGCTTATCTCAACGCGAGTGTAAGAAAACACACACACACATAACACACACACACACACATACTAATTTTCATTTGCATTTATAAGAAGGTTTGTTTTACATATCTCTGACTCAATGCGTGATAATCATGAGCATGGCGTAGCTGAGGGCATTATGCCTGCCAGATGGAAAGCAGCTTATATAACGCCAATACACAAAAAAGGTCCTAAGGATTGTGTTGAAAATTTCAGACCGATCTCTAAACTGTGTCAACTTGCCAAAGTACTTGAAAGGTTAGTGTACGACCAGGTTTACAATAGTTTAAAGTTAAGCTTTAGCCCTCAGCAACACGGGTTTTTGAAAAATCGTTCCACAGTGACTAACCTTGCCGTGTTCACCGACTATTTGACGGATCAAATGGATCAACCAAGGATTGGATCTTGGGCAACCAAGTTGACACGGTTTACACTGATTACGCCAAGGCGTTTGATCGTCTTGATCATAAAATGTTATTATTAAAGCTTATGAAGGTAGGCATTAGGGGGAATCTATTCAGATGGTTTTCATCGTACATTGACAAAAGGTCTCAGGCGGTAGTGCTCAGTGGATATACATCTTCGTGGTCACTCATACCCTCTGGGGTTCCTCAAGGCTCCCTGCTTGGTCCTTTGCTCTTTATTATTTTTATTCATGATATAGGTCAGTGTTTTCTTCACTCTAATTATCTCTTATTTGCAGACGACATGAAAATTTTCAAAATTGTTAATAATAACGACGATGCAGTTCAGCTCCAGGATGATCTCCGAAGGTTAGACTCATACTGTTACTTAAATAAACTAGATTTGAACGTATCCAAATGTTTTTCTATAAGTTTTACTCGTAAAATCAATCCCTTTAATAGTAGTTACAGTATCAAAAACGAAAAATTATCCATTCGTCAGGAAGCTAAAGACCTGGGAGTCATCCTTGATTCTAAACTGCTATTTAATAAACATTTTGTCAGTACTATTAATAAAGCATCTCGTTCACTAGGGTTTATTATGCGTCTGTCTAAGCCTTTTAAACGCATGAAAACCATCAAAATCCTTTATTGTGCTTATGTCCGCAGCCATCTTGAGTATGCCAGCCAGATTTGGAACCCCTGTTACGTAACATACATAAATGATATAGAGAAGATCCAGAAAAAATTTACTCGGTTCCTAAATTTCAAATTCAAAATTCCGAAAACATCTTACGAAGACCGTTGTACTAAATATCACTTGCTACCGCTTTCTGTTAGACGTAATATTGCAGATGTTACTTTTCTACTCAAGTTGATTAGAGGTTCAGTGGATTGTCCGGAACTACTTCATAAAATTCGTTTTAAAATACCTACAAGAGCACCCCGCAACGATTCATATAGACCATTTAGTATTCCTTCTATGCGCACCAACTACAGGCATAACAGTTTCCTTATTAGAGCTTGTTCCACCATTAATAACGCTGACGCCAATATTGATTTATTTTTCAACAGCATCACGACTGTTATTAAGTTATTGTTTAAAATTTAGTTTAATGTTACTATTTTACGCACCTGTCCTTTCTGGGCTACGATTACCTACTTTATGATCAATTTCCTTTGAATTCTACATGTGGTAGCTTGTCAATAGCTTTTGGTTATATATATTTGTTGTTATTTGTATGTTTATAAGCTGTTAGCTATCCATAAACTATAAATAAATAAATAAATAAATATTAAGTTCCTTCTAGATTCAACAAATTCATTTTTGTGTTTAACTGTTATAATTCTATAAGTTCGAGGTGGGTGCTCATAGCTGCGACACAGTCTTTGACTAATGTGGTTATTAACGTTAATTTGATTTTGTTAAAAATGTATAGACACAAATAAATAATTTTTGTTTTTTTTTTCAATTAATACTGTTTCCGTCTAAATACCTTTAAGTAGGTACCTACCAAATTATTTTTGACCATTTAAAAAAAAAGTTCAAATCAAATCAAAAAATCATTTATTCAGTCTAGGCTGTTACAAGCACTTGTGAATGTCAAAGAAGCTACGCCATCGGTTCGCAAACCCTGAGCGGGAGACCTTGTAACGAGAAGAACCAGCAAGAAACTCGTCAAAGGCTGCTTTTTTCTCCCTGTATATTTCATACAGAGTCGTCAACATTGAAAAATGAGCTCCACATTTAAAGTGAGGTCATTTTCCATAACAAAAGTTTGTACACAATGGGTAGGTAGGTTGAAATTAAATACCTACTACATATCGGATAGGTAATTGTGAGACTAAATAACTTTCAACTAGTTGAGAAATCAGTAATCACTATGTCTGCTACTCGAAAGTGCACCTAAGTAGGCAAAATTTACCAAAAAATACTTGAGACAAGACATAAAAAATAACAATAAAAAACGCAATTCTTACAATTCAATATGCGTTAAGATAGGTACTCAGAAGCAGACCCATTCCCACTGGCAGCACCCGTTCACGAGCATGACGCGTGGACCAGCCATCGCTTCGCTCAACCATATTTGAGGGAACGTAACGACCCGCCCCACACGACACCACCGCAGAAATGATTAAAGAGAGCATGACATACTAAAGCTACTCGCATTAAGGCGTCGTCGAGTCAAAAAGCTTACAATAAGTTTTAAGCAGTGTTGGGCGTAATTAATTACTTTTGTAATTAAATTACTAATTAGATGAAAAGTAATTGAATTACTTTAATTGAAATTACATGTAATTGGAATTAATTTAATGCAACTACATAAATCACTAGTAATTCTAATTACATTAGTTTGTAATTAAAATTACTCAATTACTTTTTATGGGGGTACATAAAAGATAAATAAAATTGAGATGTTGATCGCTTGCTGTCCTCACGCAGCATATCACAACCGTTGCTTTTAGTGCATGTGTGTGTGTGTGTGTGTGTGTGGCTTGTTACTGCACACAGGTATCCCTTCTCGCGCCTCCTCACGTGCACCTCTCCTCTCTAGGGATTTTCGATCCGGGGTCGTCGATCCGATTTTTCGAATCGTAATGGATTGTATCGGATCGCATGCCGTCAATCCGATCCTTAGGGAATCGATCCGGATCGGATGCAAATAAGTAAGGACGCAATTATTTTTTGATTTTTATGAAGTAAACCATTAAAAATAAAGTTTTTAATCTGTGGTTGACGGTGTTGGTCTTTTTGACAATTTACTAAATCTACTATTTAAGATTAGCTTAACATTACTTATTGTGAAACTGCTTGTCGACCCCAATAAATAGAAAAAACCCATGTAAAACTTGTAAACAAGTACCTTGAATGATGATGATTGATGCCGCCATGTTTAAAATGTAAACAAAGATATGATTCGTTACAAATAAACCTAAGTAAGTACCTATTTTTCGTAAACAAACCACGTTTTAATTAATACGATCCAAGCGATCCTATCTTTCAAGTTTTGTATCGATCCGGCAAAAAATCGTATGGTCTCGATCCGATCCGAAAATCGCCGGATCGTATGCCTGCCAATCCGATCTTTCAAAAGATCGGCAGGTTGATTATCTAATTAGAAACCACCAAGCGACCGGTCTCATTTGACAGATGAATGTGATACATTGCTTCTTCTTTTTGGCCTAAAAAAACATACCAAAGAAAAGTAGCAATGTTTGTCAAATGAATCCGGTCGCTAAATAGTTTCTATTTAGATAATCAGCCTGCGGATCGGCGCATCCCTACTCCTCTCTTCGTCGCACCCGTCGCATCAGTGCGTCGTTAGCAGTGGTTTTGCTACCTACCACAGAAACTACATCGTATTATTTAAAATACTACCTCAACTTTAAAAGAAATTATATAAGTAGTTAGGTAATTACAATTAACAATTACAATTACTAATTGTAATTGTTAACTGAATTACTTTTTAATAATTTCAAGTAATTTGTAACTGAAGTCGCCAATTACAATTTGTAATTGTAATTGTTAATTAGTAGTTAATTACATTTTGCCCAACACTTGTTTTAAGTAGGTAGGACAATTCCCTCAATTTTCACATAGAATAGAAAAATCTACGACCAGGCTGTTTTATCAATTAAATAATCTTTGACGGTATAGTATCCTTTTTTGAGAAGACAATTTTTTACATAAGACTTAAAGTTTTCAAATGGTAAATCCAAAATATTACTTGGAATTTTATTATAAAACTTTATACCAAGAGACCTATGAAAGAACCACGGACTTTTTCTAATCTATACTGAGGCATTACAAGTTTGTCTTTATTTCTGGTATTCCGATTGTGCCAATCACTATGTTTTGTGTTACAGCTGTAACAGAGACCTGTAAATTGTAAGCTAACAAATTAGCTATTTGCATCCTACATTTTTTCGGCAGATACATACTATCTGGAGTCAATTTAAAAGTGTTAATAAATTTATTAACGTCAAAGTATAAAATAACGTCACTGTGACGATAAATCAAATTATATAAATACAGATTTAAATCAAAAATGCGCTTATTTTGATCCCAGTTTAAGTTACTTGCATAAGGGAAAGCGCTAATTATTATTTTACATCTTGTTCAGTCTGTAATGTTAATAGAATATTAATATTTTTAAGAATGTCCCTTTTTACCCGACTGCAAAGAAAGGGTTATGTGTTTCGCGCGTATCTTGTAAGTATGTTTGTATGTATGTATGTTTGTATGTAATATTCTTTATTACCTTTCAAACGGCTGAACGGATTTCTATGATTAAGATATCGTTAGATTGGTCTTTTCAGCCCAAGTGTTCTTAAGAAGGTGGCGTTATAAAAAAACCAACATGGCGGCTGTACGGTGCTATTATACGTAGTGAAAAAAAAATTTTTTTTTAGAATACTGCAATATGGGTGTCAAATTAAAGGGCTTATTATAAGGATTTCAAAAAGGTATATCATGACCATAATATAATTATAAAAAAAACAATAAAATAAAAAAAGTAAATTATATTACGCAAATGCGAGCGGCCGCTATAAACATGTCAATGAGAAATTTATATTTTGTTTGTGTATGTTAGCCACATTCATGATGAAAAAATAGGCTATAATATCATCCCAAAATCCCTCGGGATCGAAGCCTCAGGCTATGCCGCAGGGCACGGCTAAGTTAATCAATAGATGGCGCTGTAGCCGAGTACATCGCGGTATGGTTTTGTATTCATCATCAATAGATTTCTAGTTGCATAGACCATATCAATAGATGGCGTTGTAGCCAAATACATCTCGGTATGGTTTAGCTCTCTGTAGATTATATAAGGTCTTTTGTGTTTATACTGAAAATATAAAGATAAAAAAAAAAAAAGAATCGAAGAAACGATAACGAGAAATAAGAAGAATCGATTCTCGTTTATGGTCTTTATAACAATTAACAACTTTTTTAATTGATAATTATTTTAATACGATTCGATCTAGCTAGCTAGAGTACATTCATTATTTATTATACTAGATTCCATCTAAGCATACCTAGTTTAGTTAGGACTAAGGAATAGGGTGTTTAGGAATATCTTATTACTGAATTAGTGATTAATTACATTCTCTTTGATATCGATAAATATTATTTAGAAAATTGGTAGCTTCTTGTATTGGTGTTCGGATTGAACCTTCTGCGTCTGAGTTTGATGGTTTACGCGGTAAAGGCAAGATCGAGCGACGTATGCTATCTCTAATTTTATGCTGGGCGGTGACTGTGCATAAATTGCAAGGTACAACTTTAGACCGGGCAGTTGTCGATTTGAGCAGTCACCTATTTGCTAAAGGTCAAGCTTACGTGGCTTTAAGCAGAGTCCGATCTCTCGCAGGGCTTGCTGTCAGTTGTCTTGACCATAAAAAAATCTTATTTAAACCACACGATGAAAATTCTTTTAAAGAATTAGACCGTCTACATAATTTGTAAGGAGAATATAACTAAAAAGACGTAAATAAAAAACAACTAAATTTAAAAAATTAAAAACCCGCCTGCCTAAAAAAAGACAAGTCAACAGAAAAATAAAATAGAAAAACTAAAAAACCCACATGCATCAAAAAACAAGTCAACTGAAAAGACGGAAACAAGATAATATATAAAGGCAAACTTAAAAAATATTGATGGTAGTGTTTAGATTAAAGGCAAACTTAAAAAATATTGATGGTAGTGTTTAGATTAAAGGCAAACTTAAAACATATTGATGGTAGTGTTTAGAACTTTTGTTCAACATAATAACATGCAGTCGGAGGCATAGAATTGAATGATAAGTAAAATCATTCATAATGTCACTTTCTTTATGCATTTCAATATGGGAACTGTCCCCACATAATATTACTACTGTTGTAGCGTCATCAATATGTGACTTATCAATATTTTGTACAATTTGGTTAAAACCAGGAGTACAAATATTAATAAGTTTTTTAGAGAGCTTATCTCTTAGAGCTAAACCTAGTCCCTGACCTAATTTATCTGAAAACATAATTGTTTTTGCCTCCTTTGAGTTACAAGATAATGCTGGTTTGAAAGTGCATTTACTGTAGCTACTTTGTAATGTTTCTATGCAGGATGATGAATGACAGGGGCTCTGTGTAGATTGGCTAATTTTATTAATATTAGAATCGTTATTATGAAGAACTGAAGATTCAACAATAGGTTGACTATTTACTAAAGAATCATACCGTTCCGCATTGTAATTGCAGAGTTCCACTAACTCTGTGGCAGATTTGATGTGCTCATCAATTTATTTCTGCGCAAGAGAGTACTTCTTTTGCACAAGTACAAGTGACTCATGCAACTGAATGATTTTCAATTGCAATTGTTAGTGTCCCGGTCATACATTTGCCTGCTTTCAGTTAATTTACTACTATAAATTTCCAATGAATCCAAGAGGCTAATTCGTTCTTTTCTTAAAGCAATGTTTTTAGAAAAACAATTATTTTTCCTAATTAGTTTTCCTGTTTTTTTAATTAATTTACTTATTTTAATATATTTCTTCAGTTTATTAGCACCTAAAATTTGAGGTTGAGGTGAAAAGTCACTGCATGTGGTTCTTGACTGTTCTGCCGACTGTACAGCAGGTGAAGAAATCATGAGCTCCTCAAAAAGACTCTGTGTATGGTCCACTTCTTGCAGTTGCTGCTGCTCCTTGAAGTATAATATTTGCCTGTTAGCATCGTTCAGCTCCCGTTCCAAATCAGTGATGCGGTTTAGGGCCCTCTCGTAGGTGCTGCACTGTTCATCGAAGCTGCTAACGGTGTTCTCGAGCTGGTCCCTTTGGTGTATTACTTCCATATGCTCGGAGTGCATCTGAGCCATCTCAATCTTCAGTTGAGAGTTGCGAGCAATAACTTTACTGATTTCTTCTTCACTGTCGTCTCGCTCACGTAGTAGCTGGCTGCAAGTATCCCTTGACTCCTTCAGTTCCTGCAGTGCCTGCCTCAACTTCATCTCGGTGCTTTGTGCTGCAGCCTTACGGGTCAGCATGGTGAATTTGAAAGTCCTGAAAGTTTACAATCAACAGTATCAGGAACAATTTAAAACAAATATTGATTATTTATTTATTATCAGAGAATATACTTGGATGAAAACAGAAATTAAATACTTAAGACAGGTAGGCCACAGTAATTGGGAATAATTTACTTAGATAATATTTATTTATTTTAGTACTTATTCAAATTATAACATTAGTTTAGTCCTATACTTTTAGTGAAGCCTAATAATAATGTACACAAGAATGTTATAATAGTTATTTAAAAAAACAATTAATCCAGATACTATCTGGTTATAGTAAAAGTCACTAGATGCTTAACTTAATTAATTATAGCAATAAAACATGGATAATGTTTAAAGTCAAAACAAAATAAAATATCAACAAAACTAAACAGACAGACTGACCCCAATAAATCAATAAATAAGTACTTAATACAATAGTATTCAAGTAGCAAAATGGTTACACAATATTTTGATTGTAAGGTTTAAAGCTATATTGTATTTATGAGTAGTGTAATGTTTGTAAAGGGTAAATAGTTTAGTGAATGTCTGTGACAATAGTAGTCACAATCTCAACTTTACTTCCACTTCACATCAAGTAAAGAGAAAATTAACTGTGCCAAGTCGTTTTGATGTTACTCACTTTACGTGAATTTTGTACAAGTAGTAAGGAACAGTTGGGATAAATTGAGAACCAAAATGCTACACAAGCCGTAGGTTTCTTTATGAAGGTACCTCCGTTGCTTTGCAAAATAAAATGTTTGATATCAGTCTGATTGGCTTAGTGTTGTAGTCTATGTTGTAATAATATAAATACAATTAAGGAACAAAAGTACTTCCCCGGTTTAGTGCGTAGTATTCCACAGATTTGTCCTTTTCTACGAAATATTCACCACGAAAACATTGGCGGTGGCTAGGTGAGTTCGGTCGTTATGGTAGTTCGAAAACTACCCGATGGAATTGTTTGAAAACACTTCCTTATAATATTTGAGTTTTAATAAACACTTTAAAAACAATATTACTAAAGGAAAACACTATTTGGTTAATTAAAATTAATTTTAAAATCAGCTGCTTAGATTTGACAGCTAGACCGGTTGCGTTCCGTGAATTTCTTCCGAATTTCTGAATTTTTTTTCCGTGAAGTTAAAATGGCTATAGTAAGCTATCCTTAATAACAGGGAAACAATTCATTATGTACATTATTTTGTTATAGCTCGAAAGGTTTAGGCAGCGTTTTCGATGCAAGCTCCAAGACGGCTTAATTTTTGCTGACTTCCTCAACAATTATTGTCATATTTCTATCAATTTACATAAAATCTCAACTTATTATACACCTATAACCTTCTTCAGGAATTACTTTCCGCATGAAAATCCGTTCAGTAGTTTCCGATTTTATCGCGAACAGACAGACAGACAGACAGACCGACAGACAGACAGACGCGGTGGGTGAGGGACTTTGTTTTATAATATGTAGTGATTTACATCTTTTAATACCATGTTTAATAGCAAATAAAGATTATGATTATGATTATTATTATGATCATCGATAGATGCTATTATTATCCCTGCAAATTTGTAATACGATGAACCTTGTCACATTAACATCCACGTTGACGTCATCCGCAACTAAAAATGACATGTAACAACAAAATTCTAATAGGTAATTTAATATATTAATTGAGCTGGTGTGCTCAATCAGTGTAATGTCAGATGATATCAGGTAGTATCAGGATGATGATGCAGAAAGATGTCAAAAATACACTAGAAATGATACAGTCGACCGATACTACGGAGTTACTTTATTGTACTGTGAAATTATAATAATTAAATATTGCAAGTGATTAAAGTAGGTCGCTACATTATAGTATTAGCGGCTTTGATCAAGAATATCCTAGATAACGCTTCACGAACTAAAACAGTACGCAAAAATGGCACCTCAAATAGCGTCCCACTTACAAACTTGGCGCTTATTTTGTACAAAATTACCTCTTATTTTGTACAAACTCACATTTTATATCACATTTTTTGTACAAAATAAGCCTATTTTGTACAAAAACACATCTTTTATCACTTACTTTGTGCAAAATAAGCGCCCAGTTTGTAAGTGGGACGCTATTTGAGGTGCCATTTTTGAGACTCTGACCGGACATCTAGGGTATTCTTGATCGAAGTTTAGCGGCTACTAATATACGATTACCCGTACATAAATTATTGTATTATTATTTTCAATTAGATAGGGTCTAGGTATATAAAAAATTTACAATTGTTTTTCATTTTTGTGGTTAAAAACATGGCCGCCAGGTTCATTAGCAATTTGCGGGGATAGTACAGATACACGTTGCTACTACCACTAGCTGCTGCGTTTGGTTGAAGTCAAAGAATCTGATATTTTTTAAAGAAAAACACCTGACTCGAAGGACCATGTAAGATTATGTAACAAATTAAATGAAAGACATTTAGCCTGTATAAGAATAAGTACAAGAAAGCCCGACAGTGAAATATTACGAAACGTTTATGTACTAATGTTTAATAATAGGCTAACTTATTCCATTTACGATAAGAGAAAAACATACAAACACACATAAAGTGAAAGTGAAATAAGCTTTATTCAAATAAACTTAATTATTAAGTACTTTTGAATCGTCTATATTTTCCTACCACCCGTTCCAGACTTTTTTAGCTGACAAGAAGAACGAACATACAAACATACTTACAAGATACGCGCGAAAAACATAACCCATTTCTTTGCAGTCGGGTAAAAAATAGAGTGAGCAATGATGTGATTCGTGAAAGGTGTGGTCTGAACTTCGATCAAGAATTCTTGATCGAAGAGGCAAATAGAGGTTATTATAAAAAAGGCTGGTGTACGCAGTGTCAAAAACCGCAGGGCATGTATGAAAATATTGATGGATGTGAATGAAGCGAAAGAAGTGTGCAAGGATCGTAGCAGGTTGCGATCCATAGTCTCTAGTATGTAAAAAATAAGTTTTGGCTAAGTTACAGCCCCTCCGGTCGCCCTTTTTTTGCTCACAAAAAAGATCACTATCAAGATTTTGTTAATGCTATGAAAGCTAAAATAAGGGCTTTATTATTACTGATAGTTGACTATAATGGTCATAATTCGATGTAATATCAAGATATTGTTAAATATTTTAAATCATAGAAGTTATTATTTTCTCTGTATGTGTCAAAATATCGGCAATTTCATAGGTAAAGACCTAATACTTGTACAGGACCCGGAAGTATTCCCGTCAGACTGCATGCACGTCTTGGAGAGCATCCCAGGCACGCGGCTGGAGGGGCTGAGCCCGGGCGCGCTGCTGGACGTGGTGGTGGGGGAGGTGTACTCGCCTTCGCACTTCTGGCTGCTGCGCCTCGGGCCCGACCACTTCGACGCCATGAACGACATGATGGACGATATGACGTGAGACTTTAATAATAATATAAACCTTTTATTTCCGAGCTGCACTTTTTGTATGTTACATTACAATATGATAATATATAAATCACGTCTCTCAGCTCAGTGTGCCTTTCGGCAAAGGCATCCGACCCCCTCCAGTGCTGCCTATCAGCAGCCTTGGATCTGTGGAAAAGTCTAACATCTAATTCTGGGTACACACCGGACTGACTGACGAACGGCAACAAAAGTCTTTGTTTATGCACAACGGGATAGTGCTTGGTGACGATAAGGCTGAAGCGCACTACACCCAGAAACGTCATCACTGAGGAACTCTCTCTTTTTCAATGAAAATAAGAAAGAGAGCTAATAACGTTCGTTGGCCTTCGTTGGCCCAGTATAAGTCAACGTAATCAAAAAATACGGCTACGTTTATGTTCAAGCCCCGAAAAATGAGACACAATAGATTTTCCATTGTTGTGCGGCCCGTTGATAAACTATACTCCGACTTTTAATTCGGTGCAGTGTTTTGACAGCTCGAACTGTCAGTTAGTAAAATTATGTTGCCACCTCATGTCTACTAGTGATGTGAACAAAAACCGATTGAATTGTGTTCAATTGGTTTGTTGTGGTAATTTTTTTGGCCGTTAGTTTAATTAATTTGTAGTAGTAGTTTAGTTAGTTTAATTATTGTGCTGTTTTTTTAATGCCTAATTAATAATAATATTGAAAATATATTATTCCGTAATAAGTATTGGAGATAGGTACCTACTTGGAAATAATATAAATAAAATAATCAATAAATATTTTTTCGGAATTGACTGAAAAATGATTTGACATACCGGTAAATTGGGGTGATTGCAACATGCGTGGTGAATGACAACGGCTACATTTATGAGGGGAATATATAAACGCACTTTAAAAATAATGCTATACACATTAAAATGTTTAGCTATAAAATTAATTTAATGAACTTTAAAAATAATGGTTTGCACTATAAATATGCTTAGCTTTAAAAATAATTGAATAAACCATAAAAATAATAATTTCCACTGTAAATATGCTTAACTTTAGAATTAATACTTTTCACTATACAATTCGGTGCAATTATTTTTGTAGGTATTTTAATTAAGTTGTCTATGAAATTATTACTTTAGAGTGTATATTAATTTTGTAAATTTGGTTCATGATTATTTAAGTGATAATATTATATTAAAGATCTATTATTATTTTAAAGTGCTTATGTACTATTTTATTGCTGTTTTCATCAAATTTAAAGTGCTGTTAAATACATCCCAAAAAGAATTTATTTGTTTTTTATTAAATTATTGTAGTGATTGGCTTGTTTTTCACGGGAATACAATGAATTATCAAATTATCATAATTTTTTTTTTCATATTTTCTAATAGTGTCACTTATCTACAAAAATTTAGTGTCAGTTTTCAGTTAAAATAATGCCCGTAATAAATGTCTCTATATACACATTTAAGAGTAATAGAGTTAAAAATGAGAATTATTGAATAAAACTATCGTAGAAAAATCAGTTTTTTTATTACCTTTATTTAGCATAAAACCTATAACAGAACACCTATTTTGAGATATCGAAATTGATGTGCTTTGGTCACAGCGGCGACACTCCCCAGTAGGTGTATAGGCGACACTCCCCAGCGCCGGGGACTAGTTTTGTTTCTCTCTATTTTGTGGTTTCGTGTATGTCGTTCTTACCACGCGCGACCCCCGCCACTCACACATGGCCGCAAGCACTTTTACAGCACACATGCGTAAGTGTCGGTGTTTTCGCGTAGTGTATATTTAGTTTGCTATGGTCGGGCAGGAAATACTACACGTACGGCGAGGGCAAGGAGCGCGTGCTGGCGCTGGGCGCGGTGCGCGTGGGCCACTACTGCTGCACGCTGTACGACGGCGACTGGCACCGCTCGCTCATCGTGCGCATCATAGACAGCGATACGGTCAAGGTACGGATCGAACGTCACTATTCATGCGCGCTCTATTCACTGCACGCTCTATTCTATTCTTAATAATCCCCATACTCCAGAATACTTGAAATGAAAGTTTCAGTATCTCTGCAACTCTCACAAGCGTCAACTTCGATCTACTAACTCTCTTTTTCTCTTTCATTCCGGCTACATGTCTGATTCTTTTACAATAGGGAAGTTTCCTAAGTCTCGAAAATCAACAACAATAGTATATATGAATGGAAAGATAAACAAAATACATGAATAATGGTGAAAAAATTATTCCGATATGTTGAAAAATGACGAAGTTATTAAATTTTTTACAGTTGCGTTTATTAAATTTTCTCTGACGTCACATGTACCGTCCGGCCACAGCATAAAATAGCCAGTCTGTGGCCTAGTCTAGGTTCATTTGTTCGTTTTGAACTTAACCCTAAAATACTTACGTAATTTTATTGATGTTTATTACTTACTGTTACTACTCATTTTTTACTATAAAAAAGTGAGTACAATACTAATCGCAAGAATTTTTAGTTTTGGTTTGCTTGAGTTTGTTTTTAAAGGAAAACGGCAACGAAATGTTGAAAATGTAAAAATCCATGATGGCGGCCAACTTTTTTATTTGTGGGCCGATTTCGATGCAACTTGGTTTGGGGCATTATTTTGACGAAAAAATCAAGATGGCAGCCAACATTGTTTTTGGGTTGATCGTTGATCTAGAAGACTCGGTTGAAAAAAGAAGAATAACAAAAAGTTTTCCGTCATCTTGGATTTTTGACATTTTTAACATTTCATTGGTGTTTACTTTTAAAAATAAAACCCGAAACCGGGTTTCATCGAAATCGGTCCAGAAATAAAAAAAGTTTACCGCAATCTTGAATTTTAGTACTTTTAACATTGTGTTGCTGTTTTCTTATCAAAATAGTGCCCCAAACCGAGTTTCATCGAAATTGGCATATAAACAACAAAGTTGGCCGCCATCTTGGATTTTTTTATATTTTTAACGTTGCGTTGCTGTTTTTTTGTCAAAATAGTGCTCCAAACCGAGTTTCATCGAATTCGGCCCACAAACAAATAAGTTAGCCGCCATCATGGATTTTAGATTTTTTTAACATTGCGTTGCTGTTTTCTTTTAAAAATAGTGCCCCAAACTGAATTTCATCGAAATCGGCCCAAAAATGAGTCAGTCGTTATTTTAAAAATTTTCATTTTCACAATAGGTAGGTCATCTATTGAACGCACAAAAAACTGTTACAGTCGAATAATATAAGGTTAATCTAATCTAGGGTTAAACATGACATATGTCACTCAAGGGCCTATTACAAAAAAAGAATAGCGAAAATCGAAGTCCTCATCCGTGACATTTTTAAAACCAAGGAGTAAATCGAACGACGAACATCATCCGATAAAGTTCGATTAAAGCAATTCTTTTTTTAATAGGCCTTCCGAAATCGCAGCACTGCTAGGCTGCCAGATTTCCCCAAATCATAAATTTCCCCAGATTCCAAAAAAGTAAATGTAAAGGAATAATTTCGATAGCCGTGCATGTGACAACAACCATTTATTTTATTTGACGTTACATAAAAACAAATTAGGTACAGTTTTTTCCCATAAAACCAATGACAAATTACATTAAAGGAGTTAGCAACAGTAACATCCAAAAAGTTATTAAAACCAATAAATAGTTAAGTACATGCAAAATAATTATACACAATAGAATAGAAGTGACCAACTTCAGAACGCTTGCGTTGCGATGTAAAACGATGTTGCCATACATTCTCGATTGTACTAACAACACGATTATTATTATTAATTTGACAACGACGGTGGTCCGCGGCAACTTCACTTGATAATATAAATATGGTGTGCACTTACAAACTCTGAACGATAGCGCAGCGAACAGTCACCAAAGAGTTAGATTTTTGACAATCGGTTGTCACTGAAAAGAGCCGAGCCATCCGATAGTTTGTGACTATGACATTTGGTTGTGACCAAAGAGTTGTGATATTAAAGCATATTATTCGAACCACTTCGCAGCAGATGGTTTAAAAACATGAGGAAAAAGTAGCTACCATTTTCAATGAAAGCTTTTCAAAGTGACATTTAAAAATTAACTATTTGCCTCACTAGATGGCGTTGTTAGAAAGTGAAGTGTCAAAATTGGCTTATAAAATAAACAGCCTGTAACAAAAAGGCAAGTAAGCGATCGCTAGCTGACATCTACTCTACCCAAAGAGGTACATCAGCCTGCCTACACGAGTACTCTTCGAAGCTTAGTAAAAAAATCACATTGACACATACATTTTTATCAACGCCATCTATCGAGCCTACAGTTTTTTGTCATTTTAAAAAGCCCTCATTGGCGAACACATTGCAAGCCTTTTCCCTATTTTACCAAAATCGCGGGAAAATCTCCTAAGCTGGCAGCTCTGCTGCACTAGCAAACAAAAAGCGAGCTAGGCCTTGCCGTGGAAGTTCACGGTTTCTCAGTAAAATAGGTACGCATGACGTCACACCATTAATTTTTTAACGAAAGGGAAAAGTCCTATAATTTCGTAATTTTCAGAGATATTTAAAAAAAATATTTACTGGGTTTCATTGCAAACTTTGACGTCACACCATTAATTTTTTAACGAAAGGGAAAAGTCCTATAATTTCATCATTTTCAGAGATATTTGAAAAAAATATTTACTGGGTTTTATTGCAAACTTAATGTGATGTTTTGTAAAGAAAATTAAAAAAAACGGAAACTTTCCTATTGAAGCTCTGCGTCTCGGGAATAGTCTCCTAGAATCTATCAGAATCTCTCCCAGCAAAGTCTCCTTCAAAAAGAAAGTTCATGCCTTAACCCATTTATAACGACCGATCGTTATAAAGAGCAAACCGCACTACAGCGGAGCGGCGCTGCGCGGCGCGGCACTGCAGCGGAGCGGCGCGGCCTCCTAAACGTACTATCGCGGCAGCGGAGCGGCGCGGTGCTGCTCAAATTGCCAGACGTGGCAAGATTTCATTGAAGTTGGACGCACGAACGACAAGGGAACTCTCGGTCACGCGTTCCCATATTTTATTTATTTATTTATGATGAGTCATGATTACGATGATTTATGAAATGATCACGTAAAATATCACTTTGTAAATTGATCAAAATTTGTACACTGAAATAGCAGTAGAAATAGATATGAGTAATGATTATGATGATTTATGAAATGATCACGTAAAATATCACTTTGTAAATTGATCAAAATTTGTACACTGAAATATCAGTAGAAATAGATATTTCCAAAAACCCTCTGTAGCCTGAAGCTCAATTATGAAGAATATTCGGCCGCGCCGCGCCGCGAGCTATACCGCACTAGCGGCAGAGGCGCGGCGCGGCGCGACAAAATATTCTTTCGCACCCAAGTCTGCAGCGCCGCGCCGCGCCTCTGCCGCTATAGTGCGGTTAGTATCATTGCAATCAATTGAAATATTATTATTTGGCTGCGTCGGTCCGCGCCGCGTCGCGCAGCGCCGCTCCGCTGTAGTGCGGTTTGACCTTTAGAAAGCTATGAGCTTTCTAAGAGTAAGGCATGATGTTATGTGAAATCATCCTTTTTCCCCACTGCTCAACTAAACTGCCCAACTGCGAATAGTTTAGCAGTGGGGAATCCCCAATGCTCAATAATCGAGCCGTGGGGAATCCCCAATGCTCAATAATAGAGCCGTGGGGAATCCCCAATGCTCAATAATCGAGCCGCCGGCGAAGCGCCAGAAACTACGTTTTTGTAAAATTTACTTTCAATAGAGGTCTATATTATGTTCTGAAGCCTGTGCTATTTCACTCACTATGTATTCCGCACTTAATAGCATTCGTTAATATGCAGATTAACTAGGTAAAGTGCGGTAATCTGCTACTTTATGAAAAATTTCGCAATTTAACGGACTCGACCAGTTATCTGCAGATTTATTTATTATTCGGTGAATCATCAGCTTACACAACAATATCTTTAAATTACAAAGTATAGACTTAAAAAGCTAATAATAGATTCACACGGTTAGCGTAAGTATAGCTAAATCTAATGTGAGCTTAAATCTAAATTAGCATAAATGAATCAAAAACAAAAGTTTAAGAATTGACAAAAAATAAAAAATTGACAAAAAATAACGGAATTATTCGCCATTGAAGAACTAGAGAACAAGAATAACTAGTTATTTCGCACATTAACGTATTCTGTACTTAGCGTTAACAATGGAATGAAAATAAGTTAACCTGATGTTCAGGTCCGGCACGTGGACTATGCCACGGTGGAGACGGTGAACGTGTCCGCGATGAAGCCACTGTTGCGCGAATGGGCGACGCTGCCGGCGCAGGCCGTGCGCGCGCGCCTCGGCGGCGTGTGCCCGCCCGCGCGCGGCCGCCGCTGGCCGCACGCTGCCAGCGCGCACTTCCTGCGCCTCGTGGCCGACCAGCGCCTCGTCGCTAACGTGCTCGCCACCGACACTGAGGTACCCGCCCACGTGTACATACACCACACACTACATACTGAGCGGCGCCGGCGCGTGGCCAACCAGCGCCTCGTCGCCAACGTGCTTGCCACCGACACTGAGGTACCGAGCCAACAACTCTGTCGCCATGCCACCTACCTAGCCAAATGTACCACATTTAGTCAGTACAGTCTGTTTTTATCCATTAATTGTTTTATTTGGTAAACAATCGTCACTCAAATCTCTATTAAAACCTATCGATCCAAAACCAAATGACTGCACTTTAATGAAACCCAATAACTTTGTTCCACAGGAGGACATCCTAGAAGTGTTCCTAATCAACACTCAGACCGAAGACGACGTATACATCGACAAGGAGATGGTCCGCTCGGGTCATGCGGACCCACGCACCGACCGCGCGCTTAAGGTTAGTGGGTCTGATTCGCCCGCCACCACTAACAGGACGGCTGACGTCCGCACTCTCATCTCCACCATAACCAACTACCGATCCCACGACGTTCCCGAGCATGACGACATCTCCGACGCGGTAAGCGACGTGTCAGCGTCCGCCTCGGAAGTGTTCGGTCGTTCCCCGCGCCGCTTGCGCACGTGGGAGTGTAACGACAGCGCCAGCGTCGTCACACAAGGCTCGCTGCGACTCGAGCGGCTGAAAGCGCTGCACTCTAAACTGAGAGTACTGCATCGAGCGGAAACCCCCGTCTCAGAGAGGGCCGACACTCCGGTCGGGTCCATAGACTTAGAGTCGAGACGGGACGAGACGGCGGAGCCCGAAGATTCGCCCCCAGAAACAGTAGTTTCAATTTCGAGTCGCTTGTTGAGGCGTAGGCTCGCTCTGTCCATGAAATTCCAGCGTTGATTATTTTCTTGGTTTTTTTTAGGACATTGTTATTGAATTTAAAACCTTATACGTACGAAGCAAACATCTTGAAATCGGATGGGGATTGCTCAGAACGCTGATTTTGGGTATGCGTAGCGGCGAGGTAAGCGGGTGGCGGGAGAGGGGCGCGCGCTATTGGTCGCTCCAAGTGCACATGCGTGAGCTGATCCCCACTTCGTCGAAAAAGTGGCAAGATATTTGCTTCGTACTATAAGTAGCTGTGCTGACGCGAAATCTACGAGGCGTGGTTTTCAATTGTATTTTTCTGTAACTCTATGAATAATACTAACCGGCCCCCTGATAGTGTAATTCAGTTGCTAACAATTCTCTATTGAAATTGATTAAAACTGTTTGGAATTAATGAAAATATCAAATTCAGTTGCTAACAGAGCGTTTATTCGCATTACGTCAATTTCGCATTGGTCCATTTTGCAAAACGTCCATTTAGCATTAATTGGTCATATAAATAGGAGAAGGTAAATATTGTTATCACCTCTCCAGCATGAAAAGGGTGCTTTTGGCCCGTAAAAACTCGCAGAAATATGGACTTTTGCTGCGAGCGTAAGACAAAGTGCTTTTTTAATTTCTAACACCAACTTTTGAAATATTTAAAAAGAAAGAAAAGTGAGAAGGATGAGACTTGTAAAATTAATAAGTAAGAGAAGGATAGACAGATAACTTTATTATATCGTCGAACATGGATTATAAAGAATAAAAAATAAAATACACGGATATACCAAGGAGTTTTCAATAGGTTTTAAATAGAAAAATGGGGGCTTTTCAAAATGACAAAAATCTGTAGGCGCGATAGATGGCGTTGCAGGTCTCATTGCTCACCCCAACTCTTCTCGGTTTGAGGGCTCGTTGACCCTCAATAAGTGCTTGCAATCAGTCTTAGTTAGATTAAATAAAATATTTTTTTGTTTAAGTTATGTTTAAACTATGTGTATTAGACTATTACTGTGAATAAATGAATTAATTACTAATCTTTTTGCACGGTTTGGTTGAAAACTTTGCTTGGTTTATTATATTACTTTGGATAAATAGATAAATACTTTATTGCTGACAAATGTTACAGAAAATAATAAATTTATTACTTAAAGTACTCTTGTTAAATTTCACAATTTTAGTATTCACAATACTATTTTTTTAAATAATATATTAGAAAAAAATCGCCTCACCACCAGATGCTTTTCAGTCGGGACTCGAACCCGCAACCTTTGTGATTAGGAGTCCGGCCCAATGCTCTATAGGATAGATAGAGTCTTTCTAATTACGAGTACAATAATTAATTCCTCACATTGCTTGATGAAATAATGCTGGCTTGCAGCGAAAGAGTAAGACATACTAGAAAATTTTCGATGATCCCATTAAGGCCATTAATGACTCGGCAGCTCAATTGGATAGAGTATTGGGCCGGACTCCCAAAAGTTGCGGGTTCGAGTCCCGACTGAGAAGCATCTGGTGGCGAGTCGATTTTTTTCTAGTATATTATTTTAAATTTAAGTAGGTAGGTATTGTTTCTTTTTTGATGTTAGAATTAAAATTGTGATAAAACTCTTGCGAGTAAAAAGTGAAAATGTAGTCATTCGTTAGATATGGTCGTATTTTCTAGTTCTTGTAAGACAAATTCATATTAAATTTGAAAAAGCGGCAACTAAACTCTGAATCTGAACATGTATGGTGTTTTGACATTGTTGAATAATAAAGATTAGTCTATGGCTAGCGAAAACTTATGTCAATCCCATTCATCTTTCATACAAAATACTACTACTATACTACTACAAATTCTTCTGATCAATACATTGACTTACCATGGGGATATGCAATTGCAAACTGGGAAACTAATGGCGCCACAAGCGACTGTCCTAAAATCATTTAATTGGTTGTTTAAATTGACAAATGTCATTACTGACGTGTTTTAACCAATTAAAACCACTGATAGCGGCCGGGTCGCTGCTGGCGCCATCTGCGATCAGCTTTGCGTGTGGATCCCCAATGCCTAATTATTTAATCAGTGCTATAAAAACAAGTCTAAAATGGCGGCTGTTATCATGTCTATCTATATAGCCGCCATTTTAGACTTTATACGCGGGTATTATGTTAACTGTTACTAATGTGGTTTCACTGTGGAGATCTGAGGGGGCTATGTGTTCTCATAGGAATAAGTAGGCTTTGACTTGTTTTATAATATAAGTTATGTATATAATATTAAATATTGTTATGTATGATTGCAGCTAAATTCGTGTTTCATAATTATATTAGTAATCAAATAAGAAAATAAAGCAAGTCAGTTCCTACACAATTTCTAACAATAAAACATGTTAAGATGGCGTCGGGCGTTGTCGCGATTTCGGTGTTAGACGTCGTGAAAAATACTAAAGTTAAAGATTTCTAATAATAAGTATAAAAGCTATCGATGTTAACCGCCTATTAACGAGGTAGCGAGATATAATTTAAATAATTTAATTGATCGCAATCGCTCGTAAAATCCAATCGAACAAGCTAGCCCCGAAGTCTGCGACGACCTCGCCCGACCCCCGCCCGCCCGTAGTGACCCCGCGCCCGCGGTCGTTGCAGACCTCGGAGTGCTACCTGTTCCCGCGGTTCGACGCGCTCGAGAGCGGCGCCACGCCCAACTTCTCCGACATCCACGGGTACCTGCGCGACGGCATCGCCCTCGAGTTCGTCGACGAGTACCGCCGCCACGTGCCCTCCTGCCTGCCGCCGCTGCCGCCGCCCGCCGACCCCGCCCCCGCCCCCTCGGCCGGCGAGCGCGCGGGGCGCTCGCTGCCCCTCGTGCGCCCGCCCTCACCGTCGTCGTCCTCGTCGATGGACGGCGACGATTCTCTGTCACCCGGTTCCTTATGCTCTGCTGACAGAATCCGCGCGTCCGCCCCCGAGTTCGTCCCCGCGTCGGTTCCGGCCCCCGATCCGCCGCCGGCGCCCTCGACCGCTCGCTCCGCCCCTGCTCCCGCTATACTGGAAACCTTCAACAGGATCCCCCTCATGCATCCGCCGCTGTCCACTCCCCCGCCCCTGTCCGCGCCCCCGCCGTCGCCCCAGTATTTCCGACCTCCTCGCCCGCCGCTGCATTCCTTCTCCCCGATGATGCCGATGCATCCGTACGGCGGATTTCCCCCTTTCCCGGGTCCGATGCCTTTCTATCCGCCCATGTGTTCGTCGCCGATGCCCTCCTACATGCCCGGCCCGCCCAGCTTGGTCGGCCCGAACGGTCCGCATAGTTTCCTCGGTCCTCCCCTCCGTCCGCCGGTTCCCCAAGGTCCCGGAAATTACCCCCGTCCGAGCCCGATGGCCGATACGCTGCGGAACGATCCCCTTCCTCACCCCTCCGACCCGTCGGCCGGGACGCCCCGCCCGCGGCCGGCCGACGCGTCGCCGCCGCCGGTAGGAGGAGTGACGCTTTCGGTTTCGGAGTGCGAAATCTTCAAGTTGTTAAGCAGTGTCAACCCTGAAGTGGCTCAAAGATACGTGTCGGATGCGATATCTCGCGCGATTCGCGAAACCTCGCCGGGCGAGACATCGAGGGGCGTGACGTCGCCGAATGTGACGTCGACGATCGGCACGTCGGCGGGCGTGACGTCAACGGGCGTAAGGACGGCGACGGCCAGAGTGCAGGTGTCGTCGCTGAATCCCTTGGCGGCGGAATTCCGGCTGGTGGCGGCGGGCACGCAGACGGAGCCCGTGATGATGCCCTTCAAGTACACCCCCCTCCCGCCCGGCATGCGCCCGCCCCCCGGCTTTGGCGGCTAACCGACTGAATTAAACCACCGAATTTGTGCATATTGCATTTGTGATCGTACGGTAATCTCGCTACCTCATAATCATAAGGCAGTTCCTAGAATAAGACGTTATCGCCGGTATTACCACGCATCGCATCGACCCGAAACCGACGGACGCCATCTCTGTGTAGAGATAGTTCGGGCCTTACAAATAAACACGGCATAAGTATTCACTTTTCTTATGATGAAAACAAATTACTGAACGGCTATGCCTTAGAAATTAATATTAAAACAGTAACGCAACTAGGTATTTACGTAAATGTCCAAATCGTCGCATCACACGGACCGATGCCACAAGACATACATATGAATAAGCAGGCTTCGCAATGCATTTGTTACTAGTCATTATAACACGGCACAGTGCGGCACAATAGGGCTTTAAGTATGAAATTTCCCATTTTTCTCACACACTGAGACCCTCATATAACTCGCGCCACTAGAGAAAGGAATCTAAAATGGCAGCAATATGGGGCAGCAGTTATCGTGCTGTCTCAGTCATACAACTAAAACCAAATGATAAACCGCGTGAGATGGCACGGCACGATAATTGCCGCCATTTTAGATTCCGCTCTTTAATAGCGCGGGTTATCTATGATGTTAAAGATGCTTCAGTTGATTGATTGTGATTATTTCTAATTATAATAGTAACGGCTAACTATCAGCAATAAATATATTTTTGATTTTCTTTCCTTAATGTTAAAAAGTACCTTAAAAGTGATTCCTTTTTTGTTAGTTGTATATAACTTATTTTTGGTGGCTGGTGCTAATTTTTTTACTTAATGTATGTGGCATTAGTGAACGACACAAATGTTAGCTACATTTGTGTTGTGCCTTAAAGTTTTAGAATATTAACGTTCATGGTTAATTTTTTTATTAAAAAATGTGAGTAAGGATAATGCAACTTCTTTAAAATTCTCCATTCAAAACTACAATTTCATACTTAAACCAGGGCTGTGTCACTCCGCGTGTGATTATGAAGCGCCTGGCATCCTCACCGCGGACCAATTGCATACGTCAGAAAAGATAAGAGCTACGCGTTAGAAAGAGAAGCAACTACTAGGTGATAATGTAGGGAAGGGAGCTATGTGCGATCTGAATTGCATTTTATTGCGTCGGAGCAAGAGTCGCTATTTATTTAAATGATTTTGCGGAGTGCAACTTCTGTACAGTACTATTATCTATTCAGTGCTTAAATCCCTAATATTAGTAGAGATACATACCAATATCGATATAGCGGCTTAGTTGCGATACTGCTTTTACTAATATATTTACTGAGCCGAGACTATGCTGAACCTAATATCTGTTTATTTGTAAGGGGAGTTTGATGTTTTTGTTTTTATAATATTCTTTGATTAGTTTGTAAGTTTAATTTGACATTGTTATGGCGTTTCTTTGACACTTGTACATTGACGAAAACCAATCTTATTAGTTTATAGTGTTCTTTGTAGTTTTTTTTTTATATTTTTGTCAACATTTGTAAGATATATATTAACATATATCGGAAAATATTTTTTTTTGTTTCTTATTATTAAAAAATAAGTACATTACCTATGTGATTGTTGTGTACCTACTTGAGTACAAAATAGCAATGGAAATCGATTGAGTAAAACATAAATAAACATGCATTTGAGCATACGATAAAGACTAAGATTAAGAAATCAGAACTGGTTTCTATATGTTATAGAATAGATAATTAAATTGATAAGACTACTTACATGCTGGAGAAATCTATCCATTTATTAAACTTTTTCATCGCTGTCGTTTTCACATGATTTATGATTCTGTGATAAATGTTAGTGCCACACTGGAGAAGTGTAAAACTTGAATAAATTTTTGATAATTAACTTTGTATTTTGATTTAAACTTCCAAGAAATTATGTATATAAGTAAATATGATAGAATTTTTAGATTTTAGCATTCACAATGCTATTTTTATATATTAAGTTACTTAATATAACTGAAAAAATATTAGAAAAAATCGACTCACCCGTAGCAGCTCGGACAGGACTCGAACCCGCACCCTTAGGATTGGGCATTAACTATTTTTCTAATATTTTTTCAGTTATATTAAGTCACTTAAAAAGTATGATAGTTTTTTTTGCGTTTTCGTTTTACAAAACAAAAACAATACATTTAACCTTTTACTTGCACCATAGTTTTTTTTACTAAACGCACGGCAGTGTGCCAGCCATGTTCGGGAAAGAACGCCAGTCATTAAATCTCAAATAACATTTTACTTGCAGGAAAGTTTTTAAAAGACGCTGTCGGCCGTACGGCAATACAGGTTTTACCTATTCCACTCCTTTTTAAAATTAAGAATGAATATAGTAGCTTAACAACGTTAGCAACCCTAGTAAGTGAGTCCGGCTCCGGATGGTCAATTTTCGAAGACGGGACGCCGCTGCCATGGCCGGCGGGAGTGGAAGGAGGCTTATATATAATATATAAGGCACGCAGTGTGCTTTATTGCCTTGCCGCGAGAGTAGCTTATTATTTTTAAATTTGAGATTTTTGCATTCACAATGCTATTTTTACACAATTCTAAATAATATACTAGAAAAAATACTGACTTATTATTTGATTGTCTTCGCGCGGATGGGCTTCTGTTAGTAACAAAGAGGTTTTATGGCGCTGAAATTCATATAGGTAGGTACCTACATTTTTGTAATAAATAAATGTGTAACGAATATTTATTATTATCAATCAAATTATTCATAACCGTGTGAACGACTTTTCACTAAATTTCAACTTAAAATTAAGTTGCTCATTTATTAACGTTCTTTCGCTTGATCCATGTAAGCAGGGGCTTTAAGTTATTTGCCACATGAGGTAGTGATTATTTCCTCTGTGGTGTGGCCATGAGTCAGTGAGGTAGTGATTATTTCCTCTGTGGCCATGAGTCTGAAATTATTAATATCATAGATTAAAAAGTATCGTATTCCATCGGATGCAAAGTACTTATAATTTCCTTGGCTGCAATTTGTATGGGATGACATTATGAATTATGATACATTATGAACTGTCAAATGAATACTATTGACTTGAACCTAGAACAAAGCAGTAGGTAGGTTGTGACTAGGTATTAAAAAAAAAAGAAAAACAAAAAAAAAACGCCGATCAGAGATGGCGCTTCGAAATGAGTTGGCATTAAAAACGCGAGAGGGCTCTCTATCCCCTATTTTATTTATCTTACTCTATGATCAAAACACATAAGTAATAATGTCAAATAACATTGATATTTTTTCTATAGAAAAACGTCACAGCGTTTTACAACCACCGATTTACAAGCTTGACCATAAAGAGTTGAAATTAAATGAAATGGAACAAAAAAATTTCAGTACTAAATATAGTCAGTGTTGCCGAACTATTTGTGATTTTGACGTATTTACATAGAAAGTGGCGCCCTCAATTTTTGTCAACACTATGGTCAAGCTGTAGATGCTTAAAAAGTTGCACGCTCTAATGTTTGGAACGCCGCCCAACGCCGCCGTTAGAGCGTTTTGTTCCAGTAATATATAAGTTAGTCTATGGTTTTTTTGCACTCGGAGCGGACTCCCTATAACGATCAAGCATTTCTTGTCAAGCACGTACACAAACCTACCATTTGGGGGCGTGGCCTACTTTTGATTGGCCACGGTGGTCTTTCTATTCTGTGGTGCTTGTCAAGCATCGGGTTGCGTTCAGAACGTTTGAGCGTCGGTTGTTTGGTTGTTTTTTAACTCGCTCTAAGGTTTGGAACGACCAAGAACTTTAAATGTCAATGTCAATACAAATTCTTCATTTTCCATTTGGAATACGAATAATTTAAACTTTTCTTTATACTAAATCAAATAAAATCCGTTTTTTGAGGATCTACCATGATTATTTTAAGAATTAGACATAAAAACATCAAAATACAAAATCACATTGACATTTGACAAATGACATTGAACATCAAATGACATTGACATTTTTTCTTTAGACAAACGTCAGAGCGTTTTACAACCATCATTTTTGATGGTTGTTTGGTTGCAACGCTCTGACGTTTGGAACGACACGGTTGTGTCAACCGAATGTCACGCTCAAATGTTTGGAACGCCCTTAGTGCGTTCGGTTGTGGTTAGGTTGCACTCGGAGTGTAGGTTTGGAACGCGCCTCAGACCCTTAGAGCGCGGTTGTTTGGTTGTTTTTTTACTTACTCTAAGGTTTGGAACGACCAAGAACTTTAAATGTCAATACAAAGTCTTCATTTTCCATTTGGAATACGAATAATTTAAACTTTTCTTTATTCTATATCAAATAAAATCCGTTTTTGACAAGGGTCTGACATGCTTTGATAGAGCAAGATCGTCTTATTGAGATTCCTATAGGAGGAAATAGACAAGAGTGTCATGTTTTCTCTCTATCACCGACCGGACTTTTTTTCATGGTTGGGTTATAGGCAGAATTCAACTAAGCAAAACAAACAAGTGGGGTTATTATCAAGAGTGCCAAAGAAATTAAAGGTTTTGTGGATTACTACCTAATTGATACCCAAGATTTATTATAAATCGTATGTGTTGTGCTTGTGTCTAGAATACAAAATGGTGGGGTGTTAGATATTTGGCTGCAAAAGCAACAATCAAAGAAAATAAGCGGGTGTTACATTTCATGCGTAAGTACACTGTTTTCAATATTTTGATCACGTTTTTCTTTCTCAAATCTCACAGGAACCAAGTTTCTGAGCTAAATCATTAGTTATATCATGAAATACCTGATAAATTGGAAAAATCTAAAAATTATTTCTAAAAATAACCTCGTAAACATTTGACATGCAAACCGGTAAAATTGCGCACATCTACGTAATAGTAGAAGTCAGCTTAGCTTTGACGTCCACTAAAATCAGTAGGTTTATAATTCGATTTCCGGATGCCTACTATATAGAAAATATTCCCCAAAAATTACCCCATAATTCAGGGAATTTCTAGCGATTTCATTTTTGCAGATTTCCAAAGGAAGATAAAACTCGTGAAAAATGGATAGAAGCAAATGGAAAAAAGAATTGGGTGCCACACACGAATTAGTTCAAAACATTTTGAAAAAAATTGTTTCCGAAAAACAGAAAAACTAATGTTAATAAAAAAAGTTCTGTATTCCAACGTTTAATAAAGACTTTACCTGTTTTAATTTAAAGTTTATCTTTTTATTCCATTAACCACACAATCTCAATATACTACCCCAGCTAGTTTACTATATCTCTTTTTTTAGCAGGGCAGTTGTGTGTACTCCCGTCCCGACTGCAATGACGATTGTTATTTAACTTTAGTTCGATGAGCAGGGAAGACGTGTTTTTATTTTTCTTAATACCATTTATAATTATACTGAGTTTTTGCATGCTGGAAATGGCGAATTGCCTAAACATTTTATTTATATCTCTGCTGTACCACAATTACTGCGAATAAAGTTTATTTCCATTTCTATTCTATGTATACGTATGTTACCGTTAAAATACGGAATCCGTTAATCTGCAGATTATCTGGTCGAGTCAGTTAAGAGGATTGTCAACCACGTGGTCTCCATACAAACGGCGATAACGTTTCCCACCCTCTAAACCTTAACCTACAGTAATTAATTTTTGGTATTTTTTTGAAATGCCTAAATACTAGGGCTGTACGTTTTGATTTTTTAAATATTTATAATAGATTTCGAAATATTTGCATTTTAGTGATTTCATACAAACACAGAAGTGCCAATATTTTCAAATCTACAATGAATATTTTAAAAATCAAAACGTACAGCCCTAGTTTTTAGGCATTTCAAAAACATACCAAAAATTCATTGCTGTAGGTTAGGTTTAGAGGGTGGGAAACGTTATCGCCGTTTGTATGGAGACCACGTGGTTGACAATCCTCTTAAAGCACAGAATACATAATAGTACCGAAATTTTTCTTAAAGTAGACGATTTCCGTGCTTTAACTAGTAATCTGCACATTAACGGATGCTACCCCGTTAAGGGTACTTTTTCTGATCATGGCAACCCCATATTTTGACGTCATAATATATCTATCCCTTACACCCGGTCGCTCGGTAGCGCATCTACCCCTTTTAATATACTATATCTATGGTTTTTGATGATCTACCATGATTATTTTAAGAATTAGACTCAAAAACATCAAAATACAAAATAATGTCAATTGACATTGACATTTTTTCTATAGACAAACGTCAGAGCGTTTTCCAACCAGCGATTTTGATGGTTAAAAAGTTGCAACGCTATAACGTTTGGAACGGGATGGTTGTATCAACCGAACGTCACGCTCTAATGTTTGGAACGCCCACCGCCCCGTTAAAGCGTTTGGTTGTGGTTAGGTTGCACTCGGGGCGTAGGTTTGGATCGCGCCTTCGCTCCTAGACGATCAAAATGTGATTGAGGCTGGCCACATACATCTATGCCACATACAGACGTAATCCCGAATCGGAATCACGTACGTACGTGATTCCGTACGTACCACCACACACAGACGTTTTTTTTCGTTCGGAATCACGGCTCAGTCAGACGCTAACCTTTGATGAGGAAACATTGAGCGAAGATGAATTATTTTTCTAAATATATACAAAAACTACATAATTATAGACTATTTATTATTTATATTACGCACAGGGGTATTCTATTGCTATTTTGGAAACTAGAACTACATAATAACTAAGCAAAATAATAAAGGGTGTGCCAAAAGGCTGGTATCCAGAGCTGTAATAAAAAAGTTGTACGTGTTTGTATACGTCACTCACACATAGGCCGTGCGTGTGTGCGCATTCCGTACGGAATAAAAACGGTTGTGTGTGGCGACTAATACAAAATATATGGTAGTAGCTTGCTACAATTATTAATCTGTGATGGTAGTCTTGCGTTCGGAATGCATTTTTTCCGTGCGAGATTCCGAACGCACGGGCTCTCATGTGGAATAACGTACGGAATGTTAACGCTTGTGTGTGGCAGGCCCATAGATTTTGTATGCAATTGCTGCGTTCGGAATTCCGAATCGGGATTCCGTTTCGAGATTCCGTTACGTGATTACGTCTGTGTGTGGCCGGCCTGACAAGCAGAAATATTTACGTGCTTGACGGGAAATGCTCATAGATATAGTATGAAATGTTTGACCGTTCGGAACGCAACCCAGCTGTCAGTCGGCCATTATAAAAAAAATGTTATCAAACATGGCGTGTTGGTGAAAAGCGTCATGGGAATGGTTTTGTTTATTAGGTCAACGTTTTTATAGACAATATTACTGTCCCTCTAATATGTGGTCACTTACAGAAGGGCGGAGTATCAATGTCAACGTTCGGAAAAGGTAACGGGCGTCATGGAGTGTATGTGTATATAGCTGTGATTGTGGGATGCTGGTGTATAGTGATGAACTTGGTGATGATAGGAGGTGCCGAGGCGAAGGCGCTCGGCGATAGGCGAGTGCGAGGGTGATATGCAAGCGGCCCCGGCGCGCTACGTGTCTGTGAGCGAGCTGTACTCGACGGACGAAGTGGAGCTGCTGTTGGACGAGATCCGTGAGCTGGAGCCCACTAGTTGCCGCGGGGAAGACGTGCAGGTACACCCCACCTCCACCCTGAGCCTCATTTAACACTCGTAATGTCTGAATAGCAGCATTATGGTAATGACTCCATTTATTTAATGACTTGTAACCTCATTTGTGGTGGCTTTGAATCTTTTATGATTATCAGGTCATCATATGAATTGCAAATGTAGTGTTTTGCTTCCTGTGTTTATATATATATGCATTAACAAACATAATTTAAGTCATTACTTGAATGCTATCTGTATGAACTTATAGAAGACAGAATCCCTTACCCATTCTTTAGAAAAATAAAATTATAAGTGGTTTTATGACAATCTTAATATTATTGACATCATGTACAACCAGCCTTTCCACTGTTAGGGTGTAGTGAACCATAAGATTGCTAGGTACTATAATTCATGAATAATATATAAAGTGGGGAGTGTGACCTAATTTGGTTTAATTTGAAGGGAACTTTGGAAGTTATGTTGTGAAACTCCTTTGTTAGCTATGGCAATCAATAATTTTGTGGATTTTTGAAGTCCTAATAATGTAAGAGGAATGTTTCCTAGATTTAAAATAATAATAAGTTGTCTTTTATAATTAAAGTGTGATTCATTGTTAAAAGCATTAAATGAATCTGTAGCTGTGTAGCTTATTTTCTCTACAATCACAATATTTGTTATTCATGTAGTTTGTCAAGATGTTCTTAATGTTTCATTGTTTTTTTATAGATATTTATGGTTTACTTGTAGTACCCTCCAGGTACTCGGCAGATTCGCACTATTTTAAAGAGTATGAAAACTACTAGTTTTAGAAAAGTGTGTCACCACTTCCGGTAATTACGTCACCAACACCCCACCCCAGCTTACTTGGTCACTGGTCTTGTGATCGTACCTCATTCTTTTTTGGTGCGCGGCAGTGTTCGCACGTCTCACTCACCACGCCAAAGTGTTGTATATCTATCTAAAGTCTACTTATTTATTTAATCGTATGATAATAATATGAAATAGGCGAGGGTAAATTTAAATGTCAAAATTTTTACTAAATGTCATAAGATGATTATAAATTAATTTATAAATCAATGTCCAGGTCTCGGAGCCAAATGATGAAATCAGGTGGTAGCTCATCCATATCAGTAGTAGGCCCCGGATACGCACGAATAGGACATCGCTGCACGATGTGATCCATAGTCTGAGCTTCCTCTCCGCAGTCGCAGATTGGGCTATCAGACCATCCCCATTTGTGCCGACAGGCGTTGCAACGACCGTGCCCTGTTTTTAATCGGTTGAGACGGCACCACAGTTTACGCGGCAGATTAAAGCCCTTGGGTTTAGATGTGGGGTCAGTTGTCTGGGCATGGGTGTCATCCGTCACTGCCTCGCTCCACTCTCTTTTCCAGAGGTCGTTGGTAATGAAGTGTCTAAGCGATTTGGCAGATGCATATGGAGGGTGCCTTGATTTTAGTCTGTGCGGCGGTGGGCAGATAAATTCCTTATGGACTGGTAGTGCAACCTGGGATTCGATCTTATCAGACTCTCTCTTTAGGGCATGCATTCGTCGCAAACGAGGTGGGGCTATATGGCTGAGGGCTGGGAGCCAATGCAACGGTGTAGATTTTACGGTTCCAGAAACACACCGCATCGTCTCGTTCAACTTGGTGTCCACTTTATTTGTGTGCGCGCTTTCAAGCCAGACCGGACAGCAGTACTCTGCAGCTGAGTACACCAGGGCCAAGCCGGTCGTACGGAGGCAGTCAGCGGAAGCTCCCCAAGTTGTACCGCATAGTTTGTGAAGTATGTTGTTGCGAGTTGATAGTTTTTGGCCCAGCTTAGTAAGATGTTCCTTGTATGTGAGCGATCTGTCCAAAGTTACCCCGAGGTACTTGGGAAATGGGTTGAACCGGAGTTTTTCACCGTTGAAATGTATTGCGGGTTGGTAACTAGCTAGGCCGTTATTAAGGTGAAAGCATGATACCTCGGTCTTGCTAGTACTGGGGATCAGACGCCAGGAATCGAAGTACTCAGAGAGCTTAGCAAGGTCTGTGGTAAGTATCTCCTCGCCAGTTTTCAAAGATTTGCTTTGGGCCACAAGTGCGATGTCATCCGCGTATATGAATTTAGTAGCTGAGGTTTCGGGTAGATCGTGGATGTAAAGGTTAAACAGCTTTGGAGCTAGCACAGATCCTTGAGGTAGTCCGTTGTTCAGTTTACGTCTGCGACTTTTAGCGTTGCCCAGATATACCTCGAATTCCCTCTCGCTCAGCATACTTGTTATGAGATCGACAATTTCCTTACTGGGGATTATGGACAGCAGTTTTTTGACAAGGCCATGCTTCCACACAGTGTCATACGCCGCAGTCAGATCTATGAAAACCGCTGTCGATTTCAGCTTTTTCTGGTATCCAGTTTCGATGTAGGTGGAAAGCGCTAGCACCTGATCGGTACAGTTTCTGCCTTGTCGGAAGCCCGCCTGCTCGACAGGAGTCGCTGAGTCTATAAGTGGTTCAATTCGGGTAAGTAGCATTCGTTCTAGTAGCTTGAAGGTACAGCTCAATAGTGCTATTGGACGATAGTTTTCAGGTTGGTGTTCGGATTTACCTGGCTTTAGAATAGCAATCACTTTGGCTAATTTGAACTGCCTTGGAAGTCTGTTGTGCGTGAGGATGTAATTAAAGAAGGTCGTGAGCCACTTCACCGCCAGTGGACCCATATGCCGGAGGAATTCATTATAAATATTATCCGGGCCTGCAGCTTTGTTATTTTTTAGTACTTGTATAGCCCCTAATGTTTCCCCGACAGTAAAGGGCCGAGACAATTCTTGACCTGTTGGACAATCTCGCTTTAGCTTAGTGAGTTCCTTTTTGACTTGCTTTGTGAACGTTGCGTTTCTTTTATACAGTCTACTAAAAAAGTATTTTATACGAATTTAAAATACAACGAAAAGAAAAATTATTATCATGAAGAAAGTTCGGTTCAACTTTTACAAGGTTAGTGAAACTTTACTTTATAATGAGTGTCTATGCTAGGGGTTAACCGTGAGTTAACACAAATAGCATAATTTTGCCTAAAGGTTATCTGTGAGCTAAAACAATGGTTAACATAAACTATTAATAATTAATATCTATCTAAAATACCGCCTAGGGGTTGACTGCGGGTCAACACAATATGGGGTTTACTTAAACACCGCGACACATGCGCGGTGGGGCTCCTGTTTTGCTTTATCCTTGCTCGGGGTTAACCGTGAGTTAACACATGTAGCAAATTTTGCCTAGTTACCGCCTAGGGGTTGACTGCGGGTCAACGCGTGGCGTGTAAACACTGATCTGTTTGACAGATTTTGATTAGGCACTTGTGCCTTCATGTACGACTAACGGCTATTTTGAGTACTCCGATTTAGAGGAGCTTGTCTTACTTCATTTCCAACCGAACCAGTTACAAAAACATTTTAGCTGTAACTGCATCCCCGACACTCGAACAACTTTCGCAAATGGCTCCATCTCCTCAGGTAGATAGAGCTAGATCCATAGCTGCAAAGAGCTATTAATGACGCACCTGCGTTTATAGAGGGTATTGAAGCTAACCTCGCTAATCTTTAAATTATAATCAAGATTTCTGTTGTCATGCCAGAGTCTGACCTAGCCAACAACAACTGGGCATTGACATTTCCGTGTAAAGCTAGGCGATGACCGCCTTAATAAAAAGCGAGCAATGTAACTGTCATTAAATGTCGCCTCTTCAGCGACCTCCATTGTAAAATATATAATGCCTAACCTGGATAAATCAGTTTAGCAAGAATCGCAAGTTATCCAAGATTTATAGAAAAGTCTAACTTTTCGGTACCAGGTTGTTCGATAAAACTAAAGCTAAAGCCAGCAAAAGTCGGGGTTACAATCCAAAGCCACAAATATAATGTGAACGCATCGACTCACTTCAGGCCGTGCCATAAATAGCAACCAGGTCAACTGCGCCAGCCACTGCCTAATTCTCGCTCGGCGAAAAAGGGGGGGCGAGGAGGCGTCCAGGGACCGCTAGAAAGCCGCTACAACAACCGGAGCAGCCAGAGGCTTACTCGAGCAACTCTACAGCCTCCGCCATCGCAGCGTCGATAGAGTGCATCCAAGGCCCCACACATCATCCTAAATAAGGTACATACTGGTTGCATTTAATACTTTAATACTGGCTTATTTGAAATAGCCAATATTAATAGTAAAGGTTGCACTAAAATGGGGTTTTGCCCTTTGCTGATAAAGTTACCAAATGTTTATATATGATTTTATTATATTTACATATTATATGAAATCTTATATGATTAGAATTGGGGGGAGCCATTCAAAAATGTTAACTGGGTAAAGATCAGTTTCTTTATATTTTGTCTTTTACTTAGTAATTTTAATAATGACAAAATAATGTTTAATTTAAAGCATCTGACCAGTTTATTACTTTAGATTAGTTTAAACTAAGCAGTACAACTTTACTTATCATCTTAAACATCAATTTAAGATGGAAAATTATCAAACTGCAGATAAACTGCTGACTGATAAGCTGGTAACAACACATATAATCTGTAACATTGATTGGACATAAGCTTATTTATTTATTTGTCCCTGTAAGTATCAAAAAATAATGAGATTATTAAACATTAGTTTTGGGATTTTAGCATTTTTACAATGCAATTTTTGCTAGTTATTATTTAAAAATAAAAGTTTTTATGATTTAATTTATCTTAATACAAGTTCTTACTTTGACAGTCTAGCATGCCATCGGGCTTTCAATAGGTTCGTGTCCTAGTAAGATAAACTTCCCTAAGAGGTAAGTGTTAATTTAGAAAACATTTTATGTATTCGTATGGTATTGTATTAAGTTTAAGTATGAAAAAGGCTTTAACTTTCTAATAAATTATGCTTTGTTGAGTGTCTTAGAGCCTACATTATGCAGATGTGCAAGTTCTTAGACTTTGATGTTAATATCAATACATGACCCTATATCTACTGATTAAAAACTAAATTGCATAATTATATTAGATTTGATACCTACCTACGTACGTAGGTATCATCTCTTAAAGAAATTCAAATTACAATGTAAAGAAATTCTCAAATATTTTTGGGACATTACAGCTGTTTGCCCAGCTACAAAGTATTATTGTAGTCAATGGCTACACACAAAAGTTTAAGATAGACAAAGTTTTTTACTTTGCAATGTCATACTGAAATAGTGATCATGATACCGTAATAAATATCCCTGAGATAATATAAAAATATATATTCTGGTGGTTACAAAACATTTTCATAATTTTCAATATAATAATTGTAAGACCATTACCATTCAAATTTTCACATAACTAGCAATTTCAGCTGTCTTTTTGCCACCAAAAATATTTGCCAAAATCTATTCTAATTGTTTAGTATTGTTAGGCTTAAATAATACAACATCCATTAATTTTATGGTTAATTTAATCTTATTGGGTGCATTGCCCTCATCTTAATAATGAATCTACGATAATTTGGCAGTGGTGCCACAACCGTAATCATATGGTTAGCATACATGTCGTATCCGTACATAAAAACGATGAAAAGTCGCGGAGCTGATTAATAATATGGAGAACTAAACAGAGACACAAAGTGTTCATTATCTGAGCTTGCATTTTCTCAAATAACCACAATATTCATTGAGGTTTCAAATTAGGTTGATTTCTTTGCGTCCCACACCGCGGCCAAATTGTAGATAAAGTACCTACATGTCATGGAAACAAGATCAAAATATATTATACATACTATATATAGCTCGATTACCACTGACTGACTGATTGACATGATTGTTCTCCCAGAAGGAGGTAGAAAAGGGTATAGTGATGTTTGGGAAAAATGTGCAGAATCTCAATCGAACTGGGGGAAAATTATGACATTTGGGAAAAACAAGATGGCGGCTGTGGCGAAGTTTGTAACTTTTTTGTTTTCCAACCGATTTTGCTCAAACTTACAAGAGTGGTAATACTTGACATTTTAACTTTAGAAAAATATTAAAAAAACAAAAAAACAAAATGGCGGCCGCGCCGGAGAGTTTTGAAAAAAACGGTTTTTGGACCCCAAACCGCGGGGCCACAGCTCAAAAGTGTTATTTAGTTTGAGAATATTTTTTTTACCGTTTCACCACAATTACCCTCAATTTTTACCAATCGGGGAAACTTTTTAAAAATTCAAGATGGCGCCTGTTGTAGAGGCCATTTTGTTTGAGGTACGAAAACACGCCATTTTTTAAGTCAATTTTCTTCCAGATGGCAACACTGGAGCGATTTGAGGTTCATAGAACGGCTGCAGGTATAGGTACAATGTATTGATTGGTAGAATATTTTTACCCCATTTCGGGGTAACTTTTGAGATTTACCCCAAAATTCAAAAAAGTGAAATAACCACTTTTTGGAAATTCCGAGTATGAGGGTTCGTGTATAGTCTGTATACAAGTGACATTTTGGTATTTTGGTTGACAACGTCTGGCAACCCTGAAACCTGCAGAGGAAAAAGACATTTTCGAGATGCCCTTTTTTCAAGTCCTATTGCGGCGGCTGGGTGCGAGTGAGATAGAAAATCGAAACGTCATTGCACGCAGTATATGCTGCTTAATATAGGAAAAATATGAACAATCGAAAAATCAATATGGCGGACGCGGTGGCGGCCATTTTGTAAATTTTATACATTTTTCAAATATTTTAAGGCTATTTTGAGGCAGTTTACGACACTTGAGAAAGTTGCCATGTATTGACGAATTATGCAACACATCAAGTAGTAGTGCCCTGTAAAAAAAAATTACCCATTTTCAGGGTACTTTTTGAGATTTACCCCAAAAATGTGAAAAATAGAAATAGCGGCATTTTTAAATAATTTTTATCAAGAACCATTAGATTTTGCCAATACTAATGACATTTGACTATTTTTACATCGAAAAGATGGCAACACTGGAATTCAAAGTGAGGTAATTTCCAGGTAAAGCCACATTTTTATTACCAAAAAGGAGTAATTTTAGATGGGTACAATGTAGAGAAAAAGTATTGAGAATTTAGAAAACTATAAGAAAAAAAAATAAAAATGGAAGTCCAGGTCAAGATCCTCATGACGGAGTACTGCCTGCCAAAATGGTACTACATAGGTAAATGGTGCTCAAACTAAAGTTGTAGAGGACTCCAAGCAGATCCTGAAGCGCGAAAAAAAAATTCAAAATGGCGGAAAAACAAAATGGCCGCCATACAGAATTACAAAAAAACCCAGCATATAGTCGATTTTCTTCCAGATGGAAACACTGGAGCGTTTTGAGGTTCATAGAACGGCTGTAGGTATAGGAACAATGTATCATTGATAGAATATTTTTACCCCATTTCAGGGTAACCTTTTGAGATTTACCCCAAAATGCAAAAAATATAAATAAATACTTGTTGCCATGTATTGACGAATTATGCAACATATCAAGTAGTAGTGCTCTGAAAAAAAAATACCTATTTTCAGGGTACTTTTCGAGATTTACCCCAAAAATGTAAAAAAATAGAAATAGCGGCATTTTTAAATATTTTTTAACAAAAACCATTAGATTTTGCCAATACTAATGACATTTGACTATTTTATTATCGAAAAGATGGCAACACTGAAATTGAAAGTAGGTTTATTTTTCAAGTAGGTACCTACCTTACATTTTTAATACTAAAAAGGAGCATTTGTAGATGGGTACAGTGTAGAGAAAAAGTATTTAGAATTTAGACAACTATTAGACAAAAATTAAAAGTGGAGGTCCAGGTCAAGATGCTCATGACGGAGTACTGCCCGCCAAAATGGTACTACATAGGTAGATGGTGCTCAAACTAAAGTTGAAGAGGACTCTAAGCAGATTCTGAAGCGCAAAAAAAATTCAAAATGGCGGAAAAACAAAATGGCCGCCATACAGAATTACAGAAAACCCACCATACAGTCGATTTTCTTCCAGATGGAAACACTGGAGCGTTTTGAGTTTCATAGAACGGCTGTAGGTATAGGTACAGTGTATTGATTGGTAGAATATTTTTACCCCATTTCAGGGTAACTTTTGAGATTTACCCCAAAATGCAAAAAAACCACTTGTTGCCATGTATTGACGAATTATGCATAATATCAAGTAGTAGTGCCCTGTAAAAAAAATTACCCATTTTCAGGGTACTTTTCGAGATTTACCCCAAAAATTTGTAAAATAGAAATAGCGGCATTTTTTATATTTTGTATCTAAAACCATTAGATTCTGCTAATACTAATAACATTTGACTATTTTTATATCGAAAAGATGGTAACACTGAAATTGAAAGTAGGATTATTTTCCAAGTACCGCCACATTTTTATTACCAAAAAGGAGAATTTGTAGAGGGGTACAATGTATGGAAAATGTATTTACAATTTAGAAACCTATCAGAAAAAAAATTGAAGTCCAGGTCAAGATCCTCATGACGGGGTAGTGCCCGCCAAAATGGTTCTACATAGGTAGATGGTGCTCAAACTAAAGTTGTAGAGTACTCTAAGCAGATCCTAATGGAAGGAAAAAACTTTCAAAATGGCGGAAAACCAAAATGGCCGCCATACAAAATTACTGAAAACCCGCAGGAAAATAAACGCTAAATCGTAAGACCCTATTGCTAAAAATAAAACGGATCCTTTCATCCCGCCTGCAATAACGAATCAATGAGCTCCGCTTGCGGACTCGGAAAGGCGGCATAGAACCACCACCACCGAAGTCCTCTAAATCAGTTACATACAAACGACAGATGCCCGATTAGGTAGTTTTGAGGAACAGCACGAAGGAACCCAAGCATAAAGCTAGGTGCGCTTTATGTGATAACACGGGCTATTAGATTACTGCCTGTGGCAGGTTTACAAAATTACAGAAAACCCAGCATTAATTATAGCTCGGTTACCACTCACTCACTGACGGATTGACATAATTGTTTTCGCAGAAGGAGGTGGAAAAGAGGGGTATTATGTATGAAAAAAGTATTAGGATTTAAAAAACTCCAGAAAAAATATTAAAAATTAATGTCCAGGTTAAGATCCGTGAAAAACGTGAAGGTTCCCGATCCTAAGTGGGTACCCACCCTTACACCCAGCTTGCTAAAAATAAAAGGGCGCCCAAATTGTTTCATCCCGCCTGTAATGACAATTGACAAATCAATGCGCTCCGCTTGCGGGATTGGATAGGCGGCATAGAACCACAACCACCGAAGTGCTTCAAATCAGTTACATACAAACGACCGATTTCGCCCGATAAGGTTTTGACGAAGGATTTGACGATCAACACGAAGATAAAACCCAAGCAACAAGCTAAGTGCGTTTTTGTGATGACACGGGCCATCAGATTACCTTCTGCCTGTGACAAGTTCAAAAGAGAAGACGTTAACCAACGCTGGGAGTGGATCTGCAAGCGGAAAATACGTTAATGATGCTTGAAAGCTACTCATTATCGAGATAGATGCAAGTCGAAGGTCGGGGTGCTCAACTTGCAGAGGTAGTCACCATAAGTTACTTCACCGTGATGTCTGAATGGAGACGGAGACCGAATAGAAGAAAGACCCAGAGACTACCGCGACTACCGGAAACATCTGGTCGGCAAGTTCCAAACGAGTCTTTTTGAAAGTGCTTCCCGCAACCGTCCAGGAGCCTGAAGGCAACTTTAACACGTCGTGTGCTCTGCTTGATGAAGGGTTCACCGTGTCACTTGTAGAGAGCAGTGTAGCCAACGTGGTAGGAGCCAGAGGTTGAAGCGTCGAGTTGGCGTTTAAGGGTGCGGTGGGCGGCTGTAACAACCTGGCAAGATCGTCACTCTGACGCTTATTATGACAGACACAGGATCCTTCAACCTTGAACGAGTTCGTACGGTGAAGAACTTCACGCTTCGAAGACACAATTATAGGCATATGCATATGACATTTGACTATTTTTATATGAACTGATGGCAACACTGGAATTGAAAGTAATGTTTATATTATATTCCAGGTACCGCAACATTTTTATTACCAAAAAGGAACAGTTGTAGAGGGCTATTGTGTAGGAAAAAAGTATTCAAGATTTAGAAAACTCTCAGAAAAAAATATTAAAAGTGGAAGTCCAGGTTAAGCTACTCATGACGGGGAACTGTCCGCCAAAATGGTACTACTCAAACGAAAGCTGTAGAAGATTCTAAAATATAAATAATAGCGGAAAAACAAAATGGCCGCGATACAAACTGAAAACCACGAAGCCACCCGCAAGAAAATAAACGCTAAATCGTTAGACCCCTCTTGCTAAAATAAAACGGATCGTTCCATCCCGCCTGCAATAATGAATCAATGAGCTCCGCTTGCGGACTTGGAAGGGCGGCATAGAACCACCACCACCGAAGTCCTCTAAATCAGTTACATACAAACGACAGATGCCCGATTAGGTAGTTTTGAGGAACAGCACGAAGGAACCCAAGCATAAAGCTAGGTGCGCTTTATGTGATAACACGGGCTATTAGATTACTGCCTGTGGCAGGTTTACAAAATTACAGAAAACCCAGCATTAATTAATATAATATATAATATAATAATATAATATAATAATCTTTATTTCACCTTTTTACAAAAAAAATTTAGTACAGTTTTATTTATCCTACTTATTCTAATTACAGAAAATTATAGCTCGGTTACCAGGTACCACTCACTCACTGACTGATTGACATAATTGTTTTCGCAGAAGGAGGTGGAAAAGAGGGGTATTATGTATGAAAAAAGTATTAGGATTTAAAAAACTCCAGAAAAAATATTAAAAATTAATGTCCAGGTTAAGATCCGTGAAAAACGTGAAGGTTCCCGATCCTAAGTAGGTACCCACCCTTACACCCCGCTTGCTAAAAATAAAAGGGCGCCCAAATTGTTTCATCCCGCCTGTAATGACAATTGACAAATCAATGCGCTCCGCTTGCGGGATTGGATAGGCGGCATAGAACCACAACCACCGAAGTGCTTCAAATCAGTTACATACAAACGACCGATTTCGCCCGATAAGGTTTTGACGAAGGATTTGACGATCAACACGAAGATAAAACCCAAGCAACAAGCTAAGTGCGTTTTTGTGATGACACGGGCCATCAGATTACCTTCTGCCTGTGACAAGTTCAAAAGAGAAGACGTTAACAAACGCTGGGAGTGGATCTGCAAGCGGAAAATACGTTAATGATGCTTGAAAGCTACTCATTATCGAGATAGATGCAAGTCGAAGGTCGGGGTGCTCAACTTGCAGAGGTAGTCACCATAAGTTACTTCACCGTGATGTCTGAATGGAGACGGAGACCGAATAGAAGAAAGACCCAGAGACTACCGCGACTACCGGAAACATCTGGTCGGCAAGTTCCAAACGAGTCTTTTTGAAAGTGCTTCCCGCAACCGTCCAGGAGCCTGAAGGCAACTTTAACACGTCGTGTGCTCTGCTTGATGAAGGGTTCACCGTGTCACTTGTAGAGAGCAGTGTAGCCAACGTGGTAGGAGCCAGAGGTTGAAGCGTCGAGTTGGCGTTTAAGGGTGCGGTGGGCGGCTGTAACAACCTGGCAAGATCGTCACTCTGACGCTTATTATGACAGATACAGGATCCTTCAACCTTGAACGAGTTCGTACGGTGAAGAACTTCACGCTTCGAAGAAACAATTATAGGCATATCCATATGACATTTGACTATTTTTATATGAACTGTTGGCAACACTGGAATTGAAAGTTTGGAAAAGAATGGAAGTCCAGGTTAAGATCCGTGAAAAACGTGGAAGTTCCCGATCCTAAGTGGGTACCCACCCTTACTCCCCGCTCACTAGAAATAAAACGCCGCCCAAATCGTTTCATCCCGCCTGTAATGACAAATCAATGCACTCCGCCTGCGGAATCGGATAATGGCATAAAACCACAGCCACCGAAGTCCTTCAAATCAGTTACATACAATACAAACGACCGATCTCGCCCGATAAGGTAGATTTGACGAACAACACGAAGATAAAACCCAAGCAACAACACGGGCCATCAGATTACCTACTGCCTGTGACAAGTTCAATAGAGAAGATGTTAACCAACGCTGGGAGTGGATCTTCAAGCGCAAAATACGCTTATGATTCTTGAAAGCTACTCATCCTATTGATGGCAACATGATTTCTTAGTACGACCACCTCGATCGACAGACAATCCTCAATTCCTCATAGGCCAAGGTTATTGTCATTTGAATATAAGCCGAGAAATAAAAGAAGGCAGGAAGGATGAGCCTGTTGCCTCTCTCACTGAACTTAGTTGGATTGTGCATGGAGTTTCGTCGTCAATTTCGAGGAAGATTATTCCCAAGTTTGCTTGTCACTACAGTCCGAAGAAGAGGATGAACTTCACCTCTTATTAGAGAATTTTTTAGACTTGTTAGCATAGGCATCAGGAATTCTAAGCTATCTAGATATTCTCCAGAAGAATGACGAGCACTTTGCATTCACAATACTAAGTCGAAGAAAATCGAAGGCTCTGGGAGTCTGCTTTGCTGTGGAGGAACGATGACATCAAGTTTCCCAACCCAACAACAAGAGAAACGCCGAAAATAGATTACGCTTGATTGAGAAGATAATGGATTTTGATCCGAGCTTCGCAGTAGACTACACGAAGCAGATGCATAACATGTTGGAAAAAGATTATGCCAAGAAAACTGCTCAGGCATCAGTTGGTCGAGTCTGGTATCATTTACCTACATTTTGCCGTTAGAAATATCAACAAACTTGGAAAACTTAAGACTTGTTTTTGATGCGAAAGCCGAAACTCAAGAAGTGTCTCTGAATAACTGACAAGCCCAGATCTGTTGAATTCATTAGTTGATGTCCTGGTTAGGTTCCGAAAAAGAAAAGATAGATACCAGTCCCCACTGCTGGGGCACAGGCCTTCCTTATGGGTGGTAAGGAGGATGAGGCATAACCCACCACGCGGGCCCAATGCGGATTGGTGGGTGTTAACGACTGCAAATGCAGCCGGGACCAACGGCTTAACGTGCCTTCCGAAGCACGGAGGAGCTCGAGATAACAAATTTTTGGTCAACCAACCCATGACCGACCCTTGCGAACGTTGCTTAACTTCCGCAATCGCTGGGCCAGGCGCTAAGCCACTGCGCCACCGAGCTCCACCTTCCTGATTAATTAAAAGATATTGCTGCAGGAAGTTTGGCGATCTACGTTCAAATGGGATGATCAAATCGTTAAGAAGATGAACAAAGATTGGTATTGATGGGTTCAGAAGCTTGAGACTTGCAAATTATTGTCAGTACCCAGATGCTATGGTTTCTTACAGATGACTTGATTTAGATTACACATTTTCGTTGATGCCTCTCAGCAAGCATTATGCCACTTTCGCTAACTGACTAGAGATGAAGATGTGGCCTTTGTAGCTGGGAAATAAAACGATTCCTAAGCTGGAGCTGCAGGTTGCTTTAATAGGAGTCCGATTAGGTCACACCATGAATGGTGCAAGCAAGAACAGAAACTCGAAATTCTCGCAAAACGATTATTCTGGACAAATTCACAAACAGTTTGGAAATGGATTAATAAGAAATATAAAGCCACGAAAACAGAACTCCTTATTAGTTTGTTTATGATTTAAATACTTAAACTCCAAAACCGCTTCGAAGATTATTAGCACTCCCTGATTTAATTCGATTTGATGTTTCACATAGTAGTTTTATATTCGTTCTCTATGATTTTAATATCAGCCAGCAAAGTTTTTAGAAAGATTAATAGAGCATTGATTTTTTCTACGCATCACCACACCGCCCTGAAACTTGCAGACAAAAGGCAATGTGATTTATCGGATGGCAATATGGCTATTCGACAATTTGCAGTCCAACTCTTCAAAGTCCACCACTTACAGTCCAACAGAGCGAAGCCCGCGGGCTGCTTCAGCAGCCCGCGCACCAGGGCGAAATACTAGTTATACATATATAAGGTGGTACCGTTTTAACTGTGAAAACTTTAAGGGGTTGTCAGGTGACGTGTTTAGAACACAATAAAAATAATAAAAAAAATCTAAAAATTATTTTATTTTTTTATTTTTTTAATAATTTTTTTATTTTATTTATCATCGTCGTCGATTCTTCCGATATTTAACCTAAAAACCACAAAATAATGATAAATACGAACAATAATTAAATAAAAGATTACTATGGTGTATTCCCTTGTTTTACTCACGCATTAAGCCATCCATACGCGGCCGCCGCGCCGCGCCGCGGCGCCGCGCCGGGAAGACAAACAGCTGACGATATGATGTACCACTGTACCTACCTCACTACGCTATACGCACACGAACCTCCTAAAAACTGGCTTTCCTACAAACGAATGTTGTTGCCTACGCCATATGATTCTACTATGCCTACGCTTTTTAAAGGAAGTATCACTAAGTTCGATGACCTTTGATAAACTCGAACTTAATTTAATAGGTAGTAAAAAACGTGACTACCTAAGTACCTACCTACCTAATAATCTCTATTACTTTAAATTGGTAAGTGTACTTACATGACCCCGAATTGACCCCGAACAGCTGGTGGATTTTGTTTACACTGCACACCACACCACATACACAAGAAGGTGATAAGCTTCCCATCACACTTGATAAGCTTTGGACTTTCGAACTAATGTACTTAATAAAAACAGTCAATCTTTTACATAAAATAACTAAAACAGGTTAGGTACCTACTTATGGGTGAAATGGTTCCAATCAAGATGACTGATCTGGTCACCCACCCGGCTTCGCTGGCGTCCCCCCTTCTAAATAATAATAGGTAGGTACCTACTTGTTATTATTTTATTATTACATTAATTTGACGTATTTAAAAGTTCATCACCTATTAACAAGTATCTACAGAACTGCTGACCCGATCACCACCTCTCTCAATGCACAAGTACGCAGTAGGTACTCACAAACACAACAAGATAAGAGAACACACGGAAACAGACTGCCTGCAGCAGAGCAGAAAAAATTAGAAGTGCGTGCGGGCGGAGAGAGAAGAGAGAGAGACGGCAGCCCCGCCCCGCGCCGCCGCCGCAGATTTTGATTTAAAGTTTAGTTGTGTCGTCGTACGTGACCGTGACGTGCGTGACCTGTCGCACGCGCCGCCGCCGGACGCTTTGTCGTGATATTTCACGCATTTTGCCGATCTTTTAATGTCATGTCACAGAATAACGTGACATGACATTAAAAGTTAACATTAAAAGTCTATGAAATGTCGTAACTCGTAACACAAAGTGATGTGATGTGTGTGTGTGACTGTATTGTACCTACCTACATTATGAATCAGTCTGATAGTTGTCATTAAATTTACGAGTTACGAGTAGGTAGGTATTTAGTCTTTTTGTGTGATTATCTTGCATCGATTCTTTTGTGGACAAGTAAAAGGATTTCCAGTACAGGTATACTGACTGGTCATGAAATAATGGACATCAATGAACTTTAGAGTATGAGTGCATTGTGTTGTGATGTGATAGTGAAAGAGTCAGATACGATGTGTGAAGCGAGACCAATGGGGTTTCGTTCTAATTCTAATGAGAATTGAACTCGTCCTCATAGGTAAGTAAGTAATTTACTACACGTTATAGGATAAAAACCTTAAATTGATGTTATCAAAGGTCATTGAACTTACTTGTTAGACTAGAAATGTAATGGAAAGCGGGATCATGTAATTACAATTACTAATTTAAAGTGACCGTTCATTATAACTAACATTACTACTACCTACTTTAATAAAGTTGAGTTCATCAAAGGTCATCGAACTTACTGATAAGTACCTACCTTAAATAAGAGCGTAGGTAACATTCGTTTGCTAGGAAAGCCATGTATAAAGTAGTAGAATTAGTGGCATATTTCGTAAATTCTATGGCGTACCTATGTACGATACGTGTGCGTATAATCGTCTCAGCTGTTTGGGTTGATGACCGCGTGCGGCCCGCGCGCCGCGCGCGCGTGCCTTGTGGATGGATGGCGCGATGCGTAGTAAAACAAGATAATACCATAGTTATTCGATTATTGTTGTGTTTATTATTGTTTTGTGGTTGTTTAGGTTTAATAACGGAAGAATCGACGAAGATAATAATTATAATAAAAAAAAATAAAAAAAATAAAAAAATAGAAAATAATTTTCTGATTTTTTTTATTATTTTTATTGTGTTCTAAACACATCACCTGACCACCCCTTTAAGTTTTCACAGTTAAAACGGTACCACCTTATATATTTCTTCCTCCGTTTATCTATTTCACCTACTCACGATAGTAACAAAAATTAAATAAGACCATGCTTGCGTCATTTTATTTTTTCCTACGTGGCCATCTCAACTCTGGCTCCTTCTAAAATATGTTTTAGTCTAAAACATATTTTAGTTAAGCAACTAAGTATATGTTCATTTTAAAACCTGAAATAAACTTAATATTTTCAATACAAGCACCATCAGTAGCTTAGCTTTACAAACCACACAGTCTGCGCGCGGCCTTCATGCAGAAGGCAATACTAGCGGCGCGGCGGCCGCAGATAGAGCTGATGATGGCCTCACTTTCAGCGAGCTTTAACTTTGGAAATAAATTTTTTTTTAGGCAAAACTTGATCCATATCATAATTCAGTTCAAGATGTAATTCTTTTTTTAAGTGATCAATTTGATAAATGTTTGTTAAGCACTTATCATGCCCCTATTAGGAACTGACGGAAACAGAACTTGATTGGAGCTGATGAAAACGTAAAACGCTTACAAAATAGTTTACAAAAGAACTCTTAGACCAAAATATTGGGATATATAATATAATAGATTTTAAATTGGTATTAAAATCTATACTTAGGTAGGTAAATCTAACTGAATGCCTACCGCAGACACCTACTTTTTATTTTGTGCCAACAAAATAAGACTTAAGTGTTCTTTAGAACCCAAGAAGTCCAAAATACTTTTCATTAAAACTATAAATATTTATAAACTAAACATCGAAAAATTCACTGCCATTTTAGATATTATTAAATTAAAACCTCAGCTCCAGGTCGTGAACAATATCATTGTTATATACTCTCTTACCTATTTCCCTTTTTTTGATGACCATAAAAATATATGTACGGCTGTAATGCTACAGGGCTATTGGTCAGTGACCAGGGACACAAGGCCGAATAACAGGAATAATCTCATACCTATGTAGTATATTATTTAACATACATTATCTCTTATTTACTCATAAAAACCTTACAGAGACGCCCGCCACGTCGGTCGGTCGCAATCAATTTGATCGGTAGATCAAGCAAAGGTTGTCCGACGAGCGTCGGATTGACACATCAGTCCTCAATTTTTAACTAGTTTTCAGTGCTCATGGCCGGCGATAAGCAGCCACGTTTGCCATCACGCTTCTGCGGGTCTCTATAGAATAGAGAGACACCATCGGAGGAACAGCAGACTGGACGGACAGGTCTTATGTATTTGTTCGATTTTATAATTGACAAATTTTGGGAAATAATATTTTTTATTTCTAATAATAATTTTATAATAATAATCAATTCACTATTATTTTTTCAAATACCAAATCACTGGCATTATTTTAATTTTGAGATAATTAATAATTATCAACATTATGATCAAATAATAACGCTTTCAATTGATTACATTATATTCTAAGAATCTATTGTTTAGCAAAACTTCTCTTATATCTCTAAACATCTACAAGTAAACCATAAATAATTATATATTTATTTATATCTGAGTATGAAGCGACGAAATATAATATAAGATCAAACGAACTTCTAGAAGTGAAGTTCGATCGATATTATATGAGTCGCTTCATACGAAAGATATAAGCTTCCCACCCACCCCTTTGTACCCTTTAGTCAGTTTTGCTTATTTATTTGTATCTCTAAAAGAATGCGGTACGATCACAAGACCAGTGGCCAAGTAAGCTGGGGTGGGGTGTTGGTGACGTAATTACCGGAAGTGGTGACACACTTTTCTAAAACTAGTAGTTTTCATACTCTTTAAAATAGTGCGAATCAACCGAGTACCAGGAGGGTACTACAAGTAAACCATAAATAATGATATATTTATTTATATCTTTCGTATGAAGCGAGTCATATAATATCGATCGAACTTCACTTCTAGAAGTTCGTTTGATCTTATATTGACTGTTGTAGTGACAATAACTAATGATGACATAAATAAAATATAATGTGTGTGTTGATGTCAGGATTTCGAGATAGCTGGGAGCGGGTGCGGCGCGGGCGGGGCGGGCGGGGCGGGCGGGGGCGGGCGGTCGCCGTGCGGCACGGAGGCCACGGAGCGGTCGTGGGACTCGCACGCGCAGTATCGCTGGGCGCAGGCGCCGCGGCCGCGCGCGCTTGCGCCCGTCTACTGCCGCCTGCGCTATCTGTGCACCGTGCGTGGTGCTGCTGCTCTCACAGTCAGTATCAACCAGTATATTTAGTGCATAACAGTTATATTCGTTCTGTAATAACAATTAATTCATTATCCAAACAGAGTGATGTTTAAAGAAGTTATCGGTACTTTACTTATTTCTCGTAACATGCTTGTAAAACTTGGAACTTTGTACGATTATCCTAGGATGATTGGCAAAGGGCCAGGTAAGTGGGTTTTCTAGCATTATTGCTCTGATCTTGGGTAAAATAAAATATCGGTATGTAGTGTAGAACAATGGGTGCATTCCAGCGCAGGCTAATAGTTAGGTAGGTGGATTTTAACCATGAAAAGTAATACGTTGTAATCATGCCCGCTGGGCCGGGGGGGGGGTTTTTGGCACATAACAGTCATTACATGAACTTGGGTTAATACAATATCCTTATTGAATAGACAAGATAGTGCCGAATATTTAAGTATATAAGTTAAATAAAACAGTTTTAACGGATACTAGCGCGGTTTTATTGAAAGTACTTTGGTTATTAGTTGGTATTTGGTTTATTTTTTTTATTTTCCCGACGTTTCGGCACCTTTGCCGCTGCCGTGGCCCAGTCCCCCGTGACCACGGCAGCTGCAAAGGTGCCGAAACGTCGGAGGTCCAGTCCCCCGTGACCACGGCAGCTGCAAAGGTGCCGAAACGTCGGAGGTCCAGTCCCCCGTGACCACGGCAGCTGCAAAGGTGCCGAAACGTCGGAGGTCCAATCCCCCGTGACCACGGCAGCTGCAAAGGAGCCGAAACGTCGGAGGTCCAGTCCTCCGTGACCACGGCAGCTGCAAAGGTGCCGAAACGTCGGGAAAATAAAAAAAAACCAAATACCAACTAATTACCAAAGTACTTTTAATAAAACAAGTTTTGGCTTTCAATGTACAGAATTGGACCTGTTACAGTTTTTTTATAAGTATAGATTTTAACTTTGCATAACATAGTAGCTAACAAAACGGTCTTATTCTGGCAAACGAATCACATAAGAACGTAAGAGTCGAATGCTCTCTAAATAATAGCACTCGTTAGCGCGCCGCCATCCGTCAGGCGGACACTTTAATTAAATGGCGGCGGACCCGCGGGATAAACTATACCCAATCAGGGCCAATCGCGATTGATTGCGACTGTTTACCGACAAAATGGCGGTCGAAGACATTAGCGTCATGCTCGGAACGAAGCCCCGTGATTTAGTTTATGTTGTTGTTTTGGATTGATAATTTTTTCTTTAATTTCTCTAAAAAAATTAGTTTGTAATGACTCATTAGCAATAGATAGATTATAATGAAAATATCCCAGTATAATGGGGTTTTAAGAATATTAACTAAACTTCTGTGGGGTTTGAAGAATGACCTAAACATCTGGTTTGCACTAGGGTCTGAGATATTTGATGTTCTTAAAGTCAATTTTATAAAACTTTATTTTTAATTAAAATTTAAAAAAATAATAAAATAAAAAAGTATTCATTTAAACATTAAAATATTTACATTAAAGAAACACTTAAACTAGTAAAATGAAATTAAAACTACTTATTAACTAACAAATATTAAATTACTGCATACGGAATTAACTAGTACGTTAGTCGCAATGGCTCACGCATTTGCGCTTGTGCATGCGCATGCGCATCCCTACACAAAAAATAGATGTTATTGTAAAACACGAATCGGCTCGGTCAATATCGGATATTTCCTATGCCATACCTGCTTTGGCCGTTCTGCGCAAAGGCTGCGCCACTTGTTCTAAAAACTTCAATTTAAATACTACTGAAATAATAGTAGATTGTTATACGAGGGTTAAAAGGAAGCAATTCCCATTCCAGATATTTAGACGCCCGAGCATAGCGAGGGCGGCTATAGTTCGAGAATGGAATTGATGACTTTTACCCGTGTTAAACACTCTACTTTTCATTTCGAATTTCAGGAAAGTAAAAAAAGTCTTAGTTATTCCAAAATGTTTATTAATAAAAACATGTACCTACTTAGTAACTACATTGGTAGACCTTATAATTATTACCTATACGGTAAGTAAGACGGTAAGTCCATGGCAGAGACTCTCCTGAAGTAGTTGTTTCCTGTAGGCGAATTACAGCGTAGTTTTATTGTTTCTTTTATTTTATTTGAACTTTTTGTTTTAGTTTTAAACTCATTTTTAGTAAATACAAAATCAACACAAAACTTTAATACGGCACACACAGCTCAAAGTCACAGAGTTAGTAAGTCTCCCTCCAATATTTTATAGTTTTTCTTATTTTAAATTTGGAACACGTCGCGTCGCCCGGCCGCTCCGCCCAATGTTTTTAATTTTGCACTGGCTGTTTATACCATGTTTTGTTGTTGTTTGTGAATGCGCCCTACAAGGCTGCAACTTTTTTTAAACCATTTGTTTTTAACTATTGTAAACTTTTTCATTGCCAAATTCAGTTCTATTTTTAAATTACTTTTCCACCCTAGGGTGGAACGAAGAGTTTTGGACCCGCTGCTCAGTTCAAATATACATCACTTTCCGAATATGAGAAATGAAAAATAAAATCCCTCTCGGGGAAGTTATGCGGCAAATATTATTCACCCACACCGCAAAGCTTCGCAATGGATAAAATGTTCTCTATGGCGATCTAAGACTCGGCGATTAGTCTGTTGGAATCACGTTTTTGTTGTATGGTCTGTGGTTGGAATGCACCTAATGTTACGCGCGGTCGGTAGGTGGTGATGTGCTGCGTGGCGGCAATGGGGTGCGTGTGGGGCGCGGTGGGGCTGCGCGCGGGGGCGCTGCCGCTGGCGCCGCGCGTGCAGCTGCTGCAGCTGGCGGCGCTGTCGTCGCTGCTGCTGCACGGCACGCTGCTGGCCATGCACGTCACCGGCCTGCACGCGCTTATGCCCATCGACTGGAACCGGCTAGTAAGTATCCACATTAAAGGGGACATATCGCCCAACCGCGGTGCCTGCGTTGCGTACAGCGCAGCGGCTCAAATGACCTTCACTAGTTTGTAGATCCATCATGTGGGGGCCTAGCGTACTCACGGAGCGTTGGGCGATACGCGATCATTCCTGAACCATTCCGCCCCAAAGGCCATCGTTTCTTCTCGCTTCCTTCTAGTTGGTGGTTGGGCTTATTTCACCACCATCTTACCTAAATCTGGCGCCATATCAAGAATTTAAAAAAAATTGTGTCCCGGCAGTTAGAGGTAAGATACCCAGATTACCCAGTTCCTCAGTGATGAGGATTTTGGGTGTAGTGCCCTTTCACCTTCGGTTTTATAGTTACTTAAAATCAGGTGAGGTGAAGGCCAAGCACTACCTCGTTCTGCATAAAAAAATTGTAAACCTAAAATTTCCTATTAGGTTGATTGTCTTTTCACATTAGCTAGTTCTGTTACTAAATGCTCGTAGTTGTTGCACCGTAACGCGATATGATATAGCGATTTATCACTTTTAACTCTTGATCGAAGCTTTTAACTGTCAAAAGACAATGGACTTTGTCAGTTAATGTCGACAAAACGCTATATCACGCGATATCTTGTTTCGGTGGTCATGCTAGGAGAACAGGCTGTAAATAGTATGGTGTGGTGTGATCGCAGGGCACGTGGACGTCGGTGTGGAGCGGGCTGTCGCTGGCGTGCGGCGGCGCGCTCACGCTGCACGCGCTGCTGTGCGCGCCAGAGTACCGCTGGGCGCCGCTGCATCTCGCGCGGTTGCTCTATTCCGCCTCGGTCAGTACGAACGAGCAATAAAGGTATCATTCCGATCTCAGTAGCAGTGGGAGTGGCTCGGAATTGGGATGATGACAACTTTTTTTATTTTAACATTGAAAATGTTTTTTCGATCGCTTCAGTAAGGTACCCGATTTCAACCAGAGTGAGACATCGCCCTGGTCCCGTGAGTTTTGGGTCTACGTGAATGTGTTAAGTGTCAAAATATGCGTCTCGGCGAGGGCTACAATATGGTTATTTTTTTTTTAAAAAGTCAAAAACTTTTTTCAAAAATCGCATAAATGTAGAAAAACCGGTCAAGAGAGAGTCGAACTTGCGCACCGAGGGTTTCCGTACCATCATAATAAATACACTGCAGAGCTGTAGAATTATAAAATTATTATTGCAGTATTAGGTCAGCCATCTGTTGACTTATAGAGGAAAATATAAATTTTTTGTTTGTTTTTTGAATTTCTAAAAAAGTGGTGTTATATTGAGACATCGTTTTATTTTTCCTGTAATCTTTACATAAACTACTATCACATAGAATTATTTCTGATTTTTCTCTTTGCAAACTTCTGAGATTAGGGGGGGAGGAACGGTATTTTTTTTTACATTTTATCGCATAAATGTAGAAAAATAACACACTTTTTCGGGGTTTTTTCTCACTAAATCGTCAATTTCTAAAAAAACCCCAAGAGGTATTGAGTTGGGCTACATTTTGAAAAAAATCGTTTGTCCCTAACTCTTACGGTCTGGGCTGTAGCTTATTTATGTTGCGACATATCGGGATGCCGCGGGAGACACGCGCGGCGCGGGATATATGCTTAGTACTATTGAAGTGTGCTAATTAAGTAGTATAGTTCAAAGCTTGTAATAGTGATTTTATATTTTACTTGTATTTTTTATTTATTTCCAAAATTTTTATAAATAAAAAAATACTTAGATATATTTCTGACGATTTGTTATATTTACTAAAGCTTTAAAGCTAAAAAATTATGAAAAATGTTAAAACCTTAATATTGAAATTGATTAGCTCTAGTTGGTCAACAGAAGTGTTAGCAATAACTGTAATAGCAAAAGAGATGACGCTATTATCTCCAGTACACGTGCTAGGCGTCGCTCGTAGTGAGTTTTTGTGTGTAGGTAAACGGATAAACGAATCTTTAGCGAAAGTTGAACAGAAGAGAGGTTTTAGTTTGAGGTACAATAGGTACATACTAGTAGATACAGAAAAGTAGATCCAATATATTATATCGTGAGTTGCTGTTATTTCAATTTCGAGATTTTAAATTACTCGATCTGTCATGTCTCGTGTCTTTCTTAGTAACTCTGCGATTCCAAATGAAATTTTACAACGATCTCTGAATGAGAGTGTGATGATGCCTAGGTAATCATAGTTTGCAATTGCAATAAAATGAGGGTTGTTATCAGGGACCGGATACCGATATATTCTGAATATCGATATTTTAACGAAAATATCGATAACGGAATCGATAACTGAGATAAATACCGATATTTGTATCGGTAATATAAAGTGCCGGTATTTTATATCGATAATTTTATCGATACCCAGTACTGATATGCTAGGCTGCGAAGCGACGTTGCATGTTTGCGCGCTGCGGGGCGGGCGGGTTGCGGAGAGGTACGGTACGGCAACAGCGCTCAAGCAGCTAGCATGCAACTAATTAATTCATTTGTTGTTTGATTATTCACGCGACTACTTTCGTTCGTTATTTTTCAACATTTTAATAATTATGGGACGGCAAAAACATAACAATTTCCAAAAAGATCCACCTAAAATTTCGTCGAACCGGTTCAAAAAATTATTACCGGTTTCCAAGCCCTGATCCGAAGTGTGAATACTAAAAAAAACTAAAGGAAATAAAAAAAATTGAAAGCGCAAAAGGCATTTTATCGGTATTATATCGGTATTTCAGTATCGGTATCCATACTGATAATTTTCTAAAAAGTATCGATATTCGTGTACTGAAATAAAATACTGATATCAGTATCGATAAATCGATACCAAAATATCAGTTCCGATATCGATATTTCGATATCGATACTAAAAAAATATCGGTATTCCGGTCCCTGGTTGTTATCGCACATTCGAGTGATGATGAAGTCGGCGCGAGAGTCTCGCATGCTGCATTTGATTTTGATTAGATTTTTTTATTAGGTTATTTTATATAAAAATTAAGATGTTTTAGTTATACATAGTACTTGGGTTACTTCAATAAAATATGAATGTCTATAAGAATGGAATAAACATTTATTTTTTTGTAAAAATTCATTAAATTCATTTTCAATGTACCAGAAGGTCGTGAAAGGCACGAGATCTGTGAATTTTATGATACATAAATTACCTCTCAAAAAAATAAACATTGGTAAAATAATTATTTCGCTAACTTGAAAACTGCCCGAGGTATCACAGTGTGAAATGCACACAAATGGACTCGCGCCCAAAAACGCTCCATACTAACGGCTACTCAATTAGGTATGACGTCACGCCTGAGTAGTTTGTTTGCATCGCGTAGGAAACTTCGGCAGCTATATTAAATATGGTGTTTATCAAAATGGTTTCCTAGACAAATTTGCTATGCATTTTAAGGACTAATTAAAGGTATCATTTATTTTAATAAATTTTATACTTTTTAAATGGACTGGTCCACCCAACTTTGAAGAGTCATAAAACAAATAATATGCAATATATAAAACCAAGAGGTATACAAGCTACCTACTCTAAAAGTTTAATATGTTTACGATTTTTATTAGTATTTCGTTATTTTATTAATTAGTCATCATCCCAATTGATCCGTAATGTTATGGAGAGGCGGCTCAATTTGAAGTGAGCGGAGATGTGTCGCGACCGCATGGGTATGCGGCGGCAGCAATGCTGCTTGCTGCTGAGATTGGAATCATACCTTAAGGGTGCATCGCGCGCCCACTAGCGCCGCCAATCAATAAAAAAAATTACAACGAAATAACTAACAACGCAAAATATAAAAACTAGCATTAGTTATAAACTATTTTTGCATGCGTTTTTTTTCCTGGTTTAATTGTGTTTGTGTAGCTAAAACCTGGATAATGGCCTAAAGTGGCCAGTTTGGGCGTTAATCCAGGTTTTAGCTACACAAACACATTTAAACTAAGAATTTGACGCATACAAAATTAGTTGATAGCTAATTCTAGTTTTTATATTTTTCAGAATTTTATTTAACATAGTTATATCGTTGTAATGATTTTTTATTGATTGGCGGCGCTAGTGGACGCGCGATGCACCCTTAAGGCTCATGTTTAAATGATCACCATACTAACCTAACCCAGAATTAGTAAATGCTCACTAAATCTTCTTAGGTGGTTAAACATTTGGTGAGCATGTACTAATTTTGGAGAACATAATGTTTTTTTTGGTATGCTAAAGTATTAATTCCCTTACAATATTACACTTTAAACAAGGTCATGTCGAAATCATTGAATATTTACTTTGAAATTCACGTATTTGAAACAAATACAAGGCGACATGGTTAAAAATTGAGGAATTTTAGCTTTCAATTCTAATCGATTGATAGTAAGATGCATTGTGTTTGAGTATAATAGGTATTAATATTTTTGACATATGACCTGGGTACTGATTGTCTAATTTCAAAATCTATCGCAGTCGCTTTAGTTTACAGATGGATGTGACACATTGCTACATTTCTTTGGTAAGTTTTTATTTGTGCTAAAAAGAAGCATCAATGTTTCACATCCTGAAAGCGATTGCGATAGATTTTGAAATTAGACAATTAGCCCCCAGTTTATCTTTAGAGAAAAAGTTTAGATATGCTACAAGTTTTGGTTTCTTTCAAATAACCTTGTAGAGATGAACTGCACCTCGTAACTAAGTTCTGATCGTCGATTCCAGGGTCTGGGGTTGAGCGGGGCTTGCGCATCAGGGGCGTTGGTGGGCGTGGGCAGCCGCGGGTTGTGCCGCTGGCGGCGCGGGGAGGGGGGCGCGAGCGGGGCGCCGGGGGGCGCGGGCGGCGCGCGGGGGGCCTACCGCGCCGTGCCGCAGGCCGGGCCCTCCACCTCCAGGGATAACCCCTTATAGTGACCCTCCGACACGGCTGACGCCTACACTAGGCCACTGGCCGACACGAGCGCCATCTATGAGTGTGCCTTCTGAGTGGCGATTGCGGTGCATTGCAAATACGGAATCCGCGGCGCATAAGAGTCCGCAAACTACAGACCAAACTGTCGGCCGATAGTTGGAATCAGTATGAAGAACTATGCAAGCGCGCACACTACAACGATTTGGTATCGGCCGATTCTTCATACAAAACCAACTATCGGGCCAACTGTCGGCCGATAGGAAGTCTGTAGTCTGCGGGCGCGCTACAGACGGAATTTCGTACATACGTAACTCCGAACGCAGCTAATCCATACAAATCTATAGATTACATATACCTACCACACACATGCGAGATTTTTTCGTACGGAATCTTCATACATTATCGAAATTCCGTTCGGAATTCCGAATCGGGATTCCGTCTGTATATGGCCAGGTTTAAACAAATATTCGACAAGTATGAACCGCGGGCAAAGGGAAGCGTAGTATAATGAATCTTACGTCTATTTTGTGTAAACTGCAAACTAAATGAGCCAAAAAAGAGGTCGCGCGTCTTCCTTAAAATTCGTGCGCATTATCGCGCAGTATCTAATCGTAGGTACTTTGCACTTCACACAACCTCCACACAACGGACTTATGCCTCATTGTGCTATGTAGGTACCATTAAAGTTGCTTATGCGACCGGCGGGCGAACAATGAACTTTCTATACAAACGTAATACCAAAATGATTTGTAATTTGAGCATAATTAAGTTATCTTGTGATATTATTCGGATTAAGATAGTATTTGTCTAGGATTCTATTAAATAAAAAAATCAAAATACAAAACCAATTTTTTTTGAGTTAGTATTGTTGTTTTTTATTAATAAACCCTAGAAAAATACTGTCTTAATCCGAATAACATCACAAGAAGAGTTAATTATGCTTAAATTGCAAATCATTTTGGTATTACGTTTGTATAGAAATTCACTGTTCGCCGGCCTCTTAAGAGGATTGTCAACCACGTGGTCTCCATACAAACGGCGATAACGTTTCCCACCCTCTAAACCTTAACCTACAGTAATTAATTTTTGGTATTTTTTTGAAATGCCTAAATACTAGGGCTGTACGTTTTGATTTTTTGAATATCTATAATGGATTTCGAAATATTTGCATTTTAGTGATTTCATACAAAACACAGAAGTGCCAATATTTTCAAATCTACAATGAATATTTTAAAAATCAAAACGTACAGCCCTAGTTTTTAGGCATTTCAAAAACATACCAAAAATTCATTGCTGTAGGTTAAGGTTTAGAGGGTGGGAAACGTTATCGCCGTTTGTATGGAGACCACGTGGTTGACAATCCTCTTAACTTTCACGCTTCCCTTCGGCCGCGGTGTAAACTGAGTTAGAAGTTGTACTCTTTAGCGTGTACTGTGGACAGTGATCCGCGCGATCCTCCGCCACTCAGGACGCGCTTTACTCTTTCCAATCCCGATAAATGTCGCTGTCTCACCTGTTTACCGATAATGCCGCGTTCACATTATTCGGTGTCCACTAGTATTTGTGACTCGGTTGTTCCGTCGTATTATTCGGTAATCAAATCACCGACTGTAAACAGACCAATACGATTACCGTGTTGAGTTAAACCGAACGCGGCTGAAGTTTCGGCCACCGATCTTATATGTGAACGCACCATAGTACCGCATGAGTCGGGACGATAATAAAAGCCACTATATTCCGTGTACGTTTTAAGTTTCGATCGAAAACACCTTCGACTAGGGTTGCCAACATGTCTGTGGCAAAATATAGTATTTTGTAGGCAAATATTATTTTTTACTTATTTATTTTTATAAAAACTAATTTTTTTCAGATTTTGCATTTTTCAACAAGTTTTGGATATTTTTGGAGTCTTTTTTGTATCTTTCGCTTTTTAATCGCACTTGAATTGAACTTGACGCACTTGAATTGAACTTGACGCACTTTCGTTATCGCTACCACTTTCCATATCTAATTTATCTAAGACTTGAGTTATATTTCTCAAAGAAAGAATAATGTTATATTTTGCAGATGATTACCAACAAAATCTCAAAACATAGATAGAGCAGACCAACCAATGACCAAACTATCGTTTGAAGCTTTTGAATTTGACATTGATGCAATAAGACAGATGCTTTCAGAATTCAGATACGATATACACTGCACGCTATCGAATCAGTCAAAATGCACGATCACAAATTTAAAAAAATCAAAGATTTGTTTCTTAGCCTTCGATGTTAAAAATATAGTATTTTTGCGTACTATATATTTCTTCAACAGTATATAGTACGCAGACCGGAAATATAGTACAATACTATATATTATAGTACGGTTGGCAACCCTACCTTCGACATTGGTTAGCGTAAACGAACATTTAATACACGATAACTGCCATTACTTATAAGGTGAACTGTTCCGAGTGTCGTGGGTTCTGTCGCTGGTTTGATCTATGGCGTCGGCTGCGAGCGCCGGCGCATGCGCGGTACTACGCTCATACTACAACTGCATCATTCCCATTCGTTACATTTTTTTAAATGGAAACATTGTACAAAGTTCTTGCTTACTGCACAAAAATAATCATTGATGCAAAAGTGTCTTCCACAATCTTGACATAAGTAAAATTAATGTGGAATGTATGGGGATGCAATGGTCTCGTCTGAACTATTGTACAAAAGTTTAAAAAAAAAAAATGTATAATGTCTGCTCACATTTGCCGCCATTTCAGTCTTCTCTTTTTAATTATTCGTTTGTCATCAAACATTTCCGTATTTGAATGTATTTTATCGGCGTTGCAGTGGAAACTATGTATGTATATGAAGATTTTTTTGATGTCGAGTTATTCTCTTATAATAAGTAAGGTACTTATAGTTATTAGAGAGGTATAGTTAGTGATTATGAGTGTGGTACGTGCGCGTGCGCGTGTGATGGTGATGCTAGTCAGTGTAGCGTAGCGGGTGTTTCTCTAGTCGCACAAGCGCCCGGTCGCCGCCGGACAATCGGACGTCCGGATGTACGAGACGGATTGTCTGCGATTCGATTCGATCGATTCTTTAATGTCATCGACGTGAAAATGACGTTATCTAAGTATTTTTTATATGAGTGTGCTTAAGAAATACTTACCATCAATGAGGGGTATAGAATCAAAGACAGCTAAGTGCATAAATGTCAAATTGACAGGAAACGTCTTATAAGTTTACCACAGTAATAACGTGGCTCACTTTTGTATGGGCCTTAGCTGCCTTTGAACCTAACTTCATTTTTTAGACTCAATTTAAAGGGCTTCAGCTATTTTTGTTTCTATAATAATAGAAGTAAATAGTTAGAACCGTAAATTCCCTAGATGGCGTGATACTCAGTTCATTTTCGTAATTTATGTCACATAGCTGTCTTTGATTCTATACCTTGTGTAAACCTGACATTACGGAATAAATATTAATAGATTTTTAATTTTTGATGATAACGACTTCGTGTTAATGAAACGCAAAAAAAGTTGATTGCGTGGTTCAAATGATCGTATTTCTAGACAACCGTCTCGTAAAATCGATTAGTCCGGTAATGCCGGACGCCCGGCGTGTCCGGTGTCGCGAGCCGGACGGTACATTTTTACTTAAGCGAGTATGTTATTGTGTTAAGAGTAATATTGTTGTATAGACGGGACGCTGTATGTCGCACTTCCCCCTTTGTCCACTAAAATCCACTGAACATTTAAAAAGTTATTATTTCGACACAGATTATATTGATAAGCGTAGAATATAAGGATTGACGAACTTTAATGGGTACCGCACAAATTTTCCGACTAATCTGTTCTTGCTAATATTGTGTTCCTAGCGCGCTTTAATTATTATTAAAGTTAATATGATACTCGTAGTATAGAATATATGTTATGTTATAAAACTGAAAATCGGTGCAATTATGTCTTAAGCTTCTGCCCCCTTAGCATAACCATCTATCGACACTCGACTGTCAAATTCCATTGTCTTTTAACAGTTAAACGTGGTCATGCTGCAGTTCCAATTGACAGAATTAAAGTGAACAGTTAATAAATCCAAATGCGTCAATGGATTTTACTGGAGCGAGGGTAGTTTCCGTTGGCTTGTGGGTAGGGTTGCCAGATGCCCCGTATTTTACGGGTCACCCCATTTTTCAGGCTAAGATAAATATAATACGGGGTAAAAGAATTTGTGGTCTAAATTATCTTTAAAAAACAGCTGTTTTAATTGTCTCCCGTAAAAAAATCTAAAACCCGTATCTTTATGCTGGTAACCCTTAAATCAAGTAGTAGCAGGTGGCAACCCTACTTGTGTGTTGCCGCGCGCCGCCCCACGGCGCAGTAGCCTAAGAGTTCGATTGTACTAAGTATAATATTGTTATAGGAATAATTTGGTACTGTCCGATCTGTCGCGCCTCGAGCTTAGGACTTTGTACTCGCCCTACAAGGCCGTTCATTACGTTTCACATTCCATATTTAGACTTTGGTTTTTAATTATTTTCGGAATGGCTTTCAAATTAGACGGTAGAGCTCACCGATAGATTTGATATCATCAACATGGATACATTAAAAAATTCGTGACGTGCATTTGAGATTAGTATTTGGTAGTTGAATATGAAAATTGCTGACGCTGTATCGTCTAATTTCAAGACGATTTAATTCCAAAGAGGGTTTCAAAGCGATATCTACGACTAACTTGTTACATAGCCGTTGAAAATGAAACGTGAAAACTAAATACCGATGTAGAACTTCTACCTTTTTTGGCGTTAAGTGTTTAGCCCGTTGACGCAGTACCTGCCTTAAGTATTTTCGAGACTAACGGTTAACATTAATGCCGTCAAGCGTCTGCCCGTCAAATTATTAAATAATGAACTATTCAAAAGAGCTACATTGACCAACTTGTAAGAAACATGGGTGTGTTAGTTTATGGTAATAATCTCCACCTAAACTACAAAGTAAAATTAATTTGAAAGACTTTAAGTTCTTATTACAGTACGAGGCAAACATCTTGAAATCTAGTGGGAATTGCGCAGAACGCGTATTTGGGTATGCGTAGTGGTGAGGTACGCGGGCGGCGGGAGAGGGGCGCGCGGTATTGGTCGCTCACAAGCGCACATGCGCGAACTTATTCCCACTCCGTCGAAAAAGAGTCAAGATGTTTACTACGTACGTACGTACCTGTTATTGCTTTTAAATTTATAACAGGCGTGTAGCCCTTTTGAATTAAACACAAGGACCGATAGTCTGTTCAATAATTGAGGTAGGTGCGTCTTCGTCCCGTTCTTAGGCCTTACATATCACGATGGAGTTTGTTTGTAAATACACTTTCGATTCTGGAATTGAGTAACTTTTTTTGTAATATACAACATGTAACAAAGTTGGAAATAACTCGATCATGTTACAGTTAAAAGAAAATTGAACTTTATCGCGTCGCGTCAACGTCCACACGACTCGAATATTCGACGTCGAATGCTCATTACACTTGAATGCTCCTTATAGCAAAAGATAGATTATTTTAAACCATCAATGACTTGCATTTCTGTGCTGTCAGACATTGTTATATGTTGTAATTTTTATAGATCTTTAATTCTTTATAGATACCATTTCCTCATCGTGTGAAGTTCGGACACTGTAACCAATGTACTCTTAAGGTATACCTGTCACCTTATTACGTAATTAAAATACCACTAAATAACTTATTTAAATAAATAATAAGTAATAAAATGGCTTTGGGGGCCACAAAATAATGTTAAGCAGTGGGGCAGCAGAATTTGGGCAGTCTAGTTAAGCAGTGGGGTAAAAGGATATACTTAATTAAAAGTACTAAGTGTATAGAAGCCCAACCGCTTTAAATGAGTTTAATGCATACGTAACGTAACGTGCTAGTCGCGACAGTTGACATGGTGGTAACGTGCTAGGTTGCGTTTAGTGGCTCAGAGTGCGGTTGTTTGGTTGTTTTTTTAATCGCTCTAAGGTCCGGAACGACCAGGAACTTTAAATGTCAATGATGGTACAAAGTCTTCGTTTTCCATTTATTTGGAATACGAATAATTTTAACTTTCCTTTATTCTAAATCAAATAAAATCCGTTTTTTGAGAATCTACCATTATCATTTTAAAAATTAGACACAAAAACATCGAAACACAAAATAAAGTCAAATGACATTGACATTTTTTCTATAGACAAACGTCAGAGCGTTTTACAACCACCGATTTTGATGGTTAAAAAGTTGCAACGCTCTGACGTTTGGAACGGGAAGGTTGTATCAACCGAACGTCACGCTCTAATGTATGGAACGCCGTTAGAGCATTCGGTTGCACTCGGAGCGTAGGCTCGGAACGCAACCCTAGTGTTGTGAAAACAACTTTATTAAAACACTATTTATGCGACTAATTTTATATTTTCAATCTCAATTGATACAATTCCACTTTTTTCTAAATGCAATGCAATTTATGCAATTTTCCTCGTTCTTAGGGAAGCTAAAAAAATAGTTTGTTTTGAGGTTTACTAACGTTTTAAAGAATCCAATGAAACGGAAAATTGTTGTCACCCCAATTGTTTCTTATAAGGAAACGTGTGCTGGCAATGTGCTGGAAAGAGACACCCTCACCTCGTACTTGCTATCTCAACTGGACCGCAATTTTTTTCTATTGAAATATAAACCTTATGTTTTAATGACAAAGTGTATTTTCGTATACACAGAAATACGGCGTGCACCTTCCGTTGTTATTATAATTTCCTCTGCGCTGGATGAGTCAGCCGCGAGCAGTAGACAATTAATAAGAGTTTAAGCGCTGAGTGAGACCCCCTGGTAATGCCCCAGTTACAAAGCTGTTGTTCTAATTATTATGTTAGTAAAATATGACAAGGTACATTCTGAATAATGTTATTAGCATTTTAAATACGTAACAAGTGCGACAGATCGTGTGTAACTCCGAGCGTTGACCACAACATATTATAATATAAACGTTCGGAAGATGTTATTTTACGGTGTCCTACATCTTGGCATGGACCACTTTGAAAACCGCAATTCTGACTACATGGAAAATTGCTCGCCAATTAGTCCTAACTAGTACCACTTTTTTGGAATTAGTCCCAAAAAGGACTGAAAGATATTAAATGGTCCATGCCAAAGCAAACCTTCATTTTGGCAGGGACAGGCTATATCTAGTGAACCATAACACCTAGCCAGGATCTGATTATTTAAAAAAGTCCCTTTTTTATGGATCATCAGTCCTTTTTGGGACTAATTCCGAAAAAGTGGGACTAGTTAGGACTAATTGGGGAGAAATTTTCTATGTAGTCAGAATTGCGGTTTTCAAAGTGGTCCATGCCAAGATGTAGGACACTATTTTACGAGGACGTGTAAATCATTCCATAAGTAACCAGTGTACGGTACGATCGACGTGCGAGTCATTTTTACTTTTAAATTTTAATGATAATATATGGTTTTATACAAGACTTGTTTTAATTTCACCTCGCCCACTGAATTCCTTTATCTAAAGATAATAATCAATCGGCGTAATCACTGCACCAAATCTATAACATCGTCTTTGTTTCAACTAAATTAAATTATTATCATTCATAAACGATCTACGTCCGATTAAGTTCTATAATAGTAAGAATGGTTAGGTTTGTGGAGGGAGTGTGCGGATAGGGTAGGTGGTGTTTCGGCATACAATAAAGGGCAGGGTGGTGCGTGGACGTTTTGCCCGGATATGGACGGGGGCCTCCGCGGCGCGGAGGAGACGGCCCTGCGCCAGTACTACCGGGACCACACCCTGCTGCTGTCACCAGAATGGATATTGAAAGTGCTGGCAATTGTGAGTACTTACAACATTATTTGTAATAAGATGTTCCTTTTGATATGTGATAGTTGCATTTTTTCGTAAAAGTAGGTAGCTAGGAGGTAGGTATTGTAGTTGTTGCTGTATGGAATGTACCTTGTTCATTTTATCAAAGATTGTTTTTTTTTTCGAGTTAATTTTGTCTACTGTCAATTCTCGACTGCGTCCCTAGTGGACTAGTGGCACATCGCGCATGCAGAATTCGCGGTGTATGAAACAAAATACTTACATGATCTGCAATCCGCAAGCCGCAAACACGAAGCGCCGTCGCTCGACTCCCCTTGACTATTTGAAAGTCTTCACCATCGCTTCGCTTTCGATTTGACGCTTTAAATATACGCGACGATTTGATAACTTCCTCCCTTTTTGACGACGGTTAAAATTGACAATCTCGTATAGAAGCCGGCAATCATTTTGAAATCAGGTGGGGATTGCACAGAACGCGTATTTTGGGTATGCGTGTAGCGATAGCGATGATTTACCAATCACACTTCTGACTTGTGTAGGTACTTGTACCTACTCTGTCTGTATTCTCTGTGAAAAAAAAAAAAAAAGAAAAGAAAATATTTATTAGACGTACAGACGTGAGATGACATTTACATGCTGTGTATGTACATAATGAAAGAAAAACATAAAGCAAAAACAAAAGAAAAATAGAAAAAAAAAAAAAAAGGTTCCGCTGTGCTGTGTCAAGTGGCAGGTATGTGTCGCAGGTAGGTTGCCTGGTGACGTCAGCGCTGCTGGTGAGCGGCGGGCAGTGTGCGGCGGGCGCGGGGTTGGGCGCGGGCGGTGCGGGCGCCACGCTGGCCGCCGCGGCCGCCGCCGCCGCCGTGCTCGCCGCTGCCGCCGCGCGCCTGCCCGCCCGCGCGCCCTGGCTCTGGCTCATCATTGTGAGTTCTTCTTATTGAATAAGGATTAGGGCCACCTCTGGTGTTAGAGTTCATCAAGCAGGCCTCCAACTTGGCTTAACGACTGTTATCAGATGAGAACAGCCGGGACCGACGGTTTAACGTGCCCTCCGAAGCACGGAAACCCACTTAACGGTCACCCATCGGACACGTGGCCGGACCGAGTGTTGCTTAACAAACGTGATCGAGTACCTAATACGTCAGTCTGTCAAGTTCCGCCACGAGCGCTTCTCATTGTGAGTTGAACACCCCATACTAAAAGCTGTGATCGACCGGTGCGCTTTACAGTGGTTTTGTTGCCTCGTCTGCAAAACTCTTCTTTTCACAGTTGTTTGAAATTAACTTCGACTGCCTACTTCAACAATCTATTAAAAGCAACTGCTCAGTCAGATCGTCCGTCTGTCACGAACTATGAACGATGATCCGTGATCATATGATTCATATGATACCTCACATGCCCTAGTAGCCCCACTTCGAATTTTTAATACCCCCTTTCAGTCCCTTTTAGGAAATCTATAATTTTTCTTACTAATATTATAAATGCGAAAGTCCGTTTGTTTATTTGTTTGTTACGCCTTCACGTCTGAAACGAACATCATGGCATACACGTTCTCAGGGGTACAGAGAAGGACATAGGGTACCTTTCATCCAGAAAAAAATACTGTTCCCATGCGATACAAAAAAATCTTTATACGCAGACGAAGTCGCGGGCGGTCGCTAGCATTTCATATTTGCAAAATAGTTAGGCAAAGGTCATCTAAAACTATTCCTCAAGTTATTTCTTGAGTTGAGATATCCATATAGCTTTGACAGACAGACAGACTGAGTCGCACCTTAAGCACTGAATATGAATACTTCAAGTGCATAGATAAGCGCCTAGTTCTTAGATTATGTATCGAATTAAAACGTACGTTTATGAATGTTTAGAAGCAGCAACATTGCGCGCTCGGCGCCTCTATGCATGCAGGCGACTGCCTAGACTAGAATGTATCGTAGGCGCGAGGCTTACAACCAAAGACCATAAGATCAAGGCTGAAATACAAACGATCCGTTCTTGGCGTGGGTGGAGGCTTACAAATTTAATTCACTCACATTGGGAATGGGTGCTGCTAAAATACATTTTACAAATCACTACAGAATATAAGTGCAATACAATACAATAATTAAAGTAAATAACCACATGATTCCAGGATTTAACTACTTTTACGGTGATGGGCACCCTGCTGCTGGTGACCGCCGTCGTGAGTGTCGCCATCTGCCAACTGAACACTACTGTGGCTTATTTATTACTGGTGAGGGAAACTCTGGAATCACTTGTAGTTGTAGTAGCGTCGTGATGACTAGCTAGCAAGAGGACACCAACCAAATCCAGTCGCAGTCTGTGTGCGTAGCGATTTCACTCACACATTTGCATTTCGTTTTTTGGAGCACCTTGGGGGCTAATTGTCTAATTTCAAAATCTATCGCAATCGCTTTCGTTTGACAGATGGATGTGCCACATTGCTGCATTTCTTTGGTAGGTTTTTATTTGTCCACAAGAGAAGCTTCAATGTGTTACATCCTGAAAGCGATTGCGATAGATTTTGGAATTAAACAATAGAAAGGCACGAATTTCATGATTTTTAAGCCCCTCCTCCGTCCTTGTCACAGCTCACAGGTCACATTTGTGAGTCCTCCCTCCCTAGTGTGACGTCACATATTTTAGAATTTTACATCTAGAAATAATTATTGAATTAAGTAAGTAACAGCAGTTGAGAAATTAGTTTTATTTTAATTTAAATGATTTTGAAATGTGTCACACTTCGTCAACCCCCTCCCTCCCCCTTAACGTGTGACGTAATTTATGGATGGCCCCTTACTATATCTACTTATATTACTTATCTAAGCTTGATAAACTAACGCGCGCGAGTGCACTAGCTTTACTTTTGTACGTTACTAAGGTTAGTACTATTTTATATTTTGTGCTTTAGTTAGGATAAGAATGACCATGTATTTCTTGTCGAGAGCTAAGTTACTCAACATTCCTTAGTCATTCGGCGCGGCGAGCTCCTCGTTGTCGCTCTGGAGCGCGGTGGCGACGTACCGCGCGGCCACGCGCCGCCTCGACGCCGCGCTGCCCGCCCGCGAGCCGCGCGCGCCGCCGCCCGCGGAGCACGAAGTGTAGAACAGTGCCATCTGTACTCGTGGAGTACAGCAGGATCACTTTGGTCTGTGGAGAGTACTGCGCGGTCCTTCCTTTGCCTTGGTATAGGTACCCTTTGGAGCAGTGCGGCTTGCGGCTTGCATGCGTCTTGCGACCCACGCGGCCATGCGGCTGTACATTGCATTGGAAACCGCACCGTGACGCATCGCTCGGAAAGGGTTTCATACACTCCTATAATTCAAAGTACAGCCGCAAGTGACGCATGACCCAAGCCGCAAGTCGCATTGCTTCAAAGGATACCTTTAGATTAGACAGTACCCTACTGATAGTGCCACGAAGTAGTGTCACTCACGACACGGGCAATGAAGGGGACCGTGGCGATATTTTTTGCCGTGGTAATAGATTACTTTACGGCGGCGGCTGTAAAGTTAGCTGCAATGTGCGGCGCAATACACTTTTTAGGTGTCAGCGGGGGGAGGGAAGACCCAGGGCACGCCACCACGCATTGCAATGGCTGGATAATTTTGTTGATTCACAAATCGTCCACCAGTCGGCGCACTACCGCTAACTTGGCGCTAGTGTAGATGTAGACCTACCTAATATGTACTAATTTTTGGATGTCGGAAGCGAATTTTTGTAAATATAAATTTTTCTTCAAACTCATTTTGGATTTTTCTTTTTCTTCAATTCGATCTTTAATTTACTGTCCATTGCTGTCCAGCCTCTTTAATAATTATTATTGTAACTATCAACCATTTTTAGATTCTGATATAATTTAAAATTAATGGGAAATCGGGGGTTAATGCCCATACAAAGGTCTCTAGCAGCAGTAGCGCCACAAAGCATATAGCGATACATTTTGTGACATCCCCCCATTGCAACTCATTTGCCCAAACCCCCCCCCCCCAGGGCCGGGTCTATCTACACAATTTATTATATCGATATAAATCGAGTTTACAAAAAAGAGTTTGCCGTATACAACTTTCTACATCTACAACTTTCTCTTCCTCTTTATCATAGAAATTACATTTTGGTCACTGTATTGTTAAAAAAACGAAATAAAATTAGTTCAATGTTTATTATTTGTACAACAAAAACATGAGAATGAATTACAATAAAATTATGCAAGTAAACTTAAGTACTTATCTAAGTACTAGAATATTAGGTATTTTGTACATGTTGATGTTGTTAGAATGTTCTTTCAATTAAACTATGAATAGATAAGTATAAAAATAAGTAATAAAACAATACAAGTTTTATTTGATTTTCATTTAAAGCTTTTCCTATCAGCCTTATCAATTAGACAATCTTTGTTTAACCAAACATCATTTTCTACATTTGCATTTAAATAATATTGATAAATAACTACTCAATCATTTTTGAAAAAGAAGATAACTATAGTGATAACAACAATTTACATTTTTGACTAAACAACATTAATGTTACTTAGTTTGCTATATTTTAACATTATAACTATAAAAACAGCTTTATATAATAATAACAATAATCCAGCACCAGTCTTAACAATGTTATCTAGGTCTTAAAGTGAAGCAAAATATTTTTGTACTGCTTCTACAACACTATCAGCCTTGGGTTTAGCGGCCACTCCCGCTACTTCTATACCAAACATTTCAATTTTGTGAGCTGTGGAGAACCCAATAGCAAAGTGTGGCACAGAGGAGAGCTTGCTGGGCAGTGTTTGCAGCTGCCTGTACACATATTCACAGCCAGATGGACTAAAGAACACCACACACAGAAGGTCGTTCTCCAGGTCATTTAGTTCCAATAACTGCTTCTGTAGGTTTTCATTTTCTTTTGTCTCGTAAACAGTCACAGCGTCGATGAGAATGTTTGCCATCTGAAGTAAACTTGGAAGTATTTCAGATCTTAGATTCCCGCATGGGAAAAAGAATTTTGATGATTTCGAATTTTCACCGACAATAATTTTAGCAAGGTTTTCTGCATTTCCTGAACTCGCTCCCACTGCTTCCAGACCCAGATGCTGGGTTATTTTTTGTTGGCTTGCATCTCCTACAGTGTATATCTTCCTTGTGTTCCACGACACAAATTTGGACGGGTCCCAACATTTAGCAACTGCCTCTATTGCCCTGGGACTAGTAAGTATGAGTCCATCATAACTTTGTTGGAGTTTCTCGTTTAAATGTTCTTTGTTTATATACGTAAATTGAAGTGGCTCGACAAATATCACCTCGAAGTTATTATCTGTGAATGCCTTTTCATACTCTTCAGACACACTTTTGAACAAAATAACTTTTTTCATGATGGTAATTGCCGAGAAGCAAAACGTATATTTTCTTTGTTTGTCTTAATCGTCACAGCATTGTGTGTAGTGTGACCCTGAAAAAACAGGAAAAACAATGACGTTTCTTGCATAAAATATGCGAGATACAATGATATATCATTGGCGAGAGACGATAGGTTCGAGCAATATAGGTAACTACTGAAAGCTGACACTAAAAACTATTACAAAGAAAAAATCCATACCGCTTGTGATGTGACTGTGATTCTGCTGTTATTTCTTTTAGATCGATCGTATCTCGTCTGTCTTATTATGATTTTATTTGTAAAATGAATAGAAATTATAAACAAATCAAAGTAATTTTACTATTTACATGATTTTGTTTGACGTTGACATTGGAAGCATTCCAGTAGACTAATCGCTAAGCCATCAATCGCTATTGGTGACCAATGACTTAGCGATTAGTCTGCTGGAATGCACCCATTGACATAACAGTGACAGTAGGTACCTACTGTACTGACAGTAATGTATTTTTCTCTCCGAATGTTGCTCGTTGCTCCTCACCTCGCTCATGCTCAGCTCGCTCATGCAGAGGCGGGTACATCCAGCATCCACTTAGGTTCGCGAACTCCGCGCTCGCTACAGTACGAGGCAAACATCTTGAAATCGGGTGGGGATTGCGCAGAAGGCGTATTTTGGTTACGCGTAGCGGTGAGGTACGCGGGATGGGCGGGAGAGGGGTGTGCGTTATTGATTGCTCACAAGTGCACAAAATGTGCGAACTTATCCCACTTCGTCGAAAAAGTGTCAAGCAAGATGTTTGCTAGTTGCCTTAGAGTAACACGGCTTCCCATAGGAAGCCGGCGTTGCTCTAAGCTAGTTACTAGTCGTACTGACCACGACGTAATTGCTTTCTCCGTGACCACGACAGGACTCGGCGGTCGAGTGTTGTAAGCGGGATAAAGTGTAGACAATAAAAACTAATAAGAAACTTCTTTCTTGAATGTGTCAGTATCAACAACAAGCCGAGAAGAAAAATATCAAAGAGTAAAATATACGTCACTTTCTTTCTTTCAATCTTTCAACAAATTTAAATTTATCAACAAATCATAATTTTAATTGGACATTTTGTTAAAAAACTTTTAAAATATTATACTGTGCGGTTATGTAAAGTGTTGATGGTTGGACCGGCTATCGATGCCACTAAGCGGGTGTTGTTCTAGTGGGCTGTTGCTGACCGCGCTGGTGGCCTTGCTGTTGTTGCCGGCGCAATACTATTTGCCAGAATTGAACTCGGCGGACAAGCATCCCGTGCCCGCGCCGCCCGACGCGCCGCACTCGCCGCCGCCGCCCACACTCGCGTGGTTCGACCTCGCTTTTTCCCATCTACCTCCGCTTGACCTTTTCTTTACAATTTCACTCATCATGTTGGCGTTCTTTACATACATTTGCGAGTGGATACAAAGGAAATTAATGGAAAAACGGATAGTTAAGGTAGGTAATACTGACTGCGCTTCGCTTGCGAGCGAGCTTGTGAGCTCACTGCGCTTCGCTTGCGAGCGGCGGCGGGAGGCGGGAATGTGGCATAGAATTAGATGCATATCGTTCGTGCGTTGCGATGGTGCGTTGCTTGTCGTCGTAGTACGGTGTAGCAGTAGCACGTACCTAGGTATCTAATGTAATTTATAACATATTTGCTCGTAAAGGGTCTCTTATTACACCAATTTCAATATCGTATTGTTTCTCATTACGTACTTGTTCGGTAATGTAATGTAAAACGCACGGTTTATCAAGATACTCCGTCTAAAACGAACAGTAGGTACTTTTTTAAATCTTAGTAAAGAGTTTTTATGTAAGAAAATAATGAGGTCAACATTTTATGAATAAAATTAATTTTGGTAGATACTTAACATATAATAAATAAACATTTAATTCTTTGACAATAAATTACAACTCTTTATCTGTAACAAAACACAAAATATTAATTTTCAACACACTCGTAAAGTGAGCCCTAATACATCGCTTTTAGGGCCATAAGCCGAGCTATAACAAACGCGTGCAATAATATATAAAACACTAGTTCGTAATAGAATTAACCCTACAAAGTTAAATTAGTACCTTACTGCAAGTTCTAGGCGAGTAAGCAGAGCATTCCCAATTTAGCCGGGTAATACAGTAATTTTTTTTAGTAACAACAAAGAGGTTTTATGCTGTTCAAAATTCATATAGATTTTTGGAATAAATAAATGTGAAAGTCCTTAATAAAGTCAAACAAATGTTTATTATTATTAAATTATTCATAATTCACAATATTTTGTTATAAAATATTAAATTATTTGCATTTTATCACTTAAAATTATAATTTTGAAGTAGGCTGTATGCTCCTCATCCCTTTGTTCGAAAAATATTCTTGCGTTGGGCGTGTGAAAAAACAAAAAAAAACCTGCGCGCCTTTTTCCATAATATTGTCATAATTATTTTGTTTTTGTCGTATTTGTTGCTGTGTGGTAAATTACTTTGTTTTTTCCTCGCAAATGTGTTGAAAAACGTCGTATGAAACTCGTGAGCTTTTGCTTATTGCACACTCGGCTGAGTTACGCCCTCGCCTACGGCTCGGGCTGCAACCCACAGCCTTGTGCGCAATGAGCAACCTAAGCTAACTTGTCTCATAATGTACTATTACTTTATTAGTAATACTGGCTGTTTTTTATGCCTTTGCCTAAAAAAAAGCGCTGATGCGCGGCGCATTGCTAATTTGTGAACAAGTAAAGATTATTTTATTCCGCTCGCTTTTTATTTTCGCTGTATTGTTATTATTTGAAAATGTCGTCAAGTAGTGATGAATTTATTAATTCGACACCGCCAGAAGTCTCAGAGGCAGTGAAAAAGGCTACTCTAAGCCTCTTGCCCGAAAAATCGACCGATAGATACTTACAAGCGCATCAAAATTTCAAGATGCAAAGTCCGAGTTTTATTTATTTCCTCGCAAATATGTTATAAAACGTCGTATGACATAATGTACGCGCGCTTTGATAATTACAGCCTCTGCTGTCTTGTGTAATTTTCAACTTACCGCACTTGTAATGCAACTCATACTGTTACAGTATCAGTTAAATTACATTACGTAGGTACGACGACGACGCCCATCGCAACGCAAGAACGATATATGCGTCTATGCCACAGATTCCCACAATTGAGAATTCTGTCGTAGAATTTTACGATAAGACGTCGTCGCTCGTATTGAGCAAGCATTCTTGAATATTCTGGACAGATAGGATTCTTTCCTTCCTACCAATAATTTGTTAGTTTGTATTGTAGTGTAGGTACTGTCTGTGGTGAGAGTGCATAATTAATAATAACTAGCGACCCGCCGCCCCGTACCGCCTAACTCTATCGCTTTGACTCTGGCTTTGGTTTATGACGTCAGTGCACTGTCCGTCCTTGTCCTCGTGTTATGATATGACAAGGACGGATAGAGCATAGCTATCGCTTTGGCTATCGCTTTGAGCTAGGCGGTAGGGCCCCTGCCCTCGCTTCGCTTCGGTTCCTTCCTTTTTTTGCCAATTTCGACCTTCCAAAAACACCCCATAAGAAAATAAATACTTTCAAGTCGTCACCTACACTCACTTCAAAGATCTCCTGTAATGGCAGCTAATCGCGAAAGCTTAAAGCAGATGGCGCTAGTGAGTTTGGGGGTCATGCTATCTGTCAAACTCTTTTTATTTCTATGATATTGGGTAATTTTGGGTGTAGTACATTTAATTGTGAAATTAATATTCCTCAGTGTTGTGTTGCGTTGTGCCCTTGTGCTCATCAAGAACATCGGGAAACAGGTTTCTCAAAGATAAACAGTTGAGAAAAAAGTGGATCGTAGCTATAAAAAGACCTAATTTTGAGCCAATAATAAATGAACGAATTTGTAATAAACATTTTGTCCAAACAAATTACACAATGCCACTAAAGGGTAGTATTTAATCGAGTAACAATAAATTCCCATTTTGGGTCTTAAAAATACTGAGTATAGCGTACTGAAATACTAAGTGGGCGACGGACTGAGGGCAGCTACAAATATTGAAAATGGGTGACTTAAAAATACAAATTGAGTAACTACAAGTTATTCAGAACGGATGACCAAATTTCTATTTGGGCGACAATTTTAGCGCACACAAAACATAAAAAATTTTGGCATAGGTATATTTTATTTAAAAAAGGCGACTATTAACCTAATCGAGGTGACAAAAATACCATTTTGGACAGCCTAAATCAGTTATATATAGTTATCTACTTGGTATAATAGTCGCCCACTCAGTATTTTGTCACTCATTTTAATTATTTATTTCCCACATGTAGTTGTTCGTTTTACGTATTTTTTGTAATCCACAGTTAGTTGCCCGTTTCGTTATTTTGTCGCCAACCATATAAACCGCTGCCGGATGTAGTATTTAAGTATCCCATTAATAGTCGCCTTTATTATTTACAGTCACCCAATTAAAAATATTCCCAAAAATAGTGTGAGTAGTGTAGCTTCAAAGAGACAAACTGTAACATTCAGGGACAAGGGCGGATCCAGGATTTGAATTTGGGGGGGGGGGCATCGGAGCCTCGGGTCTAGGGTCTATGTAAGGGATACCTGTCTAGGATTCACAAAATGCCTGATTTAGAAAACATTACTGCCTATATAGACAAAACGGCGATTTCTAGCCACTAATTTTGTAGTGTTGTCTATAGTAAGAAAAACTGCCGCGCAGCATATATTCTGTGGCGCAGCGCGATTTTTTGTCAGTTCATCCACTTATCTTGTACTCTTGTATACAAAAAACGGCCGCGCAGCGCGATTTTAAGTCAGTTTTAGCCACTAATTTTGTAGTGTTGTCTATAGTAGAAAAACTGCCGCGCAGCGCGATTTCTTGTCAGTTTAGTAAGTAAGTAAGTAAGTAAGTAAGTAAATCGTTTATTGGCCACAAAGTAGGAAACAAAACAGAAGAACGAAAACAAAGTGTGCGGCCAACTAGGCCAGTTTAGCCATTTGTATGTACTCTTATCTATACTTATTAAAAAAAAACGGCCGCGCAGCGCGATTTTTAGTCAGTTTTATCCACTAATCTTGTAGGTACTCTTGGGTACCTCGTACCATGGCCCCCATGGCCCCCCCCCTGGATCCGCCAATGTTCAGTGATGATTATTTATGTTTGCTTTTCAATGAGGTCTTCCTTTTTGCCAGCTATTCTTGCATTTCTTCTCGCTAATTCCTTTTTTTAATTCATAAACAGTCCAAGATCCGTATTTTTCTGATATTTTTCACAAAATAAAATAACAAAACTAAAAACACCATACACACTCTATGGAGCTGTCAAAATGAGTTGCCCCCCAACTACACTAGCGACCCTATCGGGAGGCGGGCATACCTGCCATTGTTTGAGTCCCGTCATCGGTGTGAGAAACGCGCTAATGGTTAAAATTTACTTTGTTGTATTCGATTTTATTTTAGCGATTGGTCAGCTGGAATGCACAGTTGTACTCTTTGACCTTCTGTCAGTGACGTTTTTATCTCAACAAGGAGTTTCTATCAGCATCAGCAACATATCAAGTAAAGGTGTGTGTACCTACAAGATCATACAGAGTTTTTGGCGCCATTTTGTCGAGTTCAGTTTGGTGGCTATTTTTATTTGCAAATTGTTTCATAGTAGATAATGTGTCTTAAAATTGGTGCAGCCCTGTGGTACAAGTGTCTACGCATCTGAACAATATGTGGGATGATTGAAATAGGTGCGCTCTTGGTTGTGTGAAGCTGAGACTTTTATTGTAGTGGTGGCTACCTCGGCAGAACTTACCGAGTAAACTGTATCGATATATTTGATGCCAAATGGTCCAAGCAGCATTGGAATGCGATGCACCCGCATTCTAATGTAAACTGAAACAATACCACTGAATTATTTAACACTTGACACTGGCAAAAATTACTCCCTGAAGAGGAGTAGATTGCCATAATAAAAATAAGAAAGAAGACCTTCTGTCACGCATGCATGACATGCATGCAGGCATGACAATACCGCCGTTATGCGGAAATATTTAGAGCCAAATTTATTTCCTTTCTTAATTATTTTAAAAACAATATTTAAAAGAATCTGATAAATTAATAATAATAAATATTGATATTTTAAAAATAATTATTGTTAATAATTATAATATATTATCATATAATAGATCATCACGACAATTGAATATATCAATTTTGTATATCACATCAAATACAATATCGATATCTGAGTAAATCTCTGTTTAAATTTCTCAAGAAATGACAAAATTATTAAAGTTTTAAAAAGTGAGTTTAAAGATCAAACCGCACTACAGCGGAGCGGCGCGAAGCGGCGTGGCGCGGACTGACGCGGCCAAATATTATTTTTATTGATTGCAATGATACTAACCGCACTATAGCGGCAGAGGCGCGGCACGGCGTGACAAAATATTCTTTCGCACCCAAATCTGCAGCGCCGCGCCGGCGCCGCGCCTCTGCCGCTATAGTGCGGTTAGTATCATTGCAATCAATAGAAATAATATTTGGCCGCGTCGGTCGGTATAGCTCGCGGCGCGACGCGGCCGAATATTCTTCATAATCGAGCTTTAGTCTATAGAGGGTATTTGGAAATATCTATTTCTAGTGATATTTCAGTGTACCAATTTTGTTTTTTTGAGGTATTCCTCGAAGCGCACCATCCATTTTCAAGCGCACCTAAACTACTTGCGTTTCATTTGGTGCGCTTGAAAGTGGGTGCGCCTCGTGGAATAACTCGTCAGTTAATTGGTTTGTTGTATTCCCCAGCTGAACCACTACTTGGGAGCGAGCGTAGAGCGGCTGCGGGCATGGGACGCTCAGCAGGAGCAGCTAGAAGGCACCCTCAAGATGGTGCAGAACGCCACGTGCGAGTACAACCTTCTCCTATACCTGCTTCTCAGCCAGCACCGCTGCCTGGCGCACGCCGCCGGCGCCGGCCCGCCTGCCAACTGCTTTTTTGACAAGGAGTTTGAAGAGGAGCTGCCTTTTTTAAGGAACACCACTTTGGAAGCGCAAGTCGTCTGATAGTGCTTTTATATTTATTATTTAAATATAGTTTTACCATGTCCTTGGAATTTTATTTCGATAATTTGATAAAAAAATCTAGGTAGGTAGGTTGCGTTTCAACCATTGTTTGAATGGGACGACTCTACCAGTGTTGCTACTTTTTAATGTCATGATATGACTTTATAGACAGACTGTACACCACACACTAAGATTCAGTGACCAAAATAATATAATTACAACCTTATTTATTAAATCTTAATTGCTATTTATAAAAATACAGCAAATGGCGAACTAAACGCTAAAAGGCTTTTTCTCCTAGTCAACCAATGGGGGTGTGTGTGAGTGCAAAATTAGATGATTAAATTAGATGATAAAAAAAATTGCATAGTTCTAGTGAGCGTTTTATCGGATGATAGGTACCTACTTCCTATACCGTAATGCCTCGTATTCACTAGGGGACATTTTCCCCGTGACTGTCTTGTCACCCGAGCCCGACACGAAATCTACGTGGCGGGCGACGTCGCGCGGGAGATATCGCCCGACATCGCCGGCGACATCTACATGTCGCGTGTCGACGCTCGGCAAGCGTTCGCGAGGGCTCGCGACGTACGTATGTTTTAGTCTGTATTATTTTTTACTAGCGATCCGCCCTCGCTTCGCTTCGGCTCCTTCCTTTTTTGCCAATTTCAACTTTCCAAAAAACACCCCATAAGAACTAAATACTTTCAAGTCGTCACCTACATTCACTTCAAAGATCTCCTGTAATTGTTCGAATCCCGTCATCGGTGTGAGAAACGCGCTGATGGTTAAAATTTACTCTGTGGTATTCGATTTATATTAGCGATTGGTCTGCTGGAATGCACTGTTGTACTCTTTGACCTTCTGTCACGCGGCATGACAATACCGCCATTATGCGGAAATATTTAGAGCCAAAATTTCCTTTTTAATTATTTTAAGAAGTAATTAACTACAACAATATTTAAAAGAATCTGATAAATTAATAATAATCAATATTGATAGTTTAAAAATAATTATTGGCGCGATTATCAAATACTTATATAAGTATTTCTGATTAGCCAGACAATATTATGGACTCATGACCAAAATAACTTTTAATTACCTACCTATAATCAAATAACTCGTTTGGTAAATTAAATAATAATGAGTTCATTATGGAAAATAATTAAAGTGATTTACACAGTAATCTAACAATTTGTTTTGTAGTATCTCAAAGGGATAAGGGGCCGTCCATAGGTACTCCATGTTTAAAATGTATCGCATGCATAGATATAGTATTTTTTTATTTTATTTTATTTATTTGTACCATCAACAGAGTTAACAAGATTACAATACAATATAGTTAAATACTAGTTTTTGGTTCATGCAACTCTAATTATAGACAGCCACATCATGCGCCAAAAACATTGTGGTTATGTATTACTACTAAATTACCAGCAACACAATATTAATTTTACCTGATGTATAGTAGACCTATGCCGCAAACGCGAAAAATAATTTATTAAATACTTACGAACTAAAAATAGAAGATAAACTACGGAAACTATAGAAATGGGTTCAAAACATCCAGTATTTTGCCCTTGAAAGCAGATGAGCTGTTATGGTACACGTCTATGGTACTGTCCTTTTTGACAAATTCACTATATAATCTACTTAATCTTGCCAACAACGAGTCGCATGCAATGTGTTTTTGTATATTCAAAATAAAAATGAAATATATAAATCAAAAGTATCTTTTTTCCCTTCAGCTAGGTAGTTCTCTAATCACGTGATGTTTTTTGGCAACGTTTTAACTTTTAACCCCCCCCCCCTCCCCCATGGTGATACGTGGTGAGGTTTTAAACTACCCCTCCCCCCCTACCCAAAATCACGTGTATTTTTTTGGTACAAAGTATAATCAAAAAATTCAGAATATTATCTTTAAATACCTACAGGATAACAGGTATAATCTAATTGAATTCTAGAAAATTAAGCTTCCCTGACATCGCTGTTTAGCAACGGCGGCGAGTCAAGGTCACGCACATTTAAAGAAAAAATTAATACACGTGATATCTCGCTACAGCTCCCTCCCCCTTGTGATATTTGGAGATTTTTTCCGTACCCCCTCCCTCCCCTTTCGAGCCTCACGTGATTAATGGACGATCCCTAAGACAGCGTTTACAATGAAAGCTCCCAGGTAAGGCGGCTTGAATTTTTCCGACACTTCCAACAAATATCGTTATATTTCTACCAAATAACATAAAACCTCAACTTATTATACACCTATAACCTTTCTCAGGAATCACTCTATCATTTAGTGAAAACTGCATGAAAATCCGTCCAGTAGTTTTTGAGGGGGGGGAGGGCCATAGGTTAGAAATTTAAGGCGATCGCCAAGCGCAGCGACTAGTACCTCTTCGCTCGCCTTGCGATTTCAATACGGCTAGTCGTAATGTAATTGGGCGGTTCTTAAGCCGCTTTTCCGTCAGTTTTTAGTACTAATTACCTATCAACACTCGCGGCGCTGCCTACCATAACAATAAAATGGCGTCATGTGTGGATATTGCATCGAAAATAAGTAAGAATATGAATAAATTAACTGTCACAAGGTCGAATTAGGGCTGCTCTCCCTCCGCGCCTCCGACTTTTATACCTTTGTTCGCAAATACACTCCCAGGTCTAGGGGTAGGGCAGACTAGTACCACGTGGGGTCGGCGGGGTTGACTAATTCGGTTCTGTCACAAATTTTATGATCATACAAAATAAATGAATCTGGACAAACGTAAAAATATAGAAATTATTTATTTTGTAAAAACTACAAGGCTCCGAAGTCTGAAATTTTGTGGAAAGTCTACTTAGGCCAAGGACCTGTCTGCCATAAACACATACCTACCGAAGTTTATCCCAGGAACTACAAAATAACAGCCTGCAGCAAATCTATTAATTTGGATACCGACGAACATATTAAAAGTTAATAATAGTCTAATAATAGCATCGATTATTGAATTGGGCATCAAGATGCCAAAGAGGCAAAGAGTTTCTTTATATTTCGATTATTGAATTAGGCATCAAGATGCCAAAGAGGCAAAGAGTTTCTTTATAGTTCGATTATTGAATTAGGCATCAAGATGCCAAAGAGTGGCTTTATAGTTCGATTATTGAATTAGGCATCAAGATGCCAAAGAGGCAAAGAGTTTCTTTATAGTTCGATTATTGAATTAGGCATCAAGATGCCAAAGAGGCAAAGAGTTCTTTATAGTTCGATTATTGAATTAGGCATCAAGATGCCAAAGAGTTTCTTTATAGTTCGATTATTGAATTAGGCATCAAGATGCCAAAGAGTTTCTTTATAGTTCAATTATTGAATTAGGCATCAAGATGCCAAAGAGGCAAAGAGTTTCTTTATAGTTCGATTATTGAATTAGGCATCAAGATGCCAAAGAATTTCTTTATAGTTCGATTATTGAATTAGGCATCAAGATGCCAAAGAGGCAAAGAGTTTCTTTATAGTTCGATTATTGAATTAGGCATCAAGATGCCAAAGAAACAAAGAGTTTCTTTATAGTTCAATTATTGAATTAGGCATCAAGATGCCAAAGAGGCAAAGAGTTTCTTTATAGTTCGATTATTGAATTAGGCATCAAGATGCCAAAGAGGCAAAGAGTTTCTTTATAGTTCGATTATTGAATTAGGCATCAAGATGCCAAAGAGGCAAAGAGTTTCTTTATAGTTCGATTATTGAATTAGGCATCAAGATGCCAAAGAGTTTTTTTATAGTTCGATTATTGAATTAGGCATCAAGATGCCAAAGAGGCAAAGAGTTTCTTTATAGTTCGATTATTGAATTAGGCATCAAGATGCCAAAGAGTGGCTTTAAAGTTAAGCTGAATGCTTCAGTCTATGTCATTCATGTAGTATGGCTACTACTTAATTGCTACAGCTGTTGTTGTGACAAAGTGCCAAGTTGTTAATTTAGTCATTAGTTATTCTGTGATAGTTCAGACGCCGAGTAGGTACCTACATGCAGTGTGTTGGCAAGTCGCTGAAAGTTATCTGGGTTCCCGGAGGCATTCGATACGTCCCATTAAGGTGTATTGGCGGGAAGTTGGTCGGTACGTGCTCGCAGCGAGTTTTTACGCGCCGAGCGATCGTTAGGTACTGCCTTATTGTACTATAAAACAAAGTGCCGCCATCGCGAGGCAGCCTCAGGGACGCAAAAATAAGTTTTACCATTGAAAATGGTTATCAGATGCAAATCGCCTAAGACGTATTTTTGGCCATAGCCCGAGGATTTTGAAAGGATCGAGATGGGATGGGAATAGTACCAAAAGTTGAGGAATTTATCGAGACACGTGCAAACGTTTGAATTTTGAAAATCGGTTAGTAACTTTTTTTGGAATTTTGAAAAATTTCTAAAATTTCGGGTTTTTAGGGGGTTGTTTGTTACTAAATTGTAAATATTTCGAAAAAAAACCGACTTAAGAAAAAATAAAAAAAAATGGTCTTAGGGTATTAATTTAGCTACAAAACAGCGAACTTTTTTTTGAAAATCGGTTAATAAATTGTGACCTGTATGGGTCCCTTAACATTTGGATTTGTAGAAAAACGGGTATTTCCGTGATGTAGCGCTTCTATGATTATTATTGACCGATCGTCATGGTAATGGATGAGTAATGGTATTGAAAGATGCAGAAGCAGACGAGAAGTGCATTCGTTGAATTTTTGTAAATCGGTTAATAATATTTCGGCCGCGTCGATTCGCCTCGTGTCACAATCGTAAAATAAATAGTGCCTATCTAGATACCTCAGAAAAATAATAGGATTTTGCATTTGATTTGATTTTGTTGTTTGTAAGTTTTTGTTTTCCGCTCCGATTTTTGCAGAGACTGCAAAATCTGTGTTTTTTTTACAAATAATACTTTATGAGGATTTGAATCTGGGACTACTACAACTTCAGGAAGTCAGGTAGAGGCAGAGACTTGTAGTTATTATTATGATAATGGTGATGATGAAGGTTAGGAAATGGGGTTAAAAACAGTTGTGAAAATCCGACGTCTCAAATGTTCATAATAAACTAAGCAAACCATATAATAGTACATTATGAGACAAGTTAGCTTAGGTTGCTTATTGCACACAAGGCTGTGGGTTGCAGCCTGAGCCGCAGGCGAGGGCGTAACTCAGCCGAGTGTGCAATAAGCAAGAGCTCACGAGTTTCATACGACGTTTTTCAACATATTTGCGAGGAAAAAACAAAGTAATTTATCACACAGCAACAAATATGGCAAAAACAAAATATGATAATTATGGGAAAAGGCGCGCATGTTTTTTTGTTTTTTTTTTCACACGCCCAACGCAATAATATTTTGCGAACAAAGGGGTGAGGAGCATACAGCCTACTACTAATACTTCAAAATTATAATTTTAAATGACAAAATGCAAATATTTTAATAGTTTATAACAAAATGTTGTGAATTATGAATAATTTGATAATAATAATATATTTATTTGACTTAATTAAGGACTTACATATGTATTTATTCCAAAAATGTATATGAATTTTCAGCAGCATAAAACCTCTTTATTGTCAAAAAAAATAACTGTATTACCCGGCTAAATTGGGAATGCTCTGTTTACTCGCATAGAACTTGCAGTAAGGTACTAATTTAACTTTGTAGGGTTAATTCTATTACGAACTAGTGTTTTATATATTATTGCACGCGTTTGTTATAGCTCGGTTTATGGCCCTAAAAGCGATGTATTAGGGCTCACTTTACGAGCAAGTGTGTTGAAAAATGCGTAATGTCCTTTTCCATTTCTCATATTCGGAAAGTGATGTATATTTGAACTGAGCAGCGGGTCCAAAACTCTTCGTTCCACCCTAGGGTGGAAAAGTAATTTAAAAATAGAACTGAATTTGGCAATGAAAGAGTTTACAATAGTTAAAAACAAATGGTTTAAAAAAAGTTGCAGCCTTGTAGGGCGCATTCACGAACATCAACAAAACATGGTATAAACAGCCTTAAAATTAAAAACATTGGGCGGAGCGGCCGGCGACGCGATGTGTTCCAAATTTAAAATAAGAAAAACTATAAAATATTGGAGGGAGACACGGAGACTTACTAACTCTGTGACTTTGAGCTGTTTGTGCCGTATTAAAGTTTTGTGTTGATTTTGTATTTACTAAAAATGAGTTTAAAACTAAAACAAAAAGTTCAAATAAAATAAAAGAAACAATAAAACTACGCTGTAATTCGCCTACAGGAAACAACTACTTCAAGAGAGTCTCTGCCATGGACTTACCGTCTTATCAAAGACCAAAGAATATCTCCAACTTTTACAGGCATCCAACAAAGCCAAATCTGTCATCATAATAATTTTTTCAACACACTTGCTCGTAAAGTGAGCTACATCGCTTTTAGGGCCATAAACCGAGCTATAACAAACGCGTGCAATAATATATAAAACACTAGTTTGTAATAGAATTAACCATACAAAGTTAAATTAGTACCTTAACGTAAGTTCTATGCGAGTAAACAGAGCATTTCCAATTTAGCCGGGTAATACAGTTATTTTTTTAGTAACAACAAAGAGGTTTTATGCCGCTGAAAATTCATATACATTTTTGGAAAAAATAAATGTGTAGGTCCATAATTAAGTCAAGCAAATATTTATTATTGTCAAATTATTCATAATTTACAATATTTTGTTATAAAATATTAAAATATTTGCATTTTATCATTTAAAATTATAATTTTGAAGTAGGCTGTATGCTCACTCACCCCATTGTTCGCAAAATATTCTTGCATTGGGCGTGTGAAAAAAAAAAACAAAAAAAACCTGCGCGCCTTTTCTTATAATTATCATATTTTGTTTTTGTCGTATTTGTTGCTGTGTGGTAAATTTCTTTGTTTTTCCCTCGCAAATGTGTTGAAAAACGTCGTATGAAACTCGTGAGCTTTTGCTTAATGCACACTCGGCAGAGTTACGCCCTCGCCTGCGGCTCGGGCTGCAACCCACAGCCTTGTGTGCAATGAGCAACCTAAGCTAACTTGTCTCATAATGTACTAATATCAAACTGTAAATATTCCAAGCAAGAATTTAACTTTAAATTTCACAAATTGTTCTAATTTTTCTAGGTTTTTAAAGGTAAGTTGGTATAGGTAATAATTATAAGGTCTACCAATGTAGTTAATAAGTAGGTACATGTTTTTATTAATAAACATTTTGGAATAACTAAGACTTTTTTTACTTTCCTGAAATTCGAAATGAAAAGTAGAGTGTTTAACCCGGGTAAAAGTCATCAATTCCATTCTCGAGCTATAGCCGCCCTCGCTATGCTAGGGCGTCTATATATCTCGAATGGGAATTGCTTCCTTTTGACCCTCGTATAACAATCTACTATTTTACTACTGAAGTTGTAGGTAAGTAAAAATTAGGTAACAACCCTATTTCTAAAGAGCACTTTGCAATTGCAAACAGCAATAGCTGAAACGCGGGCTGTTAAGTCAAATGAAACAGAAAAACGTATTTAATAACGAGGAAGAGCGTTGAATGCAAATTGTCCGTAAAATTAATTTATACAATATTAGGGGTGTTACTGCGGCCAGGCAGCGCCAGGGAAGGTTCGTGGGTTTGATTTAGCACCACCGTTCTACATAAGTAAGTGATGGTAGATACTCGCCATGCATATTTTGTATAAGTATTAGAAATAGTTAAAAGACAGATTTTTTTCTTAAAACCGTAGACAACATAGGAGTCACCTCGTAATTTTTAAAGTCGGTTAAAAACAAGCCTATTTCATTATTGAAGTAATAACAATATTTACGTATTTACCAGTTTTACTAGTCACCTTATTTTAAAACTATTTAAATAAATACCTTAACAAAATTTCAAATTAATGCACATATTTTACACCGAAGCATGCTACGTCGTAGTACGCTACATTGTAGTATAGCTTCTCGTAGTCAATCGTAGAAGTAGATAGCAAATGTGTCAAAAACGGCCACTTTTAGCAGTTTTGCTATCTAGGTACCTACTTACTTCTAGAAAAGATTGCGAGGGAATGTAATGATACATTCTAAAAATATGGGGTGCTAGTGTTGCCTATAATGTCGTCTGCAAAAATATCGAGTAAGGAACTTTAGGATACATAGTAGGTACCTACACATATAAAATCTGAGTCAAACAGCCCTGCATGGCGAACCCTATTAGGAGGATTAAAAAAGTGTCGGCTTCGATGAGTCACCTTTGTGTCGGTGACGGATGGCCGCCGTTGATACCAATCTGACCTTTATGCCGACATTATGCCTCTCTTCATCAGCCCTCCTCTGCATGTTGATCTCGACATTCCCAAGGGGGGCAAGTGCACCACATGGCACACCCCTGCCGGCGCCCATGGATATACTATCGAAACACCACTGTGACACGATTATTGAATTAGCTTTGAAGCCCTGCTCGAACCTCACATACTTGGAGATATTGAGAAAGAATCCTTTATATTTGACAACGTATGCTCAAGTCATTAGCGACTAAGTGATGTATGGAGCTCCGTTTGAAGTTACGCCTTTGCGTGGAAGTTCCATTTAAAGTTGTGTGTGCGCCAGTTCTTTTCTGTGATAAAAAATCTTTTGTGTATGTGTTGATGCGTTTACTCTACAAAGGTTTGACAACGCTTTCCATAAAATAAACTTAATTTGTATGTAAGTACGTACATTCCTAAGCTTTGTTTGAAGGGGAAAATTCGACATTGCTCAACTAATAAGGCGTAGTGAACATAAAGTGTCACCCTGTAGACACGTGTGTTGGCACATTGTATAAGGTACTTTCACCCTGTAAGGCCCGCCTAATTTCAAAACCTTGTGAAATCGTCAATTTGGATATTATATAAAAAAAAACATTTATATAAAACTAGGGTTTTTTATTGAAAAATACAAATTATAAAAATTCGGTATTATTTCGATGTTAATAGAAAAAGCACCATTTTTAAAAAGTAGGTGTTGGGCCATCTTAGGAAGGTGGTCACCGTAAAGGCCCGTAATATATTAATGTAAATCTACGCTTAACCAATATTTAAACCTTTTTTTTTCTTTTAATACTGATCGATAAATACAGTTTTCATATAAAACTTAAACAAAAGTCTAAAATATTATCCAAATTTTGGCTATGGGCCATCTTTAATCTGTTAAAAATAAAAGTTATTATAAAGCGACAATACCTTTCTAAAATTGAATATATCACACATACAGAAATTTCGTCAGAATAGTAGGTAGGTAACAAAAAAATAATCAATAAGTTATATATTCTGTGATAATTTTTCGACGCCCTTGGTACGTGGGCCGAATTAGGGGTATTGAAAAATCTATTTAAATTTACTTTATTAAATCAAAAACTAAATCATGAATCTACCAATAATAGTAGATTGTTATACAAGACGCTAAAATTACCCATTGCATACAAGGTATTTTTATTCCCGAGCTTTAGCGAGGGAATAAATAGAAACCGAGTTACAATGGGTTTTAGCGTCGTGTGTTTCACTATTCTTTTTACTACGATTGCGAGAAAATAAAATACAATATTAAATAGTTTATACCTACTAACTTCCGTAAACGAATCCACTCGTTTTTCTATCCTCCACTTCATAAACTTTTTGTACAATATTTAAATAAAAGATTTGTGCTTGACGGCAGAAGATTAAAATTATTTCTTTCCTATTACAGTCACACAATTCAATCAGTTTGTACTTATAAAAAAAATTCTAAAGATTTCGCGCCATGGTACCTTTTTTTAATTTCTGCTGTAGCAGCTAAACTACACAAACACGCATTCTACGATTCACTCTGTACACAGAGTATAAATAAGTCTATGATTTCACCGAAGAGATGCTTTTAGTTCCATTTTCAAAAATAAGAATGAGAAACTTGGTCACGATAGTCGTCCGCAGTTCGTCGGTTATAGTTATTACAAATATTTTCAATGTAGCTATCGTAGTCCATAGTCTATTGAACAAATAATGACGGATCCACTAGAGAGAAACTGTCAAATTTACGTAATCACTTTGCAATATCGCATACGCAAGTGCTTTGTAATAGGAATCAATCAGAACGAAACACGGACGCAGCCGCGTGTATCGCATTAAACTTTTCGTAATAGACCCCCAGTATTAAGTCGAGCGAGTTTTTATTCGTGATTATGAATAAAGACTTTTTCGTTTTAGTACGCTCATTGGTAATAGACAAACATTAAAAAAGAAAAAACTTTATCCCCTAGGGCTTATTATGCTATTTTATCTCGACTCTTGTACGTTACAATGACGCACTTTTTGAGCAAGAGGAGTGAAAAAGTAATTTAATCGATTATTTTGATTATTATTACGTAGAATATATTTGATAAATTGCATTTAATGCAACAAAAATGCTTTAGAAAATCATAATTTAGTAACTCGGGAACGCGTGGAGGTAATGAGTTGAAATTTAAACCATATAACTCAGCCTTTCTATTGTCTAATTTCAAAATCTATCGCAATCGCTTTCAAGATGTAATACATGGATGCTTCTTTCTGGCATTCATATAAAACTTACCAAAGAAATGCAGCAATGTGTCACATCTGTCAAATGAAAGCGATTGCGATAGATTTTGAAATTAGACAATTATTAACCCCCTGGTTTATAGTCCTTTGAAGCTGTGAAAATCGAACTTCTAAGTTTATGTGAAAAAAAATACGGCCGGTTATACCGCAAAAAACGCATATTTAGACACACAAGAAGGGAATCAAAATTCACAGGGTACTTCCCGTTGACCGAGAACTATGAAATTTGGCAAGTATCTAATATCGTTTACTACAAGTACAGAGAAAAATCTGAAAACTCTACATTTGTAATTAAATAATAAATAATAATAAAATTAAGTAACAACAAAGTACAGAACCCTTGGTGGGCGAGTCCGACTCGCACTTATCCGGTTTTTTGTCATTGTATCCGTTTAGTTTTTTGTCTGTTTTCGGGAAAATCGTAGAACAAAATGTTGTTGTTAATAACCCTGTAATATGGATAAACTCAACCATAAAATAACGATGACTTTTTATGGTAAGTAAGTAGATAGGCACTAAACTTTTATTTATTCATTTGTAAGTAATTAAGTACTTATAGAATTTTAAAACTATGAAAAAGTTATAAATACCAATGTCGAACGATGTTGTGAAAATAATATTATCGTGTTTACAGGATTCTGCGACAAGTTTAATCGAATTCGCCGGCGAGCAACAATACTTCAATATTGTTACATCTAACTTCGCTAATACACGTCGTCGTCGCTCAAAATTTAATTACTTACTTACAACTTACATTGTCAAGGCAATGTAGAGTCTGCTATAGAGCTTGTGTACACGAGTGTACTCAGGAGGCCGTTGTTCCTATACTGCCAACACAAAATAATAATTCTGTGTTATATGCTGCCAACCAGCGAACTAAAATCTATGGAATAAGCATTGCGCTCAAAAAATGGCACCACACGAAAAGTACAGCTAAGTGAATGAAGCTAAAAATTTAATTATGCAGCACATAGCGTCTGAGCACTGGTTGCTTATTAGCGACCATAATTTGTATAGGTAGGTACTCATAAATATTTTCTATACTTAAACGAAAAAATATGATACCTACGTTATTTCTGCATATTTTTACAGTCTTCTTTGCGTCTGTTACACCATTTGACTACACAGGACTTCATTACCCTTGGGGTCACATGGTCATCTTTCTAATGTTGTCTTCTTCCCAAAGTCGTCACTTTCATAAGTGGTCACCTTTCTAAGTGGTCAGTTTGCTAAGTGGTATCTTTCCTCTTATAAACTTTATTTTTCTCTCTTTTCTCTACAATACAATACAAACTGCAATTATTGTAAAGAACGTTAACGTCAGTCACCGGGTGCGTGGATGGCTCTACCAAAGCTGAGCGGGTTGTACTTTTTCGGCCCTGTGGTGCCATTTTTTAAGCAATATTTATTTTGTTTGCACACTTCCATAGATTTTAGTTCGCTGCTGCCAACATTGAAAATAATTTAACACGAGTAACAAAATATGTACCTACCTATAATACACCGTCTTTGTGGACTTCTATTTTATGCTTAGGTACCGCAATAAGTCTGGAAATGCTAAAATAGCTTTTATAGCAGTTATAATTATTAATTAGTCCAATCCGAGAAGCTGATTTAATTTTGTTATACATCATGTATCAAAAAACCTTGTCAGATCCTGAAAAAGGTGATAGTGTTGCTGAAACTGAACAACATTCTCCATGGAACATAGGTCGAAAAACGAAAAAAAAAATTTATACTCCCATACAAAATGTATTGGCCAGCTATAACTTACTATGGAAAGGCGACAAAAAAATTCGTCTACAGGGTTTTTGATAATGATGTATTTAAAGCGAGTTTATTTAAAGTGGATAGGATTTTTCTGGGCAAGCTCCGTCCATCTTCGGCCTCAGGGTTTATGAATGTGGCTGATGCGACGGCTACACGCATGGTAAATACTGTGATCCATCGCCATAGAGTAAATTTTAACCATGGATAGTAGTTTGTATGGAATGTTCAATATTTTACTTTCCATGGTTAAAATAAACTCTATGGCGATGGACGATGGATATCGTGTAGCCGTGGCCTCACAGTACCTTAGTCCTTTTATTTAAAAAAAAACAGTAGGCTTGAATATCAAGAATCTTATATTATTAAATAAGTATGAATATAAGATTCTTGGTGAATATACAGACAGTAGATAATACCTATTCGCTGGGTGCGAAGGTATAATAAATCGATCGCAGCGCTCATGGTGGCAAAAAGTAGAAATAATGTAGGCTCTGTAATCTGTTTGAAAGCGATATTTAATTGATTACTAGGGATACAGGAACAAATAGATATGTTTATTATCACTTAATAAAATTATTAAAGTAGCTTTATCCTCTTGTTTTACAAAATCTACAACTAAAAAAGAAGTAAACAAACCCTGATTATAACCAAAATAAAACACTCTTATTGAATAGATTTTACTTGCCATATTTAGTTTAAATGTCCAAAAATGATTTTACAACACTTTGTCCACCCAAATCACAGTAATTTTGAAATTTACATTAATAACACAATATGTATAGTATTTTTTAACATTTTGTCATAATGCCGCCATTTCATATCAAAACGGTCAGGTCAGAGACAACAAAGTTGCGAACGCAAGGTGGCGCTAAAAGCGTGCACGGAGCCAATATTCTAGCTCGTAAAATTTTGTTTTTTATTTGTATGGAAAACTGCAAAGAGACTGCAACCCCTTTTGTTTATTTTTTATGTTAAAAAACCAAAGTGACCAGAAACAATTTATTTAAAGTCACGACATCAGTGATGTAGCTCACGAATGTAATATCGGTCCGGGAAAAAGTCCCAAACTGTTGAAGGCGTCCGGCCCCGCCCCGCCGGTCAGGTGCCGGGACCGCGCAACGTCAACGTGACGCTACGGATTTTTTGTATAACCTCTGCCTGGACTGACACAAAAGCCTTTTGGTGGAATGATCCTTTATTCAATTTGGAAAAGGGTCTCTAGGTTACCTGAATGCCTAACTCAAGTGGCAGCGCCGAAAATATTGTTTTTTATGTTGGTTTTTATTTATTTATCGAATATTTATTTAGATTTTTGTGTGGACATAAAGTAGGTACATAATATAAGTTCCATTAGGGTTTAGTCGATTTTTATCCGTCGGTTGTAGTTTGTACTTAGATAATATTTAGTAGTTTGGATTGTAAAAAATAATGTGTCATCATAACTGGAACATTTACACGCCATTTGTGTATTTTTACACTTTCCAAAGATTAATATAATAAATAATTCATTAAGTACCACATTTTCTTACCTTAAAATCAGGGTTGGCATGATTAAACAAGTTGTTTTAAAACACGTGTTTATTACAGTGTTTAAAAAATTGAAATAAATCGATGTTTTTTATAAAATAGGTACCACCTAGTTACCTACCTACTTAAGTTACGAGTAAGTAGGTATTTAAAATACACTACACTCGCGTTTCATTTTTTTTTCTAACACGCTCATTGGATAAAGAGCCCATCAGAAGACGGGCAAATCATTTAATTATCAGATTCATCTGATGAATCCTTTGACAGAGTTTCAGGCCTGAAATAATATTAGGAATCGGGCGATAATCTTGCGGCAGTTAGCGAGCGATCGTGGACGGTCCTCCTCAAAAGTGTTAGAACATTTTATTACTGTAGCGACAGGTCGTGAAGAGATGCAGGCAGGATTAGCGAAAACTATTTATATACTAATGACTCGGTGAGCTGTAGACCTCGAGTTTGTGCGTTCAAAAGTAGCTCAAACTGCATGTTGTTTAAAAAATAATCTAATAGATGTCACCACGAGGTTTTCAAAAGCAGAACTAAGAGTGCTGTTTGGTAGGTATTCTTTCATTATAATCTTTTATATTTCGAATTACTTTTTTAATTTTAAATTTATTATTAGGGTGCTTTTTTTAGAAAAAAATCGGAAAACTGTCTCAAAATATAAATCTATGTAATTATCGAACCTGCTCACAAAATTTCACGAGAATCGGTTAAGAAATGCGACCAGTACTTAAATACTTAAAACAAGCAATTATTTTTATTGTATAATGTTGAGTTAGATCCTAGGGATGAGCGCTGTAGTCTGAGATACAGGTTTTTCAACCTAGTTCGATTACAGATGACCGCAGTATAATTATGTAACATATATACCTGAAATGTTTGTACTGTGCTACTTTGTTATTTATGCTGGGAAATGAATAAATATTAAATAAATAAAATAATAAATAAAAATAAAAAACTTGATTCACTTTTTTTAAAGTTTTGTACGCCGCACTTGCAAATAAAGGAGCACAGCTAGACACCTAGCTCGTGGAAATATTTACTGCCCATTTCCCTGAAATTATTGTGAATACATCAGCCTTTATCAACACGAATATACCTATACTTAGGAGCATTAAATTTATATATTATGTGACATCAAGGTACCTACATACTAAATTGTTGAGCTACTTCTGTTGCCGACTGTACCGGGAATTAACTACCCGTTTTGTATTCCACTCCGGGAAACAAATTACCAATTGGTTACCAAGGAATTTTAAGCTACGGTTTCAAGTTGTTTTGTGAAGTGTACGATAGAAATGGGAGTATTGTAATCTATCTTGAATAATTATTATCTTGTTGAATCAAATATTTTAGCCAGATAAAGAAGAAGTGCTCCGCAGAAGCTGAGTAAACAATTGAGTAACTTGATTCAAGCAAATCCGAGATTGCCAAAAACATTACTTTTGAGACTATTTACTTGATTAATAATTACCTACATAGAAATTCGGTTAATTTCAATAATTAATTTTAAATTATACAGAAATTAGCATTGTTCGGAAACTGTGAAAGGGTGTATGAGTTAAACATTTGTTTTTGAGTTTTCGTATCTTTTTCACATATCGTGAGCAAATTAGTATATTTTTAAAAAAGGTTTGCTTTTTCGTTTTCCACTATAAAGTATCGTAGTGTTTTTTTTATCTACACATGCTAAGTGACGATAAGGCCTAAAGTGTAAGCGCACTATCCGGAATCCTCACCACTGAGGAACTGGCTATCTAAACTGCCGGAACGTAACAATTTTTAAATTGTTGTTATGGCGTCAGACTTATAGGTAAGATGGTGGTAGCTATCCAGACGGACTTGAAATAAGCCTTTTACCGCCAACCAAACCAGTACAAATGTAGGCACGGGTGGGCGATCCACTAGACCACAGAGGCGGTTATTTTGTTGTTACTTTGCTACAGGTTTCGTTGGATAATTTCCCACACGTATCAAATTTTACGGCACGTCTCTCCGTATTTTATTAGCATATAAAATCGCGTTTGTTCGTAATCTGAGTGACGTATTGCTGAAGACATCCCGACTCTCGGGTCCTCGGGTAATGCGAAACATCAACCTGAAAATATGGACTCTGTGTTTTATACGTTAGAGTTGAATATTTGATTTTCGTTGAAAAGACTCGGCAAGGAAAGCACCATCTCGGGCGGGGCTGCATTATTGATATCCGGGCATTTGCCGCTTTGCATTTTTTATCAGCCGGGACGCTGCCTTTGATCAAGATTTCAGCTTTCCTCGGATGGATTAACAGGCCATGTATATATTTTGACTTTAACATCGTTTTTGTTATGAATTATTAAAACGTTGGCTTCCTACGACGGATGTTTGTGTTGCGAAGGCTTTTTGTTGCTTATTTAATAAGCTTTTCTTCTCTACGTTTTCTTAAAAGAGACTCTGATGATTTATATCAAAATAATAAATGTAGCTCTTGTTTTTGTAAAGAGAATAAAGCGAGCACTCAAAATTCCGGATACTGTATTTTCACGAATCATTCTATAAAAAGGCGGAGAGCAACGCAATTCACAACTTTTTAACATTACAAAGCTCGTAACCCAAACGGGAGTCGGACTGAAAAGTTAACAAATAAATGGGATTTTTTTTAATTCGCGCGGCAACATTTCCGCGCCCATTACGGGCTCGTGACACGCGCACAATGCCGCCCGCGCCCGCCGCCCGCCCTGACCGCCGCCGCACTGGTGCTGGCAGGGCTGAGGTCTGATGAAATTAGTTTATGAAATAGACTTCAAAGTATTAGAAAATCATAACGCAAGTAGCCAAAGACCTTGGTACTTTTACCCTCTCCTATGGAGTCCAGAGTCTGTATGAAAACAGTATCATATTAGGTAAACATAGGTAGGTAAGGTAGGTAGATCAATAACATTAAGCACAGAATATTAAACCTGAAAATATTTCATTCAATTGTATCAGATTCACTGATTGAAAGTGATTTAACCACACCTCATCATTATAAATAGGCAGTTTTAAACACTTTCAACAAGTTCGTAAAATAATTTATTGACTGCCATTGGGAAACAAAAAAGGATGGAAACGAAAAGTATTTAAATAAATAAATAAATAAATAAATATTTGACAACATCACATACATTGCTCCGACTCCAAGGTAAGTAGCTAAAGCACTTGTGTTATGGAAATCAGAAACAACGGTGGTATCACAAACACCCAGACCTGAGACAATATTGAAAAGTTCATTTTCTACATTGACCCAGCCGGAGATCGAACCCGGGACCTCAAGAGATGGTGACGCCTTGAAAACCGGCGTGCAAACCACTCGACCAAACCCGACTTAAAAAAAGAGGAGGTTATCGCGTCGCGTGTATATTTTTTACACCGATTATTATTAAATATGGTCTGTGGTTACCACCCTTGAAAAAAAGTTCTAAGGGAAATTGTTGGCGCGTTGTTGGCGCGTTGCGTGGCGGTGTTCAATGCAAGTACAGATAATAATAATACTATGCAAGCGAGTAGTATGTGCAGGATGCCTACCATCAACTTTTATAAAGCGATTCAAAATAGGTGCGTTTCAGTTTAGGTTCCCAAACTGAATCGTTTTAATTCATACCATGAGCTACTTAGAACTGAATCGCATTTGAATAGCTAAATATGAATGACTGAACGGTTTGTGTCTCTGGTTCGCGTGAGAGTTTCGTCACGGTATAGAAACGTAACAGTATTCTAACTCGGGCCTGTCCTTGAAAAAACTAACCGAGCCGCGTAAGTATCTTAATTTTATCTAAATCTTATTTTTTGGACTTTCCGGGTATTTAAAAATGTTTTGTCATGATTTATTTGTTAATTAAATATAATATAAACAGCACAATCTGCACTTTGCCATAATAATTACTTGTATTTCAATCAATAGTAGGTAGGTACGTAAATCTTTCGTTCGTCACTGCGGCGCATTCGCTACTGTTGTATTGTATTGTATACCGAGTGCAGACCGAACTCGAGGCGCATGGCTCGCATTTCGACCGTTTGTACTATTAAGTTAAAAAAATTAAATTAAATTAAATAAAAAAAAAAAAAAAAAAAAATTATTTCAATAACATTTTGTTTACATTTTATGTACAGTGACCGGAGCCCACTTTTAAGCAAAAAATGCCTGTTATAATACTGATACATTTCTTTACCGTGCTGGTTTCGTAATTTTGCTGACCGCGCATTTTAAAGTTACGAAGTATCGTGATCTTAGTAAAAAAAATTAAACATTGGAATGGCGTAAGTAAACATCAGTCATACCTAAATTTTGTTTATTGAAAATCATTAAGTTTGTTCTTACTTTAACACTCGCGTCTAAAGATCGGATTCTGTATGGGAGCTTTAAATACTTTATTATATTTATGATAATGATATTATTATTATTGATAATTAATATGATACAAAAGATATCTCACTGTTGTGTTATCGTTTTCGAAAAAAATTCGAAAGTTGTTTATTCATCGCATATCATATTATATTTAAAATATTTAAAACATCGCACGCATAAATGTTATTACTAAGTAGATAGTGCTTTAAAGGCCAAGATTTTCAAAAAATATATAAAGTTTTAACATATATACCAACCTTAGAATAAATAACACTTTAACACATTGTCTGGGATTTCTAACACAGTTAATATCAATTTAAACACTAAAAATCACTCTACACTAAAAATTTAAATCCTAAAAATTTGTTTAGTGTAAAGAAAGCTGCTGACGCCGCTGAAACTTGATCGCCATAAAAACGTCATGATACAAATAAGCAAACCAGTTCAGTTTAGGTCCTAAACTGAATCGCAATAAACTATTATGGTAGGCCATGGTAGTATCATGGTAGGCCTCCTGTTCATTGTTCCCGCGTGGCCAGAGGGCATATTACAAAAAAGCATCGCGATAAGCGTTCGATGTTCGTCGAACTCCGTGGCACTATTAACTCAGGAATAAGGTTCAATATCAAGTAAATTGAACGACGAATTGCGTCCGACTATCGTGATGTTGTTTTGTAATAGGCCCTCAGTTTTGACCGCTGACTGCTTGAGGGTTAAATTTTTATTCAACATTGGAAGTTGACATTTATGTAGTTAGTTTCCGTATGGCAAGCGTTGGTGGGGTGGACATAGTAACAAACTTACCAAAAGTTGAACATCGTGATGCCAAGCTGAGGATGCAAGATTTAACTATTTTATCTTCGTAGCTATCTACATTGATCGGACTGCTTTAAAATGTAGAGGTATAATACCGACATTTACGATCTAGCTAGAGGAATCATATACTCAAGTTAGAAACAACACCTGCAAAGTTCAAGTTAATAAAAACGATATTAAAGCACCAACTGCTGGAGTATATATTTATAAGCTGTAAGTAAACTCCGGTGCTGTGTTTAATTAAGGAGCAATTACGGGCGCGCCGGGCCATGGCGCAGGCGAAATTATTTCCAGTTTGACTGCCAGTGATCTTAATTATGGTTCGGATAATTAATTGTACCGGTGTAATTAATGGGCCCTTTTTGAGCCACTCGATACTCGCTCCGTCCTTGTCGGGACCCGTGTGGTGTCATTTGTTGTATTATAACACGTCTTACAACGGTAATAACAATAAGCGGTTACATTTTTCCGCTGCGCAATGAACTACTTTTACCGCTTTGAGCATGAAATATAATGCAGACAGAACAAATCGTGGTTTTCTATACAAGCACACATAGATATTTCGTATACAGGCAAGTTTGTACCAAGTCAGCCTATAAGGACTTAGCGTTTAAGGCGCATAATATCAGAAACGCAGAATAGCCGATTCGCAAAAAAATTAGATTCTCAAAATATCCAAAGTACAATGGGGTTGGTAAACTTTTTCGAAGAGAATTGTTTTATATTTTTTTTGATAGCACAAGTGTGAAGAATAAAGAAAATAATATTATGATTTTTTTATTTTACCTTGTTAACTAAATATATTTTTTTATATTATTATCGCGATAAAATATCAAACATACGGCTGAACACGAAGTTCCTTTGCATTTACTGATTTAAAAAACTGATTGACAGATTTGACAGACAGTGACAAAGAGTAATCATACCTTTGTTTTTTTTGTTTTGAGCAACAACATAGAAAGTCTTTGGAGCAAAGGCATAACCTACGCATACAGCCGTAATAGTGATTTATTGTACTATGCTGTAAATTAAAAATTTAAATTTTTATTTAAATTAAAATGAAGCATTTTATAATTTCCTCAATTTGTTATTCCTGACTCCAAAGCCAAAAGCTACCAGAAAATATATAATTCACAACAGTTTTGGAAAAGTTTACCAACCCCATTGGTGAAAAAGAAACTAATGGGTCAACTGTAGGAGTTATCAAGAAGTTCCAAGCCAAACAAAACAAATGACGGTAACATAGTGTTTTTAAATCGGTCAGAATGGCGCTTCTGTCATGTATGAGTCTCTAAAGTCTCCACTTTCCCACAGTGGGACGAGGGTAAAAACGTTATTTGTGAAGCGGTCTTTGTGTACAAATCAATCGCGCCCTATTCTCAGGCGCCCGAGTGATATATCGGCAGTGCGCAATCTGCCGGCCGATCTCTGAACTACATCCGGGGGTAGTTCTCAATGGGAAAATTCTGTATTTTGTAACGATCAGTTTTAATGCACACATGACGAAATGAACAACGCGTGCAAGCGTGCCCCGAGCAACAGCCATCGTATTGTCTTTATAAATTGTCTGTTCGTTGTTTTGAGACAGTTATCTGCTGGGCCATAAGGCAAAGTGTTGTATTATTTAACATTTTTAATATAGTAATTAATGCTTTGTTGTCATTTTGTTGTTTTTGATTAGATTACAACAATAAATAGATCGACGAAAAGTGCAGCGGAGCAAAGAGAAATTAACTTAGAGTTAAGCATAATGAAATAAATAGGTACCTTGGACTGGTAAAAAGAGCAATAAATTACTTGAAACGCACGAAGCTTACCACAGCTATAAACTACTAAAAACACACATACCAAACTCTCGTTTCGCTTCGTTGCTCAACGATTAATTAAATTCGAGAACGGAAAAGCAATGTACCGCGTTAATACAAAAAAAACAACAATAGCGTCAGCTTCGTTTTGCTCGTAAGCGCGAATAAATCTGCAGATCGCGTGGCGCCCCCCCCCCCCAACCAGTGGAAACTTCTCAGCTGATTGCGACGAGGTGGAAATTAAAAAGCGAGTAATATTTTTGGTGCCACAGACCTAAATAACTTATAAACGATCTAGACATGAAATGCTGATGTTTCATGTTTGAGTTACATAAGAAAATGTCGAGGTTTCATGACCTCGTCAATAAGTTTAGGTGTTTGTTAAATTAGTATTTCCATTTTTTATATTTTTATAAAAAAGCCTTTAATTTATGTCTCATTACGTCGTCGTTCATTTACTTCTTTCTTTTTTCAAGAAAATGCTCCTTTCAACTTTGTTTGATTCAATAAATTATTTTACCAGTATTAAAGCGTCTAACGAATGTGAAGCCTGTGGCAGGCCCACAAGGAAGCCTTAATTGAAATTCGCCGGAACCTTGCATCGGTAGACTACAATAAACAGATTCCAAGACACTTGATTATTGTCACTTTAATCAGCATTGTTTTATTCTTCATTATTGTGGAAAATAAAAAATAAACAGGAAATCATAAATCATTGACTATGAAACATGCATTTATAGCTATGTACTTAACACTTATTAATTTCAATCTTAAACAGCTACAGCATATGTGAATGGAATGGCTAACGCCACATATTATTAACGTTTACAACACGTTTAACGAATTTATGTTAACACATCTGTAAATATGATTTTCAACATACTTGCTCGTAAAGTGAGCATCAAGCAGAAAGTCATTATGAGACAAGTTAGCTTAGGTTGCTCATTGCACACAAGGACGTGGGTTGCAGCCCGAGCCGCAGGCGAGGGCGTAACTCAGCCGAGTGTGCAATAAGCAAGAGCTCACGAGTTTTATACGACGTTTTTCAACACATTTGCGAGGAAAATACAAAGTAATTTACCACACAGCAACAAATACGACAAAAAAAAAAAGATAATTATTATGCTTCGGAAAAGGCGCGCAGGTTTTTTTTGTTTTTTTCACACGCCCAACGCAAGAATATTATATGGTGAGTGAGCATACAGCCTACATCAAAATTATAATTTGAAGTGATAAAATGCAAATATTTTAATATTTTATAACAAAATATTGTAAATTATGAATAATTTGATAATAATAAATATTTGTTTGAATTAATTAAGGACTTACACATTTATTTACTCAAAAAATGTATATGAATTTTCAGCAGCATACAACCTCATTGTTGTTACTATAAAAATAACTGTATTACCCGGCTAAATTGGTTAACTCACATAGAACTTGCAGTAAGGTACTAATTTAACTTTGTAGGGTTAATTCTATTACGTACTAGTGTTTTATATATTATTGCACGCGTTTGTTATAGCTCGGTTTATGGCCCTAAAAGCGATGTATTAGGACTCACCTTACGAGCAAGTGTGTTGAAAATAAATTAACGTTCTAAAGAAAATGTAGTCAGCTTATTATTAATTAGACAACAATCCTTTACACCTGGAGAGTAATTCAATTTTGTATTCTGAGATTTACTGATACAGAAAGGGCATCTATGTCGATAGCAAATATTGTTGTTTCCTCTACAAATATTGGCGCCATTTATTCCGTGTCCGAACGATATCGGGCCATTCTGTTTGTTTTTATTGTTCTTACTGTTCTTTGTAAATAGCACAGAAAATACGAGAAAATAATTTACACCGTGGAAGACATTGCTGAATATATTCCGCGGTTAGTAGGGACCTATTTATACTGTTAATATTTTAAATTTATTTTGGCAGCAAACAGTCATGTATAATAATAATGTTATTAACAAACAAATTATATAGTACAGTGCCTAAAAAAATAGTTAAACAATAAACAAAATAATAGTTTATGATACAAGGTTGGTAAGGAGGTTTTTGTTTATAATCGTCACGTGTTTTAAAAAACCTTAACAACCGTATGCCATACCACGTTTTTCAATACATTTGCGAGAAAACATTATAGGTACCTACTGAAATTGTAATCTATACATATAATAAAACTGTAAATTCTAAATATTTGTGCGCGTTTTATGCAAAAACCGCTAAACAAATATTGATGGGTTTTTCACAATTTAGTAGATTGAGGTCCAACTTAAAATCTAAGCTATGTTTCATCCAATTCAGGTGGGTGGAACCAGGGAAACAGCTTGAACTCTCCGTAGTACTAGCTTTCATACACTAAAGGGGTAATTTTAAACTGGTTACAATATTTTTCTACTGTTCACGCTGTTGAAATTGCGGGTGGAAGCTAGTAGAAATTTAAAAAACGTTCGTAAACAAAAACGCACGGCATGCGGTAAAATCAACTTACCGCACGCTCGACTGTCATCGTAAGCTCACATTTTCGAGCAACTGTATTGAAAAGGAATATTTAAGCTCACTATTTAGAACTTTTATTATAATATCGATATTAGTTTAAATCTCTCTGAAAACCGAATAAACAAAACACTGCAAAAAGATACACGTACGTACACATCACCTTACATGATTGATACAAAAGTTACATCTTTGTTCCCTTCCCAACAGTGTATTTGAGTTAGTTGGGTATAAAAGGCAACGAATTCTTTAAGCAAATATCTGGATGAGTAATAGAAGTGACAGGGGCCCAGAGAGCTGGCAGTTTTCTCGTTCTACATTTAACTTTAGCCCTTCAAGTAAGTAAACACCTCTGGCGTTTGGCGACGAAAGGGTTATGTTGTTGTTGTGACGTCCTTACGTTGTTTGTTGTTATAATGGCTTACTATAGATTCTTACTCTATCACTGTAGAGATTTTATCTATATGTACTAGGTAGTGCATTGCGGCATAATTTGAATGGACTTTTGATTTAGTTCATTATACATGTACACGCATTTACAGCCCTTTACGTAAGTATGTATTTTTAAAAGCCTTTATGATCAGAAAGCCTAACTTGCAAAATGTCTTTAAAGCATTTTAGTCAATAAGCATTTAAGACGTTTGTCTAAAATGCTTATTGACTAAAATGCAGATAACCTTACTTGCCTTTAAAGCAATACCTACGTCTACAATGCATGATGACTAAAATGCAGACAGCCTAAATTGCAAAACGTTGTAGAATTATTTATATTTTTATGCGTTATAAAATTAATAAACTGTTCTTATTTTATAACTGCAATACTAAATATTATTAAATTTTTAAGGTTATGTCTTGTTTATTGACCAAGATATTCAGTAAAATACTACACGGTAAAAACAGATTTCTTAAAAAAAGACAAATTGCTTTGGCTTAAGACATATTTATTGAATCTAAGAAAATGATCCTCTCCCTATAGACGCTAGACAATAATTTCTTCGTAATAGTAAAAAATACTCTTAAAAATATTTAGTTGTTACAAGAATAATACATTTATTCCAAGACACGTGTTGTTTCATTCAAGACAACGTTATTTTGTACAGTCAAGTAAATGTATTCATGATACGAAAATCTTCTATATCTCTTGTAGACTAACCTTACTTAGAGTAAATTATTATTTTACTCATAAGTAAATGTTTAGTTGGCCTAAGTAATTACTGATTTTTGATGAAAAAAATTAAATGGAAAATTGAGATTTTGTCTATTGAATGAAGATGTATATTTTGTTGTTGTTGTATATTAAGTGGAGATAATTGGAGAACACCGATGACTTCCTTCGTTTAAAAGTACAGATTTAACTTTTCTGTCCAAAAATACCAACGTGGGCGCGGTCTACAAAAAATCAAGGCAAATAAAAGTGCTCGAAAGAGGAGTGGAGTCCTGGAAGCCGTTCCAAGTAGGACGCGACACCCAGAGGCAACCAACAAACAAACCCGATTGAGCTTGACAAAACAAAATTAAGTCCGACTACTTAAAGAACTAGATAAAAATCTTAACACCGCGGGTCAGACCATGATGTATGGATAAATTTCTCAAAGTAAAAATGTTATCGTGTTTATCGAAAACTATGATTCCGTTGTTTCGAAATTTTTGTATTTCTCTGTTTAAAACAAAATTTCTATAAGCCGAACAAAATCATTTCTTAGAACAAGAAATAATACTTCATAAACAATAAACTTTCTCTTAATAGAAGAACATGATTTTCTGAAAAAGGTTTATCTAAATTCAAGTAACTTGTAGTTGATTTCAGATAATTTTAATTTGATGCAAGAAGATGGACATTTCTTGATTTAAATTAAGTCAATTTAATTGATATAAGTTTAAATAAGCCTTGAAACAAAAATATTTCTCTTGATCATTAAGAAAAATATTGTCTGAGTAAAAGATGAGAACTATTTTTGTTTTAAAAATATTGCATTGGCTTAAGTAAATATATTTTTAGAATAACCAAATATTTCAAGAAATTGGTCTTTCTTATTTAAAGAAATCCTTTTTTACCGTGTAGAAAACTCATTGCGCACGCATTGCTTTATACAACTTAGACATTGATTTTAGACATTTTGCTGCAAGTTAGGCTTTCTAATCATAACTCTATATAATATTTTTTTTTAAAGATACAACTGAGGATCCTGTTCTAACGGCGGCCAAACATTGACACCGGAGCGGAGATGCACACACAGTTTAAATTAAACTTTTCTTGGGTTAGGGATTTATTTTCTATAGTTATATATATAATTTTTTTTATAGTTATTAAATTATTGTGAACTGGCGATTAGTGACAAAACCGCAGTGATTGTTCGAGTTTAGTAAGAGGTAATATTCACTATTATTTAAAGGTTTTGTTGATAGTTATAGATAGCTTAGAATAATAGAGATGATGTCACTGGTGTTATTCTAAAAAAGATTTATTACTTAGTTGGTGGTATAATAGTAATTTGTTACTGTTCTTACTAATTAATGTTCTCAAAATAGGATATAAGTAATTAAAACTTCACAATTGGATATTTAGTTATTTTTTTTTAAAAAGTTTTATTTGTTTGTAACATTGCTCTCACCCGGCTATATTTTCAAAAGATCTGAAACAGAAGAACAAAAAAAAGACAAGTCAACAGAAAAATAAAATAGAAAAACTAAAAAACCCACATGCATCAAAAAACAAGTCAACTGAAAAGATGGAAACAAGATAATATATAAAGGCAAACTTAAAAAATATTGATGGTAGTGTTTAGATTAAAGGCAAACTTAAAAAATATTGATGGTAGTGTTTAGATTAAAGGCAAACTTAAAACATATTGATGGTAGTGTTTAGAACTTTTGTTCATCATAATAACATGCAGTCGGAGGCATGCATAAAGAAAGTGACATTATGAATGATTTTACTTATCATTCAATTCTATGCCTCCGACTGCATGTTATTATGTTGAACAAAAGTTCTAAACACTACCATCAATATGTTTTAAGTTTGCCTTTAATCTAAACACTACCATCAATATTTTTTAAGTTGGCCTTTATATATTATCTTGTTTCCATCTTTTCAGTTGACTTGTTTTTTGATGCATGTGGGTTTTTTAGTTTTTCTATTTTATTTTTCTGTTGACTTGTCTTTTTTTAGGCAGGCGGGTTTTTAATTTTTTAAATTGAGTTGCTTTTTATTTACGTCTTTTTAGATATATTCTCCTTACAAATTACGTAGACGGTCTAATTCTTTAAAAGAATTTTCATCGTGTGGTTTAAATAAGAATTTTTTAGGGTCAAGACAACTGACAGCAAGCCCTGCGAGATATCGGACTCTGCTTAAAGCCACGTAAGCTTAACCTTTAGCAAATAGGTGACTGCTCAAATCGACAACTGCCCGGTCTAAAGTTGTACCTTGCAATTTATGCACAGTCACCGCCCAGCATAAAATTAGAGGTAGCATACGTCGCTCGATCTTGCCTTTACCGCGTAAACCATCAAACTCAGACGCAGAAGGTTCAATCCGAACACCAATACAAGAAGCTACCAATTTTCTAAATAATATTTTATCGATATCAAAGAGAATGTAATTAATCACTAATTCAGTAATAAGATATTCCTAAACACCCTATTCCTTAGTCCTAACTAAACTAGGTATGCTTGCTACAAAACCTAACAAAATCTACTTCTTTAATATTTTTTTCTCACTTATGCTCTGAAATCTTATCATTCCATTTGAAAAAGGAAGGCGGGGCGTTCTACATTTACGAGGGGGTCTGGTTCATCACATTCTAAATTTAAAATTCAGGCCAGGAATGAATTTCAATACTTACTTCCCGCACCAGCACCAGTGCGGGAAGTAGGTACAGTGCGAAGATGATCTGGGTGGTCTGCGGCAACTTCTTTTTTTTGTTTTAGCTGTTCACAAAAACAAAAAAAGTAAAGGCACATTTGCACCATACAGCCATAACTTTAGTTCCTTTTTTCTGGCACGCAAGCCAACGACAAGACAGTTAATATTATAAAGGTAAAATTATTTAATAGGTACTATAATAACGATACAATAAAAAAATGGTGCGCACAGAGTATATTACTATAAGAATAAATAAATATTACATAGTATTGTACCAGATTTATCAGAGACAAATCCACTTAAGTAATCTTGAATTATGTACAGCGCCATCTACCGCCGAGAAGCGAAATGAGATGGGTTTTTGCTTCTCGGCGGTAGATGGCGCTGCACGTAATTCAAGATTACTCAGAGGATTTGTCTATGATAAATCTCATTTTTAATATTAATTAAATTTAATTAAGTTTCAATTGAAAAGTTTTTTATTTCCTCGCATTTCTTGAGAAAAGCACTATACAAGCCTTGTTCTGGAAGCTACTTGCATTGCCTCGAATGATTAAAGCCCTCGCCTGTCGACAATGCAATCGCTAGCTTCCCGTTCACGGCTGTAATGTACTATTTCAATATTAATGCAAGTAAAGTAATGCAACACGCGTTCCAATTAGATAGATGGAATCTAGTATAATAAATAATGAATATACTCTAGCTAGCTAGATGGAATCGTATTAAAAAAATTATCAATTAAAAAAGTTGTTAATGTTAATTGTTATAAAGACCATAAACGAGAATCGTTTCTTCTTATTTCTCGTTATCGTTTCTTCGATTCTTTTATTATTATCTTTATATATTCAGTATAAACACAAAAGACCTTATATAATCTCCAGAGAGCTAAACCATACCGAGATGTATTTGGCTACAACGCCATCTATTGATATGGTCTATGCAACTAGAAATCTATTGATGATGAATACAAAACCATACCGCGATGTACTCGGCTACAGCGCCATCTATTGATTAACTTAGCCGTGCCCTGCGGCATAGCCTGAGGCTTCGATCCCGAGGGATTTTGGGATGATATTATAGCCTATTTTTTCATCATGAATGTGGCTAACATACACAAACAAAATATAAATTTCTCATTGACATGTTTATAGCGGCCGCTCGCATTTGCGTAATATAATTTACTTTTTTTATTTTATTGTTTTTTTTATAATTATATTATGGTCATGATATACCTTTTTGAAATCCTTATAATAAGCCCTTTAATTTGACACCCATATTGCAGTATTCTAAAAAAAAATTTTTTTTTTCACTACGTATAATAGCACCGTACAGCCGCCATGTTGGTTTTTTTATAACGCCACCTTCTTAAGAACACTTGGGCTGAAAAGACCAATCTAACGATATCTTAATCATAGAAATCCGTTCAGCCGTTTGAAAGATATGAGGTAATAAAGAATATTACATACAAACATACATACATACAAACATACAAACATACAAACATACTTACAAGATACGCGCGAAACACATAACCCTTTCTTTGCAGTCGGGTAACAAGAGAAATAGTATATGATAAATAAGCAGGACACATCGGTCGCATAAGCACAGAGAGATGGACCAGGAAGGTACTGGAATGGAAGTCAAGACAAACTACGCGAGGTAGACGTCATCCACCTGAAAGGTGGGTTAATGACCTAAGGACAACTGGCTCCAGGTGGCGCAAGATAGAAGATGTGGAAAGCTTTGGAGGAGGCCTATGTCCGAAGACGGATGAACGAAAGGCGATATACCTACAGATAGATGATAAATAAAGTGTACTACAGCTGAAAATTATGAGATGTTGGTGTCCAGCGTCCGTCGGCGAGCCGAGATTAGAGTTACCATATCCAAGTTTGAAAATCTTGGAAAAAAGGCCAGATATAAGAAAGAAGCCAGGATATTTTGGCTATAAAATATTATTTTATGTATAGTCAGGTGGGGTAAGTGAAACATACTTTATTTTTATTTTTATTTAACAAGGTTTAGTAAAGCTGTAAAACTCGCAATTAAAGTAGCTGTGTAGGCAATGTACACCTCATTAAATCAGCCTTTAACGGTATGAATATAAATATCTAAAGACTTGCATTAAGCAACAAAATCACGAAAAGAATATAAAGATAAAGATATCTGTGTTGTATTGAGGGCAGTAATTCGTCATTCCTGCTTTATCGACACATCGCTATGAGAATAAACTACGATATTTTCTTAGATATGGTTGGGTGTTTCACTTGCCCCGGTGTTTCACTTATCCCACCTGACTATAAATCATTAATAAAATTATGTATGATTAAAAAAATTTCTTCTTCTGAATGAAATATTAGGTACGTACTATAAAAACCGAAAAAGTCGAAAATTCCGGACATGACAGGACAATCCCGGAGGCATAGCAACCCTAGCCGGGATTAGCCGACTGGAGATTAACATCGGAGTTTTCTTGGCAAATTGCGCAGCTACAGGTAAAGAGCTTGTTAAAATTTATGAATTTTGCGCGAAACAGTAAATATTTATTATTTAAAAGGCGGTGGAGGAAGGACGCGCCCTCTTGAATACGAATTTGTGTTGTTTACTACAAATTGCGTAGATAGTAGCACAAGCGCATTCTGTGCGTGAAATATGAGAAAATATAAAAATACAATATTTCGTCGGCCTAATTTTTTAACCTGCTAAATCCATTCCTGAATAGTTTACAAGAGAGAGTAAAAACTAAATTATATTTTATCTTTTTTACATATCAAAAATCTGAAAATCCCGTTGGTTCTTATAATGATTCTAGACATTTTGCATGTTTTAATAGTAGAATATCTTATGCACAGTTAAAATGAATAAGAAAAACAATTACTTAGCAGCTTTTCGTTCTGAAGTTTAAATTTTATTGAGGACATAGCAGTTTTTACACTTAAATGAGCATGCAATGATAATAATTAATAGCATTGTAAATTTCAGTTAATGTTTTTATTATAATAAAATCAATTCAATTAGTTTATACCAAATATCAAATGTTTAATAAGTAATACTATCTGTCTTCAAACAAAAAAAAGTGACAGTTATATTAGTTAACGATGATCTTTTTTTCACCCCAACTAAAGCTCCAATATTGATTAAAAATATCATTTCTTGAATCTTCGTTTAAGGTTTCACATTTTAAGGTACTGTACTTCTCGATTTTACAGGTGCATCTTGGTTTAATAGAACGAGCCTCTTTTGGTGTCATATAATTATAGCAGTCTTCTTTCTTCTCTCTTCCAAAATAACTTTTACCACATTTTCTTCTTCCTTTATTCTTTTCCGAAAATCATTCCTTTTTATTAACTTGAAACCGTTTCTTTCGTTTATTATTTTTTCTTATTTCAGAAAGCTAGTCTGAGTTAGAATCAGAATAAGGCACAAGTTTCTGTTCTGTATCACTATCATGTGATATCAAGGGATTAGGCACAACTTAACGACTGGTGTGAAGACTAGTGTGCATATTGTCTAAAATGCTTGGCGATGCATCTAGGGTAATAGAAATATATCTTGAAGAGAATATTGGCTTGGTTCATGAGTAATTGTTTTAAAATGCTTGAATGGAATTTATTATGTTATCTAAAATATTTATATCGTTTGAGGTCAAATTAGTAAGAGGTGATCTGGTTCCTTCAAGACTAGTGTGCATATTATCTAAAATGCTTGGCGATGCATCTAGGGTAATAGAAATATCTTGTGAATATTGGCTTGGTTCATGAGTTATTGTTTCAAATGCTTGAATGGAATTAATTATGTTATCTGAACTATTTATATCGTTTGAGGTCAAAATATGATTGGTTTGGGATTCTATTTGTTGGTTTGCAATAGTCTCAAATACTTTTCATGCTAATTAGCAAATATATAGAGTGATTCGTGATAAAGGTTTAGGTATATAATTTACTAGTAGCCCGCCCCGGCTTTGCCTGTGGTACATACATAGTAGAAGTAACAACAAACAAACCACCAGACTATAGCTATTAATTGTAAATGTCCCTCTTGCGGTCTTCTGCTTACCTGTATACCCACATACCTCACTACCAAATTGTTTTAGGTACTTATTTTAAAAATAATTAATGCGAATTAATATTATAATTAAAAAAATCAATTAAAATATAAAATTAATAAACTGCTTAATCCTTTTCTAAGATTACATTATAATATTCAAACCTGCCAAGTCCTTAATATTTATAGATTATAAGTTGAATGCGTTTAAAAACACTCGAATACCACACTGAATGAAAAAATAACTTAAAGATAGAACAAAATAGACTTCCCTTGTTTCTAATTTTGTCATTTACAAACACGATGTAATTAAATATTTGATTAAAACATTGAAAAACTTCGAGCGTCCGGACGGAGTAACATTGTCAGTACACAACTGAGGCCCCAACAGGATTTAGCAGGTTTGGATGTGTAGATTTGCCATTGTGTACAAAGCAGTTTTTCGTGCACGGTTTTCCCACACGATTGAAGATTAATATCGACTTTATCTCTTTTGCCATAAGGTTGGTAATCATCTTAACTTTATGACTAGCTCAAAAAGTAAAATTGACCAAAAAATGGACTTAGCAGGTTAACGAATTAGGCCGACGATTTTTTATTTTAGAATTGTCTGCCAAAACTATTTTGATATTTCTGTGATACATAGTATTAACTACTTGTAAGTACTTAATCAACATCACATCACTAATTAAGATTTAGTTCTATGCTCTGGCTTATTTCTCAGCGATACAACTTGTGACTTATTTCATTAGTATAGCTATTGTAACCTTTTATTTTAATTGAATGTTCACTTTTGGAATTCCTTCAGTCTCTAATAGTACCTGCTGTCGTGTAGGTCACTGGTCAACGATAACAATGTTTGTTTTCCTCGGCACCAACCGGTACAGCGCGTTTTAGGTTAACGGAGCTTGCTACGTCGTAGCGACTACGGCGTAGCATATTTGCTACTGTAAAGTGGGTTACGTAGCATATTTGTTCACGAGATTAGAGTTGAATGTTGGCGAAATTATCTGACAACTAAACACACAGTAAATGGCGAAGATTAATTTTGAATTTCAGTTGTCTGTCTTTATCGCATTACTTTGATGTCTCTTCTCGTTTTTTAATTTTATTTTGGACAACAGACGGTCATTTTTAAAACTTGTTGTATTGTACAATAATCTAAATGAAGACCTTGAGTGCCAACAAATTTAGTGTAACGTCATAATTCAACCAACACGCTGCATGCGCCAACAGGCTGAGTCTTGAACTAGTTAATACCTCGTAATGAATGTAACAAAGAAGGGTCGAGTAAAAATGGTCCGCGTAATAAAATTACGGAGGGTCGTAATTTGTCTTGAGGAAATTTTCTACTTGGGAGCAGGAGTCCGATGCGGAGATTAATGGCGAAAAGGGGGGTGGTTGGGGAGGGGAGAACCCGCCGACACTTGTTGTTATAAACACACAACTATCAGGATGGACCGCACTTATCTAGCTCTTTTTCGTGGCTCTTTTTGGGTTTTGTTCGTGATATTTTGTATGAGACCTATTAAATACCCTATCCCGTACCCTTGTATAAAATAGTTCAAGGTCTAACTTTCAGCTTCTATATTATAACTAGCTGTGCCCGTGACTTCGTTGCCACAGGACTTGGACGGATTATATTTTATTGTGCTCTAAAAACATAGCAGTGAGGTAAAGTTTTACTGTTTCTATTCTGCGTCCACATTCGTTACGACCGTTACTCGTACCAGACGGCGTAAAAAAGAATCATTCCATTTACTTTTTTCTTACTTAATATTAAAGGCTTTCATAGTTCGTATCTGAATACAAACATTTTGGAGCCGAAACTTATTAAGATTTCCATTACAAGCTTACACAGCTTGAAAGGTAACAAAGTTATTCGAAGTCAACAGCTTCCGAGTTGGCCGGCTAGGAGCCCAATCGCGGTAATTCTGAACGATAAAACCAAAAACGTTACGTTGTCATTTACCTAAAAATCTTTGGTTTAGTTTCATAATTTTCACTTAAATTGTCCCAGATTGTAATCCTAGACTCCTTAGGCAGAGTATTCAACAATTTTAACAAAACTAAAGCGAGTATTTTTCTGTAAACGAAACTGAAACGGTAACGATTTAGCTTGTTGAATATTTGCGTGATAGGCCCCTGTTACCGCTCCTAAGTTCGGCCGCGGCTGTCGCTCGGGCCGCGCGCATAATCTGCACTACAACCGACAATGACTAGTTAGCACTAAGGCTTATCATGGTTATCCGAGTTAGTGATACTGATACCAAAATTTCAGGCTGCGACCGCGCCTGGTTGGTTTTGCTTTTCATGATTTAAGGTAGACACTTACTTATATATAATAATCTACTGACTATTATCTGTAAGACAGCAATCACAGTACAGTATTGCCGCAATACATATACCTAGCCGACAACTACTGTTGTCAAATCCAATTTCCAAACACGGTCGTCAAGCTTATTTATGTTAGTATCAGAACTTAGCCACATAATAAAATAATATAAGTTTTTCGCTTAATCCTACTATATGTCAAATATCTTAATGTTAATAAGAAATGAAAGTTGGATTATATTTATTTGATAAATATTTTTCGTCCAAGGTTTTATCACATAATTTGTCATTAATATACTGTCACAGCACGATATCAAAGAGTGTCGTTACCACCAAATCAGAAACAGTCAACGGAATACGAACATACCTATTTCGTGACGGTCAGATGAAAGATTATCAGGGCATCTAAAACAGCAAGATTGTAGATGAAACTTTTATATAGGTAAATGTAACTTTTACCAATTTTTTTGAGAAATCCTAAAATAGTGTCGTTAATTTATGAAACATCTGTGATTAATTTCATATTTGAATCATTATATTTTGAGATCGATATAATGTTGTTTGTTACTTTATGATTCAAGAGGGACTTGGTCCATGTTTACTTTGTTGAGATAATTTGGTATGAAGGGAATACGAATTATTTTCCTCTATTAGGTAGTTATATTCTCTTCAACATTCGTTTCAAGAGAAAACGTAGCTTTTGTGCTTGCCATGGTATAGTCAGCGTCAAATTGATATGAGCGTCTAGAATAGTCTAAATGATCTGAAAAACATAAAAGCAGTTTGATATACGCAGCTCAGTCTCAAAATTTCTGTGCATAATGCATTTAACTTTGAGAGCTTTGTTTGCTTTGATAATTTTGAACACCCTCCCTGACTGCTCATTTAGTTATGAAACAATAAGTAGTAAGATATTTTGAACACCTTGTGTGCTTACAACAATATTATGATGATTCGAACTGCGTACTTAACTATATCAAATTGCATTTATGTTTTTCAGATCATCTTGACTACTCTAGACGCTCATATCAATTTGACGCTGACTGTACTATCTATCTCTAACTCAATCCATCCATCCATCAAATTTGGTTACGAGGTTCAGAACATACATGTATTCTGTGGTTCAGGCGTGGAAAAGTACCAGACAGGGCTACTGTCACTTCATATTTATAATAAAGAAAGTTTGGAAAAAATAACTTGAAGATTAGGTAAATGAAACATAATAAGAAAAACTTAAATCTTTCCTTTTTATATTCCCAGGGTTGGTTACATATTCATGAAGGTGTGTCCTTGTTTCCGATTGTAGGTCATGGCGAGACTTTCGCCTTTGACAATCGCGCGCGTTCTCACAGATGAAACTTTACAAAAGCTACTTCGCAAAACAAATATGTAAGTATACATTGAATAGTTCACTCTTTGTCTGTAGAGGTAGTTTGTAAAGGAGTTGAAATATTTCAACATTGCAGTGTTAAGTAAGATGTTATTTGAACAAAGAGTAAGATTTAAGGTTAGTTTATGTTATTTTACAGAAACAAGTAGGTAATAACTATGATATTATGTGTGGTAACTATCAAAATTAATGTCGTTATTGTCTACCAAAAAACTAAATGGACACCATTAACTACAAATTATCTACAATTCGAGACTGTAGTGTGTTAAAACATAACAGATATATTTTAACAAAGGTTTTTGAATAAATAATCGGTTGAATATTATCTATTGAATATATCGGTGATAACTATCATGTAAAGTTAAAACTTAAAAAATTCTAGGTAGTCTGAGGGCCTATTACGAAAATAACATACGCAATTGCGTAACGCAGTCACTGGTCACGATAATCGTCCGCAGTTCGTCGGTTGTGGCTATTAAACACATTTTCAATAAATTTGGCTATCGTAGTAGCCCAAAGACTGAACGAATGATGTCGGATACGCTAGAGGAAAACTGTCAAACTTACGCAATCACTTTGCAATATCGCATACGCAAGTGCTTTGTAATAGGAAACAATCATAACGAAGCACGGACGCGACTGCGTGTATCGCATTAAACTTTTCGTAATGCTCACTAGCACGGCCATAGGAAAAAAAAACAAAGTGCTTAAATAAAGACGAAATTTTGAATTATCTCTCTGTGTAGTGCACTCCAAAGAAGCTTTGTGGTATTTTTTATCGCTTAAACAATATTTTTAGGCTGTCGTTTAGTTAAATTGAGCTTCTTCGGAGTGCACTACAGACAGAGAGATAATTTACAACTTCGTCTTTATTTAAGCACTATGTGATTTTATTTATTTACTATATTTTTTTTATAAGAATACATAGTACACACATACACACACAGTGCTAGTGTGCAGACTACGCGCTCTTAAATAAAAAAACTTCAAAGGGCGGCACTTTCGGTGGGGTATCCAACCCTCATTAATTATGTGCGCAAATCACTGCACTGCTTCTTATGACCGGTTCGAGTGAAAAACGAACGTGGAACTATGGAGGAGAATGTGCGCATGTACTTTGGTAATTCGCCTTTTTTAGATTTGTGACCTGTATGCCTGATATAAGTTATCAACAGTTTAAAAATAACAGCTCAATTAAAATAAATGTTAAAGATTTCAAGAATTAACTCAATAATATTTACCGAGGCTTTTTGGTTAATTAACGACGCCGCAAGTTTTAATTACAAACTGTTAACTGTGCAGATGGACAGGTTTGATGGCAACTATTAAGATCAAGGGATTTCATTAAAGTGCCCCAAACTTCTGATTGAATCCCTTAATCCGTTCAATCATTTTTGAACAGTTCATTTTGTATTTAACTGTCGCAATTAGTTTTGCTAAATAAGTCTTTTAATTGGTTTTGATTAATTTGAACTGACAATTTATCGCTCAAAATACATTTTAGATTAAAATAACAATTCGATTTCGGCTTCTGCAAGTTATGTTTATTGTACTTGTTATATTTTCTAGATTCAATTCGCTTATATATAATGAATGAGCCTATTTTTTTGGTTGGATCTTAATCCACAATTAGTGGAACACAAGAAGTCGATCTACGATAAAGTTTTTGTTCCGGAAAAGTTACGGAAACCCGGAAAATAGTGTTATCAGTGGCAGAGTCACGCAAGGAATCCGTCGCATTAGAACAATTACAAAGCATATTTTACTCGATTGTCTTCAAGATATCGTGTTTATATGGAAATAATAGCATTGTATTCATCATTATCATCATCATATCACCCACTGCTGGGTATAGGCCTCCCCTAAGGATCTTCGCGACGATCGGTCCTGCGCTGCCCGCATCCAGCGGCTTCCCGCGACCTTCACCTTGTAAAGTAAAGTACTTGACAGACTTCCGGCCATTTCAGAAGTGACAGACATAATATAGTTTACATAACTCTTTCTACTTAACTATTGGAGGGCTAAATGATGCCACGCCACGGGTCCCGTACTGATGTCACATGACGTAAATATAACTTTAAAATTTTGACCGGAAGTGAAAGATTTTCTCAAGCTTCCGGCCAATTTTATATGCGATAATCATCTGATCCTCGCTATGCACAACATTTACAACCGTGTGCCATGCATTTCATCGTGATGTCATATGACGTAGGCAATAATATTGTCGCGGGCTTACGGACTAATTCCATTTACTTAATTACACATAACTCTTTTTAATGTAGGTAATGTAATATACCTTTAGATTGTTTTGAATAAATTAAATTAACAAAAGCAGCTGATGAAAAACATCGAGCTTTGTGCTGGTATAATAAATTGGTTTGCGATGTTGTGTGGTAGATTGTGTCGAGAAATTATTGTGGAATGTGGCGCGTGGACAAACGGGGGGTTCAGATTAGGGTTGCCAACCCTACTATATTATATATAGTAGCCTACTATATTGATTGGAAAAGTTGTATAGTAGGCAAAAATACTATTATTAAACTTTTTAGATTTTAGGCATTCACAATGCAATTTTTTAAAATCGACTAACCCGTAGCATCCCGTCTGAGCTGCTACGGGTGAGTTGATTTTTTCTAGTATTTTTCAACTATATAAATTATCCAAAAATACTATATTTTATCAAGTGAAAAAATTAAACGAAAGCAACAAAAAAATAATACCTACTTTATGCACACGCATAATATTTCTTGTGAGTAAACGTGTTTATGAAATGCTGAATAAATTATGAAAATGTTAGTCGGTAGGTACGTATGAAAAATGCAACTTCTTTAAAATCCTCCATACAAAACGGCTACCTACTATATTTTTTTGGACTGTTTTCGCCACCTACTATATTTTTACATTAATAATCTTGAAAATACTATATTTGATGCAAAAAAAGTTGGCAACCCTAGTTCAGATATACGCTCGGGCGTGGTCCCTTGGTCGACGCGACCCATCATTTAGATAAGGGTCATAATGAACGTCGCCGAAATTAAAATTACAAACATAACTTAACTCGAATAATTGTTTGTACCTATTTGCTTATTATAACACAGTGGAGTTTCAACCAATGATACGTAATATGGATAGCACGCGATTATTACGGAAACCAAACTACAAGCACAAAATTAATAATAGTTCTAGCTACAAGTATAATCTTCTCGCCTGAACATTAAAGTTTCAGTTTGCCTTGTCAAAGTTGCTATTAGTTCTATTCTGTTTGTTTCTTAGTAGGTATATCTTTAAGTATTGTGTATTGGAGATATATTTCTTACTTATATTATAAATGCGAAAGTCCGTTTGTTTGTTTGTTACGCACCGACCATCATGAAATTTTACATACACGTTGTCAGGGGTACAGAGAAGGACATAGGGTACCTTTCATCCAGAAAAAAAGTATTATTTCCGAGGGATAGTGATAGTAAAAAAATCTTTCCACGCAGACGAAGTCGCGGGCGGCCGCTAGTCCTACTAATTATTATAAATGTGAAAGTTTGTGGGTTTTGATGTTTGTTCCTCAATCACGCAAAAAGTGCTGAACAGATTTTTAGGAAATTTTGCTTCATTAATATAAAAACCGCCAAGGCGAGGGGTAATTCTATGAAACAATAACATCAGAATTTCGAATCTATGGTTACAAAAGAGTTGAAGTTAACATAAGTTAACTTCAACTCTTTTGTAACCCGTAAACTAAAAATGATGTTATTTCTACCATATTCAAAGAAAATGTACAGACATGAATTTAATCGTTGTTTGTAGGTAGCCTTAAAATTTACTTAAATTGATGTGTATGTATATTATGCAGGATCCATGGGACGTCAAGCTAATCTTGAAGAGGGTGTTTATGCGAACTTCATCTCGTTTCGCTAAACACGAGGTAGCGAGGGCGTTAAGTCAAAGTGATGTTAAAATTATTGAGGACGTGTCCATTTGGAGTCTATGTTAAAATTTAATATAATTGACAACGCGTATCCAGTTGCTTTAGAATAAAATATAGAGTAGGTATCTTTTTCTATATATTTACGAGATATTGTGAGAAGTCATGAACCAACGAGAAGTGCAAGCATTTTGACCTAATACAATCATTATTACGATTTGGGAAGTAATATCATTGTGGTTTTATTTAATTGTACGACTGTGGGTCGTTAAAATACAATTATTGAGTAGGAAGGATGTTCCGTCTTACCCAATGAGACGGAATAAAATATATAAAAATATAGAGTAGGTATCTTTTTCTATTAAATCTTTTTCAATTATTGAGTAGGAAGGATGTTCCGTCTTACCCAATAAGACGGAACATCCTTCCTACTCAATAATTGTATTTTAACGACCCACAGTCGTACAATTAAATAAAACTACAATGATATTACTTCCCAAATCGTAATAATGATTGGATTAGGTCACAATGCTTGCACTTCTCGTTGGTTCATGACTTCTCACAATATCTCGTAAATACAGAAAAAGATACCTACTCTATATTTTATTCTAAAGCAACTGGATACGCGTTGTCAATTATATTAAATTTTAACATAGACTCCAAATGGACACGTTATCAAAATGTATAACACCAACGTTAACAAAACGAGTGTGTTGTTCGGGACATATTCAAAGGTACCTAATTACGTATGTCTCGTTGAATGTCGTCGAGCTATCACGCGGCGCGGCGACCCGTTCCCGTCCCGTCCCGTCTCGGCCCGTGTCCGCTATCTCCGCCGCGCACAAAGGCTTCATTTACGTTTAAATTACTTACACGGCCAAATTGCTCCCTGTTATATACATACAATCTTACATTATATTAATATAGACACATAATTCCTACGCTTTTTACCAAAAGCTATATCTCATGAAAAGAAAGATGTTGTAGATGCGACATTTCTTGTATTTTTTGTACAAGAAATTTCTTGTTTTAAAAATTATCATGGAATGTATATAAATTATTCCTTCTAATATTATAAATGTGAAAGTTTGGATGTTTAGATGTTTGTTACTCAGTCATGCAAAAACGGCTGCACGGATTTGGACGTAAATTGGCACACAGATATAAAATACTTTTTATCTTGGTCTAAGGTTCTGTAGGGTCCACGCGGATGAAGTCGCGGGCAGCCGCTAGTAGTTACATAAAATATTGTCACTTAACAAGATCGAAGGGGTTATTTTCTAAACATACACCACTTTTTTATAATGCTCTCAATCTCTATAAAGCTGGGTTCTGACGAAATAATAAATAACGACGGCAAAAGTTTTATTAGTAAGTACGATAGTTTGGTAATTTAACTTTACTTAACTTTGACTTTGACTTAACATCCGGTTTGTCTTTGAGTACATTAAATTAATCTTAATGAATCAAATAAATATGTTGATTCAAGTCTAATGCTGTTATTGCAATTGTATTTAATTTGATGTAAGGAATTAATGATCTAACTAAACAAAATGCTAAGATATAATAAGATACTATAAAAGTATAAATTCACTAACAGCTTGTTTATTATTTGTCTTTGTCTCATTTTTATTTATAATTACAATAATATCAATGAATCATTCGAATGGTTTGTCTGTAAGCGGCCTTATACAAGATTTGTAGATAAGTTTTCCCCAAGAAGTTACCTAGTGGAGTCAAACGAAGCCCCTTGTGCAGGCTCTACCCAAAAGCCCCCCTAGTCCCTACAGAGCCCGGGCAGGGACGAGAGCCGCGTTACTCAACAATTCTCCGATTTTTTTCAAGTACGAACTTGTTATATGAAGTGAAGAAGTTGTACCAATTTGAAAGTTTCATGGTTGTTCGAACTTTTTTCTTGTGAACATCGATGCAGTGGTTGAAATGAAAATTGAAATAGAACAACATTAATAACTATTATAGATTCGCTAGTTGTTTTCGAGTGATTGATTAACATGTATCCAAACATCCAGACTTTCACATTTATAATATAAGTAGGAAGTAGGATTACGTCATTTTACCATCGTGATGTCCGTTTAGATGTACCCGTACCCTTTGGGCGCTTTCGTTATCAAAAAATATATTTCAAAACATTAACACTAAACCAATCCGAATCGTTTACATTAATCAGTCATCATTTTCCTAATCACTCTGTCATTCTCTTTCTAACTTAACAAAAGTTTTTTTTGAGTGGAGTAGATTTTAATCCAAGCTCCTTTTAAGGGGGTTTTCCTTTGGTTCAAGTCAAATCACATTGGTAATATCGACAAAGGAATCCATAAATAAGGCTTTGAATAGAGATACAGGCGGCGGGAGGTCGCGCGCTAATACATATTCCGGTGCGCCGTATCTGCGACGTAATTATCCGATAACGGCGTTGTGCCGCAGCCACAGAGTAAATAATTACGGCAACTCAATGCCCACGAGTTATTAAACCGATTTCATTGTATTGCATGCGCTTTCCTGTCCAATTTATGGACGCAATTTTGATAACAATGCTTTATTTATATCGTTTGGACAATCGTTTCTAAAGTAAAGCAATAAACAAACACATATTTGGGTCATAACTAACATAAACGCAAATAACAGTGTAAATCAGTTACACAACTCGGGGCAAGAATCAAAAAGTCAATGCCAAAAAAATTGCTGCTACCACATATTACTTCAAAATAATATTCGGGTTATGATATGACAATTTGTTAAAAACGCAAATGACTATTTGGTAGAATTGAGCAAACTACGTCCAGATTGGGACCGACATTTGCGATAGCGAGCCAAAACTTTTTGCAAATTACTTTGTCCGAGTTAGAGTAGGTTATTACCTAACTTTTGTTTGTGCAGATTCATTTTCAGAGCTTTCCGTTAGTAACAGAACCAGACTGTTACCATTCCGCTGAAAACGTGTCGGTATACGTAAAGCGGCTAGGTTTCAGCGTTAGGTAACAGCTATCCAAGCGTATCAGCCATTTACTCTAAACTTTATAGAGCGGAGGAAAAAATGGGTGAGCCATAAACAGAGAATTTACAAAACGAGCGATTTTCTCGCGGTCGAGAAACCAGCAATCCTAGGGCTACCAGGCACAGTTGAGAGAGTAGCTACCTAATCGACGTTTCTGGATAATAAAGCGCAGGTATAAATTCTTAATCGGGCAAAGGCAATTTAATAAAAAAAACAATTTAACTGTTATAATTCTTTAAGTTCGAGGTGGGCGCTAATAGCTGCGACACAATCTTTGACTAATGTGGTTATTAACGTTAATTTGATTTTGTTAAAAATGTTTAGACACAAATAAATCAATTTGTTTTTTTTAATTACATACATAATAATTAAATTATAATGGTCTTGTACGTGTGGTTTGGCTTGTTTTGTGGTGCGTGGTTTGCCCAAAATACTGATACCACAATGTGCTGATATAGTTTATTATAGGTTGTCTATTTGGATATGTGTAGATATTAAATTAGTAAGATACTTTTAAGTAAATAAGTGAACTTAAGTACATGTAAAAATGAAATGTCTGAGACACTAATATTGTTTTGCAAAACTGTAGAAGTAAACATAAATTGTCTGTAAGTGTATACTTTGAAATACTTAGGTACTACTAAAATGCGTTTGTCATAACGGTAACCCTAGGAGCGGCCTATAAATTTTAGTGCGAGCGCGGCACATCGCCGGCGGCAACCGCGCCGCTGTAAATACGCTGCATCGTTGCAAAATGTACTGCGCAGCGGCAAATACACTGCAGCGATGCGAATAAACTGCTGCGTTGCGAAATACGCTGCGTTGCAAGCGGACAGCGACGTGAATATGGCTAATAGTGTGAAGTTATTCTTAGTGAACAATGACTTAATTTAATAGCAACGAGCATGCATCGAGATTTATTACCAACAACTTTTATGAGTTAGTAGTTCAGGCTTTGATTGACGAGACGAACTAATGGAAGTGATTGAAGATAAAAACTCTTTCAGACCACAAAAAACTTGTAAAAACTGTTTCAATATGTGGGTCATTTTGATTACCCCGGTCAGTTTTGGTTTGTTTTATAAAAAAACCTTTTTATGTAGGTACCATAAAACTTACAGCATTAGAAGTTAGTAACGAACTGTTCTTTACCTTAAAATTTGGTGGGAGCCGTGCGAGTGATGCTGGATGTAGCTTCAAACAATTTATTGGAAGAGTTGAAAGTATTTTTCTTTTTGCATCTAACTTACATGTTCATGTAATGTGGTAGGTATTTACACGAGACTTGGCAGTTTCTTGCTGGTCGTTTGTCAACTAGCGTTTTTTGTCGACAAAGTAAAATTAATTTGACACCTCATTGAAATTAGGTTTGCGATTAATTCAAGCAATTCTCGATAAAAGGCGCTAATTGACTAAAATTGACCAGCAATTGCCTGCTAAGACGACCCGTGACGTAAATACCACCGTCGTCGAGTCATGGCTTTCTATATGTGAATCAAAAAAATATTTTAATACTGTCCAGTATTAACAATTTTATTATTATTTACTAATGAAGACGAAGTGATGTGCTAAATCAACGAAGATACATGTGTTTCGGAATGTCTCTCATGATGAGATGTGATCAAGTGACCCAGTTAGGTAATTAGGAGTTGGGTCGTAACCGCTTATCTCAGAGGTGGCGTCTTTGTTCCCCTCTGAGCAGGGGACGGTCGACCCTGTAAGGGGACAATGGGGGACAGGGACATGCTTGGGGAATGTACTGTAAGCCCATGGTGGTCAGGCGAGAATATTACGCGATGATTTGCGGATACAGTGTGAGCTTCTTGTTCATAATTATTTTGATGAAGGTTGTTAGATCAACGCTGGGATTTTTGCAAGCGCTTTGATACAAAGATCATAGAATATATTTAAAACTAGCGGCCGCCCGCGGTTTCACCCGCGTGGTTCCCGTCCCGTGGGAATATTGGGATAAAAAGTATCCTAAATTTTAATCTAGGCTTTCTACTTATTGTGTGCCAAATTTGAACCAAATCCGTGCAGTAGTTTTTGTCTGATTGAGGAACAAACATCCAAACATCTAAACATCCAATCCCATAAACTTTCACGTCTTACTAATATTATATATTTGTTATAATATTAGTAGGATAATTTAAAAGATATAATTTCATAGACTTTGCCTTTATTTGCTATACCGATGTAGATCTTTAACAGCCGTAAATTTGATTAGCTTAAAATCAACGAACTAAGTTCGTTGCTTAAAATTATTCTAAAGCAAATATTGCTGATTTCGCACTTTATTCAGTGAAAATCCAATCTATTTTGTTATGAATGGCATTCATCGTAACATGGAAGTTTTTGACATTTTAGCCTTAAATTAAGTCTACTCTGAACAGTTTCGTCTCTTAAATAATTTTTAAAATTGCGTTTTATAACTTAATTCTGGTTATTTTGTTTGCCAATATCAATTACGTACTTTTCCCTCATTTTAAACCGACTTCAAAAAAAGGAGGAGGTTATCAAGTCGACGGTTTAAAAAAAAAATCATCACTTTTTATTCACTTCTCAAGCTTACGCGCTCACTAGACATGAAATAAAACACTTTTAACGGATACTAGCGCGGTTTTATTGAAATTACTTTGGTAATTAGTTGGTATTTGGTTTGATTTTTGATTTTCCCGACGTTTCGGCACCTTTGCAGCTGCCGTGGTCACGGGGGACTGAAGCTACTTGTGAGCCTACCCTCAAGCGATCGGTCGGGAAAATAAAAAATCAAACCAAATTCCAACTAATTACCAAAGTACTTTCAATAAAACTGCGCTAGTATCCGTTAAAAGTGTTTTTATTTCATCATCACTTTTGTTTATCATTTTGGAAGTTTTTAGTAAGTATTTTACCTCTGGCAACTTTGAACACCTGGCATTTTTAATTTTTATCTCACAAGGGATAATAACAGCCAATTCTTAATTAATACAGGATAAAACAAACTTTGCGCTAAAATAATTGATTGGGCCGCAAACGTTATCCACAAATTTGCTTATGATTATAATCATATTGGGTAGGTACTTAGCATACAAGTTTTTAAACTACATTTACAAAATGATATTGTTAAGTGTTAAGGCACACATGCTTATGCACTAGTCTGTAAACGCGTTAGTTTTTATATTTAAAAAAATCTTGCAGTTTTCTAAGAAGCATTTTAAGGCGGTTGTATGACCGAAAGTGGCGCCCTCAGAGGTTTTTATTTAATAAGTTATTAATAGAAAAAGATTTTAATAATGTTAATCGTGGAGATTTTAGGGCCCACAGTCTAGTATTTTTAGACGGTATCGTTACATTCCCTCGTAGTCACTGCTAGAAGTAGATAGCAAAACTGCTAAAAGTGGCCGTTTTTGACACATTTGCTATCTACTTCTACGAATGACTACGAGGGCATGTAGTGATACCTTCTAATAATACTAGACCATGGGCCCTAAAATCTCCACGATTAACATTTTTAAAATTGTGTATTGTCCATCAGCCATTTTTTATGTCCCCACTGCTGGCGCACAGGCCTTCCTTATGGGTGGTAAGGAGGACGGGCCATAACCCACCACGCGGGCCCAATGCGGATTGGTGGGTGTTAACGACTGCAAATACAGCCGGGACCAACGGCTTAACGTGCCTTCCGAAGCACGGAGGAGCTCGAGATAATACATTTTTGGTCACCCATCCCATGACCGACCCTTGCGAACATTGCTTAACTTCCGCAATCGCTGGGCCAGGCGCTAAACCACTGCGCCACTGAGCTCTGAGAAATTGTGTATTAAAATTATAATATTAAATATACACCGCGGCGCCACTTTAGCTCAGGGTACCACCTTAATCAAAAACTAAATGAAATAAGATTCGCTGAGGATGGCTTTTCGCATTGCTTATTATTATTAGGTTTATTATTCGCTAGTATTTTTTTTATTATTATAAAGTAAAACTTAACTCTTCAAAGAAAACTTTTCACTGCTTCAAACAACAATCTCTTCTAATACGTTAGGTATATTTATTTTACCTCATAATGCAAATGGGACGGCGGGCTTGTGAGTTAGCACGTATTTGTTTCCGCGATGAAAAGAAAACTAAAGTTGTTTGCGTTGAAGTTGCGGCGCGCAAACAAATCGCTAGTCGCCGACGGGAGGGGGGAAGGCGGGGGGAAGGGGAATTACCGTCAAAACACGCCGATTAATGAGACCGCGCGTTCGCACGTTATGTATAACGGGGAATGTAGGGTTAATGTGAAAAAGTAAAGACGCAGATGGGATTGTAGAGTCTGTGCGGAAAGAGAACCGTCCGGGCTTTGTGCTTGATTACAATTGTTGACCATGTTGACGGCACTGTAACGTTTTAGTGCGATTGTAATATCTCGATATCTATCAAGTCAAGATAGTCGCACTATAATTACGTGTACAGTGCCGTCAACATGGCAATATCGGTGATCAAGCACAAATCCCACGACGGTTCTCTTTCCGCACGGAATCTATTGAATCTTAGAATTAAATCTGTTATTTAGTCACTAATCTTGCTATGTTTAGCTGCACGACGACCACTTAAAATTCTGTAGTGGTCGACGAAAGTAGAAAACTCTGCTATAAAATACCTATATACTTTAGGGGAAAGTCAGGTTTAGAACACTTCGACACACTACAGCTGAGTCAGCTGTTATCGCGGTGCGGGAGTGCGCGGTAAAGCCTGCGACTTATTATTTTTTGTGTTTTTTTGAGGCCGAGTGAATTATCCATGATAATATCTAAATAAACATTTAAACACTTGGTGACCTTCCCCTGAAGTATTTGCTTTAAATTCAAAGCGATTCAATTATCCAATACAGAAATATCGTGGATATCCGTTACAATCTAGGTCTGTTGCTCATAAATAATTTCCAGTCTTCTGGAACTTTGGCCTGGAACACCTGAATATCTCGATCGGCTTCAGCGGGCGGAATAAATCGACGTTGCAGTGCAGCTGAGTGTTAATATTTATAAACGGGCGGACGTGGCGACCGCCGCCCGCCAACGCTGCAATTTAAGGGTTGATACGGTTCACCTGGAAGACTTGGTAATAGATTTTGGAAGAAATGTTATAAAGTAGCTGCATGGGCATTATTGGAAATTGGAATAAAAAAGGTTGCTGTTTAATTTTATATCAAAAAATATTATTATCATTACTAGGAGCTCGGCGGTGCAGTGGTATAGCGCCTGGCCCAGCGATTGCGGAGGTTAAGCAACTTTCGCAAGGGTCGGTCATGGGATGGGTGACCAAAAATTTATTATTTCGAGCTCCTCCGTGCTTCGGAACTTTCGGAAGGCACGTTAAGCCGTTGGTCCCGGCTGCATTTGCAGTCGTTAACACCCAACAAATCCGCATTGGGCCCGCGTCGTGAGTTATGATGACACTTATGACCCAACCTCCTTATCCACCCATAAGGAAGGCCTGTGCCCCAGCAGTGGGGACATTAAAATGGCTGATGGTCACTAGCGACCCGCCCCGGCTTCGTACGGGTGCAATGTAACTACATTGCATTAGTACTTAACTATGTATACTAAATGTTGAGTCAGTGTGAAGTTATTAGACTATATTACAGGATAGTATGTACGACGTACGCAAGGGGTGTTATAAATTTGACGAGTGTGTCTGTATGTATGAGGCAACCTAGCTCCCAAATTTGTGGACCGATTTTGATGCGGTTTTTTAGGCATAGTTTAAAAGAACTAAGCGTACAGACGGAGCGACTATGTACATTGCTTTCACATGTTTTTAATCTCAATTGCAAATAATAGATATTATTAATGGAATATTAGTAATTGCATGACACGTAGATACAAACAGGTGTTGATATGTAATTAGAACTTAATTATTACGGTAGCATTTATGTGTAAATAGGACAAATATTGAATAATATCTCCTGCCGTCGTCGGATCCCTGGCCAACCATTACCATAATTTGTTCACATCCGACATCACTCCCAGGAACATATTCACGGAACCATTAGCTTCGCCTTCGACCCTAATTTGGATCACATACTTTATTGGACTAATCTCAGTCTAATTTTAGACTAAAAGATTTTTGTGAAAGAACAATGACCACTTCTCATAAGCGTTGACCTGTCAAATAGCTTTTTTAGAATAAAATTATATTTGGATAGTTGCTAGGGCCGTAGAACAATTTAACACCCAGAAGAATATGTAATGGTAAAATCAATATATTCTAGTTTGTAATATAGGCAATCTTTATATAAAATTTTCTTTATTTCTGTACTGCCAATACTTATTTTGGTTACCTAGCAATTTATAAATAACAATAAAAATGCAATTTTATGAGCTATAATATTACCTACTTATCTATACCTACACGATACATTGATAAAACCAACATTTACAACGGTTACAAGGTCTCCCGCTCAGGGTTTGCGAACCGATGGCGTAGCTTCTTTGACATTCACAAGTGCTTGTAACAGCCTAGACTGAATAATAGTAGATTGTTATACAAGACGCTAAAATGACCCATTGCATACGAGGTAGTTTTATTCCCGAGCTTTAGCGAGGGAATAAATAGAAACCGAGTTACAATGGGTTTTAGCGTCGTGTGTTACACTATACTTTTCACTACGATTGCGAGAAAATAAAATACAATATTAAATAGTTTATACCAACTTCCGTAAACGAATCCACTCGTTTTTCTATCCTCCACTTCATAAACTTTTTGTACAATATTTAAATAAATGATTTGTGCTTGACGGCAAAAGATTAAAATTATTTCTTTCCTATTACAGTCACACAATTCAATCAGTTTGTAATTATAGAAAAATTCTAAAGATTTCGCGCCATGGTACCTTTTTTTAATTTCTGTTGTAGCAGCTAAGCAACACAAACACGCATGATTTACGATTCACTCTGTACACAGAGTATAAATAAGTCTATGATTTCACCGAAGAGATGCTTTTAGTTCCATTTTCAAAAATATGAATGAGAAACTGGGGGCCTATTACGAAACTTGGTCACGATAGTCGTCCGCAGTTCGTCGGTTGTAGTTATTACAAATATTTTCAATGTAGCTATCGTAGTCCATAGTCTATTGAACGATAATGACGGATCCACTAGAGAGAAACTGTCAAATTTACGCAATCACTTTGCAATATCGCATACGCAAGTGCTTTGTAATAGGAATCAATCAGAACGAAGCACGGACGCAGCTGCGTGTATCGTATTAAACTTTTCGTAATAGACCCCCAGTATTAAGTCGAGCGAGTTTTTATTCGTGATTATGAATAAAGACTTTTTCGTTTTAGTAGGTTCATTGGTAATAGACAAACATTAAAAAAGAAAAACTTTATCCCCTAGGGCTTATTATGCTATTTTATCTCGACTCTTGTACGTTACAATGACGCACTTTTTGAGCAAGAGGAGTGAAAATGATTTTTTGATTTGATTTGATTTGATTTGGAAATGGGCACGTTAGTACTATTATTATTCTGTGAATGGGCGTCCTTCTTTTGGACTTTGGATTTTGTCATCATATTTTCACCGAAATGTTCGTCACATTATTAAAAAATAATCTTCACCATCTCCTTTTGTGATTCATAAGTCATCAAAGAATATTTATTTATGGTTTTAAAAATAAATTGTCTTAGCGATGGAGTATTGTGCAGAGTTATTTCCTGAGTTGTGAAATCTGCCTACGTATCATTACAGAGCGATGAGTAGGATCTTAATATTTATTTTAAATTTTTTCCTGTTTAGTACCTACCTACTTACTTTGTTTATTTTTCATTTCCATAGGGATTTAATCTCTGTCCTTTTCTGCCCCATTTTGTGTTTTTATTGTTATACAAAAATGAGATTTTCTGTTTTCTGACACATCTACAACAAATTATTAGTTTTGCATTATTTATCTTCAGTAAATTTTAAAACAAACAAAAACCAATACGATTTTTTAATGTTAACAGTTTTTAATGACTTATTGCTTCTCTGCATAGTTTGGTTACTAGTTGTGAAAAATACTTTCACAACTGGCTACCAAACTTGGTAACCCGACGGTCGAAGGGTTAACCTTGTTTTCGCGCGCTGCATCGTGTAACTTCCGCCCCGTCTGACAGAGTGCGCTCGCCCCCGCCGCCAATTAGTCCCGTGCTCCTAATTAAATATCTGCACGCCCCGTTAGTTACGGCGCGGAAACCGACGACGCGCCCACACCGCTTAAACCCGGCGACACAGGGTTTACACTACGATGTGTTCTATTTACAATGTTGTATGTGATTAAAGTATTTTTGCCGTTGTCTTTGCTTTTCTTTAACAATTCACTGACCAATTTTATAGTAGTACCTACATTATGAGACAAGTGTGCTTAAGTTGCTCATTACACACGAAGCTGTGGGTTGCAGCCCGAGCTGTTGGCGACGGCGTAATGTGCAATAAGCAAGAGCTCATGAGTTTCATACGACGTTTTTCAACACATTTGCGAGGAAAAAACAGAGTAATTTACCACACAGCAACAAATACGACAAAAACAAAACATGAAAATTATGGGAAAAGGCGCGCAGGTTTTTTTTCACACGCCCAATGCAAGAATATTTTGCGAACAAAGGGGGTGAGGTGAGGAGCATAACAGCCTACTACAAAATTATAATTTTAAGTGATAAAGTGTAAATATGTTTTTTTAAATTGTGGTCGTACTAAAAGTTATTCTTACATATTAATTGACCGAACGAACGCAAAGCTTCTTCGTTTCAGTTTCGGCAAAAATGCTTTCGTGTCCTAATCGGCTGTTCTCACCTACGGGTCGCATTTATTATATTTATTTATTTATTTATTATCAGAAACAGTGTAATACATTTTTTATTTTACAAAAAAGTACTATTTAAACCTCTAGAGTTTGAGTATAGTACCTGAGAGATTCGTACACGTAGACAATAAGTGATACCTAAGTGTTTGTTAATTTACATATTATGTTAATTAATCTAATTCTCAACCCATTCTCGTGTTTAGGTTCGTTAATTAAGTTTTTTTTTGTCGAGTATAGTGTTTTTGTATATATATTATTAGTGGTTATTGACGATTTAAAAATGCTTATTATGTAAGCTTATTTAAATAATAGTACATTACAGCCGTGAACGGGAAGCCAGCGATTGCATTGTCGAGGATGGTTTGAAGCCCGAGCCGCAGGCGAGGGCTTTAATCATTCGAGGCAATGCAAGTAGCTTCCAGAACAAGGCTTGTATAGTGCTTTTCTCAAGAAATGCGAGGAAATAAAAAACTTTTCAATTGAAACTTAATTAAATTTAATTAATATTAAAAATGAGATTTATCATAGACAAATCCTCTGAGTAATCTTGAATTACGTGCAGCGCCATCTACCGCCGAGAAGCAAAAACCCATCTCATTTCGCTTCTCGGCGGTAGATGGCGCTGTACATAATTCAAGATTACTTAGAGGATTTGTCTCTGATAAATCTGGTACAATACAATGTAATATTTATTTATTCTTATTATATATAGTATCGTTATTATATATAGTACCTATTAAATAATTTTACCTTTATACCTTTTATTAACTATCTTGTTGTTGGCTTGCGTGCCAGAAAAAAGGAACTAAAGTTATGGCTGTATGGTGCAAATGTGCCTTTGCTTTTTTTGTTTTTGTGAACAGCTAAAACAAAAAAAAAAGTTGCCGCAGACCACCCAGATCATCTTCGCACTGTACCTACTTCCCGCACTGGTGCTGGTGCGGGAAGTAAGTATTGAAATTCATTCCTGGCCTGAATTTTAAATTTAGAATGTGATGAACCAGACCCCCTCGGAAATGTGGAACGCCCCGCATTCCTTTTTCAAATGGAATGATAAGATTTCAGAGCATAAGTGAGAAAAGAATATTTCACTTTCACTTTCACTATGTGGCCTATGCTTAATGAATTGCAACTTATCTATGTTATAGCGATTATTCCAGCTTCGTTAGCTGACATATTAGTGCGGCATAACCCTTATTTAAAACAGCCATTTAATTAACTGCCCGCGAGCATCGGTCTGGTTACATTTCAACATTTTATGAATTGGTTTCAATTACTAAAGGGTGAAGTATTTTGCGGGAAGTCACTTTTTTGTGAAACTGAACCTAAATAGTTCGACAAGTTTACTAGAAATGTTGTACACAAAGTTTGGAATTTCACCTCATCATCATAGCAGTCGCACGACACCCACTGCTGGGTATAGGCCTCCCCCAAGGATCTCCACGACGATCGGTCCTGCGCTGCCTGCATCCAGCGGCTTCCCGCGACCTTCACCAGACCGTCGGTCCTTGTCAGGGGCATACCCACGGTCCCCACGGAGCGCCGGTGCGCCTACCTACAGATTTTCACTTAAATTATGACAGAATACCTAAGTTGGTAGTTAACATGATTCAAATAAATGTTAAATTAAGACAAAACAAAAGGTAACAAATTGTCCTATTTCCACCAAACACTGTAGATTTGACATAATCACTTCAAGCGAAGAAACATTTCACATTGTATTGATAGCCTATTCGTATCGTAAGACTGAATTTGTTGTCAATAAACATAAAAGAAAAACACTTTGTTATTAATACATCACGCCGACGTGATGAATGGTTAGCCGTCTCACTCGCAATCTCGACGCAACTCAAAAGAACTTACTGTAACTACAAATTTCTTTTAAAAATCTCTATCTATTTGTCACCTTTATGGATTCAACTTTTTGTTGTCCATTTGGAGATAAGCTTAAGCTCTTAACTCTCTCGGGAGCAACCGACTTTCTGACATAAAAATGATCTCTCATTTTATTAATTTTCATTGGCTGTATAACAATCTGTTATTGAAAAATTGGTAGACTGGTAGTGATTATTATTACCATCGTTACTGAGACCTTGTTTTCTAAAATAACTCAAATTATAGCGCTGTTACGTGCGGGAGTTGTGTAGTTATTAAGTGTCGTCGTTCTAGTAGAACAAACATATTCTCGTGTAGCAGTGCAGTCTGGATTTAGTGCATTTGAGCACTCGCCCAGGCGTCGGTCGCGAGCTTGACCGTCTGTCCCGCCCGACCCTTGCATTCGTCGCGTCAGGATAAACGGATTCAATTACATGTGCGCAGTGCTCCGGTGTTGTGTAAACGTTAGACAGTTGAGATATTACGGCATCTATTAATGTTTGTTTGCGAATTTCTCATTGTATTGTTGTTAAAACACCCTTTTTGGAACAAATGCTATTTTACTCGTCTGCTTTACTCAGATGAGCTACTAAATATAGAAGAATTCAGAATTAGGCTAACGAACTATGCGTATTGTTTATTTATGTATTTGTACTTATATTCAGTCGTTCATCAAAGACGCATGAACTGCGGGACAACAAATATGAGAGGTTCAACGAGTCGCACGTTATGCCCAGGAGTGGGCTTCTGGGCATAGAATCTCCCAACGTTGAAAAAGGTGTTTATAAAAAAAAACCCAGATTATACGATAGATTATAGAAAAGATATTGTCACAACGAGCCGAATCAATATTTCCAGTCTCGATTTGTTTGTTTTTTAATTTGAAATGTAGCGGTTGTGTTCGACCGCTTGGAAGGGAGTCAATTTCCCAGATAAAATGTAAAATGCGCGGAATCAGTGCAGATGGCGCTGCGCCAGAGAGCCGCACCTGGGGCTGGGGGTTGCAGGGTTGCAGCTGGCTCAATTTATGTCTAAGATATCGTGTAACGTAGACGATGTAAACAAAAATAAGATATTACAACTATTTGCAGCAGTTTTAGAGCTGAACTTTTTACCTTTTGCCCTTGCGAAGTTATGCTGTCGTTTCTACTGATTTCAAACGATAAAAGTATCACTTAATTTCTAATAAATATTCTATTAATAATATTTTTTTACTAAAAACTTTGATGAAGAGATACAATTATAGGATAGTAGTGAACTCCAACTTGTGATAAATATTTAGAAACATGAAAAACTTCTCATTTTGTTTGAACTTGGTTTGAGGCGCACGCACTCCCTTCATTGTTACCTATAAATACAAGTCACTATTCTTCTCAAGAATGTTTCTATGAGTAAATTAAATACTTTACCAACAAAATATGAAACAGATGTTTTTCAAAACATTTCTATGTCACGAGCCCCCCTTTATTTATGTACTCGCTAAAGTCGTAAAGCACCAAGAAGACAGACAACAGCTTTAATTTTTATGGCAGTCATAAAAATTTTAGTGAAATATTAATGTAATCTCCCGACATTAATTCTTATCTCTTCCTTTGCTGGGCGGGGAACTGGGAAATTATGAGCTTTTTCCTTGTCTTTTTTACCGCTTTGAAACGTCATAAAAATGTTAAGAACAACTGACTGTGCGAAGTTAATAGCCCGGGTTCAGAATGTGGAGTGGATTTACTTTATTATGCAAAATTAATTCGAAAAAAGGGATAAAAACTGACAGCATTTGTTTAGCCTAATTCGATATTTAGTGCAGGAGGCTTACCATCACCTTTTAGAAAACCATCATGTTTTATGAACGTTTTGTTTTAAGCTTACAATAAGATTTTTCAAATTCGTACCACAACCTGCACAAAGTAATAATACTTTATTCCTGCCAAAGAACGAATGATATTGCGAAATTGTCTATTCCCTGCTAGCCATCACTACGGGTTATTAGCTATCTACACTTGACACTGGCAAAAATTACTTTCAAGAGGAAAGTAGATTGCCAAAACAAAATAATAAGAAGAGAAAAATGGCCAAGAATGCGACAATTAAAAAAAACTGTGTAGGCGCGCTTGTGTTTGAACTTTGTAAATTAATAAAATTTTATAGTTTAAACTTAAATGTCGGACTTAAAGTAAGTAAATACTGATTTCCTTTTATCACCTTTAAACGCGCAGTGCTTTAGTTTAACTAAGTATTATTTCTTGTCTTTCAGTAAAAGAACTAGTCGGGTGTCCGTACGACAATTGGACGACGAAACACTCGCACAGAAAATGGAACGAAATTACAGCAACAGCAGCAGCAATTTTTACAGGGGACTTCAGCAGAGGTTTCAACTCCGAGGTTATAAACCTATTTCTTGGTAAGTCGATAACGTTTCACAAACTCAGCATCCTCTAATTCGAAGGGATTTCTTCAACGCAACATTAGTCGATCCTGCCTTCGATTTTATTTTATTTTTATTTTATTACTTTGGGAAACATACAGCTTTAAATAATACAGAGTGATAAACAAAATATTAGTACATCCGCCAAAAAAGTTTCCACCACCAAGTAGTACAATACGTTGAACAAACTATTATGTAAGCAAACAGATGTAAGAAAATTATTAAGTAAATAATTACATTACAACAAAAAAGTCTTTTTTTTCTAAAAAGTTTTGAATAAGTAATCTAATAACATTTTAACAAAAATGGTTAAGACATGGTAACAAAAAACATTAAGGTTGTAGTTTACTAATACAAATTTTGAAAGTTTCATTTTTCTATTGGTTTCTGCGTTATCGGCTTCCAAAAACTCAAATACTTCGTATTCACTGTCCATCCGAAAACAAGTATTTGTTATCAAATAAAAATGAAACATACCAACTAATATTACATTCACAATGAAGAACAATATGTATAAAAACGTGTCACTTACTGTTTATGACGCAATGTCCAATTTCTAAATAAAATAACTCAAAATAGTTTTGTTTCCGTCGAGAAAAAGCAACTTTTTTAAAACTGCAAAATTTCTCAAAATTTGACACAAAAACAATAATGCTAGCTGTCAAAAGACACGTCGTGGTACGGTTTAAGTGAATGTTTGAACGATGACGTCAGAAAACTTCCAACGGAAACATTATTACAATAATCATACTTTATGAAAGTCGTAGTACGAAATAGCATGGTAAGAATGAAATAATACTGCGCTAAGACATGGCAGTAGGCACCCAGTAGTTCGGGTGTTAGTCCGGTTAACCGTACTGCAACTTTTTAGTAGCAAAAGTACGGTCGATTTAACTTAACCTTCTTCATATTTATGTGATCCTGGTACTTTGCTGACGTATTGTAAGTATTACGAAAAAATAAAACAAACTGAGCTCACGTGGGTATGATACGCCGAACATGAAGTATGAATTCTCATGGTCATACTTGTTCTGTTAACTGGACTAATAACCGAACTATCTTTACTTAATAGTAGCAACAGTTCGGTGATTTAAATCAACCGTACTTCAGCTACTAAAAAGTTGCATCAATATTGGTTGCCGTTGCGGGGTGTTTGGAAAAAAGGGACCAAACTAATGCCAACAACTGTATAAGATGACAACTGTATAACCTTTTCAATGTTGTTTTACAAGTTTTCAAAGTACGACAAGCTACTTTTTGTCGTCAGGACTTTTAGCATCTGAACAACGACTCTTATTCTTACGTAAAAATTGGTACTTATGTCACAGAATAGATACAAACAATAAGTACGGTACCTGTTGTATCGAAGTAATGACTATCTATTAATAATTCTTCTTTCTTTAAACACTTATCAACTTTACTTTTACTATTAATTCTTTAAACACTTAACATTCTCTTGTATTGTATTGTAGTTTCTTTTACTCAATATGTCTTTATTCCTTGTTTCGAAGTAAACCTATGGTCCTTTTTCGTAAAAAAAATTTCAAAGTTTATTAACTACAAAAAACCTCGAAAAGGTGTTGATTGATTCTTCTACTTACTTCACTCACGTCAAACTTAAACACTCCTCTTTTTGCGTCGGGGGTTAATAATACTGTAAATTCTTAAAAAAAGTACGGGTCTCTTATATTTTAATACATTTGATGTTTCCTGCTTGACTTTATATAAAGGTATTATCAAATATTGTCCACAAAGATTTGATTTACAAATAATATGATGAAGCTGCACCATTGCTGGTGAAATGAAAATGTTCACCGAGTGAACACATAATTCTGTCTCGTTTTGCTGATCTGCAACTCGGCGTTATTATTCCCCGCAGATTATGTAGATGTGGCCACACTAGCGGACCAGCGGACAGAGACAAAGTGACACATGACACACGCCTACTGCTGAACCGATTTTGATGAAATTTGGTATAAAATTAGCTTGATTTATTAGATTTTGAGATGGCGAGTTGACGCATATCACAAATTAAAATTCGTCAACTCGCCTTATTCCAGATTCGACATGGCGAGTTGACGATTAAGTCCTATTTTAAAGCAACAATAAAAAACCTGTTCTTTTATTGTAGATTAGTCAAGCGCGTGACCGCTATCATGCGGTGGTAATGGTAAACGATGATGCGATCTACGATGAAAGGCGCTTGCCTAGAAGTATATACACTCGCGACTAGAAGGCTCCCAGATTGTTGAAAAAAAAGTACGGTCTAAATGGAGACCCGTACTTTGTAAGAGTGTGACAAAGATGAAATGAAAAACCTCAATGCAAACCCGTGTCACATAAGATATTTAATTGTACTCATGTGCCCGTGTTGTGCTGTGCAGTTGTATTTTACACTGACCTACGTACGAACGAGCTGTCACGTTGGACAAGAGCACAACATAGAAAAGTTACCTATTAGTTCAGGCAAAGAAAGCTCAAAAAAAGGTATAGAGGGAAATGTTTGGAACACAATTTTTGAGTTCTTAACTTTGTTTGGACCTGTTAGGAGGTGACCATATCAAAAGTCCCCGCCCTTTTGATGAAAAACCGAAAAATGGGGCATTCAAACCAAATGCTCCATTTTTCGGTTTTTCACACATATCTCGGAAACTATACTTTATAGCGACATAAAATCTGCCGTGCATAAACTATAATGCCGTTAACCGATCTGAAGCCGAGTTTGACCTTTTAATACCATTTGACACAGGAAAAAAATGCACCATTCCATTGTCCTCAAGCTTCACCTTAAGCATGTTGACAGACATTCAGGAGCGAATATCTCAAAAACTATAAAAAGATATCGAAAAACCTGACTGAATAAAACTTGTAGCAAATTTAATCAGCTGTTATTTTGTAAAAAGTATTATGTTGCTACAATGCATAGTTTTTGAGATATATTTGAAAAACCGAAAAATGGGACCTTCGACAATAGGGGCTACGGGCGGGGACTTTTGATATGTTCACCTACTAACTGGTCCAAACAAAGTTACAAAGTTAAAAATTGTGTTCCAATCATTTCCCTCTATATCCTTTCGTTTACTGGGCTAATTTTAGAAATAATTGTCTCTGTTCCATTATCTTGTGCTGTGTCTCGGTCTCGACATTTAACTAGGTACCTACCTAATATTATGTACCACATACGTACCTAAGAGCAAGCTTTGCGCGTTTCACGTTTCATTAAACACGACGGCTTATTATTTTACTGCGTCCCGGGTTTCAAGTAAATTAACGCCATTTAACGCGCTATTTGAGAAATAACAAAGAATTAACAAAATATTCACTCGCACACGTAAAATAAGTGTCGGTTTTCCCCGTGGTTCTTCGTGGTTCGTTTCCATGCCGAATAAATGCTTTCGTTGTTTGAGGAAAATCGCTGTTCTATAACAAAGCAAACGACATTCGAGATTATTTGGCCAGATATAAATAAGTGTAATAAAGTCATTGTTGCTTAATAAATGTCTTGTAAATAATAGAAACAGAAAGATATCACAATGAAGATATTTAGAAACACTGAGGCTTACCATAAAAGAAAAATGTACACATTTATACGGAAGTACAATAACACGACTATTATTTTATTATCCTGTAGTAATAGTACCTGCACCAATTTTTTTACTACCTACATAATTAAATTACTTTCAATGTATATAAGGTGGTACCGTTTTAACTGTGAAAACTTTAAGGGGTTGTCAGGTGACGTGTTTAGAACACAATAAAAATAATAAAAAAATCTAAAAATTATTTTATTTTTTTATTTTTTTTATTAATTTTTTTATTTTATTTATCATCGTCGTCGATTCTTCCGATATTTAACCTAAACAATCACAAAATAATAATAAATACGAACAATAATTAAATAAAAGATTACTATGGTGTATTCCCTTGTTTTACTCACGCATTAAGCCATCCATACGCGGCCGCCGCGCCGCGCCGCGCCGGGGAGACAAACAGCTGACGATATGTTGTACCACTGTACCTACCTCACTACGCTATACGCACACGAACCTCCTACAACTGGCTTTCCTACAAACGAATGTTGTTGCCTACGCCATATGATTCTACTATGCCTACGCTTTTTAAGGTATCACTAAGTTCGATGACCTTTAATAAATTCGAACTTAATTTAATAGGTAGTAAAAAACGTGACTACCTAAGTACCTACCTACCTAATAATCTCTATTACTTTAAATTGGTAAGTGTACTTACATGACCCCGAATTGACCCCGAACAGCTGGTGGATTTTGTTTACACTGCACACCACACCACATACACAAGAAGGCGATAAGCTTCCCATCACAACTTGATAAGCTTTGGACTTTCGAACCAATGTACTTAATAAAAACAGTCAATCTTTTACATAAAATAACTAAAACAGGTTAGGTAGGTACCTACTTATGGGTGAAATGGTTCCAATCAAGATGACTGATCTGATCACCCACCCGGCTTCGCTGGCGTCCCCCCTTCTAAATAATAATAGGTAGGTACCTACTTGTTATTATTTTATTATTACATTAATTTGACGTGTTTAAAAGTTCATCACCTATTAACAAGTTCTATTCACAAGTCCAAAAATGTATTATCTCGAGCTCCTCCGTGCTTCGGAAGGCACGTTAAGCCGTTGGTCCCGGCTGTATTTGCAGTCGTTAACACCCACCAATCCGCATTGGGCCCGCGTGGTGGGTTATGGCCCGTCCTCCTTACCACCCATAAGGAAGGCCTGTGCCCCAGCAGTGGGGACAAAAAATGGCTGATGGACATTCACAAGTCCTATTTAAACTTTTAAATAACTATCTACAGAACTGCTGACCCGATCACCACCTCTCTCAATGCACAAGTACGCAGTAGGTACTCACAAACACAACACGATAAGAGAACACACGGAAACAGACTGCAGAGAAGAAAAAATTAGAAGTGCGTGCGGGCGGACTGCGGACTTTACCAAGAGAGAGAAGAGAGAGACGGCAGGCGGGCGGGGGAGGGTTTTGTTTTAGTTTAAAGGTAGCTCTACACACTAGACGGACGGAATCTCAACTCCTAAAAATTGTTTGTGTAGGTACTTCCTTTCGCATACATTACGTAAGCGAATTTTAAATTATTATACTTTACTATCATCGCCACAAAACTACAAAATCGAGTCATCAAAACCATCATTTAATCACAAAAAAGGCAAGAGGTGTGGTTGTGAACTTTAAACTTAACTAATCGAATGATTCTTTACATTGTTAATAGCCATTAAAAAGTAAAATTAAAATGGGAGATAGATAGTGACAGATAACACATTCTATTTGATTCATGTTTTTTCTTTTGTAAACTGTTTTATAACTTAAAAATCCCAACAACAATAAAAAAGATGCTCTACTTATCTTAATAAAATAAATTAACGAGCAAAAGCTAGCGAAATGTAACGTATTGTAAGTGTTAAGTAGCGAAACTTACTCATCAAAAATCAATATCACAATATCTAAACGTCTGTAGAACCCTTTATCGGTCAATTTTTGGCGCTTTCTTTGTAGATGCGCCGACGAACGCGGCACGCGGCACCCCGAAAGGCGCGTGCGGCCGCGGCGGCACGGGCAGCGGCAGCCAGCAAAGGGCGCCGCCCGCCTTGCCGCCCGCCGCCGCCGCAGATTTTGATTTAAAGTTTAGTTGTGTCGTCGTTCGTGACCGTGACGTGCGTGACCTGTCGCACGCGCCGCCGCCGGACGCTTTGTCGTGATATTTTACGCATTTTGCCGATCTTTTAATGTCATGTCACAGAATAACGTGACATGACATTAAAAGTACGTAATCACGTGTATACACAAAGTCTATGAAATGTCGTAACTCGTAACACAAAGTGATGTGATGTGTGTGTGTGACTGTATTGTACCTACCTACTACCTACATTATGAATCAGTGTGATAGTTGTCATTTTTACGAGTTACGAGTAGGTAGATATTTAGTCTTTTTGTGTGATTATCTTGCATCGATTCTTTTGTGGACAAGAAGGATTTCCAGTACAGGTATACTGACTGGTCATGTAATAATGGACATCAATGAACTTTAGAGTATGAGTGCATTGTGATGTGATAGTGAAAGAGTCAGATACGATGTGTGAAGCGAGACCAATGGGGTTTCGTTCTAATTCTAATGAGAACTGAACTCGTCCTCATAGGTAAGTAAGTAATTTACTAAACACGTCATAGGATAAACACCTTAAATTGATGTTATCAAAGGTCATTGAACTTACTTGTTAGACTAGAAATGTAATGGAAAGCGGGATCATGTAATTACAATTACTAATTTAAAGTGACCGTTCATTATTACTAACATTACTACTACTTTAATAAAGTTGAGTTCATCAAAGGTCATCGAACTTACTGATAAGTACCTACCTTAAATAAGAGCGTAGGTAACATTCATTTGCTAGGAAAGCCTTGTATAAAGTAGTAGAATTAGTAGCATATTTCGTAAATTCTATGGCGTACCTATACGATACGTGTGCGTATAATCGTCTCAGCTGTTTGGGTTGATGACCGCGTGCGGCCCGCGCGCCGCGCGCGCGTGCCTTGTGGATGGATGGCGTGATGCGTAGTAAAACAAGATAATACCATAGTTTTCGATTATTGTTGTGTTTATTATTGTTTTGTGGTTGTTTAGGTTTAATAACGGAAGAATCGACGATGATAATAATTATAATAAAAAAAATAAAAAAATTGAAAATAATTTTCTGATTTTTTTTATTATTTTTATTGTGTTCTAAACACATCACCTGACCACCCCTTTAAGTTTTCACAGTTAAAACGGTACCACCTTATATTTAATTTTAACGTTAATTATTACATTTGTCTAGGATTGTGTCACAGTTATTTAATTTGTTTTTTTTTTTAAAGAAAAGTATAAGCTAGTTACTGAGTAAAAATACGCATAAATTTTGTATTTTAAGTAAGCATACAGGTACATTATTTCTTTCTTGATCAATCAATCTCGCTGTTTTTTCTTAGTACAAGGCCTCCCACTTAAGCCATTTGCCATTTTGCCAACCCATGGCATGGCACAGCTTTTTGACATTTACAAGCGTCTGAAATAAGGCTAGATTGCAGGATTAAAGCTTTTAATTCCAAAATCCCAATTTATACATATTACTACTCGTAAAATATTTTTTGATTCAATTATAGATGCTTTTAATATACTTACAACGTGTTATAAAAATACCCCTAATGCCGAATATGGTAGATAGGGCCCATTAAGCTGAACAACTTTTACTATGGGACCAACTCAACTCATTTTTTTGAGTTGAGTTGGTCCTATCAGCTGTTTCATACATGCTGATATTTTCGTTATGGCGATACGACTATGTTCGTTTTTCTCGATTACGTGCCTCCAGCCATAAGTAAAAACATTCCTATCGAAAACAAAGATAATCCGATGCTTACTTTTCATAATGCAAAGAAGAAAAGAATCGTAGATAATGCCCTCTCACCACTATTAAGCGTCAGGTCGTAATAAAGGCCGTCCTCACAATCGGCCGTGAGTGATGCGCGCCGATCGCCCCCCCAGCCGATGCGGGCGATCACTCTCCGCGATCATCCCAATGGATGTGTAACAAATGAACAAATCTAGGCTCGGACGCGATCAGGATCTAATGATTGAGGTAGATGTAGGCTAGGATTGCATCGTTGTTATGGCAACGCGCTCATAGAAAATGTCTGTTACATCCATATTTTCTAGTTAAAGAAAGCTTTGAGAATTTGAAACAGTAGGTCTGAAATCCCTTAAAATAATATACTTGCTTTAGATATAAATACATAGCAGCCAAAATCATAATTTTCCTCAGTTTTGTTTCGCCGTAGTCGGGTAAAAATAAAGTGATTTGCCTGCAATAGGTTTGCTTACAAAATTCTAAAACATGTCATTTATTATGAAAATAACCTGTGTTATTTTAATCTGTAATTAAGTTCCGATGGATCTCGACGGTGGCGGGCGAGGTGCCAACGTGACCCCAGGATTGGTGCCAGATTGAGCAATAATTAGAGCAGAGCAGGTGTAATAAACAGACACAGATTACAGCAACGTGTTGTACGGGCCTTACAGTAACAAGAAAGCTCAGAATATTCTGTGGCTCAGAGATGTAGTGAAGTGATAAGATTATACCAATTCGAATTCAATATTCATAACTAAAACAGGACAACGTCTGTCGGGTCAGCTAGTGCTTAATAATATTGATAATCAAATCGTCCATAGACATTTAAAACATTGCCAAGGTGCTGGAACTTTTTTATCTATAAAACTGTGAAGCGAGCATTTTTCTATGAAAAAAAAACAGAGGAGACCTTTTATTATGTAGCTAAGTAAAGCAACACTCTAAAATATTAATCTATCTAGCTTTGAAAAACCGGTAATAAAAAAACTTTGCCAAACCTTGTGAAGGTGAAATGTATTAAATTCAGAAGAACTTCAAATGAAATGTTACAAATTATTTTTTTATTATCCACAACGTGATAGTGCTTGGCCTTTACCATTTCGTCTCACCTGAATGTTAAGTGACGATAAGGCCGAAAGTGTAAGCGCATTACGGCACTACACCCGGAATACACAACTGACTATCTTACCTCTAACTGCCGGAACACAACAATGTTTAAATCAATTGTTGTTATGACATCAGACTTAGCTATGGTGGTAGCTAGCCAGGCGGACTTGAAATAAGCCCTACCGCCAACCAAACCAAGTATAAATGTACCCCCTTCCTGGGAATCGAACTCGGGATCCCTGCGTCTTACTTACACGTGTGGGCGAACCATAGACTACAGAGGCGGTTGCTCGCTTCACAGTCTCATAATAAATTAGTATTCAAGAATAATTTGAAGTTAATATCAATTTGTAGGAGTGTTAGAGTTGAATATCTAACCGGAATCCCAAGGGTGCGGTGGTCACCCTAAGAAATATTATTCGAAAAAGTGGTAGAAAGTAACAGATTCATTTGCATCCTTTTTCCCGGCACAAAAGGAGAGGACCCAGCGATTGTCTCATTCAGTTGTCAACGAATCCCTTATAGTTATTTCTATTACTTACTTTATTTTTCTTTTTTTCTTTCTTACAATGTTATGTTTCCCCTATTATTTTACAAAGTGGTGCGAATGAGTCGTTGCATGAATATAAATCTAGATATATATAAAAATGGAATTTGTAAGAAGTTGTCTGCAATCTCTGAGAATTGAACAGGAAGTCCAGTGAAACTAAGTTTTGATATAGGTACTTACATAAAAACGTATCATGAACATGATCTATCGAAGTAATGCTAATGATCTGCCAAAATTAGTTTGCTACAACTAAATGATCACTAAACATAGCGAGAAGAACCGATAGCTGTTGGGGCGGAAAGGTTCAGGAATGGCGACCGCGCACTGGACGACTGACGCTCCGTGGGTGGACTGGCGTGAGGTGAAGGATTCGGGAAGCCGCTGGATGCGGGCAGAGCAGGACCGATACTTGTGGAGATCCTTGGGGGAGGCCTATATCCAGCAGTGGGTGTCGTGCGGGTGATATGATGATGATGATGATGAAATGATCACTGTTATATGCGCACTTACTTATTGTAACATCTTTGTAGCAAATTTTTAGATAGGTTACAATATGTTGGTCTATCCTGCATCTGCATCGGGGCGGATGTGGTATTAGGGTATACCTCGGGGACGTAAACTTGCGATTTGTGGTTATGATCCAGTTATGCGGGATCTCAGGAGAGTTACCGGCTATTGGCTTTAGGGCTGAGCTGAGGCGTAAGGAGCTCGAGTTCACTGTTACTAAACGTCTGAAAAGTTCTGGTACCTCTATACATGTTTGCACGGAAAATAGACTTCTAAGGAACTGCGATATTCTAGAAAAATCGTTAAAGATTCCCTAGGGTCCACGCGGATGAAGTGGTAGGCCGAAGCTAGTATTTTCTATCATCAGTATTATACAAGAGTCAATACTACAAGTATTTTGTTTTTGTTATTAACTTAATTCTTAACAGGGTGTGCTTTTGGATTTTTTCCGGCTGTGATTTGTCCTTATTTTAACGGTAAATATTTTTCATCAATATGACTGCTTCGTGAAGTGGCAGCCCTGTCTTTGCGCGGCCATTACGCGGCCGGGTGTTTGCTTCACAAATTGTTTTCGGTCGCGCGTTATTGCTTTATTTATGCGCTTAGCTCGAAGGGTTGCTCCACGGATGTTTGCGGACGATTGTGGACGAACTGCGCCCCGCCGCACCGGGTATTGTAACGACCGACGTGAATGGTTGCGTTTTACTTAAATACCTCCTTGGATTTAGCCAGTAATCTTTATAGGGTTTGTTTGGGGTGAGGCAGTACACAGTTTCTTACTTTTATTCTTTATGAGACTAATGATTAGGGAAGCGAAAAACAATAATATCAGGGAGTAAAATTAATTATATCACGATAGCAGCACAGTGAAGATATGCAGAATCAAAATGCTTACGAATTTGTACTTTTGCTGAGCCATCCATTTGACGATTACGCAATTGTAACTTTAAGAAAGGAAATACAAAGGAAACTATTCAAGTTATAAAAGAAGTTTAATGCTCGATCATCCGTAATAAATCATGTAAGTAACGGTTACGAAAATGACAGTATTTTCAGTATTTTCTAAAAACTACTACACGGATTTCAAAATTTCAAATAATGGTACCAATTTGGAAAGAGCATTTCGAATGTAGGGATTGTTTGGATTCCGACTCAAAAGATATGATGGTAAGATGTGGCTGATTCTTTGAAACTAAAAAAAATATAAATTGGTTCATAAATAACGGAGTACTGAGGTAATAAAATATAAAAAACATACAAACTAATTGACAACCTCCTTATTTTTTGCAGTGGCTAAAAAACAACTGAGTGTAGATTAAACCTAGAATTCTAGATTATTTTCTTTTTTATGCTAGCACGTCATCTTTCTTTTATAGTAGTGCTAATTCAGTCTGTGCTGTGGCATCTAGCTTGGTAAGATCTTTGCTAAGCTAATCTGCTCAGCTATATCGGGGTTTGTCTATCGGGCGGCCGGGGTGGCGCCCTAGCTAGACTGTATATGACTGTAAAATTTATTCCTGTTGGACAAATTAATTTGACTATCCAGTCTGACTACGTGGAAGAAAGTTCCTTGGTACCTAGTTGCAAAAACTTTTTTACGCATGCTAACTTTGAGAACATTGTGACAAGCGTCGTGTAACTGTAAGCGCCACCGCTCACGGGCGCTTAATCGCCGAGCGATTTTTTGTAGCCCAGAATAGAACATATGGAGTTCAATACGTAAACGCCCACGAGCTACAAAAAGTAGCTCACACATAGCTCGGCGACTAATCGCCCACGAAATGACACTGACAAGAGTGACAAGCGGCTTTAACCCTAAAAGACACCACAATTTTTTTCGCTGGCTGACATAATTATTTTTGTAATGGTAGAGTTTGCAATAAAAAGTAAGAGAATTATTATTACATGATATGCTTACCAATTTATATAATTCTTGAATTTGCGCATATAAAGTAAATGCAGAATTTTTGTTCTTCACACTATTTTGACGATAAAAGGATCTGTACCCTTAGCACGAACAGCTATCAAAAAAATAATCATTCGATAGATAAATTTTGTATTGGAAATTTGTACAACGCCATCTATCGCCGATAAGCGAAATGAAATTTTCCATAGAGAATTGTCTATCGAGTAATTTTACGTGCGTTTTTTTTCTCGATAGCTGTTCGTGCTAAGGGTACTGAAGACATTTGAATCGTATACATTGTTTGCTTCATTTGTGAAAAGTATATAATTACTGACATAAATAAATCATAAACTTTATTTTATAGAGCTTAGCAATAATAAAAGTGATTGTTCTATAATATTATTACCGGGTGCCTTTTAGGGTTAACCTACGTCAGCGACTAAAAAGCGCCGTGATTGTCGCCGCGATTATCGCCGCGTTTATCGCAGCGATATCGCCGCGATTAACGCCGCGCTTATCGCAGCTACAAAATAGCGCCCGTCAGCGGTAAGTATAACGGTCGCACGTCGCGGGTCGCAGGCGGTGATTCACAGCCCCTGTCCCTTAATTAACGCCGCGGCCCACAGACAACGCGAACTCGGCGATATAAATGGGGCGGCGACGTTTATTCCGCCCAAGGAGTTATGATATGAACGCTGCCTTGCGTAAAGTAAATTCTTCATAAACTTTGTCGGCTTATTTTTGAGGTTAGTGGAGATTTTTGAGGAAAGATGACATCTTTGTTCTTCTTCTTATTTTTGTTATGGCAATCTACTCCTCTTCAGGAAGTAATTTTTGCCAGTGTCAATTGTTAAATAATTCAGTGGTATTGTTTCATTCAGTTTACATTAAAATACGGGTGCATCGCATTCCAATGCTGCTTGGAGCATTTGGCATCAATTATATCGATACAGTTTACTCGGTAAGTTCTGCCGAGGTAGCCACCACTACAATAAAAGTCTCAGCTTCACACAACCAAGATCGCACCTATTTTAATTATCCCACATATTGTTCAGATGCGTAGACGCTTGTACCACAAAACTGCACCAATTTTAAGACACAATATCCACTATGAAACAATTTGCAAATAATTAAAATAGCCACCGAACTGAACTAGACAAAATAGCGCCAAAAACTCCGACATCTTTGTTAATAGTATAATTAAAATGAATACCAGTTATTATTGTTTAGACTTATAATTCTAAGTAAAGATTTCGTTATACCTACACCGTGTTACAAAAAATCTCTAAAACCGAATATGGTAGACGGGGTACGCATGCAACCCCGGAAAATTATTACAAACTCTGAAAACCACCACTTTAAATCAATAGTTTCATAATAAGCTGCATAGTGGCAAGGCAACCCTCTGAAATTGTGTTTTGCCTGTGCTTATTGTTGGGATTGATATCGAAAACATAAAAGTCTATTAAATAAACGTCTAGGGTTGACACTCTTCAGTTTTCCATAGGTATAAAAAAATATATTTTCAGGTTATTATGAAATACAATATAAATTATAATCTTGTCTTTTTTTAAAGTTAGAGATCTATTTGAGAAGTGTGATATTTTGCTATTACTTAAAGTCTGATACAGTTAAATAAGCAAATTAAACATACTCATACCAACGAAATAAAATGTTCTTGTTGGAATTGTTGATGTCGAATTCTCGTATAAGTTACCCTATAAAACAAAACAGTAATTAAGTTAAGAAAATTAAATTGTACACTTCAAATCTAGTGTAGGTACATACATACAAAGTATACGCTTTGCTTTCAAGTCACGACTTGTATTCATGTTTCGGATAAAAACTTCGGGGCGTTTGTGGCACTCAGGAGCAACTTGCAAAACCGAAAAGTAAGTAAAACAGCAATAGAACTAACTTGCTCGGCAAGCTGCTTACAGATGTAAATGCCCTAAGTAGGTATAGGTTCTTGTCTTGGTCCAGAGCGATTTTAACAAGACCTGATGTAAACTTTGGTTAAAAAAATATCTTTTCTAGAAATCCCCTAGTTTCATTTCTACCTAATGTAAATTATTATAATTTACGATACTTACATTGTTTTCTTGACCAACTTAGAGTCTGAATATTTCTCATGTAAACATACAACATCGTTACCATCATCCGAGATTGCGGACAAACGTGCGGCCATCATAATATGTAAAAAAACCGGCCATGTGCGTGTCGGACTTCGCACATTAAGGGTTCCGTACTAAATAGGGCTAAGGGGCGGGGCTTAGGTATCGTGCTACACGTTTGACCTCAAAATTAAGTTGGTTTGTAATTGTAATAGGATAAAGAGGGAAAAATTGAATTTATCTATACCTATAGGTGTGTATTAGTATTTGCTGGTAAAATATATAAGCAACCATAAGTTCATAGTGCAATGGGAAGTAAAAAATACTTCGGAACAAAATATTGGAGAAACAGCTGACTGGCGGCTTGTCATGCGTTTGTTTTCTTCTTTCTGCAAATATGAAGACAAAAGTAGCTTCCAACGATTTAGCTGCCAGAGCTTTGTGACACAAGGACGGACACATGAGTAACAGCAATAGGGCTTCGTTTGACCTTTAGGTACGGAACCCTAAATATAGCGGCAGTACCATAAAGAGAGCCGACCATAATGCGCGGTTTGTTATACTTGTTATAGTGGGGTCAGCAGACGCGGGGACGCGTCACTGGCTGTTTCCTTATCCTTATAAGTTTCTTATCGTATTGTTATTGTTATGTTAGTTTAAAAATAGGAGGAAACAATAGAACAGAAACATTTTTCCCCACTTTGTGTAATTCATGTTTTGAGCCTTGTTCGATATTAATACCTATTGGATGGGGCTGATTTACATTACTATTGCGACAAGGACTTATAATCAATTTAAACTTTAACTAACATTTAATAAGTACCTACCTACCTAAAATGTTTTTTTTTGTTTGCTTTGAATAACTTTTAGATTTCAAAAAGTTTTGTTACTAACTACTTTTTCTGTATACTTTAATGGAACTATAGGTCTTTTTTTTGGATCTATTTAAAATTGCAAAATAATTGTATTATGTATGACCGTTGGTTTCCTTAATAAAAAAAAAGGACTTTGGTCAACGAATGTCTGAAAAGCCTGAAGGCGCAAAAATAGGTGGTATCTTTAAACATTTAAGGCAAGCTAGAAAAGGCTCTTGTTGTTCCTTTCACTAATTGATTCCATGATCTGTTAAAGTTGAATTTTGAATTATAAGGAGTTCTGTCTCTGCCCGACTGTTGAGTCCGACGGCTAGAGTTCGGGAGTTTGGGCCGTTCTTAGCACTAATAGTCGGACATTAAATTATTCATAAGATCTCCGGCCCTCGTAAATTAATGAGCTATCCGGAGAGCACGAATCACGACCCGGATTCCGGTCCGACCTACATACGGATATCGTGGAAATGAATAAGTAATTGTTTCGCGATACTAAATGGTTTTTGTTAAATCCACGGAGTCGAAAATGATTTATTCATGCCGAGCGCTTATCGACGTCAATATTTTATGAAAAGCTGCCAGCTCGGGTGGAAATTGAAAAGATACAAGTTTCGATCATTGTTAAACGTTAACAGAGAAAAGTTTCCAGTTTTATCACGAGAAAAACAAACTCTGCACGCAAGTTGCTCCATGTTTGAGATATTCTCGATAGTATACTGTTAATACTAAAAACACATGTTTTTAATGTTGTTTTTGATCGCTTTTTGCAAAAGAAATCTTTGTGGAACTATATCAGAATTCTATTCGGTGGTGGAACTTTAAAAATGAAAAAAAATAAGAGTAGAAACGTTGAAATATTTGCATTAGTTGAAGTAGATGTTTCTAATTTTAATTAGGTACCTTTGTCTTTCAAAACGTTTATCACAGAAAGTGCTAACAGTTTTCTTAGCCCCTATAGAGGTGTATGTATACGCATACAGAGCCCTGCCATATCATATTTTTTTTTCTGTGGTTTGCCCACCCGTGTAAGGCGCAGGGGTCTCGGGTTCGATTCCGAGGAGGGGTGTACAATTTATACTCGGTTTGGTTAGTGGTAGGGCTTATTTCAAGTCCGCCCGACTAGCTACCACCATCTTACCTAAGTCTGACGCCATAACAACAATTTCAAAATTGTTGTGTTCCGGCAGTTAGAGATAAGATAGCCAGTTCCTCAGTGATGAGGATTCCGGGTGTAGTGCGCTTCCACCTTCGGCCTTATCGTCACTTAACATCAGGTGAGGTGAAGGCCAAGCGCTATCTCGTTGTGCACAAAAAAACGACTTATCTGAAATTATTACAGTATCCTGTCACACTGCTGAGGTATTCATAATACTTACCTCTTATTTAAGTCTGCTTATAAAGTTAGTTGAAAATCTACTCAAATAATAAACCTGTAGTTCTTCTACAGAATAATTTCATGATTATTAAACTATTCATTCCAGTTGTCCAAGTGTGCTCAAATGTCCCCAATCTCGAATAGCTAGTGACTTATGTTCCCTTCGGTAACAATGTTCCCTGACCGTTTTTGTACACCATTGTCGCAGTAGGTACTTCAAAAGCAGTATCTCAACTTAGGGCTTTTCTCGTTATAACCGCCCGTCGTCGTCAGAGCGCTGGCTGGCATTTGACAATGCCGTAATATAGCGGTGAATGACATCACGAGAACGTTTTTTATGTAAATAACTTTTTGTAATACCGCTCTCTAGGAAACCGCGCCGTATTGTTTCATATCATAGACAACATTCTAGTGACGTCATTCACCGCTATAGCGAATCTGTCCTAAAGCGAACAAGGGTTACGTACGGCGTAGAACGTTGTCTATGTAAACAATACGGCGCGGTTTCTGACGTTACGGTCTCGCCGTATTGTTTACATATACAACATTTAACGCAGCTATATTACGGCCGTAATATGACGGCACCGCTTTCCTAGGAAACCCTAGCCTAACGTAACTCTTGTTCGCTTTAGAATTTTTAAGATAATGGCACTGTCATCTTAGGAATCCCGAGCTTTAGAGTTTCTGTTAGTTACGTTACTGCTTTAGCTTTTTTTATTTTGTGCCATTGTTGTCCAACTCTGGGCGCTCACGGCGCTCACGGTCCTAAATATTCATGAGCGAGCTGGCCAGTGATTATTCACGTAAACACCGCCCTTTCAGCTGTCCGTTTAGTCACGATACTATCTTGATACGTCGCAACTATTACTCGAATCGTTTTTGCGGTTGCTTATTTAGATACGCCCGAGTTTATGTTTGTCTTGGTTTAGATATTTGTGGGTAAATATCAGACGGTTTTATACACAAGTAACGTTGTTCGGGTTATATAAGTTTAATGATGAGTATCATAGTGTTGATTTTGCTTTAATTATAATTTGATAATAATAAAAAAGGCTTTATCTCCCAACTTGTGTATCAAAGGAAATGGAAATGTTCGATCTTGTAACATTATTAAAACCATACTCATGAATAAGTATTCCATCTTTCGGTTGCAGTAACAAGGATGTTTTTATTTACTTCTTCTAGCTTCAGCTTCGCTTAGCTTGATCTAATCCAAGCTGAGCGAAATGAAATATTATGCTCATTTCAAATTAATATAGTTAGAAAGGCGAGCACCGCGTGGCTTGTCCGGCGATCCGGCTTCGCTCAGAAGATTGATGGAGATTGGAGGCTGACCCGGTCGATACTGCCCGCCGTGTTGCGCCACGCCAAACTAATATAATAATACTGTGACGTCACGGACGCGGGGTGCCGTTGTGTGCCGACCTTTAAGGAGCCCAATCCTTGAATTCAATTATGACACCTACACTAATAAAAATACTTATAATATTTGCTTGCCTAGAGATATGAAAATTTTACTTGTACTCCTAGACCACAAATAAGTTAAAATGCGGGTGTAAGTATGTTTAGGTTATACAAATCAACAAAACAAGTTTCTTTGACTTAGGTATAGCGAGGAACATCGAAACATTTTCATCATAAAAAACATAAATCGTAAAACTCCCTAATGACCCGTGGACCCACTGCATTACCCACTGGAAACTACCTGTACCTATGTCTCAATATCTAAAAAATAATAAAAAAAAAAATTGCTAATCTCAAATATTGTTTAATGCAATATTCTTATCTAAATACTTAGTACCTGCACCCGCGGTCTTTACAAGAACTCAATAACTATGTCGATCCTTATTGTGCTCGTTAACACACGTTGCCTGTTACATAAATATTTAGAGTATCAGGACAGGACTAATCGAACTAGACTAGCAATACAGCATCTGGCAAGTATTCCGTCCAATTAAATCAGAATCAACAAGACTGGAACAATTGCCATCCACTCTCGATTTGCCGACAATCGAAATGTTTGTGAAACGTAGCGACGTGAACAGAACACGACAACTGTGTCGTGATCCTGCCTACTGAATTTGGGGGGTACTGTATTTGAGGAGCAGTGGTTTAGCGCCTGGCCCAGCGATTGCGGAAGTTAAGCAACGTTCGGCAGGGTCGGTCATGGGATGGGTGACCAAAAATTTATTATCTCGAGCTCCTTTGTGCTTTGGATGGCCGTTGGTCCCGGCTGCATTTGCAGTCATTAACACCCACCAATCCGCATTGGGCACGCGTGGTGGGTTATGGCCCATCCTCCTTACCACCCATAAGGAAGGCCTGTGCCCCAGCACTCCCAGCAGTGGGGACATCAAAAATGGCTGATGGACAACAAGACTGGAACAAATTTCCCATCCACCTGAGCCAAATCACCTGGGTGAATTATGTATATTCAAGAACCATACATTGTCATCATCTTTGCTATTATAAAACGTACTTAATATAGGTATTTAGGCAACAATATGAAGCATTCTGAATACGCTAAATATTACGATCCATTAAATTGCGAAAATAAAATATTTAGCACTGAGCTGGGTGTTGTCGCCGGATCATTACTTCAGTTCATTAATTAAATTAGGCCAGAGTTAAGTTACTCAGTGATTTTCTTTCTTGATGGCGATTTACAGTAAGTGCTTGTTACTCTTTATATCTATAATTTAAAAGGTGTTTAAAAACAAAACTGTTTTTTTATGAAATGTACGAGTACCTATGTGAAACAGGCTCTGATATTTAGGTCGAATACTTTCATATGTAAGAAGAATAAAGAAGTGTACTAGGTATAATAATTCAGTGTTGTTTAGCATCAGTGTACCTACCTACACAGTTGCTCACATCACTTTAGCACGAAAACTATCAAGTGCGATCGAATTAGTATCGTACCAATTGGAAATCTTTCGCTCCTTTTAGGGAAGTAGGAGGCACTGTACTTTCTGTACAGAATACATTTTTGTGCTCGATACGATTACAAAAACGACCGATTTCAGAACCCTAGAGTCTAGACAAAGTCACATTTGCCAACGATAAGGAACTTCGCTGCCAAAAGTTGTAATAGGACTGACAACATGAGATTTCGGCTTTCGTTAGATTTTTAAAATGATAAATCTCATTTTTCGAACGTTTGTCATCGTTTTATGTGACTTTGGCTGCAGATCAGATCGCCTGCCCTACGCAGAAATCAAATAGGTAAAAAAAATTTTCATGTTCTGTTTTCTGGCTCTATGCAAAGCTGAAAACAAGTATGTACTAACTAAAGTATAATAGAGAATTTCAAGTTACTTGTTTATAGCGTAGAATATTATTGACAAATCAATACACATTTCTACGCAGAACACTATTTTCGTTCGTCAAAATGTAGACCTATGAGAACTTATTTTTTTTACAGACATATGTTTTACTTTAAATATCAATGATATTTTAACATTTTAGTATTCAGAATATCTAATTTTTCAATAAAAACACTATATAACGTTTTTAAGCTCTCCTGTAAAATTTGTCTGCAATGAGAGGCAGCCGAGATGCTAAGAACTAAGATATCCATTACATGCGAAAGGTCATGAGTAGAGGTAGTGCAGGTCAGGGCGGCGGGAGGCGTGACACCTGACCGCTGACCGCGAGTCACCTATCCTGATAATTTGATCGACATTATATAGAAGACCGGCTGACTTACAGCGAAATGAACAGGGATGAGAAGTTTTAGAATAAGCAGGACAAAATAAAAAGTAGCATTCCATAGTAAATGAAAAATAACCTTAGGGGTGACTACGTTGTCCATCTGCCTACTCGATCAAGCAAGGAAGACCTTTTCCCCCGAAGCGTGCGAACGTACCAAATTATTTGTTTTGAGGTATATAAAGATGTAAAATAAAAAAAATGTGATTGTTGGAGAAAACAACATTTTTTTTTATTAAGTAATTTTTGTTTTAACAAGTCAGGAGTAAAAGCTCAAAAAGCAGAAGCTTCTAAATGAACGCAATAAAACAATACCTACGGCCATTTATACCTACCAATTTGCCTATAAATCAAAACTGGTGAGTACTTGGCATTACCCCAAATCCTAGATCTTAGAACCCAGTGAGTACTTGGCATTGACCCAAATCCTAGATCTTAGAACCCAGTGAGTACTTGGCATTGACCCAAATCCTAGATCTTAGAACCCAGTGAGTACTTGGCATTGACCCAAATCCTAGATCTTAGAACCCAGTGAGTACTTGGCATTGACCCAAATCCTAGATCTTAGAACCCAGTGAGTACTTGGCATTGACCCAAATCCTAGATCTTAGAACCCAGTGAGTACTTGGCATTGACCCAAATCCTAGATCTTAGAACCCAGTGAGTACTTGGCATTGACCCAAATCCTAGATCTTAGAACCCAGTGAGTACTTGGCATTGACCCAAATCCTAGATCTTAGGACCCAATTGACAGTGCGCCCGCCGCAGCAGTTTTATTTAATTTTAATTTTATATTATTCAGAAGAGCAATAAGACTACCTTTTTTATGAAACATGTTATACCTACTTAGTACCTACCTACCATACAAGAAGCGATTAGATCCGAACTGCAAAACTGCAACGTAATACAAAATAACAATAAGAACCATTCATAAACATGTTAACATAGTAACCAAAAACGAGTCGACGCTACATTGTAATTAATAATAACATGAAAAACAGTTTTCGAGTAATAACAACACCACAATAAAAAGTTTATCCGAACAAATTCTAAAATGAAACAAAATTAGTTTCGCAAAGTATTTACATTTGCGCCTGTTTGCCCTCCGGAGTTGCGGACCGCTATTCCGTGCGAATAGTTGCAATAATATTTTGTTGGTTGTTTTGTACCAAACGAGGGGCCACGTATTCTGAGCTACAATTTCTGAAACTAAACCAGCTTTTTACTAGGTACTTTGTTTGCATTCTCATCGAAACACACCGATATCTTATTTGGACAAAAAGTTCTGCGTTTCCTGGTGGCATAAATAAAGCATAGACTATAATGAAACATATGCGGGATCTGGACTTTTTCCAAAATGCTTAAATCTCTCCTATGCGCCGCCATGAAGGTAAAAAGAATTCCGCCCGATTTACTTTATGCACGATAAAATAACGGTTAAAACCTCTGTTTTATAGATCTTACATTGATGTAAGATCTCGGCTCCGGACTGTCTACGTCTCGGCTCTGGTCTGACTACGGTACGGCTTCGGTCAAGCTGCGGTCGATCTACAGTCGAGCTAAACCATAATGAGGTTACATAGCTACGCAGTTGTAAGTTTGTATATGTCACCTCGTTAAGATATGTACGTGTCCCATTAAAAGTCAAGTATATTCAGCACCCAATAAGAAGGCGTCGCGAACTTCGGCTCGCAAAGTTTCCGCGCGGCAATTCCGCTGCCGCGCAACTTCCGCAAATTGGGGCTTCACAACAGGCGCATTACCATTTTATTATTCGCAACTCGGCGCGAGCCGTTTTAATATGACCCAGAAAATTGCAGTTGACGTTTAATGAGTTTTCTATTAAGGAACTAATGGAATAAATAGGGATTTGTTTTGCGCTGAAGAGTTATGTAAATCAAAGGTAAATCGGACATCAGAGACAACAAAGGCAAACTTCTTTATCTACACAGAGATAAGTTGGTCCATACGCTCTGTTTAATGTATCTATAATTTACACGAAGTACTTAAACAGAAAAAAAAACTAAGAGAAGGCCAATTACAGGTCCTCAGTGCCCTCAAATAACGACACAAACATTTACAATGCACTATGAACACAGATATAATAGTACTAACGTCTCTATATAAAACTACGTAATAAAAGAAACTGTTTTTGAGAAAATTATTTTCAATGTAGATACACTTTATTTGGGGACATTAAATCTAATTTCCTTAGTTATTTTATTTAATATTCGAAAGAGGGAAAGTCTTTCTTGAAATAAAAAGGGTTTCTCGAAACCGTAAACATATTGAAATAATATCTACTTATTCATTCGAAGGGCGGGAAAAAACATTTATTTGGGAAATCTACGATTTTTCCAGATGTCCGCATAATATTATAGTAGACAGAATTCGAGGAAATTCAAATAATCATCATATTTTTCCATCGTGAAGGAAAGAGGTAAAATAACATGGCAACTGTACGGTTGGCAGCACATCATTTATAACGGTTGTATCGCCAAAATAACAGCTAACGTTAAACGAAATAAGAGTGATATTGAGACAAGTTTTCAAGTTATGTTAGAATAAAACTACAGTGTTTCAGTCTTCTGAGAGCGCTGCGGGATAACACTTATTGTAATTTACACTAAAACTACCTTGTGTACATTTTTTTTGTACTTTCAACTTGAAGGGCTCGGAGCAACCTTCCGATGAACGAACAGATACAGAATACAGTTATTTCAAGTCAGTTATACACCAAATGTAAATATTACAAAATCTTTAACGAAAAACATGCTAATAAATTAATTAATGCTAGACGCTCCGTTGCATTTGCCAGAATGCCAGAGGTAATTTCCTTGTGCTTTGAGCATATTTTAGTTGAAGCAAAGCTAACATAGTTATTCAGCAAACTCAACATCGGAAACTTTAGCTCAATAATAACTGTGTCTGTTCAAGATCTTCAGAGCGATTTGTAATTAAATACAAGACGAATAAATTCACAACAAAAACGGAGACTCTGTTCGAACCCCTTAAGGGGTATTTACATGGGTGACTAAAGACGCACAACTTTCACCGCACGGTGAAAATCGACCGTGTAAATGAAAATTCGGCCTAGGCCGATGGTGACTGAACAAAATTATATGATCCGGTGGCCAATACTAGAACTACGTTATTTATTACGTATTGTCCTAGGGTTACGCCATCACCTGCAATTCAATTTTGGAAGTCGCTTCAAAAATTGAACGGGCGACTTTAGTCACCTGACTGAAGTCGACCGTCACAGGTGACTAAAATCGACCCATGTAAATAGCCAATAACTTACACTCATGCAAAATGTTTGGTAGAAATATGCGTCATTTAAATTAGCCGACGACTGTCAGGAACTTACATTTGTGCACGTAATTAAAGGACGTCGGAGAGTGTTCGTTATAATAATTTGATTCCCTTTAACGTACGGCATACGCTTGGCACAAAGTGACCTCTCTGTCGAGGTTTCCCAAGAGGCTGCCTACAGTATAAGTTACTGTAGGAAGTACGGCTACAATGTGTACAGGGAAGTCAACGTGTTGTGGCAAATAATACTTTTATGTATTGGTGGTATCTCTGTGGTGATTGATGTTAACAAAAGAGCTCAGTACCCTTAGCACGAACAGCTGTCGAAAATTTTGTATTGGAAATTTGTACAGCGCCATCTATCGCCGATAAGTGAAATTAAATTTTCCATAGAGAAATTGTCTATCAAGTAATTTTACGCGCGTTTTTTTCCTCGATAGCTGTTCGTGCTAAGGGTACTGAACTGTATAGCGAATCGAGAGCTACGAACTGTATATAAAATTCGTAGAAATCAATACAATAGGCATGATGACTATTTTTTTTATTTTATGTTACATAAATTACCTCTCAAAAAAAGAAACATTGGTAAAAGAATTAATTCGCTAGCATGAAAACTGCCCGAGATATCACAGTGTGAAATGCACACAAATGGACTCGCCCAAAAACGCTCCATACTAATGGCTTCCTAGTTATGACGTCACGAATAAGTAGTTTGTATGCAACGCGTAGGAAATTTGTTTGGCAGCTATATTGAATATTGTGTTTATCAAAATAGTTTCTTAGACAAATTTGCTATACATTTTACGGACTAATTAAAGGTATCATTTATTTTAATAAATTTTATACTTTTTAAATGGACTTGTCCACCCAACTTTGAAGGGTCATAAAATAAATAATATGCAATATATAAAATCAAGCTACTCTAAAAGTTTAATATGTTTACGATTTTTATTAGTATTTCGTTATTTTATTCATTAGTCATCATCCCTATTACAATTATGTCCAGCCGCGGGAGTAGTACTACAGATGATGATGTAAGTGAGCGGGAAAGTTTAAAGAGACATGAAATCAAAGTACTTACTATAATGGTAGCAGTCTAACCACGAAAATGTAACATACATTGGCATTTTGGCGACACTAAATGATGACTACGGATTATGGGAGTACGCTTTCAAAGGATTTATGGCCCAGGGAAATCATATTTCCCCGTTGTTGCCGTGATTGTAACAGAAAATAGTGTGCCATTCATAGTTACAAACTATTCGTGCACACACAAGCGATTTGTAGCAGGAAAATAAACAATTCTTTTGAGGAAGTTCCATGATTAGGACGTCCATGTGGAGGGTAACAAGGGGGAAGGATTTACGAGCTCGATAGAGCGGCGGCGTAAATCATCGGCGGGCGGCGGCGGCGTCGGCGGGGTGGGCGGGCGGGCGCACCACGCCGATAACTCATCGGCGCCGGGGCATTGTCAGCGCTCACTTGTCCGAGTTAATTTATTTGCAGTTACTGCTCTTTCGCCTGCGCTGAAAATGGAGGCGTTTATTAGGCCGTGGGCAATGGACATATGATTGTTTTCGCAGGTACGGTGTAGCTGCTACACCTTCTATAGTCTTCATTGCAGTCCGCATGCATTTAGAAATGTGAGAGCTAACAGGAATAATTGGCGCAGGATACTTATCAGCTTAATCATCAGTATATACTATCAATAAACAATGTATTTCATAGAATACTGCATCAGCTCGTGGGGTGGCGCTGCAAAAACTCTCATTCTGCCTGTGGAGAGGGCTCAACGTATATTGTTGAAGGTTGCTGCTGGTCTCCCGTACCGTTTTCCTACTGTCGAGCTCTACGTACACTGGAATATTCTCACTGTTAGGCAAACTTATATTCTTAAAACGGTACTTAAACAGCATTCACAGTTACCCTATAACCCTAACTTGCTAGAAGGCAAACACCAAGTGTGCAACACACCTGCTGTCAGAACATCCTTTGCTCATCATTTCTTTGACTGTCTCGGACCACTACTTTATAATAGACTTAATGCTTCTCTTAATATCTATCCGCTTCTGACTTCTAACTGCAAACGTACTGTGACTAAATTTCTTATGACTCTTGACTACGATGCGACTGAAAACCTACTCAGCATTCAGAAATAAATGTGAATGTTATTTTATTATATATTAATTACTTATGTCAAATATTGGATTTCGTGTCGGTATATATCTCTCGCTCCTACAGAAATTCACGCACACACGCAGACGCATGCACACACCACCCATACAAACACGAACGCACATTCACCTACACACTCACTTACACATATACATCTTAGCTTTGGGGTGTATACTATATTTTAGTTTACATTGTTCTGTTTAGTTTTATACCTGTAATTTTAGTTAACTTTTGTTTACCGTCTTGTACTAGGTGTAATAGTATCAAGTTACAATGCATACGGTAAAACTATTGTCTGTGGGTGGGCCTGGCGACCTGTGTCACAGGTTTCTTTTCCGAAACCTACTGCTGGCACCAGTCCCTCACAAATTTAGTAACCTTCCATGTGTAGCTTCTAATTACCACTTAAGTCCTTTATTTGTGATGGGAAAATAAACAATTATTTCATTTCATTTCATTTCATTTCATTATTTGTGCCTGTATGAGTTTGGACAGTTACGTTTACTATATTCGACAGCGGATGTAGTAATCAATTTGGCACAGCGCCTCTGGCGGTAACTACACTAAACTAAAAGTTGTCGAGTCTAGTAAAGTAAACGTAAACTCATAAGACGTGAGTCGGACTGGCGCACCGAGGGTTTCGAGGGGGGGGGGGAACGATATATTTTTTACATTTTTCATCATAAGTCGAAAACTATGCAGCCTAAAAAAAATGTTTTAAAATGTGCAAACAGCGCTCTTTCATATGATACCCCACATGCCCTAGTCGCCCCACTTAAAATTTTTAAGACCCCTTTTCAGTCCCTGTAGTATTTTTTTTTTATTTCTTTCTTATTTGCAAAATATAGTTAGGCAAACGTCATCTTAAACTATTCCAAATTTCAAGTTGATACCATTAGTAGTTCTCGAGATATCCAGCTGTGACAGACAGACAGACAGACTGAGTCACACCATAAGGGTTCCTTTTTACCATTTTGGTACGGAGCCCTAAAAAAACTGAAGTAAGATATACCTACCTAACGTGTGAATTACCCTCTTTACCCTCTTAATGAAACGGATAGTGTTTTAATTTGGTGCTTCTGTTGGCGGCAAGATTTCAAATGACATATTCTTCCATCTTGTTATAGCCAAATTTTTTACACAACTGCTAAAAAGGGCTGCAATCTGTTTCTGTTTAAGGTTCATGTATGTATCTGAGTTTTATATTCCACCATAACTTCTGAATTTCTGAACAGATTTGGATGTTTGGGCCTTTGGGGTATCGTAAATAAAATGTAAAATAAATACAATAATAAAATCCGTTGTTGTAATACTGTAAATTTTTAAGTGCTGTGGGTGGATTTTGGGATTATAAATAAAATAAAATAAAATCGTTAAAATCCTTAACATGATCCCGATCGAACAATAAAGAACCTCACTTTATAATTAGTATAGATTAGATATTATAATAATAAAATATAAAGTCAGGATTAGGATCCTCTTACACCAGATTCAAAGCATCGCACACAAGATATCCAAGCTAACTAAAATAGCAACCATAAAGCCATAAAGCAGAAGCTTATAATATAAAGGAAGGCCAATAACTCGATCGCCGCATATCAGAATCAAAGGAGATTTCCCAGAAACAAACGGAAAATATATGTTTTCCTCGTCGCGTAATCCGCTTATGTTGCATTGCATTGAAACATTGGCAATAATATAGGGAACGAAACGATTTGTATGTTCACGCTTGCCACAAGTTGCCGTCAAAAACAATAAGGGATCATTTACACAACTCAGTAATGTCTCAGTCACGTCAACGGTCATTGGTCAGTCTTTCAATAAAAGTTTTGACTTGCCGGTGACGACGCGCACGTGACTGTCAAAACTTTTATTGGTTGACGTACTAAACGTGACTGAGCTGTGTGAATGATCCATAACACTGAGCAATTCAAAACGCTACATACAATTAAAACTAAAGAGGAATAACAGGGGCAGGGTGATAGTTAAAACCATGTTAAAAACGCTCAGGTAATATTATAAAGTAGATGATTATCCTAAAGATCAAAATGCGTGGAAATGATGTAACACATAACTACTATAAGTACTTTGTTGTCAATAATCCTATCACCCTGTTGTAATTATCTGGTAACGATATATTTAAGTTTGTAAATATCGTAACTTATTGCTGTCAAACCGGATAAGTTTCTTGCGCCCGTTCTTCTTGTCAGTTAAAAAAGTCTGGAACTAGAAAATATAGACGATTTAAAAGTACTTAATAATTAAGTTTATTTGAATAAAGCTATTTTTGACTTTGACTTTGGTGTTATTTTCCCTTGATTGGAAACTCTAGCTTGGTATTTGTTGATTACTCGCGACTGACAAAACAAACATGAATTAAGTAGATCCATGTCAGATAAAATTCAATGAAACTGAAATGCGAGCTTGTTACCAATTGATTATATCTATTCTACTTACGTCTAGAAGTATAAGAATACAAGTATAACTGACAGAAACGAAGGGCGACAAGGAAAAGTGCTTGTTTCGGCATCAAATAAGTTCCAAAATGTCTCCAAATGAGACAAGGGAGGGCTGTCTTGCTCGTCGTCTAAAAATAAAGGCGATTGCGCACGTCCCACCCGCGTGTCACGCGCGGGCACATTCGTCACGAGGCGTGATTGAGTCGCGCGGGCACGGATCACGCGATCCGAGGTTAACCCGAGGTCATAAGTTATCTGTTCGACAAAAAGGCCCGCACTCACTGGCGATGGCGACACAGTGTGACATGACACATTAATATCTTTCTCAGATGTTCTTTTAGTTACTGTTATTTATGGTGGAAAGAAGACATTTACTACATTTAGGATTTTTCAATATTTATTTGTTTTCAAACTATTTATTGACATTTCGTATCTGTCTTACACTCGGTGAGTTGGGAGCTCTAAACTCTAAAGAGTTATTCGTTATGTGTCACATTAGTTCTTAGCCGTTATAAATCACATGAATAAAGCGTGTATTCAGTAGATATTTGTAGTACTTAGATATTACTTAACTTAGTGCTTCAGACTGAACTGTTATCTTAATGTCACTTCTACTGATGTGGCGGAGTGAAATGTGCCTGATTTTAGACTAAATTAAATACTAGGCAGGTTAGATTAGGCGTGCCATACTATAGCTAGTGAGTGAATCCAACCTTTAAATGTTGATAAGTGCAGAGAAATCCGAGGTGAGATTAGGTGGTTTTTACCTCTTTATTATCCCGTTAGGCTCCCGGTGTGCCTTAACGACCACTAGCGGTCCAGTAATCAGGATCAACGATACGACGTGCTTCCTGCGCCGATCGTGTCGTGCTACCCTAACTTGCTTATTTGTAGCGAATTTTTGATATTGCCTCTTTGATCGGTTAATCTTTTTTATAACGTTACAAATATTCCTGATTCCTTGAAGATGCTTCAATTCAAATAAAATCTGATTGAATTTATTATTAAAAAAACCTTTACGATATTAGCTCCTTTGTATGGGAAACCATATTATGAGGCCCTTATTTTCTTTTGAGTACTTAGTATACAATATACTTATTTACTTACGTCGAAAATGGCCTTTGTTATGGATGAAAACGCTTAAGAAGAAGTAGACAGGATTATTTTCTTAAAAGATTTGATGTAAGTAACAGTTCTTATGTTGATCTTACACTTTTTTAGACGAAGTAAGCTGAGGTAGTCGTTAACACAAAACTTAACTTAGCAATTTTTCTAACTACCCAGCTTTCCTTTGTCCCAGATATTCTAAAACGAGTCCTATATTACCTGGGACTATTATAAGTTGAGTTATGAGCGCGTTCGTATTTGGTCGGCGTAGGGTATAAATTAGCTCGGCGAGCAGGTGCCCGGGATGAATGCTCCCAAATTATACCGGAACTTTATGGAGTAGTGCTGGGAAATGTACGAGTATGTCGATTGTTGTGACATAGTTTATGTCTTAGTCTAAATTGGTCCTGCTTAGAAACTTTATTGGACGTGTAGGAATGAAGTATGGTAGTATGGAGAAGGTAGCCACTGATAGGAAGGCCAAAGGGGTTCTTTCTCCGGGCTGGGAGGTATTAGCCCGGGGACCGCGGTCCAACCGATGATGGTTGGCAGTTGTATATATGCTGCGTCGCTGAATAACTTCGTCAGCGAGATGTAGGTTTCTCCATATATTCTCCATACTGCGAGTTGTTATTCCTTTACTAATCTTTGTGTTCTTACGATACTAGCGCCATCTAGTCACACGGTGATGAATCTTGTTGCAACCGTGTGTTAATTGTGCGGCGTTAGGTAGATGCAATGCAAAAAGTGATTGATTGAATAGAATGAGAGCGTTAGCATTCGAGACCCATATTATATTTATTTATGAACTAATGTATTCGAAAACCCTCCTTGTTATGACTGCATCAGGTTTAAGAAACATCTACGCAATCGCAATTCACGCATTTCTAATTTGGGCGGCAAAATGTATCGTTTCTGTGTTGCAACACAATCGACATCAGAACAACACTATAAAGTAAGTAACTTACTCGCCGCTCAGTACATTATCACGGCGACAAATGCGACAACATTTGGAAATGATACGAATAAATGTTTCTGCAAGTATCGCGGCGGCTCCACTTTAAGCTTGCCTTTCGACTCAACAAAAGCACCTTACTTTTCGCACCTTTTCTACTTAAGAACTTTCAGAAACAACTTTTTAGTTAGTTCTTTGTTACAGATTTCCCCAATGACGCTAGGGATTTGTGATTTTGACCCTTAGTATAAAAAGTAGGTCGTAAAATAATAGGCAAACTTATACTTTCTCCTTACCTTATGTCTCTCAATGTGAAAAGTTGGGTTTGATTAAAGTATAGTGGTCCTTTTTTTCTCCCGCTCTCTTTTATTTTTTATTATGTTGTGTAGCTAGTCTATGACTTGTAGTGGCGTGGTGCGGTGGTGTCTGTAGTAGGTAATATTAGATCCTTTAGCTAGGACTATTTTGGAGAGACGAAGGTAGTACCATACAGCCAGTTCTTGAGTTATTTGCGGTTTGCAAATAACTTTCCGACATGTGAAACTTGTGAAAGCATTGAGTGTGGGTTAAGTTTAGTTTAGAAAAGCATGCTTCCCTAACAATATTCACGTTCTAATTTCAAAAGATACCTATTACAAGACTTTTTTTTTCTAGACACTGTACTTAAAAATGTGTGTGCGCCAGCATCAGCTGAGGTTTTTAGAAAAGGGTTTTGAATGTGTTGGAAGTGTTTATAATATAATTCTATTATGGCAAGATATTCTCTATTGTGTGGAAAAAAACGGCGCCTGCACAATCTTAAGCTAAGGGTCATAAAATCTTATGAATTTTTTCCACCTCATGATATGTGTTCACCACATAATAAGTAGCAATGGTGAAAAAAATAGCTGCTTCCTCAGCAAATGTTGCAAGATGGCCGCCATTTGGCGGGCAATTTAGACACCATTCTATACAAAACGGTTTGATGCCCTCCGTGCAACCGCGGGGGAAACACCGAAACACAATGGGCGCGATCGCCGCCTTTTTGTATGGAAATTGACGCAATAATACTTTAATATCGTGTCATTTAATTTACGTGGGAATGTAAATAGGATGTTTGCGTTTAAGTTACAACGAGTATGGGACGCAAAACACAGCCTTCCTCTTTTTATTATGAGAGTTAATGTTAGTGCCAACGCACAATATAACCACAGAATATAATTATATTATAGCTACCTTACCTATGGTACTAACGGTTTAACATCGTCTGATTGTGTTTGAACCATAGACTTAGAAAAATTTATTAAGTTTATGGTTTGAACATGACAATATCTTCTCTGAAATCTTGAATGGTGGCAAAGTACCTATTGACGATTAAAGATCTTAAGAATTATTAGAATGCAAAAAGAGACATTTATTTCGACTGAAATTGCGTTCAGTTAAAATAATATCAGTAGAATTTGGATCTTAATCTGTAAGTAGGTAAACATAAACACCGAACGATAAAACGTTTGGTTAAAACGAAAATTTAGAGCACAGATTAAATAAAAGTTAGAACTTCGCTTCGTCAATAGGTACGAGCGAGATAACGAGAATATAAACATAAATTGCATAAATAAATTAAAGGGGTCGTTTCCCCAAAAACTCACATTTTTCAGCTCCGTAGTCAGTTCATAACAATGACAAAGCGACATAATTGAGAGCATAATTAGTACAGCCCCAAGCCGCTAGTTAGCGCACCTAGCGTTATAGCTCACCCCAATTTGTTAGCAAATAAATTAGCATTTTAATTGGCTCGACGTGCGGTAATCAAAGTTACTGCTTTCCGAATAATCTACACCGAAATCACCCTGATTAGAACGTAGCGTAGCGGCAATTTTGTTTAATTTTTAACTAGCGGCCGCCCGCTGTTTTACCCGCGTGGTGCGCGGAGACTGAGCGCAGCCACATACATTCGTACACACGTTCTGGCTGCGCGCCTTGTATATCAGACATTTAGCCCAAATTAATAAAAATGCCACTTATCAAGTCTATATAAATACAGTTCTTTTTGATACAGATTTTCTTTGATACTGATCTTCGAGCATCGCGGCTTCTAAACGCGTCTTACTCTAAGATACTGATAAACCGTCTTAACAATGCGAAATTGACAATAGGCAGTGATCAGCTGCAAGTTCACTCGAGAATGGCAAAGAGTAAATTTAACTGATTCAAATATATACGTCGTTTTGTACCGCAAGCGCTCTGAAGTTGGTCGCTTCTGTACCCTTAGCACGAACAGCTATCGAAAAAAATAACTCGCGTAAAATCATACGATAGATACATTTTGTATTGAAAATTGTACAACGCCATCTGTCGCCGATAAGCGAAATGAAATTTTCCATAGAGAATTGTCTATCGAGTAATTTTACGTGCGTTTTTTTTCTCGATAGCTGTTCGTGCTAAGGGTACTGTTGTCAAATTAATCGCATTGTAATAAAATAATGATGTCCTGCTTACTCATTGTCCAATTCATTATAGCACAGTTCAAATCAGTGGTCGGATATCGGGCTGAAACTTGGCTTTACTTTATAAAACTATGCTATTAATCTGACAATGTAGTCGATCCTCGGCAACTTGACTTGAGAAAGTAGGTATGGTTCGTACTTACTTACCAGAAAATATAATATATATAATATGAAGCGCTCATGGCGGAACTTGACAGACTGATCGTACTCGATCACGTTTGTTAAGCAACGCTCGGTACTGCCAGGTGTCGGATGGGTGACCGTTAAGTGGCATCACAACCGAGCGCTTCCGTGCTTCGGAGGGCACGTTAAACCGTCGGTCCCGGCTGTTGTCATCTGATAACAGTCGTTAAACCAAGTTAAGCCTTACAGGCGGCTTGATAAACTCTATTCCTCATTCGATAAGAAAAGAAAAAAGACCAGAAAATTTTTGTTGTAGGCACGTTGTAGGCCTTCGCTTCGAAAGAAGCTATCGAAGTTTTTCACCAACTATAACAAGCTTTGTCGATAACAAAAATAAATCGCTTTTATGATAATAGTTATTTTGAGCTTTGAAAATGAAACTATTTGTGACTAATGAATTACCGATTAACGTTAATTAAAGCGCTTTACTATACAATTAATTATTCACAGGCGATCGGCTTACGAACCATTAGTTTATTTTAAACAGTAGTTAAATATTAAACCTACATTTTGGTCACCGTTTTATTCCAATAGCTATTGTATTTGTTACTTGAATTCTGGGTATAAAATTTCGTCCAATGTAGGCATTTAATTTTTGTATTTTATTTGAAATAAGTTACCAAACAAAACAACAAAAATTATATGGAGTTCTTAGATTAACACAGTTTACCTACTTTTCTCATACACAAGCCGAAAATTATAAAAAGTTATCTGTCTCGAAAACTAAATTCAAACATACTCAAAAACACAAGCAGGATTTATTCAAAATAGTAGAGCAGCAAATAGTAAGAAGTATTAAAAAAACAGTCTTCAAAATCAACCAGTAGTTTCCTTCCCCTACAACCTCATTCTAGACTAGACTTTTATAACTGCATGCTTAGAGTAAGACGCGTTTCTGTTCCAGAAGCCGCGATGCTCGAAGGCTGCATGTACCTAGATTACCAACCTTCTTCTTCCAACTCGTAACGTAACGTAAGTAGAATCTCTACCTCGAATAAGTATTTCCCGTAACGATACATTCGAAACATATTTTATTCATTCAACTGGTACTGTTCATAAGTAGGAATACACCAGTCTCAGTTCGCTCTACAAACGGCACTCTATAATTTACGGGTCCCCGAATGTTGGAAGCGGAGCGACACACAGACACAGGCAGCTGGCCACTTCTCCAGGGGGTCAAGTCTGCTAATATTTTCGTCAAAATCGTAGTTCAATGGAGTTTGAATGGTAATGCTTTTTGACACAGTTCTTGTTTATTAAACCCAAAATCGAGACACACACCGTGTTTTTACAAAAGATTTTTAAACACTGTTTAACTAAACACATGTTTAAATGTGATGCTGTCTCTTTCAAACAACATTGTCAAAAATTGATTAAAATCTTTACTTTTGTTTTAGGTAATTTTGTTAATGCTTTTTTTAGTAATTCGAGGATGACGTTTTTGGCTTCACTCTTATGTAATTTTCATGTAGTAATTAAAGTAGTTTAAGCTGTTGTCAACCCAAATATCTTAAAATAAAATTAAAATAAACTTAAAGTATAAAAAAAATTATGAGACAACCGTAGAGCCATGACAGATCAAAAGCAATAATGGCAGAGGAAAAGAGAAAAACCAGAAATAACTAAAAAGTATTTACACGCCCGGCCCGATGGCCAGTTCGTAACAGACAACTTTACATTTAAACATGTATTTAGTTAAACAGTGTTTAAAAATATTTTGTAATAACACGGAATGTGTTTCCGTTATGAGTTTAACGGCCAAATACTCAAACGAATCTTAAAGTTAAGGCCACCTTAAATTCTAAAAAGTTGTCAGATTTGACAGAATCTCTATGAAACTGACAGCTTCCTTAAAGTTAAGGAGACCTTAACTTAAGATTTTAGCTGGGAAGCCTTTGAGTATTCGGCCGTAAGGCTTACCGCTGACGGGCGCTATTTTGTAGCTGCGATAAGCGCGGCGTTAATCGCGGCGATATCGCTGCGATAAACGCGGCGATAATCGCGGCGACAATCACGGCGCTTTTTAGTCGCTGACGTAGGTTAACCCTAAAAGGCACCCGGTAATAATATTATAGAACAATCACTTTTATTATTGCTAAGCTCTATAAAATAAAGTTTATGATTTATTTATGTCAGTAATTATATACTTTTCACAAATGAAGCAAACAATGTATACGATTCAAATGTCTTCAGTACCCTTAGCACGAACAGCTATCGAGAAAAAAAACGCACGTAAAATTACTCGATAGACGATTCTCTATGGAAAATTTCATTTCGCTTATCGGCGATAGATGGCGTTGTACAAATTTCCAATACAAAATTTATCTATCGAATGATTATTTTTTTGATAGCTGTTCGTGCTAAGGGTACAGATCCTTTTATCGTCAAAATAGTGTGAAGAACAAAAATTCTGCATTTACTTTATATGCGCAAATTCAAGAATAAATAAAAATTTGTTCAATACCTACTGGAAGGTTTTGACCCCGAAAAAATATTGCGAGTCGCTCGAAGTGTTTGTTTTGCAGACATAAGCTAGTTTTTGTATTACATCATTTTATGACATATTAAAAAATAATATTTTTATCCATGTTCCACAAACGGTATTTTTTATGTGTTTTAACTGTTACTGTGTATGTTACTATGATGAGATTTTGATGACATGTTATAGTGTGTTTTATATTCGCAATATACTCACAAAGCCAAAGGGCTTTGATATACCACATGGTATGAAAAAAATCTTTGTAAGTACTGAAAACTTTATGACATCACAGTTTCTACCCCCGCCATTTTCACGCTTTTCATCTTATATATTTGTGATCGGGGCATCGTATTGAATGCATCGATACCACATTTTCGTATTTTCGTGATGACTTGTGCGAAAAATAACCTCAAACCCTATAATTACCGATCGGCTAACAGTACAATAGAATATTTTATTCATGTTTTTCGAACGTTATAGTTATCTTTTTTACTATAAGTTCTATACTATAAGGAAGGAAGGTATGTTTTTACATTTTTCATTATAAGTCGAACACTATGCGGCCTAAAAAAAGAGAAATGTTTGAAAATGTGCTAACAACACTCTTTCATTATGTTATGATACCCACATGCCCTACTAGTAGCCTCACTTCAAATTTGTAAGACCCCTTTTCAATTCCTGCTGTAAAAAAACATCCTTATTTGCAAAATATTTGGGCAAACGTCATCTTAAACTATTCCAAATTTCAAGTTGATACCATTAATAGATAGTTATCGAGATATCCAGCTGTGACAGACAGACAGACAGACTGAGTCACACCATAAGGGTTCCTTTTTACCATTTTGCTACGGAACCCTTATAAAGAACCCATAGAATGCTTATGGTTTTTCTTTTTTTGTGTAAAAACTCGCAATAGGAAATAATACGTAAAACTTTTCGCACATGGCGCCATTGTACTCTGTGGTAAACAAAAATGGTTTTGATTGGCTAAAATACGTCAGAAATTACATTTTACATCTGAAACATCAAATTTAACGAATTTAGGACAGTCGCATGTGGCGCCAATTCCATGCCCAAAATCATCTTACTTAAAAAACTGAATCTTGCGATTCTTTTACGCAAAACAGAAGTAGGTAGGTAGGCATTGTTATGGAAAACATATTTAAACGGCGACTGCTTTGATTTTCATTATTTATAAATAAATAAAATTTACTAGATGTTTGTTCTTAGACAATCCGACAGTGATTTCAATACGATTTTATTAGCGACTAGTCAAATTCTTTAGCTAACTTGATGTTTCTTTTGTTACGTTTACGTTAAGTTTTCCATAATAATATAGGTAAATTATAAACTTATGATAATCCCAGAACAATAATTGCCTATAACCGACCTTAGGTTCGTAGTGTGCTCCTACCTTTTTTGGAACAGGATTAAAAACTATATAAATTGGTAAGCATATCATGTAATAATAATTCTCTTACTTTTTATTGCAAACTCTACCATTACAAAAATAATTATGTCAGCCAGCGAAAAAAATTGTGGTGTCTTTTAGGGTTAAAGCCGCTTGTCACTCTTGTCAGTGTCATTTCGTGGGCGATTAGTCGCCGAGCTATGTGTGAGCTACTTTTTGTAGCTCGTGGGCGTTTACGTATTGAACTCCATATGTTCTATTCTGGGCTACAAAAAATCGCTCGGCGATTAAGCGCCCGTGAGCGTTGGCGCTAAGAATCACAATGTGTTTCGGTTTTGGGTGAAACAACAAGAACTGTGTCAAAAAGCATTACCATTCAAACACCATTAAACCACGATTTCGACGTTAACATTAGCATACTTGACCCCCAGGCAGCTAACTTCCTGAAAACTTCCCAAGAAAGAAAGAAAGTTTTGTATTCAGTGACGGTAAGTTTCGTTGGTAGGATGTGGAAGGATAAACTTTATAGCTGTACAAATGTAAATGGTACACACCTAATTGTTTGTAAAATAGGTTTGGTATTGTTTCGTTCAACACATTATATATCAAATATTGAAAATCTAAAATTTTCTCTTGGTACAAGTTTTTTTACACTTAAAAGTAGGAATCAACCATACCCTGTATTACCCACTTGTTTTTACGAAATAAATATTTTTACCTTTTTTTTCATTTTTCAAAATCCTAAAAACCTGAACTGGAACCTTGAAATGTTATGGTTATCTTCGATTTACCTCAGTGTCTCAAGACTAAAGTCTATGACCAGTAATGTGTTGCCAGTGAAACGTGGTCGCTAACTATGGGTCTCATAAGGAGGCTCAAATTCACCCAGCGTGCGATGGAGAGAGCCATGCTCGGCGTTTCCATGCGTGATCGAATCAGAAATTAGGAGATCCGCAGGAGAACTAAAGTAACCGACATCGCTCAAAGGATCGCTTAGCTAAAGTGGTAGTGGGCTGGACACATAGCGAGAAGAACCGATGGCCGTTGGGGCGGAAAGGTTCTGGAATGGCGACCGCGTACCGGACGACGATCCCTGGGTAGCGACAAGGTGGACCGCGCGGTCGCGGTGCGCCGCTGGATGCAGGCAGCGCAGGACCGAACGTCGTAGAGATTCTTGGGAGAGGCCTATACCCAGCAGTGGGTGTCGTGCGGCTGATATGATGATGATGACCTGACTACTGGGTTATTTTTTTATTTGTTACGATCCTTGCATTTACATTCATTAACTCTCGTCACGTATCCAGTTTAGAGGTAATTATCACATTCAGTTAAATCAAAATTAGTGATTGAGGCTGGTGCTCAAACAGGGCATCGTAATAAATCTACTTGCGGCGGTAAATCAGTCGCAAAACTAGGAGGTTGGAGCGAACATTAATTGGCTCATTAGGGCAGCTTCCATTGATCTATGGATTTATAGGTTAGAAGCACGCCCCATGGACCGACCAAAGATTTGACATCTATAGCTCGATCAATGGATTTAATTTTATAACTGGAGCCCAATCGCGGTAATTTTAAACGATAAAACCAAAAACGTTACGCTGTAATTTAGGTTATATTTACCTAAAATCTTTGGTTTAGCTTCATAATTGTGATGGAAAATAAATACATTTTTATTATTATTTTTGAAAAGGTCGTAACTTTTCACAGCTTATAGCTGGTTTTACCTGCAATAACGGGCCTAGGCCAAGAATATTACAGGGTGTGGTTAACATAGCATCAAATCACCGCTATGTTTGCTGGAAAGTGTGGGGTTTATTTATTATAATTTTCACTTAAATTGTCCCAGATTGTAATCCTTGACTCCTTAGGCAGAGTATTCAACAATTTTAATGCCTAAAACTAAAGCGAGTATTTTTCTGTAAACGAAACAGAAACGGTAAAGATTTAGCTTTGGTTTTATCGTTGAAAATTAGCGCGATTAGGCCCCTGATTGTCCTGTTTGACTTACGTCAGATAAGGGGTATTTACATGGGTGACTAAAACCGCACAACTTACGCCGCAAGGTGAAAGTCGACCGTGTAAATGGCAATTCGACCTATATAGGCCGCAGGTGACTGAACAAAATTATCTGATCCGGTGGCCAAAACTAGAAGTATGTTATTTATTAAAAAATGTTACACGCTTACATACTTACGACAAAAAAGTCAAAAATTAAAAAAATAAGAAAAACCTTCAAAAACCATAAATTTAAAACAAAAACAGCTTAAAAATCAAATAGCTCTAAAAAGCAAGAAACAAGTAGAAGTTTTTTATTAAAATTGATATGCGTATTGGTGTTTTTAATATTACCTACTTAATGAAGTCGGGTGGGGATTTTAGAATAAAAAAAGTTGTCCTCCATCCAGCCCCACACAACATCAATAGACGTTTTTTATTAAAATTGATATGCATATTGTTAATTTTAATATTATTTCTTGCTTTTGAAGCTGTTTTTGTTTTTAATTTATGGTTTTTGAAGGAGGTTTTTTTCTATATTTGCATTCCCCAATAAGTTCTTGCGATAAGCATTAAATAAATTCTTACGTAAATATTATTTCTTTCACTTCCAAGTCGAATCAAGATGATATACTTGTACTATTATGTATTCTGTGGTAATATCTGTGGAATAACTATTATTATATCATACCAAAATTCAACAGGACACATTTCAGAATTTATTCATGGTAAGTACCTATATGTTACACACATTCAAATAATAACTTCGACGGAGTTAGACAAATACAGCTTTTAGTTCTTGTTTGTTTCAAATGGTTCTGGGTATAAATTTTGATTGCAAACATTGTTCTCAACGTAACAAATATTGTTGCCCCCACGAAAAGTAAGGTAACTGCGTCGTTAAGGGGCCACAATAGGAAAACATGGTTTGCGCGGGCCATATTTTTATATAGAAAACGTAAAGTTGTAGCCACAAAAAAAACATACGACAAGCTAAAGAGATTATCTAGTACCTACAAGTATTAAATTGCGTATAAACCTCACAGATGATTGTAAAAAAAAAATCAGAATATCATCAAAAGCGCTTGTCGCGGGCCATATTTTTGGCGTAAATAATAGCGGAAACGTATTGAATTCTACATCAAAATACACTTTAACGTACTGAGCAGTTGCTCCAATAACTTTTTTTAAGAAAGATAATTGTGCTAAAGATTATGATGAAAAACAACGATAAACATCGAAAAAGTGCAGAAGTGAGGTTATTTTCCATACTCTTTACACATAAAGAAAAAGACAGAGACAAGTGATTTCGCGTAACGGAGCCTTAAGACTGACGATAGTTGCAAGTAGAGCGATAAATTGCAAGAATACTCTTCATCTTAGGGTGGCCATATCAAAAATCTACTTGTCTTTATTTTGTCAAACTAATAATATATCATAATATTTTCATTGTGCATGGCATGCTTTGGTCTTAGTAAGCGGAGTACAGCTTAGAGTATCTATACCTGCCCCCCCTACTCAAATAGCCAATTTTCTATTCGTTCGCTAACTTAAAAATCAAATATAAGCCATAAACTCTAAAATTACGGGTCGTAGGCATGTCGTAGGCTTGTCAATTCCACGCAAAACAACAATGTCTGTGATTAACATAAACTTGCGCCATGTGACTTGATCGTCTAATTTCTTATTTTTATAAGCTTTAAGTTAGCGAACGAATAGAAAATTAGCCATTTAGAGAAGTACTGCCTCCCGCAGGAGTACTTAATCATAAAATCATCATCTCAGCAGTGACGTGAGTAAAACCCTGCATAACTTATGCAAAATTTTAAATGATATGCATGCGGGATACTGTATGAAACATACATTTCCATTTAAGTACCATATTTTTCCTCAAAAAAAAGGATAAAAGTTTAAACCTAAAAGTTGGTAACCGTACCAGTCAGTTTAACAAAGTTATCAGAAAAATAAACAATCCCGACTAGGAATGAGTAGGTACGGATCGTCCGGCGCCGGCGCGGCGCAGTGCGATGCGTTTTGTTTGAATTAAAAAAGTTGCGATCATTATCATTATTTAGGAGAGCTTAACTTATTAATGGAAGTTGATACTGAATACTGGTTGAATTATCTGTAATCCGATTAGCATTGCTGTTGTCCTTCGTAGATACTTTATTATTGTTTTCGTTTTGGGAGGGAAAAATATTCACTGAAATAAAACACGTTTCGGATATAATCCTCGATTTATATTTGTTTTATCTAATTTTATTTTGCTTTTCCCAATGTTTCAGCTTCTTTAGGAGCCGTCGTCATGGGATCATGTACCTACGAGTAAGTATATCATTTACAAGCTTGATTAATAATACAACATTAGTTAGATCTAGGTCAAACAAGTTTAGCCTAAGACTATCCTAGATTTTCCTAGGCTCAATTAGTATACTATCCTTACACGCGTGTGATAAACCGATTCAGCTTAGGATAAACTAGATATGCCTGAAGTTTAGCTGGTAACACAATATTATACAGGGTAATTTTATATTCACCATCCAAGTTTTAAAGGATGTATTCAGTCCATGAGACTAAATAACTTTCTCTAGGACCATATATGTAAAAAAATCGACTATCCATACAAATCAAAGAGATCACGTGATCAGTGTACGGAATAACTACAATTTAGTGGCGAAATTCGACACATATTTAATAGAGAAAGTTGTTTAGTTTCATGGACTAAACACATCCTTAAAATTTGAATGACCATAATCATCAGCCATTTTAATGTCCCCATTGCTGGGGCACAGGTCTTCCTTATGGGTGGATAAGGAGGATTGGCCATAAACCACCACGCTGTGGGTTCTGGGCAAACATTTTTGGTCACCCATCCTATGACCAACTCTTGATCGCTGGGCCAGGCGCTAAACCGCTGCGCCATCGAGCTCCTCAAAATTTGGATGGTGAATATAAAATTACCTTGTATAGTCCCGGTGCATTCCTGGTTTGTTTGCCGTCCCGCATTTAAACACTGAACAAACTTGCTACTTTTGGGACACTGCCCGTTTGAAATTGCGCGTGAAACTCTGTGAATGTCAGCCAGCGGGCAAAAGACAGCTATTGCAAAATGTTTTAACGGGTAAACAGAGCAAAATTGAATTAAATAGAAACTGTGTGAAATAAAATGTGTTCTATTAACGTTTGCAGATACCGTTTAACTGTATTTTATTTGAGTCGACTAAAAATGTTTCGATTGACATTGCCTTTTATTAGCACAGAGTAAAATGAATATTCTTTTCGAATGTTTATCTTAAATAATTTTTTTAATTTAGGGTTTTAAATCACTTCTGCTTCCGACCCAGCAAAACGAGACACAATAGATATTTATAATGTGCTCTTATAATTTAAACTCTGCTCTGCTAAAAAAGCTCCCTGCTCTTTGGTAAGATTTTCCATGCCACAAAACTACTGTCAAGCTCTCATGTTCTCCTATCACTCAGTTAGTGGGTATTTATGATTTAAAAATTTAAATAGTTTTTGTCATTGCATTGCAGCCTACAATGTTGTTTTTTTTGCAAAGGTTTGGCTTATATAAAATTATAATTAAGTTATATTAAGGAAACTATAGGTCTAGAATGTAAACCTAAACTAAGATTAATATGTTTTTGTGAGACCGTTTCTTTCTTAACAATAAATAAATAAATAAAAATGTTCTGTTTGTGAAATGTTTGTGCTAGTGGCTCTCTATATCACATCACAGCAGCGAGCAAGCGGGCGGCATTTCGACAACGCGCGCTCGTCGCTGAAATACGAGCCGCCTCGTGGGTGCGGTCCCACTGACAGCTATCAACTTTAAGTAAGATAAGGTAGTGTAGAAGCTGTTAACTAGATAGTGAGCTATTGACTAAGAGATATTAACTAATGTCCATCAGCCATTTTTAATGTGTTAACGACTGCAATTGCAGCCGGGACCAACTGTAACTTGTTGTGGTAATCCACATTCCACGCCCTTGCTCAGTCTCAACAGTTGAGCATTCACGCACCCCCCACAGATAAGCAGGAAATTCGAAACGTGGGGCTTGCCAGGAAGGGGACCGCAAAACTATTAAATATACATACAGTGTGTTTTTTTGAACAGTGATCAAATGTGGTGTGGATTTTAGACCATCAAACTGAACAACTTTGTCTATGGGACCAACTTAATCAAAACAAAAAAAAACAGCTGTTCCATACATTTTGGTCGAGTAGATAATTTATGTTTTCTTTGGATCAGCTGATGTTTTTTTGCTCTGATTAAGTTGGTTCCATAGACAAAGTTGTTCAGTTTGATGGTCTAAAATCCACACCACATTTGATCACTGTTCAAAAAAACACACTGTATTTAACTTTGCATGAAAGTACGTCAGTTTGTATAAAAACACACACACTGACGACGACGTGACTCCACGCGGGAGATAAGTTCGCGCTAACCGTGTATATCAATTTGCAGTTTACCTCTTCTTGGACTACAAAATCAACAAAAAAGGTCCGAGTTACTAGCTCTCAATGGGACTGCACCCTAAGTCTGAATGTGAGAACTACAGCTATCGGCGTTTCATATTGTCGATGGAATTTATCGACTTTGCCGTTTGATTGTGGAATTTAAATTATTGCTTAAAACTTGCTGTGAGTGAAATCATTACGAGTATATAAATGTTTTTGCACTTTTTGCTTACAATGTGAAGTGCTTTAAAACAATTGCGCAACGAAAGTTTAAAATACCCTCCGATGTTTACTCTCCACGATCATTACACCAATGAATTAGGTATATTTTAAATTTCAAAACCAATCTTTAAATTGCACCCTTATAATCTTTTTTTTATATTTTCTTCTTTGCCAGTTTATTTAGATTCATCGCAACACTCCTATTTATTTATTACTAGCTTCCAGCCGCGACTTCGTCCGCGTGGACATTCGGAAAATCCCTAGGGAACCTTTGACCGGGATAAAAAGTATCCTTTGTTTTAAATTTTTAATCCAGGCTATAATCTGTATGTCAAATTTTATACAAATCTGTTCAGCCGTTTTTGCGTGATTGAGGAACAAACATCCAAACACACTAGCTTTCACATTTATAATATTACTAGCGGCCTACCGCGGTTTCACCCGCGTGGTTCCCGTTCCCGTGGGAATATCGGGATAAAAAGTATTCTATGCTTTAATCTAGGCTATCTACTATCTGTGTGCCAAATTCCAACCAAATCCGTTCAGTAGTTTTTGCGTGATTAAGGAACAAACATCCAAACATACAACCCCACAAACTTACAGATTTATTAATAGTAGGATTTAGTAGGAAGTGCGATTTCTTCCTTCTAATCAATTAATTTCTATTCAGCTAAACGTTAGTGCATTTTGAATGAAGCTTATGCAACGTCTAACAAACGTGCTTAAATCAAACTTACTAGGAACTTGAATATTTGAAGTGGCGCTAAGTGCATACCCTGTTCTGAAGTCATTAGGAAGGATCTTGCTCAATCTAAGTGTTCCAATTAGTGTACTCCTTCGGGAATGATGTCGTTACTGACCTGCTCGGGGTCGCCTGTGGGCAAGTTTGACTAGTGCTGGCTATTCTATATGATGAACATTGAGAAACACCTGCTGCAAAGGGTCAACTTGGACTGAACAAAAACTTAGCTCAGTTTTTGATATTTATTGATTTGATTAAAACTCGTCGTTGTTACTAAACGACTGAATCAAAGTCAGACTCTACACCTACTACATATTTCGTAATACTTACTAACTCCCAATTTAAAAAAAATATTGTTACTTTATCTTTTTCTTATCGAATCAGGATTAGTGGCCTCCTCTGGTGTTAGAGTTTATCAAGCCGCCTGTAAGGCCTCTAACTTGGCTTAACGACTGTTATCAGATGACAACAGCGTGGACCGACAGTTTAACATGCCCTGCGAAGCACGGAAGCGCTCAGTTGTAATGCCACTTTACCGGTCACCCATCCGACACCTAACCGGACCGAACGATGCTTAACAAACGTGATCGGGTACGATCAGTCTGTCAAGTTCCACCATGAGCGCTTCACAGTTACTTGATAATAATTTTATAACAATTTTTAAAAAAGTATTGAGATGATTATTTTTTCATGAGTTGTGTACTCTACTTTTTACCATCGACTGCGAGAAAACAAATAGCAGTTCTTATATCTATAGTAGGTATTTATAGGCTATAAGATTTTGATATTTAGGTAGGAAATCGATAATATTTAACACATAATTAGAAATTTTGAAATTTTCTAATGAACTGTACGCACGCAAGCTTTAGAAGTGTATATGAAATTAGAAGCTTTCCATTACATAAAACAACCACGATAAGAGGGAGATTACATGATCAGTCAGTCTGGCATCAGTCCATGCCATCAATCTGTAGACTTTGAATATTTTCCAGACCTGATGATCGTACCCTGAAAAAAAGGACTAATGCCACAGACTGAACATCTAATCTCCCTATAATAGATAGAAAAGAACCCAAAGCTAAGACACTAAAAAGAACCTAACTAAAATAGGCGGGATATTTTTTTTATTTAATTGTATAACTATGGCTTTAGCTATGGAATAGCTCCATACTTTCAGGACGTTTTTTTTTGTATATAATAATTCATATGATGCGCGCTTGTTCCAAATTCAAAATACCTTTATTCACTCGGTGAATAAAAACGCGTTTTATTCACTGTTATCAATGAATAAGACGCACTTTTTTGAGTGGCGATGGTAAAAACAACTTTTAAACACCTTTATTACAAAATGTTACTTATTTTAAGAACTTAGTATTTCTAAGCTGCATTGATATATCAAAACAAAGTTTAGATGCGTTATGCGCCAACATCATGCAATTTAAAACAGCGACAGGTACTGCAGATACACACATTGACATATTACATCAATAGTGGGACAAAAATGAACGCCACCATACGGAATCCCTGTCGTTAGAAAGAGATAAACAGACAACATAAGTTTCGTCTGATACGCTGCATGCTCATTGGCGCGTCTCGCTGTTTGTAAAAAAATGGCCGATTAGAGTAATACAAAATACGAAAATACATTTTACGGTTAAATACAGTACTTACGTGTGAAATAAATCAATTTTCCGATCTCTGACTGTTGCTGTATAATTTGCACATCGTTTATAGACGCAGGAAGGCATTTTTGATCAGAATGTCACGGTTTTTTAGTGTCTGTCTGGCGAGAGTGATGTGTGTTTACGTGTCACGAGCCTGTGTCTGACTAATTGAAAGTCGGGCAATTACCTTACTTTCGTCTTGCCATTGTGGAGTGCGGGTAACGCATCTAAACTTTGTTTTGATATATCAATGCTAAGCTGCTATATTTCGATAATACTTTTTAAACTATACATCAGAATGGTCTGAAATTGGATTTTGCATTGTATTCATATGGGGCATATCCAAATCCATCCAACGAGATAAAGGTTTTATATGTGGTGGCATTTGAAAAGGAGCCGATAATATATGTGTGCCCATTTGCCTGTGGAGCGCCGCAGTTTGCGGCTTGTACAGCGCGGCTGATTGCCTGATTTACTGACGCCACACAACATATTACGGACGCGCTCCGCGGCGTATGGCGGTGACACTGGTGACAGTACGACAGTATGCTATGTTCAGACTTTTGAATGGATTGGATAAGCTTCAGTTGTAATTTACGAAAGTCTTTGGTCTCTAAAGTAAATATTGTTGAATCTTTAAATTAGAAATAGTGTCATTTACATCTAAATATTCTGATTTAGATTCTGATCTTGATCTTGATTTTTCTGATTCTAAAGTTTTGTTTGCTGAAATTATTGATGATATTCTGAGGTAGAATATGTAATCGGGAATATTGGAACAGTCCACGTCACTGAATGTTTTAAGGCGTCAACAATCACAAAAAGTTTGATCCCTAATGTCCTATCTACTTTTTTTACATTAAATGGGCTTACTCTTGGCCACATTCGAGAACCATAAGGCTAAGAAGAGGCCGAAGATGAAGCGAGCTTGCCAAGAAGAAGCCTATTCACTCGGGCTTTAAATATCGCTGGGTTATATGTTATATGCTTGCGGAAATACAGACGCAGTCAGGGAATTCCACTCTTTGGCTTAGGGAAACTTATTAACTTATGATTAGGGAAATTAGGCTGTCTATTTTGCTATGATGACTGTAACGAATAGCGAAGGGACCGAATAACACCGGACCACCACGGACTAACAGACTCCTTAAATTTCAATAAAGCAAGCAATTAGTGTTAGATATTATTTTTCGTAATTTGACTAACGCTTATCCCCCATATTGATCAATTGAAGTTTATGTAAATATCAAATATTCTGCACCGCTGGATGCTATTTATTAGGCCTCGACCACACGCGATCATTTGCGGCTGGTCTAGATACCTCGCAATTTAACATGTCGATATTTCACACGTATCCCGTGTCAAAGGGCAAATAATACGACCCGAATTAAAACGAAACAGAAATTAAGCGACAGCCTCGCCGATAATTTAAAACAAAGTCTGCCACAGAGCGCCACCCGGCGGGAACTCAATTAAAAAAAACCTAACTCGTTAAAAAAGGTCGGCAAATCTTGTTTTGTTTTTCATTCGATTTAAAACGAGTTCGGTTAAAAAAGAGTGCTATGTTGGGGATTTCTGAATTTTCTAGGCAATTTCAGATTTCGAGTGAATTTTCATTTTACCTTTTATCTCCAGGTGTTATTGGAACAATTCTCGTTTGGTTTTTTTACTCAAAATGTGACGTGAGGTTAGCAACTAAATAATATGGTGAAGGTTCTTGTGTGTGGTTTTATTTTGAAATATTGTTTTCTATTTTATTAAGTGCAATGAGTCATTGTTAGAATATGGTATTCCTCTATGCAATGAACTATAGCGGTTTTAACCTCAAGTCTAGTCTAGCCCTGTGTCCCATGGCCACGCCAAAAATTATGGTCTGAGTTGAATACAGAACTGGTCCAAAGGGATTGTAACACGTCCTTTGAATATTGCATTCTGCATTTTCAAGTTTATTCAAAATAAACCTGAACATACATTTCGAATAAACAAATAAAAGGCCACTTGTTTCGTGGAAGTCGTGCGTCCCGGGGGGGTCGTTGCGACGTCGCCGCGAAACATCGGAACACGAACATGTGTTACCAACTTGCCACCAATGGACAACAGTTGTATTTTACTCTTATCTCGTGTGGATATTTAGTATATGGGTATCTTCTAATAAGTACAATGAGTTGAAGTTGCGAGTGGCTAGTTAACCGGTTTTCACGACGCTGTCATCTCTTTTTCAGCGTGTTCGTGTTGTCGTTCTTGATTCTGATTTCCAATAACACGAATGATTTAGCTACTTAATTTGGAAACTGAGCAGTGTACAAGTGTATAATGTTGTTCAATATATGTGTTCAATTCTTTAATTTCCTTTTCATCGTATAGATAGAGGAAGTAATGTAACATTTTAAGATATCCAATTTTACTTAAAGGGAACATGATTAGATTTTCGATGGGTTTTTGTTTATGATGATGAATTACTAAGTATTAGTTAGGTGTATTCTATTTCGATAAGCTGCTTATAAGCCGGCTAAGGACAATCTTCACAAACGTTCAACTGAAGAAGCCTCGACTAATTAATTTCGGCTTATGTTACCTTCCGAAACATCCTTCATAATGTATTATATTACTTCTAAAAATACTACAGTTAAGTACTCATCGGTATTTTGTTGAAATATTTTGTTGTTTATTGCTACGAAATCAAGTTAACAACAATAAAACTTAAATACAATAATACCTAATATAGTTAAATTATTGTTTTTTTACAGAATAAAGTGAATTACTTACCTATAATTAAAAAAACTGGATTCTTTTTGTCAAACCATATAGACATTAAAAAGACTGTAAATAATGACTATATCCATTATTTTACTTATGTCTCATGATGTTATGATAAGATGAACAATCTTCATCATTTACCTCGAGATTATCAGTTTTATGCGAGAAATAGCTGACAAAGTGCCGAGAACATTACGTACCTAATAATTTTCGTGTTGAACAGAGCTGTTGTTAACTAAATGCGTCGACAATGCATCGGTGCGAGTGCATCGGAATTACCGGCGGCGTGAAATACCGGACTCGGATCGTGAAATGCCGGACGATCGCACGAAATACTCACGAGCATAATCATGTGCGTAGTGCATAGTGCTGTTCTAGCTGTCGATGAGCATCGTGACCGCTCACAAATAACTTATTGAATCTTCAATCATTAAAATCAGCAGATTAAAACTATAAATTGCGTTAGTACCTACGTGCTTATTCAATAAGTGTTTCGTGATTTCATGGGTTTTGTTATTTCTACTTGATTTTGTTATTTCCCAACTTTTCGATACCTTACATCTGGTTATGAAGTGGGCAAGGCAAACAAGAGTTGGGGGTTTTATTATTTTTTAACCTAAACAACATTAAAGGTTCCGTAAAAATAATGAAACCAAAATTAAAGGTAAATAAAATCGATAAAATTATCAAGGTACCTACGTTAGATATATTATTAGCAGCGCTATTATTGGCCTGGCCAGGTTGCCAAGTCATATAGATTTGATATCTCGCCGAATACTTATTCCTATTCGGAGTTTCATCAAGTGGTCCTCTCGTTATTAGATTTGGTTCGGTGATTTTATTTCAGAGCTCCAATTTTTGCCACAGGCGTGGTGGTTAGAAAGCGTCAATTTATCAGTAGTATTATTAATGTAGCTGATGTCTACGTTAAAATGTGTATTTTTGTGCAAAGCGAGCATAAAATTAAGTTATCTTAAATGAATTAAATACAATGGTACAAAATGAAAAGAACCAAAGAACGAAATTATTCGCCATTTAAAAAATGCTTATTGAATATCTTCGCCGGCGGATACTGGTGTTAAATATATCTGTTACCGCTAATACCCTAAGTGCGGCTAAACCTAGTTTTAGCCGGCTAAAACTAGGTGTAGCCGTTAGCTGTTGGCTAAAACTAGGTGTACCGATTGCTTTACTGGAGGTCCCGAATTTAGGTTAGAAATTTAAGAGGAGAGGTAATTTACAACGAAATTTACAACGGAGCGTGAGTCTTCGAGGTTATTTTTTTTCAACGGACAACAGAAATAACTTTTATATACCCCTTAAATTACTCCCTAGTAGCACAAAGAAGGCTAGACCTAGTTTAAAACAGCTACACCTAGTACTAGCCGCGAGCAAATCGGCTACACCTAGTTTAAGCCGGCTAAAACTAGGTTTAGCCGCACTTCGGGTATTAGCCGTAACATATTCAAATCAAAATTACTTGACAAAATATTATATTGTTTAATTGCTCGGTAGATAGACTTCTACTATACTTTATTCAACGCAAGCGCTAAGAACTGTATTTATTATGTTTCCCTTTTCAATAAGAGGCTGTATGAGAGGCCATATTTGCCCACCTGCTATTTGCAATTCAGATGGCGGCCCGCGCGGCCTCCATATTACCTAACTCATCAATTATTAATATACCTACGAATAAGAAGTTAGGTTTTATGAGATTTATTAAGTGCAAAAGTGCTTGAGAACATAGTGAAATTATCTTAAACCTAAGAATTACTTTTAACATGATTGCTTGAACGGTAGGTACTTAAAACAATTTTAAAGTGAGCTTTAATATTTTAATGGATTTAGTGAATGATTTATTAAAAGTCTGTTAAATAAGCAAAGAAAGCTACTCTGATAGTTTCTATTCGTTAATGGGTTTTATTCGTTAACTTAATTACGTAAGGAAGATTATTAACAACTTTCGTGCAGAACATTTTAAGTTATAAATCAGCAAGATATTTAACTGAATTTAAAATCTTGCGCATTATTTTGTTAGATTCAAGAAATACTTACGAACTCAGCAAGATGCTACTGTTTTATAGTTACGTAGATGAAATGTACTCTTCCATTCACAAGCAAAAACGCTTCGGGCACTCATCAGCAGGGTTTGAAATACCGTTAAAAAAAATAACGATACAAAAAAATAACGTTAAAAATACCGTTAAAACATTTTATCGGTACCGGTAAAAATAACGTTAAAATTATTGTACCGGTAAAATTACCGTTTAATATAGCGTTAAACTTTACCGGTACAATAGTACCGGTAAAATAATCGGTAAAAAAGTAACGCTATTAAAACAAAATGTAAGAAATAACGTTAAAATTAACGTTATTTACTGAAATAAAGTTAATTTTAATGTAACGTTATCTAAAGTAACGTTTATTTGTTGACATAACGCTAATGTTAAAAGTAACGGTAAAAAAGTAAGAAAACGTTACATTTAAAAATAACGTTATCAATCCCTGCTCATCACCCACACACACGCACTGCTTGACACCCACACTACTACACAGTTATTACGGTGCCGGTGCTACGAGAATCCGTAGCGCCACATAATAACTAATTTTAATTAATTTTTCAGATTTTGCTATTGCAAATTATTAAAGGTTAATAAAAACAGAACCGAAAAAAACAGTACCACCTTCTATATACATGTTAAATAGTTAATGCTATGTAAATTACCTAGATATTTGTAAATATGATGGTGCGTGGACTACCATCTAGTTTGTACAAATTCATTTCGTGGAAATATTCTTTGTTCTAAAAAGTAAACAAGTAAAGATATAACTTCGGCAAAAGTAAATTTATATGTTTTGTTTTTATACTCATGCCATTACTAACATTTGATTTGGATTTATCCCAATTCAATTTTGTATGTTGTTTATGTTCTCATTTACTTACAAATCGAAATTGCACTCTAACAACAACGTAATAGGGTGTTAAATCAAATAATCGGAATCACAATCAATCGTCGTCGATAGTAATGTGTTTGGTATAAAAACATTCAACCTGAAAAAACAAGAGTTGTTTCTATTTGAAGAGGAGGGTCCCTCCCGGAGGTTGCGGAAAACATTATTTTCGAGTGACGATAAAATAACTCTATACAGCGAAATATCTTTTTTAGGATAAAAAAAACAAGTTCGCCTATTAAATTTTTTGGCCACGTTGTAACAGTAAGGAAGGATATACCAGTACCTAGGCAATAGTATCTCATTAATATGCACGAATATTAGTAAGTCAGTGAATTAAAGTTCTGACACTTCTGACTTAAAAGCTCTCGGCCTATCACAGATTATACTATTGATTGGGACTCTCGCTTCAAAATATTTATGTCTCATCAAATAGATTTGATAATGGTACACCAGTATCTTCGATTTATCAAGGACTTGCTTGGATTATTGCTGGTATGTATCAATCAAATATAAATGTGTATGTTTTTGAAGGGTGCATCCGCATGCAGGATGCTGATGATGAAAAAACGCAAACAAAAGTAGTTTATAACTATAATTGGCGACGCATGTGGAGGCTCGGTGCACCCTTAAGGTACTCTTAGGTTAGGTTGTATGACAGCAGTAATAAAACACAGCAGAGTACACAATAAAACAAGTTTTCATGTCGCTTTAACGTAAATAAGCATAATAAGGAAAACACATTTTACTAATACAAATATTATCCTTGTGTTTATATTTAAATAAGACCTGTTTCAGGTACTGCATGGTAATTCACTTTATCTGAATTTTATATCATTATTAGCATGCATTTACCTAACCTAACACTAGATGCCTTTCCAAGAACAACGCAAGTTTAAACCTGTCATCAGGATAACTTAATATACTATGTTGATTTTTTTTTATTTTGTCTTTTACAAAACTTAAATTAATTCTGCAATTCAGATGAATCCCTAAAACAGTTAATTTTTCTGAAAATGCGCTAGATGTACTATATTGTAGTTTTTAGAAATTAATCAAACGTATTACACTTGTGGAGGGTATCGTGGGTCTCCAGGGTACATTCTCGTTTATTTCAACTGGTAGTTGTGTCGTGTTGTAATCGTCCCCCATTTCGTCGGCGAAGCTTTTATTGTTGACGCGGGATGACAGGTCAAGGCCGTGAAGGCCGCCTCGAGGCACGACGACCTCGGCGTACATTCAAAGACATTCTAAGACGTCGTCTGTCTGTAGTTAAGAATATAATAGGAAAGTATTCTTTTTATTAGAGAGAGAATATTAAGCACAAATCGCCTGAAACACAGGATTTCCTAGTTCAGGCAAACGTTCCATATTGTTCATTATGTAAACCTTGTACAAAAACATTGTATCTGCACTTACTCCCGATGAGAATTAAAAAAACGCAGCTGACAATTTTCCGTCCAATAACAGAACCATTTTAAGAATTTTTTTTTACAATCATCTTTTTCCTTGAAGCTGGTCAGAAAATTAAATCTCAGCATAGATTTTTTATATTAACTAATAACGGACGAAACGACAAAACTCCCAGTATTCCTGCGAGTAGAAAAATTAAGTGCGGAGCTTACGGCGGTATCGGAACGGAAACAAAAGGGAAATGACTAATTAGTGAAATGGAGCGCAGCATTTGCTAGCGAGCGCGCCCCGTGCCGCCCTCGCTGCTCTAGGGCGGGGACAGGAATGCCCTTTGTCCACTCGATAGTTAGGTGACTGTGAGCAGTATTTAAATAAACAACATGTCGTCGATGGGCTTGCAAGACCGCGTAAGAGCAGCTTGCAATACGCGGTATTCCACTGCTTTTTCCGGGTCTTGCACTCCCATCGACCATGTAACATTGTAACAAAATTAACGCTATTACAAACAATTTTTTGTATGAGACCAAATTGAAATCAATTCCCATCAGAGTATGTACATGGCTAGTAAAAAATAAAGAGTTTTATTCTATTATAAAAAGCTGAAAGCAAAATTTCTATATTCTTACCTAATATATTTAAGTTTATAATTTCGTGAAATTGAAAATCCTAAAAAGTTGCACTATGATGGCTGCATTTGGTTTAATTTTTAAAAACCTACTATTGATGGAATATTTAATTTAAGTAGCTTTACTTGGAATAGAAAAACAGCACTATCGATATTATAAAAGTCTGCAGCAACGCCCCTATACACCACGGTTGCTTTACTTATTTTATTAATTAAAAGCTCCGTTAATGTGGAAAAAGACAAGTGCCGTGGATGGCCGGTTCACCCCTCCCCTCCGCCTCCCTTCCTCGTCTTTAATATTATATTTTGGTTGGTCGCTCTCATCTGGACTTAATTTATTTTTTACTCCAGGGGGTCGTCTCGTCTGCTAATGTTAACGTCAAAATCGTGGTTCAATGGTGTTTGAATGGCAATGGTTTTTGACACAGTTCTTGTTTCTTAAACCCAAAATCGAGACACAGTGTGTTTCCGTTTTGGGTTTAAGAAACACAATGTGTTTCGGTTTAAGGTTTAAGAATCAAGAACTGTGTCAAAAAGCATTACCATTCAAACACCATGGAACCACGATTTCGACGTTAATATTATTAGCAGAATTGACCCCCTGATTTGGTGACGCCTTTTAAGGTTTCAGAGGGAGTTTTAAATTGAATAAATTTTCGGTCAGGTGATTGTTGGGAAATGTACCTTATATGTGCTACTGCTACTGTATGCTACTGTAGCTACTGTATGTGTTGGCTGTAGGGTGTATATAGAGCTACTTTGGTTATTTTGATTAAAGCAATTCATAGAAAGTAAACTTAATTCAATTCATCGACGATAAAGTATAATTGCGTTTCATGAGCCTACGAAAATTTTCCCATATGTCCCAAACTAATATAAGTATTTAAAGAACTCAACTATTATACACACGTTATGCTGCCTTATAAAGAGGAAATAGTGAATTATTTTCTCATTTGTAGCGGTTTCATCTCGGAAAACCTGCTGTATACGTCCCTTTCAAAGTAAACGCTAATTTATGTATGGTCCTAAATGTAATTAAAGCGAATGGCCGGCTAAAGTGTGTTTAAGTAAGTACATACATTATGCATGCATGCCCAACTGCTTTTACTGCGCTAATAATTACGAATCACGTACTTTTTAGCGAGTAAACTTTAGTGGTATTACAAATGAGTAATCAGTATGTAAGCTTGGATTATTTGTTGAGTGTTTTGTCTCTTTACATTATTATTAACACAGTATATATATAAGTTTGTAAAAACTTATATATGTACTGTGCTATTAATGTAATTTTTTGTATTTTTGATACACAATCACGCAAAAACGGCTGAACTGATTTGGATGAAACTTTTTACACATATAGCTTATAACTTCTGGGTTAAAACATTATAGGCTCGATAGGGATTTTCTAAATGTCCACGCGGACGAAGTCGAAGTCTAGGCTAATTCTAGTAACGTGCGGACACTTTGTGGAAGCCCAGCGTGCCGTCTACTGTACAATCGCTAACTAAAGTAACTCCACCTTTTAGTACCTTGTCTCAACAACCATAATTTACTGTGTACTAGTATTGCAACTTACTGAACAAGCACAATAATTATAGTTAGTGTGACATGGTATATACTAAAGTATTCAATTACTCCTGAGGCCGACATAGGAGATCGGTAGTAGGTCTGTTGTAGACACGCCTAATTAGGCCCGTGGGCGATTTATTATACACCTTGTATTGTGTCCTGATTTACTGTAGAATCTCGCAGTGTAGATAGTATAGTAGCATTAAATCTTGCTGTAGAACATAGATCGACATAACATTACCGTTATGTGCCGTTATACTAAAACAGCGCTGATTAGGGAAACTTTGAGTTTTCTGCGGTCTCGCAAGCTTAAGCATTCGTCTTAAAAGCGATGGAAGCGGGTTTATTTTCCGCCTGAGTGTACTAGAATAACTTATTTTAATTTTTTCTTACTGGTATGTTTCTACATTCAATGAAAATAGCACCGTATATAGATGCAAAAAACTTAAACATAAGGCCATTATTGCTAATTTGTTATTCTAATTATTGGTAGATGATCGAAGACTGTGAATATTTTTAGATAAGGGTTAATACAGTGGTGGTTGGATAACTAGAAACACCAGTCGATTTTCATACAAACGAGGTAACTTTGAGACACATCCAACAGATTTGATCAGCATTCTAATAGCTGTTTGGATATATTTGAAAAAAAAAACCGCGAAAATAGCATTAAAATGTATGGAAATCCTGAAACTGAGAACTCTGATTTGTACAGCACTAAGAATGCTGAGCATATCAGTTGGGTGTGTATAGCGATCTGGATCTTCTCCATTCACTACCTAGATAGCCATCCTGATCACATCTCGATCAATCCCTGGCGGAGAACCAAAGCTTTAAAGTTTCCTCGTTTGTATGAAAATCGACTGGTGTTTCTTATTATCCACCCCTCACTGTATAATGCACCACCCAGCTTCGCATTTTTGCGTTGCTGCCCTTTCCGCCGCTGAAAATCAAGGTTCACTAGACGGAGAATACCGCTCGGAAAATACCGCTCGGAGGCGCTCTAACCTAACTATTTATTTATTTATTTAGTACACACACAATTGTTACATGAAAAATAATAGACAGAAGAGTAGTACAAGGGCACAGCTTATTTCATATTAAAATTTCTTCCAGCTGGCCCGGGACAGGAAAGAACAGGAAAGAAAGGGAAAGGAAAGACAGGATCCAACTATTGTGGTTTCTGGGTAACGAAAAAAGAGAGCAACTAAAAATGCGATGGCAGGCTTTAACATCGTGAATTAGTAAACTCATAAGCTTTCTTTATAACCATGAAAACGTGATTTTTGTGCCAATTCTCGTAAAACAGCTCGCAAGCAATAAAACTAATAAGCTCAGTCATAAAACCGCTGCTAATAGCTAATCGAGGATCCCAAACTGTTCCATGGAACTACACTCGTGCCGGATTTAACGACTTCGAGTTCGGCTGTTAGACAGAGATGGAAGCAATAAAACTGCGTACGTTCACCTGCCGCGTCACATGCCCGTTATGTGACCGCCTGTACACTGTGGGTCATAAACAACCATTTAGGGACTCAAAAATAAATTATAGGTTTTTTCCATTTATATTTCTAAACTTTAATAATACTGTTTAAAACATAATCTACATTCATATTTGTTTTGTTTCTGTGTTTATTCATGTACTTATTTTTTCAGTGCCTTTTTTGGGGTGGTGACAAATAATGTATGTACCTAATAGCATTATTTAATATTGCAGAGGAGTACCATACATATTCTATTATATCTTGATTTATAGATACAACACTAAACCTAAAACTTTTACTACGAGCCACTCGTGGTCTTATTAGCTCATGCATAAAAATATAAGCAAGAGTATGTTTATTTATATGAAACGGTGCTTTTTAGGATTCAAATCATAAAAAAATAGTCTTTTTTAATTAAAGTACATAAATTTGTACCTACGATTTGTACGGAACCCTCGGTGGGCGAGTCCGACTCTCACTTGTCCGGTTTTTTGCAATAAGGCATAGAGAAATATTTTTTTATATAATGTGGAGTCTAAGAAACATAACACAAAAGTCTCGAAAATAGTAAAAACTAGTTTTGAGAATTTTTTCCTCTCTTTATTCTGGCACAAACAGTCATTATAAAACTAAGTACGTAAAATAGTATAGACAACGAGTGCCAAAACTTTTCAACACAAAGAATATTTTTGAGTCTATTTGCGAATGCATTATAAAATGAAAAATATTATGTTTAAAATTTTCACCACTCGTACCACTGGGCAATTCTGTGTGGAGATTTATGCTCGGTTTACGAGCGGCAGGCGGCAGGGCCGCTGGCTTCCAGATCTTTTCGGACAATACTCGTGATGTATTGCCACCTTTTCAGCGGAATATGTGACGAGATATTCTGCCCACTGTGCTCCCGGGACACGTTGGCCTTGGGCTCAATTTCAGCCGAATGGACCCCTTGTCTGTTTGACTACCTTGAAGTTTAAGAATGAACATGAGTGTTTTAATGTGGGAATTAAAGCATACCAAAAGAACCATTTTGTTCTCTAAAATTAGTAAGTAAATGCTTACCAAATGATAATATAATTAATGGGCATTTGTAGAATCTGGCGTTTTAAACTCCATCTGATGGTTGTCAACTAAACCATATAATGTTGCCTGACTGTACTTAAAATATGGTGTCCAAAGTTTATCATATTTTTCGAATATCTTATTTCGCGAATGTGCTAGCTATTATTAGAATATAATGTCTTGCTATTTTGTCGTTTTGAGAATATCATAATAAATAGGGAATATGCATTTTGATGAATTTGAGCTTGATCGCTGCGGACACTTACAAAAACATGATGGAATAGAAATAAAAAATAAAAAATATTTTAGTTTTATCACACGATGAAATCAGGGGAAAATAACGTTTTTTTTTTTATTTTCGGATAAAATGCACTTTACAGTCAGATAGAATATCGAATAAGTATTAAGATATTGTATGACACTTATGTACTTAAACGCAAAATTTAGGGAGATAATTTAAGATTATTGGCTAACTCCATATTAAACGCGCCTGAAACACACCAATCGTGACATGTGACGTCACCGTTTTGTATAGAGCGTTTTCGGCGGGTGCTCATGCGTGCTATCTTCAAGTAACTATATCACGAGAAAAAAACAATAGAAAAGTTTTAATATTACACTTGATTATCTCACGCATTATACTTTTGATTTTGATTTAAAAAAAAATTGAGACGGAGGGCCTTTGTTTTGTTATAATATTTGTACCTTGAACTTTTGAATCTACTTTTAAGTTCTTTTACACTTTGCTTTGACTTAATTATTAATATTTATGCACCTAGTAATGATTGAGTTTGTCTTAACCATAGACGTAGCCGGCCAGTTTTTTGGGGAGGGGGGGGATCAAGGCAAGTTTTTGGAGGGGTCGGTCGGTATATTAAGAAACGCTTGGCAGAAAAGGGATTTCACCATGGTCTTAACTTAAAGTTTTTGATAGATTTTATCATCAGATAAGTATTAATAATGTATAGGTATAACACTCATTAAAACTCGACAAAACTATCGATAGTCAGTATATCAACAAGGCTCTCATATTCGCAGGTTAGCTCTCGGCTGTAACAATATTATCTTACGGCTTATATAAATGGCTGTAATATTTCGCTGGAACAAACCGCCTTCTATTTGCTTACCCGATAAACGACGACAGATAATAGGGCTCGCAGACGAGAGATTACTCGGTTATTTGATCACTAATTAGTACTAGATTACTGATTAGTGCAATCAACTTTCAAACTTAAACGAAATAAAATACAAAACTTAAATCTTTCAGGAATTTACATATTTGATTAAGGAAAACAAACAGCATACAATATTACCTTGAAACTACAATTAATGACTATTACAAAAGCCAAAGAGTAGGCGTGTTATGAGTTCACGCTTACTATTATCGCTATCTAGTGTAGTTGACATTTGTATGATAACTTTTAGTCTAGTGTAGTTACCACCAGAGGCGCTGTGCCAAATTACATACGAAGTTATCGAGTATGTATAGTAAACGTATGTGAAAACCATGTTAAAACTCATAATACAGGCACAGTTTTCACAACAAGATACCTATAACATTTCGCTCAAGTGAACCCAATAAAATGTTAGGTAGGTAGGTTGAAGTTAACCGAAATTTCAAGTTTTTTTAACTCTAAGTGATAACTATTACTTATATTAAAATGTAATCAAAAAGAAAGAAAAAAATCAAAATTAATTGTGTAAAAAAGTCCTTTCGTAGTTTCGTTTTGTTTCACTGGAATCAAGCTTTGTTTGTAGGCTCATTCTTATAAATAGGTGCTGTGCAAGAAAACGCTGTTTGTAATATCAAAGTTTTTAATTTCGAACAGTTTTACAACCACTAACCTTAGAGCAATATTTGCAACGCCGGCTTCCTAGGAAGCCGCAAATATTTAATCCAAATGTACTACTTTCTCAGTGTTACAAGTTACGTGTCGTAACTTGGATTAAGCAATAATCGTCCTAATTTCTGCAAAAACCTAATTAGCAGTCGTCTTAAGCGACCAGGCTAGGACATCGTGCGCCGCCCACGGGCGCCGGCGATCGATCGAGGCTGGGGTCGCATTGATACAGCTTAATTGAATCCCTCCGAGAAAACATTAAAGCTTGTAATGGGTCCGAGAACATCGTTTAGCCGTTCGGGGAAAAGAAATTGAAATTGTGGAGGAAACACTTTTATATTAATATACTATCTTACCGCGACTTCGTCCGCTGAGAATCATTTGAGATTCTTGTTTTAAACTATTATTCACTTGCTTTGCCTAAATGTACTCGTAACTCTCGTAAGCAATAATCGACATTTATAAATACTCGTAGATTGGAAATAAATGAAAGTTACTTATTCGTAATCAACACGTTTATTAAAGTTTCTCATTGGCTTCGGTATACGGATTTGTAGGGGTCTCACCTAACAATAAAATTTGTGTTAGGGGAAACCCCTACAAATCCGAAATACAATGTATTTATTTCTCTTCAATTTATCGCTGCATCGCGAACCATCAACAATGGTATTATTCTGCCATTAGCTCTTTAGTTCCATTAACAAGTCCTAAGGCCGGTCGCACTCATTCCTTCCGGTAAATTACGATCCACTGAAAGTTACTAAAGCAATCAACCGACTTAGCAAGTAAGCCAGTTACAGCGCACTGTCATTACAAATTGCTCCTAATAAAAGTAGCAATAAAAAGAGCGCTTATGCTCATCAAAGTTTTAAGTGCGTAGCTCAGGACGGCCGCGGTGGCTCTCGAACTATTCAAATAAAAAAAATCCAGCGGCGCGGTGCGGGCGGGGCGAAAGCGGGACGCGGGCGGGGGAGGAAGTTAGCAGTCCTTTGTGGGGTCTACGACATAGAAAACTTCGCTGGCGATCTTCGCAACTAAATAAAGGAAACTATCTGGACTTCTGGAGTCCGCGGCCGCTAGCCAGTTGGCTTCAACGCCGCGAAAAATAATCAAGAAACTTTTATTATTGTACAAAATTCAATAGAAACTCCTTTTGCTCTGTTGTGCGGGAAACTGCAGTAGAAATGGGCTACTTTACTTCTGCTACGGATATAATTAAGTGTTGTGTTTACTTAGACATTGGAAATTCCAACTTTGTGGTTTTTGGCTCCTGCATTGTGCTACGTATGTATATCCATATTGTTGGACTAGGAAACACGGGAGCACGATTTAAATAGCTGTAATTCTGTTATATTTATAATAATATATCAGCATATCAATTATGAATGTCATGTATGTGTTTAGTTGGTAAGCCTTACATAAATAAATAAATATTACACACGACGTGCCTCGAAGCGTGTCACCGGAGCGTCCAGTGTTTCCAAACCATGCTCTCTTTTTCTGACTTCGATCAGAAATCCATCTCTAACAATATTAATAGTTACATATCTTACTAGGATTATATAGTGTCGCTGAAAACTGTAGCACGACTGTAATGTCTTCAGCGGTTTCGTTGTTTGATCAGTGAACTATTTACGAGTACTAGTCCCGAATTCGTCAAAGTTATGGTAGCGGAAGAGACAATGCGCCGCTACAAAGTCCATGCATTCCCTTTTTTCTGTTATGTGCAATAAATATGAATACTTATATTAGTAGATATATAATTCACATATAACTTTGTGGCAATAAAAATATTTTTTATTAATTAATAGATATATATATAGTACCTAATGCGGCTATTGTACCCTACACCTTCATATGAAAACAATATCTACATTTTTTCATATATTGTATTCTTTGGAGATGTAGGACATTTTGGTTATAAGAATCTCGAGATTGATGGCGCAATCAGGTTTTTGATGTGTATCCATTTAAGCTAACATAGTAAAACAATCATTTTCGTGGGAAGTTGAGATATACACACACCACTTGTAACAAAGTAAATAAAAGGCTCTTAAGGAGAAACACAAACCAACTGGTAGAGTTCGTTACCTTAACTTTTATTTTATAGGTATTTCCTCTTGAGGTGCAGAGCCCGCAAACTGATGGAATTAGTCGGGTCATCCCCTACATCGACCCATAATGAGTGCGAGTGGTCTCGTTCGATACCTGGAGAGTCAGGGTTAGCTAATTAATTACTACGGCTGTTAACGAGTGGACTACAAGATCGGTAAAAAACCGGCCAAGTATGTAAGACGGACTCGCGCACGAAGGGTTCCGTAAAAAAAATCACGATGACAAACATGATAATACAAACAGAATTAAATATTTATTTTATTCTGATTGTAGTACAGAAATACACCATCTGTGAAAACTTCAACTGCCTAGCTATCACGGCTCATGAGATACGGCCTGGTGACAGACAGACAGACGGACGGACAGTGTAGTCTTAGTAATAGGATCCCAATTATACCCATTGGGTACGGAACCCTGATTTGTATTAGGATCTCCCTTTTATCCTTTGGGTACGAAATCTAAAAAGAACATTTCATTATTTTGTCTATAATGGTAAACAAGACATTGGCCCATCGCGGTGAGTTCGCCCTTACCAAAGCTCTAAAGCACGACTCCATACCATGCGTTGCCCCCTTTGCCCATTTCTTATGTCCCCTCCAAATAATATCGCCTACGCAATCGTTGATGTTTCTTGCCGGATATTGGTCGAAAGGTCGTTGGGCATTTAGTTCGGATATTTTTGACCTACGGCGTACACAAACGAAATAGGACTAGGTATGTTGATAAATGTATCTGCTACTCAATGACATGGGCCGCATTTTTGCAGGTCATGTTTAATTTTTTATCATTATATCATAGCATTTCATAAATAAATAAAATAAAATAAATAAATAAAGACAATACAATCGTTTATTATTCTTGCACCACCAATATTCACAATGCTGAAAGTAAAAGCTTCAGTGAACAAAAGTTTAATAACATTAAACATATACTAACACACATAATGTGGTAATTAACTTTTTTCTGCCGGTCGGTACATAAAAAAATAATAAATATTTTGAAAAGTGGGATCGAATTCCTCAATTTAAAACTGGTTTGGTTTCTGTACGCGAATTTTCCTCAAGCAGGTCAATATGCCCAATGACCTTTGCCTCAATAATTGTGCGCGCATTCACATAATGGGGTTGGTAAACTTTTCCAAAACTGTTGTGAATTATATATTTTCTGGTAGCTTTTGGCTTTGGAGTCAGGAATAACAAATTGCGGAATTATATAATGCTTCATTTTAATTTAAATAAAAATTTAATTTTTAATTTACAGCATAGTACAATAAATCACTATTACGGCTGTATGCGTAGGTTATGCCTTTGCTCCAAAGACTTTCTATGTTGTTGCTCAAAACAAAAAAACAAAGGTATGATTACTCTTTGTCACTGTCTGTCAAATCTGTCAATCAGATTTTTAAATCAGTAAATGCATAGGAACTTCGTGTTCAGCCGTATGTTTAATATTTTATCGCGATAATAATATAAAAAATATGTTTAGTTAACAAGGTAAAATAAAACAATCATAATATTATTTTCTTTATTCTTCAAACTTGTGCTATCAAAAAAAATATAAAACAATTCTCTTCGAAAAAGTTTACCAACCCCATTGCCGATAGCGCGTATTCGACTATACATACGAATACTTATGCGTCAACACAATCGTACACACACAATTCGTCTTTATTCGGAGAATGTGCTTACAGTACAGACAGACACACAACACACACAGTCTTATCCACCAAACCACAAAAGCCAAGTCGGTATGTGATGTAGTTCTCGATTTACTTGTGCATCGCGCGTCCACTAGCGCTACCAATCAAGAAAAAATCATTACAACGAAATTACTATGTTTAATGAAATTCTGAAAAATATAAAAACTAGTATTCGTTATAAACTATTTCTGTATGCGTTTTTTCCTGGTTTAAATGTGTTTGTGTAGTTAAAACCTGGATTAACGCCTAAAGTGGCTACATACTTACTTTACCTACGTGGCTTCAACTACGTGAGCACATTTAAACTAAGAATTTAAGGCATACAAAGATAGTTGATAGCTAATACGAGTTTTAATATTTTTCAGAATTTTATTTATCTTAAGTGGTTATTTATCTTAAGTAGTTATTTCGTTGTAATGATTTTTTATGGATTGCCGGTGGATAATAGGCAAGCGCGTTTCCTCGTAGATCGTATCATCGCTTACCATCAGGCGTGAGACAAGCGCTTGCCTATATATCATAAAAGAACTCGCTGAAATGAATAAGGTTTTTTTTATATAATTGGGGTCACTATAAAATTTTGCTTATTATAGTTTTTATTACATTTACCTGTTATTTTATAATCAGCACCTTGAAAATATACCTAAGCTCGTGATCTAAAAGATTTATGTCACACAAGAATGATCAAAGACGAATTTCTTGAATCTAAAATTATACTGCGTCCTTAATGAGTAATCCACCTCAGTAATTTAATAAGTTGAGTTATAAATCATATTATTCAAATACAAATTAATGAATTTGTGTGAGCGAAATTCACTTTGATGGTTTTAGTAAAAAATAACAGAAAAGTCTCTAGTTAAGTATAGTACACTACTCAAAGTTAGTTTTTTTCCATTTATCGTAGTTATGAGTACTTTTAATATTGAAATGGGTTTCACAATATGTACATAAAATGTTGTTTTATTATAAATAAAAACAGATTGCAAACAAATCTTAAAAACTATCGAAAACGTTATTTATTTAATGTTTTTCATGTAAATATTGCAAGCGATTCATTTTAAACTAAGTTATTTTAATAAAGCTATCGAAAACGTTATTTATTTAAGGTTTTTCATGTAAACATCAAGCGATTCATTTTAAACTATGTTGTTTGGCCTTCTATTGTTCGTTTATTTTGTTGCAGAGTTTACATAGAAATATCATGTTCAATATTTTTAATGCACTTAGAAATAAAACAAAGCTTCATCCAAACGTAAGGGTGCTTTCACATATACTTATCCCTTTACTAATAAAGATTGTATAGCAGATGTATAGTTACACAGTGTTTTGTCACTTTCTTTTCAATGTCAAACTCAAATAGTTTGACAGAGAGTAACCATTGTTTAAATACATCATCTGCTATACAATCTTTATTAATAAAGGGTTTGGCGTTTAGTCGCGACGTAAGTACTTCTGTCATATCCATATACACGTCTGTCATTGCACATCCCCGCCAATCCCCGCCAATTGCTAATGCGCAGGAACCTTGTCACATAAACATATACGTTAATATCATCCGCAACTAAAAATTACATGAAACAAGAAAATCTAATTGGTAATATAATAAATTAATTATTGAATTATTATTTACAAAAAGATAGGGTCTAGGTATTTAAATAAAAATGTTTTAATATAAACAAAAAACCGACTTCAAAAAAGCTGAAAATGAAAACAAAAAAGCTTTAAAATTTAATACCTCTAAAAAGCAAGAAATAATATTCAAATCACTAGATACGCATATCATTGTAATAAAACACGTCTATTGAAGTCGGGTGGGGCTGAAGTTCAACATCTTTTTTTATTCTAAAAGCCCCACCCGACTTCATTAGACGTGTTTTATTACATTGATATGCGTATCTAGTGATTTGAATATTATTTCTTGCTTTTTAGAGGTATTAAATTTTAAAACTTTTTTGTTTTCATTTTCAGCTTTTTTGAAGTCGGTTTTTGTTTTTATTAAAACATTTTTATTTTTTTATTTTTAGTGTTAGTAAGTACCTTCTGTATTTGGTAGACTTTAGTTTATTTATATTATCTTATCCAGTAAGTATATTATCTAGGTAGATAAAACATGGGTAGACCCAAAGTTATTTAAAGCTTTTTTGTTTTCATTTTCAGCTTTTTTGAAGTCGGTTTTTTGTTTTTATTAAAACATTTTTATTTTTTTATTTTTAGTGTTAGTAAGTACCTTCTGTATTTGGTAGACTTTAGTTTATTTATATTATCTTATCCAGTAAGTATATTATCTAGGTAGATAAAACATGGGTAGACCCAAAGTTATTTAAAGCTTTTTTGTTTTCATTTTCAGCTTTTTTGAAGTCGGTTTTTTGTTTTTATTAAAACATTTTTATTTTTTTATTTTTAGTGTTAGTAAGTACCTTCTGTATTTGGTAGACTTTAGTTTATTTATATTATCTTATCCAGTAAGTATATTATCTAGGTAGATAAAACATGGGTAGACCCAAAGTTATAATTTTTTTAATTTAACTTTTTTGTGTAAGTATGGTATATTTAGCGACGATATTATCTAAGTTACAATAGTCTTATGTCAATAGCTCATCACCTTTTACAAAATACTGGTTTTCCCGACGCAGGGGCGTTAGTTCTTGAGGAGTTCTCCTGGTACTTCACTATCAGCTCCACTTCACCATATGCATTATGACGAACAACATAAATAGCCTAGCAACCGTATTAAAGTAATCGTATCGCACCAGTGAGATACTTAGTTTAGTACCTATTGAATAGTTCCGGTGATCATCTATGGTCTTCATCATCAGTTCCACTTCACTAAAATGGTACTTTTCGAAAGCAAATGCACGAGTTACTTAAGAAAATACCAATATCGCTATAGGTGTGCCTATAATATTTGAAGAGTTCCCTTGATTTCTCCAGGATCCCATCATCAGATCGTGATCTTATGACAATGGAACCAATCTGTAACTATATGCTTTCAAACAAAAAAATAATTTTTAAAATCGGTTTGAGATTGACAAAGTTATGTTAAAACATACATAAAAAAAAACCGTCGACTTGAGAACCTCCTCCTTTTTTTGAAGTCGGTTAAAAAATACAATTGTTTATCGTTTTTGACGTTAAAAACATGGCCGCCAGGCGCATTACCAATTGGCGGGGATTATATTTGACAGACGCACGACTTCGCTTGCGCCGCGACTAAAACGCCTATGTGAAAGCGCTCTTAGGGTTTCATGTAGATTTTATGGCACCTCCCCGGCGCGAGTACGAAACCGCTCCGTTGTTGGCGAACGAGGAACTTCTAAAAAGAAACCAGAGGGCACTTGAGCGACTGCTTTGAAATTCTTATTGTGTCCGTATCGGTGGTTTTTGCACGAACTTGGGTCGCATTAGACATTATCCTATTAGGATCACGAATTTATATAGCAGCGTTAATAAAACCGTTCAACAACAAATTGGATTTTCATTAGTTTGTTACCTAATAAAAATTTGAAAGAAACGTTTGATTAGTTTTGCATAAGTACAGTTAATTAGTACCATAAAGTTATAGGTATATTAACTTTATGATTAGTACCTAGGTTAGGTGATTAACTACTTTAAAAACAAATGGTCAATTACGTCTTTGGTGTTTTTGTGATTTGAAAGTTATTTGCTCTCACAATTACCTATCCTATAATAATATGTAATAGATAATTAATTTCAATACCTTCTACCCATTGTGTGTAAAATTTATTGTGATGGAAAATGACCTCAATTAAATCTTGAGGTCATTTTTCAATGTTGACGACTCTGAATGAAATACAGGGAGCAAAAAGCAGCCATTGACGAGTTTCTTGCTGGTTCTTCTCGTTACAAGGTTTCCAGCTTAGGGTTTGCGAACTGATGGCGTAGCTTCTATAACATTCACAAGTGCTTGTAACAGTCTAGCTAGACTGAATAAATTATTTTGAGTTTGAGTTTTATTTTATTGCTCCTTCTCATTTTTATGTGTTTTTTCTCGACTTAAACCTACATTATAATTCTAATATGAATGTTCCAACTATAGAATTGCAGTTGTCGCGGTGGTTCGCCTACGGTCTACAAAGTGGGATTTCTGTCTAAGTCGTCAGTATTACGTGCTTAAGCATTCTTTTATTGAGTTTCCTAGGATGAATAATTTAGCGGCGTAGAACGTTGTCTATGTAAAAAATTCGCGCCTAGATAGCCTGTTCACATAGACAATGTTCTACGCCGCTAAATTACGGTCGTAATATAAGCGCACCGCCATCCTAGGAAACACTAGCTTTGTCGTGTGACACATCACCGCCGTGAAGAGCTCGCCCAGTTAAGTGCTAAGATGATGCATTATCTGGTAATCATGAATACCAATCGTGATATTTTTACAATATCTCGGAAATTTCATAGAATTGAAACTATTAATTACACTGTTTTCCAGAAACGTAATATCCGGTTCCTCATTAAAATCCAGCTCCAAGCACACCGAACTAACAATCACTTCAACACGCGACTCCACAAATTTGCCCGTTCTAGTTAGGCTGGCCCCAGACCTATACCGGTTTCATTTCCTTGCTTTGCCGTTCTACTAGAAAGGGCGTTCCGAGGTTCAGAATGCGGTTGTTTGGTTGTTTTTGTTGTTTTAACTGTTAGATGTCATTAGTAATACAAAGTCTTCGTTTTACATTTAGAGTACCTACGGATAATTTAAACTTTCTTATCACTTAATCAAATAAAATCTGTTTTTTGAGGAGCAACCATGAACTTTTTGAAACTTTAGACACAAAAACATCAAAATACAAAATAATAATGTCAAATGACATTGTCAATTTTTGCATAGACAAACGTCAGAGCGTTTTTCAACGACCGATTTTGATGGTTAAAAAGTTGCAACGCACTAATGTTTGGAACGTTACGTTATTTTTGTAATAAGCCTCCTGACATTACTGAGAGGAATAGGGTCTTTTTCTCTATAGCGTAATAGACAGATGGAAATAGTTTTAAAAATCACAATGTCTATTGACATTGGCGCAACTAACCGCCTTTGTGGTCTAGTGGTTCGCCCACCCGTGTAAGATGCAGGTTTGATTCCCAGGAGAGGGGTACAATTTGTACTTGCTTTGGTTGGTAGGGCTTAATTCAAGTCCGCCTGGCTAGCTACCACCATCTTACCTAAGTCTGACGCCATAATAACAATTTAAAAATGTAGGATAGAGTTCCTCAGTGATGAGGATTCCGGGTGTAGTGCGCTTACCTTCGGCCTTATCGTCACTTAGCAGTATCCCGTTGTGCATAAAAAAAACTAAGCGGAACAAAATTCGTTCGTAAAACAGTTTTTGTAGTAAACCATAGATCCTGTTGGTTTAAAGCTCACAGCATTGAGTAATGAGGAACCGTCGAAGCAGTTGGTGGTTCCATTAAACTAGCACCAACTTGCCACCGCTCGAAGAGAGCATTAATAAACCCGAGCGGCTTAATGGCTGCAGTTTCCACTTGCCGCTAAGACATTAACAAAAGATCTTAATACGATACAATTATCGGCTTCCCCTTTTGCGTTCTTTACTTCTTTATGAGACTTTTTCTTAAAGAAATCTCATAAAACTAGACTGATATTACGACAAAAAACAAAAAAACCGACTTCAAAAAACCTGCCTTTAAAAAGCAAGAAATAATATACAAATCATTAGATACGCATTATCATTGTTATAATAAAACACGTCTATTAAAGTCGGGTGGGGCTGGAGTACATCTTCCTTTTTTTAACCGACTTCAAAAAAAGGAGGAGGTTCTCAATTCGATTGTATGTTTTTTATTCTAAAAGCCCCACCCGACTTCAATTGACGTGTTTTATTATAACAATGATAATGCGTATCTAATGATTTGTATATTATTTCTTGCTTTTTAAAGGCAGGTTTTTTGAAGTCGGTTTTTTTGTTTTTTAAACAATTTTTTTATTTTTAGTGTAAGTACCTTGTGTATTAGGTAGTGTAGGTATATTATTTAGGTAGAAAAATCGGCTCAGCCAAACGTGAGATAATCGCGGAGAAACATACATACATACATACAAACTGAATAGGTACCTCCTTTTTTTGAAGTCGGTTAAAAAGACTACACAAAGGTATCCCTTCCTCATCATCTAATTCGGTTAATAAATAACAAAATTGTCAAGTTAGTTGATTTAATATCATAGTATTTTCAGGATTACTTGTAAACTACTGAACCGATTTAAAAAAAAATTAAATGGGACTATCTCGCAAGAAAACTCAATCGAAAAAAAAATAATCATCTAAATCGGTCCATAAATGTCGAAGATAAGCGCGAACAACGATAAAAAAAAAAAAAAAAAAAAAACATACAATCGAATTGAGAACCTCCTCCTTTTGCTGAAGTCGGTTAAAAAATAGAAAAACATGTTTTAAAATGTGCAAACAGCGCTCTTTCATATGATACCCCACATCCCACATGTCCTAGTCGCCCCACTTAAAATTTTTAGGACCCCTTTTCAGTCCCTGTTGAAAAAAATATTTATTTTTTTATTTCTTTCTTATTTGCAAAATAGTTTGGCAAACGTCATCTTAACCTATTCTAAATTTCAAGTTGATACCATTAGTAGTTCTCGAGATATCCAGCTGTGACAGACAGACAGACAGACTGAGTCGCATCATAAGGGTTCCTTTTTACCAATTTGTTACGAAACCCTAAAAAGTGAAAGTTCTTATGATCATGTTGGTATTCAGCTAAGACTAAGCCTTTTCATGTTCACACTTTTTATTGATCAAGTCATGGACTTTAACATTACATCCTATGTGTCATTTCTTTATTTATACAACGCATACTGAAAACGTCGTTACCAGCCCTTCATCTATGCGATATGAGTGCGCGTTTTTTGAATCGAGTTTTAAATGGATTTTGATCAGTCCGATAAACAAGGAATAAATCAAAACAAGCTTTCACGCTGCAGAGTGGCCACGTGTAGCGGCGATTGGCGACGCGACTCGCGAATTCAAAGATACTTTTTTGAGGATGCTGCTAATTGTGAATTAACCGCTGGGTTGCGTTCAGAGGCTTTGATTGCGGTTGTTTGGTTGTTTTATAACTCACTCTAAGGTTCGGAACGACCAAGAACTTTAAATGTCATTAATAGTACAAAGTCTTCGTATTCCATTTGAAATACGCATAATTTAAACTTTTCTTTATTCTTAATCAAATAAAAACTGATTTTTGAGAAGCTACCATGAAATGAACTATTTGAAACTTAGACACAAAAACATCAAAATAAAAAATAATGTCAAATGACATTGAAATTATTTCCATAGACAAACGTCAGAGCGTTTTTCAACCACCGATTTTGATGGATAAAAAGTTGCAACGCTTTGGAACGGGAAAATTGTGCCAACCGAACGTCAGGCTCTAATGTTTGGAAAGCCGCCCCGTTAGAGCGTTTGGTTGCACTCGGAGCCTTGGTTCTGAACGCAACCTTGTGCGGTGAGCATTTCGAGTTCTAGAGACAATTCGCGCGTCGCGTCGCCCCGCGTGTCGCCGCCCCGGGCGCAGGTTCGCGTGGTCAGGCGGTTACGGCCCGGCTACATAGATTTTTTACGGCCTTCGTTTGTATCACAAATCGCGGAGCTTTGTAAATATGTCGACAGAATAAGGGACAGATCTAATAAATTAACACTGGAATGCGGCTGATGAAAATAATTGTGACAACCATGTGACAACGTTTTTATTAAAAGCCTGTAAAAAGAGATTTGTAGAAAAAAATCTTTTTTATATTTTTGCTTTGAAGTCAAACCTAGGAAATTCGAGATCGTTGAAATCCTCTTACCCTTTACTTTTTAGTTCAAAAATTTTTTATACCATTGTTTGGTTTTAATTGATATGTTTTCATTTTTTACAAGGTGCCTTAAATCGAAAACCATTTCGAGGTTCAAGATAATAGTAGATTATACAACAAGTGAAAAAAGAGGGAATTTAGTTCGAGGGATACAAAGGACCGAGATGTTTTTTTTTTACGAGTTGTGTACTCTACTTTTTACCATTGACTGCGAGAAAACAAATAGCAGTAGGTACTTATACCTATGTAATTAAATAGTTATGACATTTTTATTATTTAGGTAGGTAATCAGTAATAAGTATTTAAACATTAGAAAATAGTGAAACTAGAAGTTTTCCAATGACATAAAACAACCACGCTAAGAGGGAAATTACATGATCGGTTTGGCAGTACATTTCATCAGTTTGTATAGACTTTGAATTTTTACAGACTGAAGATCGTACCAGACTGATGCAAGACTGAACATCTAATCTCCCTCTAATATATAGAAAAGAATCCAAAGATGAGACACTAAAAAGAACCTAAATAAAATTGGCGGGATACTTTTTTTTATTTATTTGTATAACTATGGCTTTATCTATGGAATAACTCCATACTTTCAGCATATCATTCAGCACGTTTTATTTTTTTTCTACCTAATTCATACGAAGCGCGCTTGTTCCAAATTCAAAATATTTTTATTTACTCGGTGAATAAAACAGCGTTTTATTCACTCTTATCGTTGAATTAAACGCACTTTTTCGAGTGGCGATGGTAAAAACTCTAATATACTATATCTATGGTAAAAACAAACAAACTTCATTAGCGTCCATAGATTAGGTTGACAGGTTGACGTCAAAGTGTATTTTGTTATCCATATGGGCTAAGGATTGTCCGCCAGAAATCCTTCAAACCTTACGCTAATATTATAATGGCTTAAAATAAAAATTTTGGAAAGGAAAAAAATACGTATCTCTTTTATTCATCAGTAATTTCTAAATAACAAATACAAACACAGGGCAAAAGTTTTGGAATGTTGTCAATTATTGCTAGTATTGTTACTAGTAATAATAAAACAAAACACCAAATCTAATTTGTGTTCTATAGTGCGTAGATAGGTTATAGCTATAGGTATCTCCCATTTTAGAGCTTTCATGATCGTAAAATACATAGCGATAGAGATCGAATTCAACTTTTCGAAACTTGGGTCTAAATGGAAAAAAATATTGATGTCTGAAACAATAATAACCGAATAACCCGTTTGCGGATCTAAGATTGTGTCATAATCCGCCATATTTTCGTGGAAAGAAGACAGACAGCAATCTACTTTATTTTGTAAAGCATTCATTTTGGTTAAGAAAAGTCATTTTCGTTGGCGAAATTTAATTTAAATGTCAGAAACGGTTGTAAATAAGTTTGGTGACGGCGACAGACTGTTTATGGCTTTTTGGAAGAAATAAAATATACAGTTGCGTAGTAAACTCTAGAGGCCTTAACTCTAAATAATGTTGGAAAGAAAAAACGTAATTGGGACTTGTTTTTAAATAATATTAATGATTTATCTTGCTGATTCACTTACAGATATTTGACAACAACATTTGACAACATCACATACATTGCTCCGACTCCAAGGTAAGTAGCTAAAGCACTTGTGTTATGGAAATCAGATTTACCTAGCTTCACTTTTTATAAGAAATAGAATTGCGTTTTTGTAATAAAATGATTGCGTTAATTGATCCAGCACATCGCATATACCTAATTACGCTGTGGTTGCATAATTATGTGTCTGTGGGCATCTTAATTAAGTCGGATTAATGGAGGCTGCATGTCTGGCTGAATTCTAAAGCGCTGATGCGATGCAATTCGGCGATGCATACAGGAAGCAAGGCTAATGTACTTGGGATCTATTACGAAAAGTTTAATGCAATATACGCAGCTGCGTCCGTTCTTCGTTCTGATTGTTTTCTATTACAAAGCACTTGCGTACACCCAGGAGGCTTCTGCGCTTCTGGAAGGAGCTGGGATGGCTTGACTAGCCATACCAATGCTATGTTCACGCATAACGGACCAAATGGGAGTCTAAATGCGGAAAAAGAGCCCATCACCAATACCAATACCAATACACTTGCGTATGCGTATTGCAAAGTGATTGCGTAACTTTGACAGTTTCTCTCTAGTGGATCTGTCATTATTCGATCAGTAGTCTATGGATTACGATAGCTAGATTGAAAATGTTTGTAATAACTACAACCGACGAACTGCGGACGACTAATCGTGACCAAGTGACTGCGTTACGCAGTTGCGTACGTTATTTTCGTAATTGGCCCCCTGTTGTGGTCTCTTTCAAATGCTGACGTTAGCGTAAGAAATATATAGGAAAGTTTACGCTGACGTCACGTCGTGTATAGCATAAAATAGAAGTTACGCTGACCTCAGCACAGACTACACATTTTAATAGAAATAATTATATCGTCAATGAATGCGGAATGAATAGTGGTGGCCCGCGACTTCGGCTGCATCGACTTTGTTCCATATGAATTTTCTTCTTGTTATATCTTCGTTGATTTGAATATAAAAACAGATAATAATAATAATGTTTGAATAAAGGTTAACTAAACGTTTAAGGTGGCACCCTGATCGAAAGTGGCGCCGCGGTGAATTTTATTTCATATTATATTTCTAATACACAATTTTATTAATGTTTTACCTGCAATTTTTAGGGCCCATAGTCTAGTATTTTTAAACGGTATCGTTACATTCCCTCGTAGTCACTGCTAGAAGTAGATAGCAAAACTGCTAAAAGTGGCCGTTTTTGACACATTTGCTATCTACTTCTACGAATGACTACGAGGGCATGTAATGATACCTTCTAAAAATCCTAGGCCATGGGCCCTAAAAACTCCACATAAAACACCTCTAAGGGCGCCACTTTTAGTCATACAACCGCCTTAACAATAAGTAGTTTAACATGAAATAAAGAATTTAGAAAGGTTGAGTTTACTCTGGATTTGAATTATAATCAAACTGATTTTATAAGGTAATGATAACACTTTTATTATTCATAGTAGTTGATTTAAGCAAGAAATCAGAAAATTTACTTTTCCTTTTAGGGTCAGACCAATCAAGGGCCCGTCAAAAATGTGATGAGATTGAAAAATCCTAAAATAACAAAACTGACTGGGAATTTAAACAAAACAGCTCGTTTTATTTCTGAGAGGCCTTCGTAAAACCGTTTGTAGAAATGGCCTTAATCAAAATGTTATTCAGGAAATCTTCATTTATTGAAGATGATTTAACGTTAAAAAGGTCAAATTGATTTACTTTAGTCGTTTCGTCTGATAAAACTAGTTTTGATAATTTTGTTTTAAATTTTGAAAATTTTAGTGAAACTCCTGTCTACATAATATATTCGAATACATACTTCGTGTAGTACGCTTTGTCTAAAACGAGGTCTACGTGTAGTTTTGGTACACGTCAACGAAATGTTTAAGTCATTTTGATGCTCACTTAGGGCGTTTTCAGATTACCCGATCCGATATCGGTGTCGGGCGCCGATCCGATATTGGAGGAAGTAAAATGTATGAAATATGTGGCTCCGACAACCGATATCGACAATCAATAGATGTCCGTGGCCGGACAATATGAAGGACAGGTACATAAACTATTTCATACAGTTTACTTCGGAAGGCACGATAAGCCGTTGGTCCCGGCTGTACTTGCAGTCGTTAACACCCACCAATCTGCATTGGGCCCGCGTGGTGGGTTATGGCCCGTCCTCCTTACCACCCATAAGGAAGGCCTGTGCCCCAGCAGTGGGGACATCAAAAATGGCTGATGGACAGGACTTCCTCCGATATCGGATGGCGCCTGACACCGATATCGGATCGGATAATCTGAAAACGCTCTTAGAATTCACTTTTCATTAATGTTGTGAAAATTATCTTAATTTTTATAAATGTGTTCAATGATCACTGAATTATAATGAATTGATATCAAATTAATAGAGTAGGTATTGAAAAATCAACCGCGAAAAGAATGGGCGTTATTATCAAAAATATTCGCTGTAAACATAAAATTGCATTATAATTGAATATCGCCAGAGCGGTTAATGAATCGGTGTGAATCGCTAATTGTATTCCTCTGATTAAACGATTAACGATCGGTCGCTGTGCGATGCTATTATGGAGATTTTAGTACCTACTTGTATTTTTTTTTACTTAATTTGAAAGTAAAAAAAAAGGAATTAATTAATTGGGTGACTGGAAAAGAAAAGCAAATATTTTTCGTTACGACGATTATGCCACAAACATTTGCTATATTTTGCATTTCTGGTAACATGAGAATGCCATACACGTTATTTGCAAAAGTCTATTTTTGTATCTTATGATCAAGAAAAACGCCCGCAACAAGACGGATATTTTCCCATCCCATCCCACGTATTCAGTTATCTATTTGTTCTGGAAAGAATTGGAAAAATCCAATTATATCGATATTAGGAAAATCGCGGTGGGTCTATTTTGCTTTGTCGCTGCGATTCGGTGGGGCTCCCATACAACAAACGTGTTTTTAACGGAACCCTTCGTGCGCGACTCGCACTTGGCCGGTTTTTCTTATTGCATTGCATGCAATCATATCTGCTGGTTGGTTATTCAAGAAAATTAGCGAAATCAATGTTACAAAATGCTTAAAGAACTTTGGGATGGACATCTTAACATTTTACTGAGATAGGGAGTAGGTTTTTTTAATTACCATTACTTACGATCACATACAATTAAAAAAGTCTCTCAGACAGAGCAGTAGTGTTGATGATATTGACATTGGTTACCACTTACCACTTACAACGATTACCGTTGTGCAACATTTCACCCGAGCGAAGCCGGGGCGGGCCGCTATTATAGTATATACGTGACAGACGGCAACGTGTATACAGGGTTATTTGTAACACACCAACAACCTCGTAGGAGTAGATTACTAACATCATAAACAACAACATTTGTTCTACGACATTTCCATAAACCGACAAAAAAAATCGACTTTCCATACAAAATGATCGAACAGCTGATCGAGTTTTGTGTGAAAAGTGGACTTTTTTTTGCTTTTTTCGGAAAAGTCGTAAGACAAATGTTGTTGTTTTGATGCACCGTCTTCTTAAAGCGCATTTAGCATCACTTATCATGTCATCAGTACCCGTAGCACGAACAGCTATCGAAAAAAATAACGCGCGTAAAACTCCTCGATATAGTATTATCTACGGAAAACTTAATTTCGCTTTTCAGCGATAGATGGCGCTGTACAAATTTCCCATACAAAATTACTCTATCGAATGTTTTTCGCGTTATTTTTTTCGATAGCTGTTCGTGCTACGGGTACTGATATTTACCAGATTTTGCCACGTTTTATTTGACAAATTATTCGTAAAATAGTGAAAATCGGGATAAAAACTTAATACAACATGAAAGTCTTTTGGAAAATTACTGAAAATTAGAAACAATTAATTTCAGTTTACATTAAACGCATGTGCATCGCATTCCAATGCAGCTTGAAGCATTTGGCTTAAAATATATCGATACAGTTTACTCGGTAAGTTCTGCCGAGGTAGCCACCACTACAATAAAAGTCTCAACTTCACACAACCAAGATCGCACCTATTTCAATTACTTATCCCACATATTGTTCAGATGCGTAGACACTTGTACCACAAAACTGCACCAATTTTAAGACACAATATCCACTATAACCTACTACCTACTATATGCATGTACCTACATTCTCAGCAAATAAATGATTCTTATTCTTATTCTATTCTTATTCTTATAAACAATTTGCAAATAATTAAAATAGCCACCGAACTGAACTCGACGAAATGGCGCCAAAAACTCCCTGTGACAACTTATTGCTTTCTCTGTGGTGAACCAAGGAACATAATTGTTTAAGTCGTTTGTGGTGCGCATCCCGACCGCCAGGCTGGACACTTTCATGAAGGAGGACTTCTGGCCGCAGGGCGTGGTATACAGGCGCTTCCGAGGGGCGTTGCCTTGTGCCACCGAAATGACACAGAAAGTGCCAAATTGACTTTATACTAACGTAATATTAAGTTATATTTACTAACAATATTGTTTATACATATATTATGTTTTAGTTTTAAGGTATGTATCTATGGGCCATTGTTGCCTGATTATAAATTAATAAATAAAATAAATAAAAATAATTATACTCTCAGGGGAGGTGACAACATGACGACTGACATTTATTTTTCTTAATCATTCAAATGCACTAAGAAGTTTTGATTCCGATATTGAAATCAATCACCCTAAAAATTGCTTTCTACCCCTTTTCAACCCTGTTAGGGGATTCATTTCAAAAAAATACGAAACCCGTATTCAATTAATTTTGTGAAAGAATGTCTATGCCAAATTTCAAGTCAATCGGGCCAAGGAATAGCGTTCTCCCATACAAACTTTGTCACCCTGTTTCACCCCCTTAGGGATTGAATTTCGCAAAATCCCGTCTTAGTGAGCACCTACACCCTTAAAGGAACCCCCGTGCAAAATTTGAGACTCCTAGCACTTGTAGTTTCTGAGATTTCGTGATGAGTGAGTCAGTGATTTTCTCTTTTATATATGTAGATACATAGTATATACTATAATTTATTTATTTATTTTATTTATTAATTTATAATCAGGCAACAATGGCCCATAGATACATACCTTAAAACTAAAACATAATATATGTATAAACAATATTGTTAGTAAATATAACTTAATATTACGTTAGTATAAAGTCAATTTGGCACTTTACTAACATTAAACGATGTTCCGTACATAACAGGAATGGTGCAAACTCAGAGGAAACTTAAATTCATGTCTTTTAATGATTCCATAAAAAACTACAACTACACGAATTACTTCCAATCTTTTTGCTAATTTGACTATACTAAATACATTTTGTATGGGAGTATGAACTTTTTTTTCGAGCAAATCTTCCTTAGAGAAAGTTGTTCAGTATAAGCAACACTGTCACCTGTTTAAGTAGGTATCATCACATCATTGGTACCGCCTTATATAACAGAATAATAATATTATGAAATTATCTTATATCGGAACTTGTGAAACTGGCTTTAAGTTTTTCTGAATAAACCATATATCTAGATGAATCCACTCAAATATGTTCTCAATGAGTGGGTTTACTGATACGCCATCTTTATGTGGTAAGGTAAAAGAATGTTCTTCAATTCCTCACCTCATTATGGAGATAAACACACAAAAAAAAGAAAACATAACCAGCATGTTAGATACTGGCGCTGCCGTCGGCCATGTTCGGCCCATTTTCCCGCCAACATAAATCAGCGCCAACTAACGACCCTCCGAACGAAACATCCACAAATCTATACTAATTTATTGGACTATTGTTTTCTGCGGATCCGGTTCAAAAAACACGATTTTTTTTTGCCTTCATTTCGGCCGCTGAAATGAGCTAAACCGTTTTATTTCAATTTATTTTTGAAGTCAGCGATTTAATTGGTTTTTAGCTCATTGAGAGTGCTAGGGGTTATTCAAATATATTGTTTTTACTGACTTAAATATTGTTGTTGAGGTTTTATTATCAGGTGAATGTAATGGCTACACTACATATACGCCCATGATCGGCACAATTCATCGTACGTTGCCGGTTTTGTAACAAATGCTTCAAAGAGGTTCTTTCCAAAGCATCAACGTACGAAAAATTGTACCAACCATGGGCAAATATGTTAGTGAAGCCATAAAGTAGGTATTGTGTTATTAAAGAATATTAAATTACCACACACACATACACACAAACGCATACACACATAAATATACACACAGGTACTTAAATGGCAACCGCGCACTGGAGACAAACCAGGGGATAGGTGCCCAACAAGGTTTGGGAAGCCGCTGGATGAGGGCAGAGCAGGACATAATTATCGTGGAGATCCTTGGAGAAGGCATATGCCCGGGCATATGCCCGGGCATATGCCCGGGCATATGCCCAGCAGTGGCTATCGTACGGCTTATAATTATGTTGATGTTGATAACGACATACACATAATTAAACTTAAAAAAATACCCCTCTTGCAGTCCGGTAAAAATCCGGTGAGCCGCCATGACAAACGTCAGTCCCGCCCGTGGAGCGGAACTTACGCACGATTACTGCCGGCGTGGCGTGGCGCGGGCGCCTAATGAATGCCTAATTAATATAAATAATTAAACGATATTTCAGTTTAATGACGGAAATTAGCGACGGGGCCGCGAAACGGGAGGTTCACTATTATTCATGGAACTTGAATAAAATGCTAATTAAGAAATCTTTGCCTTTAAATTTACTTACACAGCGATTAAATTCCGCTGAGAAAGCAATTAGGCATCGAAATTCTTACGGGAAGTTGAATTCCAGCCGGATAAAGTCGTGAGGAAAATTATATTACTTAACATTTTTATTTACTGCTAGATCAGTCGGTTCATCATATTTCGGTTCGTCAGTATTTGTATGGATCAATACACTAAAAGCTTATATCAAAAGCAAAGCATCATTGAGGTGAGTGTTAAATGATTTGTTTCTGTCGCTTACTGACATCACAACAAAAATCTGCACAAAAAACTCAAACAAAAAAATAAACATTTCATAAATGTTTTGTTGTAATTTTGTAATTTATAAACAACGCTGATGAACTCATTATTATTAGGGGTAAGGTAAATTCTCCACTTAAATAAAGAAGTTAATAATACTCATTAATAATATCAAGCAGAATGAGGTGAAATTATGTATTGGTCTGCTTTTCGGGGCCCTAAGGTTGTATAGGGCTTAATTTCGCGAATAATTCGTTCGCGCGTCGTCGCCCGCCCCGTCGCCCGCGCCCCGCCCTCGCCCGCGCCGAGCATTTTTCCAAGAGATTATGAGAGCCGTTTAATGTGGCCTGGCATTTCGTGTATTGCGTATATTTTGTGTTCTTGAGTACCCTTGATTAACTCCGCGCCTTTGATATTGTTTCTCGGTTACAATATTTGTTTTACATTCGAGTCTTCGAAATGCCAAACGTTTGTTCTGTAATTTAAAACACCATATTATTATTAACTTCTCAAGCTTACTCTCAACAACTTATTAAGTACCTACTTTCAATAAAACGTTTTATTTCACTTAAAACACTTTACTTTTTCGTTTATAAAATGAATTACAATGCAATAAAAAATGTTTTCGAATTTCAATAATCTAGGTATTCCGATATTTTTTTATTTAGAATCGAAATTCAAAAACATTTTTTATTGCATTGTAATTCATCTTTTGTAATGTTTACGTCTACTTATTTTTCTTCACAGCCAGGAAACGTACCCGAAAACTAGTGTTTTTCTCGTGCGTGGGGTGTTTACAGCGTTGCTCGTAAATCTCGTTCGTTTTATTGCAATATTTTATAGAGATTTTACTGTCGCTCGCAAGTCCTGGAGAATTCCCGCCTAGTAAGAATGTCGCCGACAGGGCTACCTCTGCCTAAGAAGTAGTAATTTTTTTTTTATTATTTATCACTGAAAAATATACAAAACTTGATTTCGCCAAACTGCATAACAGCTTGGTGGCGAAATATACCGGGTGTAACAAGACCCTCAACGAAGCCGAAGTCTACGCATTCTGCCCATCATCAGGACCATTTCTGTTCAAAATTATTGCTGGGAAACAATTTTAATTTTTGGTGTTAAAAAGCATTGCATAGGTACATTACTACAAAAGATCGCGCCTGCGAGTGAATGCTACACAGCTGCGTGCGGCCGAGTGGAGAGGCAACGTTTATGTGCGTGCTCATGAAATACATTAAGTGATGACGTTTTGAAGTCATTGTTTGTTACGAAATACATAAAAAATTTGATATCTAATGTTTCTGTAGACAAAAATTAGGAAATAACGAATAAAATAAGATTTAATAAAAAAAATTAAGAAGAAATTTCGACTTTGATTGACTTTCATTAACTTCGTAGCTATTGGTTTCCCAGGTATAGTCTAAAAGACAAAAATGATCCTGATGATGGGCGGAATGCGTGGACTTCGGCTTCGTTGAGTGTCTTGTTACACCCGTTATATAATGCGTGGACTTCGGATTCGTTGAGTGTCTTGTTACACCCGTTATTTATTGTTTTGAAAAGCTTTCAAAACACTAAACATTTTATCATACACTTTAGCATGGGAAAGTTTAAATTTTACAAAATATAATCTTTAGCTTCAAAAATATTAACTACATCAAAGCATTTATGTTGCAGACTTTAAAATAATCAACATTCATAGTTCTAACGAAAAATAATTTGATTCGAGAATTATTTAAAATACATAAATAAAGCAAGCCAATTAAAACTATATTTGGTTGTGTTTAAATTGGGTAAACATTTAAAATGAAGCGAGTCCTTTGAGAGTTGGAAACGTACCTTTATGTAAATAAGTTGCGAGTTAGTTACGATTGTTACGGCAGCCGGCCGGCACCGGACCGGCTGAAACACCTGAAAACTGGAACTCAAAGCTTCCATTAAAATGTAATTAAAAGTTTTGAGGACACCATTTTACGTAATTAAATCCATAAAAGGATTTAACAATGGAACCTTCACCGAATAATTAATATAACTACATTGATTTATTTCAAAGAAGTAGGCTTTATTTAATATCATAATTACTTACATTAAATGTAGTAATAATTCTCAATTGAAATCGATTGAAACCGCAGTTTATTGCTGAGATAGTTGTCACAATGGTTCTCACTAAAGCAGCAATGTAACTGCGATTTCTGTCAGTGTTGATTGAAACAAAGTTACGTAAGTAATTAGGGGGCAGAAATTAATGATCGAAGAATACAACGCTGCAAACTTTTATTTCTAAAGTCTAAAACGAGAGTAATCTAATAAATCGGATTAAGGCGAGGCCAGTTCACGATCTGATGAAAAGTCAGATTTTTGAACATCCAATGTGAAGAACTGATGTAAAATTCTACTTCACAAAAAATACTGTAGACTGAAAAAGAAACAAAGAAGCAAATTAACCGAACAGAATATTGAAAAATGGCATGGTAACTCTGTAAAAAAATCCTGAATAACACCATAAAAACTTATAAAAATAAATTTCAAATCGTCAGATTTCGTAATTTTCAACGACAGTGATATGATCTTTTATGCAAAAAGGATAGCTTTTTTATCGATCTAACACAATAACCGAGTACATTTTTAATAAATGATCCAGTATTTCAGAAATCAATAAAAATGTACTAAAATTCGTCAAATTTCTGGCGAAGCGTCAATTAAAGTTATGCGATATTCAACCTTATTCTCAAGACATAGTGAAAGAGTAAATTTCGTGAACTGGCCTCGCCTTAAGTCAGTCGCTACTAAGTAGTGCTTTTTTTCTGCACTACATTAACAAGTTTTATAAATATCCCATCGATTTTTTTCGCAACCCTAATAAAAATGCTAAGTGCTAGCATTGCGGTGAAACAAAAAGCTGCCCAAACTATAAAATTATAAAAATAGCAATAGGATTATGGAATAAACACCTTTATTCCATAGCTTTTACGCGTTAAATTAGGTTTTTCAAATTGTTTGTTCATTATGCAGCTGCAATCAAAATTAACCTCACTGTTCTAAATTATTCAGTATACATTGTAACAGTACTTTATAATGGCTGAATTTTCACTGAAGAACAATAAAAAAATCTAAGTAAAATTTAAAACAATGACTTTGTGCCCTTTTTGTTCACACGAAAAGAAACGAAAATAAAATTTTAATATACCTCCCTACTCGGAAACGCCAACCGTCTCCATTATAATACTCTGTGCAAACATAATTTTAGTTAATTAATTAAACTCAAAATTAACATACCAAATTATAGCTGTTAATTTCCTTGTCAATTCCCGTTTCCCACTCATCGGGATTATCAGGAAATATTAACGTTCTACTTTGACAAATGTACCGCTGAATCTGTTCATTGAAATGGCTTCTCTTTGTCGCCGATTAAATTAGCTGCCGTAATTGGACGGCCCGGTTCCGATTCAATCGGCAAATATTCGCATCAGTTGACAATATTCGGGATGTGCGTTGTTGATAAATAGGTATTTATGTCGTAGGATAATCGTATAAACTGGATCTTTACAAAAATCCTAGGTCGATTGTAAAAAACCGGATAATTGAAATCTAAGATAAATTATCGCAATCGTCCGAGCAATTTTATAGGATCTTTGTAAAAAACCTAGTATGTGTCGGACAATCGTAAACTTGAATGCTGATTGGATAATCTGAGAGACGATTTATAACATCTTCAGTCTGATTGGTCAGAACAAATTGCTGATGGGTTTTGGGGTTATTTCGTAATTTTGTTGAATTCTTCAATTGAAGTTTTAACAACATTCATTCATTCGAAAGTCCATTCGGGTTTTGCACAACCATATTGACAAGCGCTCTGTAGAACTTTCTTCTCTGTAAAGAAAAGTTATATTTCGGATTTAACCTATAACTTCTCTAAAGTGATCGAGCCCGGCACTTGTATAACGTCCAATTTCACTTCACTCATCACGTCATCGTACATTAATTTCACTTAAGTGATGTCAGCACTCAATTTTTTTAAATAAAAAACAAAACACTTCAGAAATATTTGACAAAAATCACAACAATAACAATGGACGCAGATATGTTAACGTTAGCCAATCAGAACATCCGTCAGCTCATAACGTTGACGTCAGCCAATCAGCGCGCGCAAAAATATGATAATTCGCGATTTACCTAAGACACGCTGGATTTTTGTAAAAATCCTAAACATTACTCGGACGATTGCAAAAATCTGTCTTAGATTCTAATTATCCGGTATTTTACAATCATACTAGGTTTTTTGTAAAAATCCTGTTTGTACAATTATCCTACGACATATTACCTATATATCTACAAATGACACTTTAATTACGAACGGCTCTGGTGCCTTTTAATTTGGTACGTCATCGGATTTTAGCCATTGTTTAAAACAATACCATACACCTACGCAAAATAATACGTTGTATTTCGGTACCTACTTAAGTTTTCAGATGATTCGAATGGCGATGGGATTTTCAATTCATAAAAAGTAGGAAAAGTTACTATATTAGAACGATCAATACACCTGGGGCCCAAGTCTGTTATTGTTAAAGTCATAATCGTGTTTCACTTGTGATTCAGTTTTGGGTTTAAAAAACAGGCTGTGTCAAAAAGCATTACAACTCAAACACAATCGAAACACGATTATGACCTTAACAATAGCAGACTTAAGCCCCTGGAGTCACCTGGGTTAAAACCACAAGATGCAGATTTGATTTTAGGCGAGCGTTTTCTAGCGGTTTTCTCTACTTACAAAATAATACGTATGCACTTCTGGCATTGTCATTTATATAGTGTTTGGTACGACATTACATTCCAATACGGGTGAACTCAACTGTAAGATACACGACATGTTCTGTGAGCAGTCTTGAGAGCGAGTGACAAAATTGCTTCAGCCACATTCCTCTGCAGACAACTCGGTGTAACGTGTTTCAATTTATTACCGACAGTTCCGAGTAGACTAGCAGTGGCAGGTGATGACACAGTACAAGTAAGCTCCAGTATTGCATCTTCATACAGACCGGTCGAAAGTGCGCCGGTATGAAGCGCTAAGGAATCTTGGTATACTTTGGTACACAACAGTCGCGGTTGCGCCATCTTTAGGTACGGTACGGATGAGTTCGTCGTGTGTGAGAAGACATCTACGTAAATTATGACACCAACAAGAATAATGTACCATAGACACCTATACCAGATTTACGAGTAATGTATAATAGTACTATACGTCATTTCGCTTGTACATTTGACACCTTATTAGTTGCTTTAGTGACAAGTGCCATCACCTTCCGTACGCGAACAATTTTCTGCTTCACTTTTGTTGATAGCTATCCCTCTATAAAGTAACTATTCAAGACACAGAGCTGTCGACTGTATTGCTCAACTATGGATTTCAAGAGCTTACTTAGAAACTCAGCGGCCGTAGGTTTTATTTCAAGGCCACTAGAAAGAGTTGAAAGAACGATTATCAGCCTTAACAAAAACATAACCATATGAAAAACAGAAAAAAGAAGTGGTTACTGCGAAACGATCTTAGTAGGTAATAATTTAGAAGTTGTCCTACCTATTGAAATTTAATTGAATTTTATAAAACCAATTGAGGTGTAATATAAGGATTATTAAAGAATTGGATTGTTAATCACAATCACAGAATAAAATAAAAGTAAGGCATACTTCATCTAGAAAACTAATATAGACTAATATAGCAGGAGTACCTACATACGAAAATATTGCTTTGTGATAAAATTCTATGACTAAAAAAGCAATCCAGTCACCATTGAAACAAATATTATTTTGTCCACTTTGGGTAGTTATTTTTTTTGGTTGAGGTGGTGATATTTAAAAAATACTTAATTCGTTTTTATTGCATTACCAGCTGTTGAAAACAAAAGTAATAAAATGGAAAATGTGTTCTGGAAGCGAAATGTTATACTGCTCACGGAATTCTAAATCTTATACTCTCAGGGAGTCATTTCTCTTCTTATATGGGTGTTTGTGATTCACAGGTGCCTGCACTGGCTTCAGCACTGCTGGCAGAAAAGCTATAGTGAGATATACATACTTACCTACAGAGTAATTTGCAAATGACCAACAATCTTGCAGGAGTAGATTACTAACATCATAAACAACAACGTTTGTTCTACAACTATCTGAAAAAGATAAAAAATATCAATATTCATTAGACTCAAATGGAAAGTCGTTTTTTTGTCTTTTTCGGAAAAGTCGTAGAACGAAGTTGTTGATGTTAGTAATCTACTCCTGTAAGATTGTTGGTGTTTTACAAATAACCCTGTATACTTAATTATATTTTTAATTTATTATTGACTTAGGAAAAATGTAATTTTGCGTGCTTGACAGACAAATGGCTTACTTGGGAAAAAAATAAGTGAAAATGAAAATGAAAAATGAAAAAATATTTATTTCATAAAAACAAGTGAGTAAAACAGATTACAGGGTATGGTTGATTCCCCATTTTAAGTGTAAAAACACCTGTACCGGGAGAAAATCTAATAAGTAAGTTTTGAATACGCTTCAATATAGACTGACAATTAAGTTTCAATATTTCAATTCAATGTCGAGGTAATTCCTCACATTGGTGAAATAACACCGGCTTGCAGCGTAAGAGTGGGATATTACTAGAAGAAATTCGACGATGTCACTAGTGACTCGGTAGCTCAGCGATCAGAGCATTGGACTTGGACCGGACATCCAAAGATTCGATTCCCGTCCGAGAATTGATCTGCGAGTCGGCATAAAAATAGCATTGTTAATGCAAAAAACTCATGAGTATAAATTCTGAACTTGTTTTTACCTCAATATCACGATATGGTCCATTTTGTGACAATATTATCATTAGATAGAACCAGCAAATAACCTGCAGCTTTCCTTGCCCTAAAATTGTCAGCGTTTCAATAAAATTAGATATACTGACAGCGAATATTTGAAGAGTATTCAGCAATAACAGTTACACAAAAGCGGTGCACCTTAAAAGCCTCCGAAAATCTGTAACACTTAATATTCTAAACAGCGACACTCGTGGAGAGCGGAAAAAGGGGGCGAGGAGGCGGCGAGGCCCTGTTCGCAGTATTGAATTTCCATATCTTAATATTGTTATTGTTGGGTGCCACTCGAGATATGAAAGCCTTATCGGCAGTCCATTACAGTATTGGAACCGCTTGTGAGCTAGCGACGTCACAATGACGGCATATTGTAGCGTTTTTAGGTGTTACGTCACTTGGCTTGAAGTTGTTAGTCGTGAAAGAATGAGATGAAGGGATAGGAAAAATATACTATATCTATGTAGGAAAACTTACCAAAGGTTTTGACGTTTTTATTTTTTACTTTTATTAAAAATGGAACAAAAGTATGCAACTATTTGAAAAGTTTATCAAAAGCTTAGTGCATAAACAGATCCTGTGAAACTGGCCCTTAGTTTTAAGGCCCTAAATGAGACCTTATCTATTACTGTAAACTAGTGTAAACAAACAAGCAACAATCTGTTTTAACTTTGATGAAAGTGAGAGAGGAGTTGGGCTTCCAAATTGATTTGGCATGACTCTTCTAAGGGCACTTCGACGAATGGAAGAACCAAAGTTATGTCATTTAGGTAATTGTGGACATACTATGAAGAATAAATAATTTAATACATTATCTAAAAACGTAGACGGGACTTAATAAATAGCTTGCCTGCGCTATAATATAATGAATACAGGCAACTAAGCAACACAGTTTGTAAGCAAACACGTTTGATGAGACGCGCCAGTGTTGCCATGCCAGTAAATTGGTTAGTCCCAGCACATAATTGACTTTCAGCCCGACATGTGCCTGGATAGAGCCTGGATACTGCATTAAATGGTCTAGACCTCTAGACTTAGATTAGACTACAATGCCCATAGTCTGGTGAATCGTAAATACTATACCTACGTCAAATGGTGTCTTGACACAGTCGTTTTCCCGTTCCTCTTGCGCTTTCAATTTCATGCCTCATTGTATTCAATAGTGCATGTGCCCTAGCATCCCATTAAAAAAACCGGCCAAGTGCGAGTCGGACTCGCGCACAAAGGCTCTCAGATTTGATACGGACCAAAAAATCACGATTGTTGTATATTTCTTTTAATTTGTTGTTATAGCGGCAACAGAAATTTCAACTGTCTAGCTATCACGGTTTATGAGATTTAGCCTAGTGACAGACAGACGGACAGACAGTGGAGTCTTAGTATAGGTTCCAGTTTTTACCCTTTGGGTACGGAACCCTAAAAACGATAAATTTGTATGGCAGAAAGTTGAAACGGAAAGCACACGGCTAAACGGATTTGCATAAAATTTGGCATACAGATAGTTTATAGCCTGGATTAAAACATAGAATACTTTCTATCCCCGTCAAAGATACCTTAGGGACTTCTGAATGTCCACGCGCATGTCGCTGGCGAAAGCTAGTTACTTCATAATTACCTAGCAGGGTTATTTCATAAGTGAGCTTTGAGGCCTTTCGTGATAGAATTCCTTTGCCTTGCTTTGTAATTTTATAAGCAAGTTAGTGTTTATTCAAAGCCTTTTCAACCACAAAATGGATCTCCTCCTAACCGCCCAAGTTATAAATAGAAACACACAACTATTTTAGTAAACTTGATTACAATAATTGTTCTCTTTCCGAAATTTCACTTGTATTGTATTAACTTCAAGAGTTCCAGCTTTCTTTTCTGATGCGAAAAGGGATTTCCAATATTGTGAGGTACCTACGTGCTTCAATTATGTAGGCTCCTAATCTTATAAAACACCGAAAACTCCAAAATAGCCAGAATAAGATTTATTGGCGACCTCCAGTCTTCGTGAGGCAAAACTTTTGGTACCTAGTTTTTCTTTTATTTTATTCAGGTATTTTTGTGATAACGAATGTCTTGTTGTCTTGCGTCTTAAGTTTAACTACGGAACCGAACATCATGGAATTTTGCATACACGTTCTCAGGGATACAGAGAAGAACATAGGGTACCTTTCATCCAGAAAAAAGTACTATTCCCGAGGGATCGCAAAAAAATCCATGCAGACGAAGTCGCGGTTATAAATATTAGTAAGTATGGGTGTGTGTGTTTGTTACCTCTTCGAACTTAAACAGCTGGACGGATTTGGATAAAATTTGGCACAAAGATAGTTAATAACCTGGATTAAAACATTGAATACTTTTTGTCTTCTGATGAAGTTGCAGGCCATGAGAAATAAATAATAACAATACTACGAAACATTATTTAAGTAATAAATAAAATTCTCAGAAGGCATTTTTTAAAGGATTATCATTAATAGATCTCTACTGACGATATTTCCAGAAGCTTTATCAGAACATTGCTGTATTTAAGGTACTATTGTTTCAAAGTAACTGTTGTTATAATTTAAAAAATATACGAGCATAGAAACAAGTAATAAAAAAAACAAACATTAATATATTTATGAAACTCCAAAAATCTGTCAACCATGATTTACCCACAAATTAAGGTAGGTATTTCTTTTAACCCATGTATACTTCTTGCCACGAAGACGGTGAAGAGGTCTTAAATATCATTTTTGTGAAAGTAATGAACCCATTAAAAGTGATTCTATCTCGACGCAATAGAGACGCGTTTGGTGTAACGACCTTTCACTACATAGCCTAGTTAGTATCAGTAGGATAGCATAAAAATTAAAAACCCGCCAAGCGCGAGTTAGACTCGCGCACGAAGGGTTCCGTACCATTATCTATACAACATTGTTGTATGGGAGCCCCCTTAATTTATTTTATTTTAATTCAATTCTTTATTTTTGAAGTAAATATATACAACTAAATAATCTGTGCATATTTCAAGCGAACCTGTTGCCGTTGGCGCAAAAACATCACTTTTGTTGTATGGGACCTATTTATTTTGCTCTGTTTTTAGTATTTGTTGTTATAGCGGCAACAGAAATACATCATCTGTGAAAATTTCAACTGCCTAGCTTGTATTAGCGAAAAAGAAATCAGCTGTTTTATATACATTTAGATGGGGTAGGGCCTACCCACAGACCATACAACAAGTACTGAGGGCGTACCCCATCGTTTTGTATGGAACAGCAGATTTTTTTTTCGTGATTCCGAGGTTGGTCCCTTAATGAAAGTTGTTCAGTTTGATAGTCTGATCAACCCCACGAACGGTTTTGTATGAACTAAAAATAACCTTCTATATCTTCTGGCAAGTTATATGCCAAAAAGTTATATAAATTAATTGACCGTATAAGGTAGTTGACTTACTGAATGTTTACACCACAACTCGAATACTCCAGGTAAGGTCGTTATTTCATGATTTACTCCACGCGTTAACACACGCGATGATTTATTGCAGGAATACCCCCTTATTAGGCGCGTTGCGATTCGTACGCACAAATAATAAAATAAATGGCAACAGCAGCAGTAACGCAACTACAGTGTGACCTAGGTATATTAACTTTATGGTGTGACCATTAAAATTGGTAACCCTAATGTTGACGCCAATTTCCCTTTTTAATTATTAAAATTAACTAGCTTTTGGCCGCGCCTTCGTCCGCGTGGACATTCGGAAAATCGCAATGGAACCTTTGACCGAGATAAAAAAGTATCCATGTTTTACCACAGGCTATCTATCTGTGTGCTAGGTATTCCAAATCCGTTCAGCCGGTTTTACGTGATTGAGTAACAAACATCCAAACATTAAACTTCACATTTATAATATTCTTATTAGTTCCCGTTCTCGCTCCTGTTCTCGTTCCTGTATTATTTTTCAGTCGCAGTCAGTACGCAGCAAGACGGCAGCGATGGAGGACGTCGGAAACTACTTATAAGTTGATATTTTTTAACATTACTCTTGGAATCTCATGCTTTCACTATATTTTACTAAAAAATGCAGAACTATACAAACCGGATTTTTTCCCTTCAGAGTGGTTACACTGTTTTGTTGAGGTAAAATTTTAGATTAGAATAGATACTAATTAGTGTAGGCCAACCCCATATTAATTCAAACAAAGGTGTTAGTTGCGCTACTGGCTTAGCTGACATGATACTGTGCCGCAGTGCTCGCGCTAAATCTACGCGCGTACACTCAAATGTAAATACGAGCAATTTTTCTAGCGCGTGCGTTATTAACTCTGCGGCGCGGTGCGTGATCTGTGAAACCGCTCATAATTTGGGTTCAACGTTGAAGTATTTATAGTCGGCAGTTCAATTGAATTTCTACGTCATTTATTGTTGATGTGCGTGCAAGACCGCGCGTATTTACGAAAGTCCCAATAGTGGCTTAGGTATATTACATGAAAATCTTATGAAATTATCGGATTTCGTAAAATTACGTCACAATCGTATAAAACAATACCTACTTCTTCGATCAAGAATACCCTCGCAAGTCGCCTGGTTAGGGTCTCAAAAATGGCACCTTAAAATAGCGTCCCACTTACAAACTGGGCGTTTTTTTTTAATATATTGAGTAAAGATAAAGAGATAAAGATAAAGATATATTTATTTGCAAATAGAGTAATATGAGATGTGAGTTTGTATAAAGAAAGAAAGAGAAAGAAAGAAAAACATTTATTGGCCTCAACGCATACAACAAAACAGATACAACTTAAACTAAAACACAATTTAAACAAGGAAATAAGAAAGTGGAAGAAGTGCGAGGCCAACGGGTAGCTGTCTCAGCTGTGCAGAATGCATTAAGCAGAATGCCACAGAAGCGCTGGTTTTCAGACAGCTCCCTAGGCAAAAAATAATATGTGATTACTTATGCACAAAATAAACACCCAGTTTGTAAGGGTGACGCTATTTCAAGGTGCCGTTTTTGCGTGCTGTTTTAGTTCGTGAAGCATTATCTAGGATATTCTTGATCGAAGATCTACTCAAAGTAATAGGTACAAACAAGTTCAGTAAAAAAAAAGTCACAATTAGTTCTTTCTGCGCCCCGTAAAATAAAATAAAACATTGATAGGCGGTATTGCAAACTACTCTTGCACGGTCTTACAACGCCCATCGACGTTATGTTTATTTATGTTATGCGTCATGAATTTTTTTTTTAAAGTAATCAGCTATTACTGTTACTAATAAGTTTACAAAACAAAACAAATTTCCTTTTCCTTTCCTTTTCCGAATTAGTAAAGAACTTTGTGTTCCACAGTTTCAGTTTACGGTTCAAGATAAAGGCATTTACATATTCGGTTTCAATTAAAATGAACCACCGCATTTAGATACTAAGCGTACATTAATTATTGTATATTCAAACACATAATTATAATTACCATAAACGTACAACTGTGCTGTTTCCGAGTCATAAATACAATAGGAAACGTACACATTTTGCAGTTATGTCAACATAAACACACCCCGGCCGCAGAAATGTGCAACGCGGCTCTAATATTTGAATGAACATAGAATAGTGGGCGATCATCGGACAGACACAAAATATTGCCTTTGCATGTTTCAAGATTGGTAATTTTCGGTTGACGTATAAGTTAACGATTAATTTGGTTTGGTTAAGAAAGGAAACGCATGTTATGTGAAAGCAGTCATTTTTGGGAAAAGCACATTTTAAGAAAACATTGTATTCCGAAGGGATTTTTATTATACTTTTTCATATTTTTTTATATTCCGGTATTCGTTTTTTGAACTGACAATAGCGCAGTGATTGGGTAAATATTAGGACACTCAGGCTACGTGCGGAAACTCTCTTCGTAGGATTCAAAGCTCACAAAGAACAAAATAGCTTTATTTTTGAGAGGTTAATGTCCAGCAGGAGTAATTGCAGGTCAATGAATGTTAGATGAGTTGTATGCCTATTACATAAAAACAATCGCGATAACCGGACGATGTTCGTCTCATTCATGTAGACTGTGTGAAGTAGGATAATAAAATTGCTAGGTTGGCTAACTGGGAAGTTGTTACATTGAGAAGTAGTCGGGGATGAGAAATTGGCTAATTGATAAGTAGACGCCTGCCGAAAGATACTAAGCAACTCACGAAGAGGGTTCAATATCGAGTACATTGAATGACGAATTGCGTCTGATAATCGCGATTACTATTACTTATAGCAATAATACTCCCGCTAATGTCTCTGTTCGCTTATAACACCAGCTATTTTAGTTTGCTCTGAACCAACATCAACACAAACAGTCTCACATGCGAGCCGCTGCAATCGACCGCGATATCGGCTGCAGATAAACTCGCGATAAATCGGTCCATTTGGTGCGCAATCGCAGCGATAAGCGAAGCGAGCGGAGCGAGTGGCCAGCGGCGCCTCTCCAACGACGCACTGACTTTAATTGCTCTATTACTTTGAAACGCACCGGGGTAACGTGCCAGTTTAATTGGCTCGTTCAACCGCCGATAGCGTTTAAATCACTAGCTATAACTTCCAGACATCTATATTTTAACTTTATGGCATCTTAGCAGAAATATTACAACACGTTAGTGATTGGCAGAGATTTGTTTAAAGATAATAAAAAGTTTTTTTAATTACAGGGGGTTACTTTCGAACACGAACGAGGTTGTCAAACAAGCCAAAAACAATTAAAACAATAGACACTCGGGTTGCCAGGGCTCGTAACAGTCCCTGTTGATGGACGCCATACAAAATATTACAAATGCAAACGATTCCTTTTTAAACTTTTATAACTGAACTCTGGTCTCACTACTATAAGTTCAAATAGGTACTAAAAATCTTTTAATCTAGTAGGTAATTACTCCAACTGCATAATCTTTCCCCGAGTCCATCTCGAAGTTGCTCAAGTTAGTTGAGCCAAGTTATATTTCAATTAAATGTGCCGGACGCCCGGCTCGCAGGCCGGCCGGACGGCGACCGGATGCCGCACCTATATCTCTCGGTTAATTGCAGCCGGTCTCCCGGGCTACCCGGGTATCCTATTATTTATAAGATTCGCTACGAAGCAGCGTGTGCAGTTTTGTGGGAAGCTGCCCTGAGTGCTGTTGGGATATTTACAATTGACGATTTTTTTGCTGCAAAATAATTACTATTTATTAAACTTTTTAAATTATTACATTCAAACATGTAAATCCATTTGATTGTACTTTTAATAATACTTATACAAATTATCTAAACTAATCAACAAAAATTTCGAATCGTAATCGAATAGAATTCGAATCGAGTAACCACGTAAGTAAAAGATTTCCAATACAAAAAATTGATACAGTCATTTAGCCTTTAGATGTGTATTTTTTAAGAATTTTACCTTGATTCTTACCTTACGTAACATAACAAATCACAAGCCAGGAAAAAATGCTAGCACTCGCTTGATCTACTTAAAATGTGGTTTGTTTGTGTCAGTAAAGTTCTTAAGTAAAGCTCAGTTGGAAACTAAAAGCTTGCTAATGCTACGCCTTAGTGTTAGTTACTGGATTTTGCTATTTAGAAATCTAAGGTAATAGTAATAAGGTTTATAATTCACCTTTTATAAAGATTTATTCAAGAAAGCTATGGGCACTTACCGTCCACGGCTAAGTTCTGCCAATGTGTATAGGTATAATTTATTCAGTTACTGCTAGCTCGTATTTGACATTATTTTATATTTTAGTTAGAAGATCCCGCAGCTTCTTCCCAGGACGAAGTAATGAATAATTCACACCCGCCGACTGACCCTCATGCTGCTTGAATAATTTTCATTATATTTTTTTAAAACAGATGAAAAATGAGTTATTATAATGAAAGTGAAAATATAGCATATGTAAAGAAGTCTATACATAATCTCGGATTACTAAATGACATGATATTTTTTGTTATGACAGAACCTAGGATGCGTATATTATTTGCACAGTATAGATACTATTAGTTGAAAAAACTAATATATATACTGTGTTATTTGATTTTTTTTTAAACATACAGTTTGAGCAACTTTTTAACTCGAGGTCTACAGCTCACGGAGCCACTAGTTATAAATTAATTTAAACTATTTGTGCAGAACTAAAAATAACACAGAGGATATCGCATTTTTCAAAGAAATATTTTGGTCGTGTCGTCCGATATAAATATCTCAGATATCGGCAACAACGTCTCATAGGTTACGGTAGGTCACAGATAATCCCAGTTGAGCCGCCATTACTATAACATAAGTACTGGCCCCACTTTCCCGGCTCGTCCCACTGGTCCACTCGCCCCGTTTGATACGACACACGGTTACAAGCGACCGATCCACTTCAATTGCAGTTTTGTGGAGATTTGTTCGATTCTTCTACAAATTATGTAAGTGCCTTCCTACAATTTCTTGGTTAGTGTGAAGATGTAGGGAGTGATTGAGGATAAAGTTTAATTTCTAATGTGTCCGTATTCAAGATATTCAAGAAGACGAAGAATATAGTACAGGAGCCCGTAGTACATTTAAATCACGAAAAAGGTTACCGTCTGCCGTTGTGATATAGTTATTTATTACGAAATTATAGATACTTTAACCCAAGTTTTACGGATCGCAATACAAATATACAAATATAGGTGGATCAAATGGTGGTAGGATCTGTAAAACTTGGGTTAAAGTATCTATATTTTCGTAATAAAAAACTATATCACAACGGCAAACGGTAACCTTTTTTTGTAATTTAAATGTACTACGGGCTACTGTGCTAATAGGTACGTGCATCTCTTTTGACAAAAAAAAATGTTAATAGTGTACTGTTTGGCCGATTATAGCCGACTACCGGTTTATACAAGAAAATTGATGGAGAGTATGTTCTTATCATGATGATGTTGCCTAATGACATGCATTAAATGTTCATAAAGAAATCACTTGCTTTGCATTATACAGAGTTAGCATTAATCAAAGCATATAGAAACTATGTAATATATTCAAAACAATTCACTCTATTATTTTAATCTCCAAATAGTGACTTCAGATGATTTTATATCTTCAGATCTAAAGACTCATATCGCTCTTTTCTCTCTTCAACATCCCGTCCCTACAGTGCAAGTTTCCGAGATCTCCAATGAATCAGAAAGTTCCGCTGTAGTGGATGTCTGTCGTTTGTGGCCCCTGAAATACAGCGGCCCCTAACCACCCTTTGTTCGCAAAATATTACATTCGCAAAATATTACATTCTCAAAATATTACATTCTCAAAATATTACATTCTCAAAATATACTAAATACAGTTAAACACAAAATGTAGTGGAGTTTATTTTATTTTATAAAAAATCAACAATTTATGGCAAGTGATTTAATAATAAAGGGAAGGTTCTTAACTTAATATTTATTACTTATTTAAGGTATAATTTTATTTTATTTATAGGTATGTAAGTATTTTTTTTTTATATATTATTCTTATATTATTGTTTTATTAACAAAATATTAATTTCTTTAAATACTTGAAATACAATCAAATCAAACACAAAAAAATAGTTATTTTATTAAGTAAAAACTGAACAATTTATGGGAAGTGACTCAAAGACGCTAACATATTTAAGCAGTCTACTAGAGTGAATTTGTTTGCTAAACAGTCTGTTATTATAGCATTAATCTTTTTATCTTTGTCAATATATTTAATGATCTTCCATATACGCCAGATATACGCCATTATAAACAGATGACGTCAGATGACGTTTTTGTACACGCGCAACTGTGTGTGTAAGTGTAGGGCTACTATTATGTATTCTGTGCTACCGTGCAGTTTGAACTGTATGCGGTTCAAACTTTTTGGTAAATAAAATTACGACGCATTGCATTGAATATCAAAACTAAAGTTGACGTTGACAAACACGACCAAACGAGCATACGATTCGGCATACGAACTCGCGGGGTGTGGTGAGGTAATTGATTCTGGGGCAGGGCGGAGAGTGTCCCTTCTGTACGTTAGGATTTATGTCTATTCTGTGCCCTAACGATGACCCACTTGGAGAACTCACAAGACATTCTCGTAATGTTCGCGCCATCATCATTACAGAAGCGGTTTGGTTGCTTTCTTCAGTTTCTGGCGTGTACTGTAATGTAAGCATAATACAAAATAATAATAATTCAAATAATTAAATTTTTTTTTTGGATCCATATACTTAAACAGAGTATAAGCTTGGAATAGTTATCTAGTGTTTAATCAAGTGAGATACCTACTTGCAAAGATAATTCAAAGACTACTTATATAGGAGAACCCTGTTTAAGTTAAAAGTCTATTTGTAAGTCCTCTAAAGATTATCTGAACCGTTTGAGTTTAAAGTCTATTTAATTTTGTAAGACAGATTGAATGTGATTGCTAATAATAGGGCCCTATTAGTTATTTTATTTCATTTACGTTAACCTTCAGACATCATTATCCATTTGAATAGGTACACGCTTACTTAAGTTTTAATCAACTTATTATTTGTTTATTAAACAGCGGTTATAATTATTTATTGATTGAAAAATGACTTTAACTATGACTGTATACTAACTTAATATTAAATTATATTTAGTAACAATATTGTTCATATTTATGGGCCATTTTTGCCTGATTATAAATAAACAAATAAATTATCTTTACTAATACCTATCTTTTTCTAATATTATAATCGCGAAAGTCTGTTTGTTTGTTTATTTGTTACTCCTTCACGTCTTAACTACTGAACCGATCATCATGAAATTTGCGTACACGTTGTCAGGGATACAAAAAAGGACATAGTTTAACTTTCATCCCAAAAAAAGGTACTGTTCCCGATGTATAAAAAAATCTGTCCACGCAGACGAAGTCGCTGCTGGCCGCTAGTAATGAATAAACCGGTAATTCCTTTGACAAAGTCCGATTAAGCTGGGAATTGAAACTTTAAAAGGCTTTTATCAGATTATACTCAATCGATTTGAACCACGTAGAGCCATAGCATATTGGCAATAGAATCACAGCTAGAGCTAAGTGTAATTGAAATGGAAGGCGCCTTTGATCCCCCCTCTAACCCCCTCCACGTGACCCATCCCCTCCACAATAGCAGTGAAGTTGTTTTAATTTTTAATCTGTGGAGCACACGCAGACGACACTGATTTGCATGCGGAGCTTTGTCTTTGAATGATGCGGGGAAACTGAGAATATAGGAGCTTTGCTAATGTCCAATTTATGATACTTAGTGATAAGGGCGTCCCACATGAGTACATCATATTATGATGTACTCATGTGGGACGCCCTCAGACAAGGTGAGGGTACGATCTTCGCAAAGTGACTGGCAAAAGCTGGATGAGAGTAGCTACGATTTGAGCTCGGTGGTGTGCACTTGGAGAAGCCTATGTATAAGATAGGCTGATGATGATATGATGCAATCTCAACTAATAAATTGTTCATATACTTACTTATAAAACAATTTTTACGTGTATTTGGATGCTATAATTTCAAGTCTAATTAGCAGACGAACCATGTCTATAAATAAAACAAGTCTTTTGGAAATTACAGCTAAATATTGTATGTATAGTATGAATAACTGAACTACAGACCGCGTAGGACGGTTGTTTTCGGAACAAAATGCTCCTTTATCTGTGAACTAAGTCAAGGGTTTTCTAAAAATGTGTCTGATTTCTAATAATATTGTTTTCTCGTTGTTCTCTCAGTAGCCCAGGACTTTTAACAAAAAACCTAGGACTAATTCCGGCGGAAGATTTTTTGTTTTTAAAGTGTTCCTTAGGTCCCCCTGAATATATCTGGAAAGTTCCCCGTGGATCCCATGTACGCTCCCCCTCCCCCCCTCAAACGTCTCCCTGATTTTAGTTTTTTCTATTTATCTCAGAAACGGTTGAAGATAGAAGAAAGTTGTCAACGTATGATATAATTGTTATGAAATATCCAACCCGTCGACACTTTAATCATTTCGATGTGAGCTGTAGTCTCTGTACTATACCTACAGACGTTTCACCAAAAAAATGTTTTTGCCCAAAAATCGTTCTTTGTACTAGTTTTTAAGAAAAATGAGTGGAGTTGTGGCAAAATTTTCATTTTTTGGCATATGAATCTAGATACGTAGAGGAATAAAACGAGGTATAATAGATTGTTAAAGCAGTATCGGTTCACGATTCACACCGAATGGTGTCATCGCCACGATGTAATTTTTAGCCCAATACTTTTAGATAAAAATTTCGCAATACCTAGGACTAATTCCGGTGGTAAGCTTTTATCTTTTAAAATGTTCCTTAGGTCCCTTTGAACATATCTGGAAAGTTCCCGATGGATCCCGTGTCCGCTCCCCCTCTCCCTCTAAAATCTCCCTGATTTAAGTTTTTCCCATTTATCTCAGAAATGGTTGAAGAAAGAAGAAAGCTGTTGATGTATGATATAATTGTTATAAAATAACCGACCCGTCGACACTTCAATCGTTTCGATGTGAGCTGTAGTCTTTGAAATATACCTACAGACATTTCACCAAAAAAAATATTTTGCCCCTCCCCGGAGGGGGGGGGGAGCGGACACGGGATCCATCGGGAACTTTCCACATATGTTCAAAGGGACCTAAGGAACATTTTAAAAGACAAAAGCTTACCACCGGAATTAGTCCTAGGTATTGCGAAATTTTTGTTTAAAAGTATTGGGCTAAAAATTACATCGTGGCGTTGACACCATTCGGTGTGAATCGTGAACCGATGCTGCTATAACAATGTATTATACTTCGTTTTATTCCTCTACGTATCTAGATTCATATGACTTTATTAAATTTTGCCACAACTCCACTCATTTTTCTTAAAAACTAGTACAAAGAACGATTTTTGGGCAAAAACATTTTTTTGGTGAAACGTCTGTAGGTATAGTTCAGAGACTACAGCTCACATCGAAATGATTAAAGTGTCGACGGGTTGAATATTTTATAACAATTATATCATACGTTGACAACTTTCTTCTATCTTCAACCGTTTCTGAGATAAATAGAAAAAACTAAAATCAGGGAGACGTTTGAGGGGGGGGGAGGGGGGAGCGTACATGGGATCTACGGGGAACTTTCCAGATATATTCAAGGGGGACCTAAGGAACACTTTAAAAAACAAAAAACTTTCCGCCGGAATTAGTCCTAGGTTTTTGAATTTTTTGCTAAAAGTCCTGGGCTACAGGTACTGTAACAGGGAATACACAAAATTAAGCGCCAAGGGTTATAAATCATAAAAGTGTAAAGCAAAATTTCAAAAACCTTTCCAGATAAACCATCCATCCGGTTGAGTGATTGGCAAATATTTCCCGAGTGACTGGCGCACGCCGCATCAGAATGCCGCCGCGTAGCGTCATATTTATGAAGCGCTCTGCACTTGTCTGCATTTTTATCAATTCCGACGATCGTAACACAGGCTGTGCTTTAGAAATATTTTCTAGCTTGATGAACTTATACATTAAATTTAAAACGATGCAAAATTACTTACATTAACTTAATTTATACGCACGTAAATTTTCTAAAAAATCATCTTTTGTGTAGCATTGTGAGAGCTGTTTAATGCCTGGTTTCTGAGGTACACCACCGATAAGTAGGTGGTTTATCGGAGGTTAAACTTTATCGGAGTGGTCCATATCATCTGGTTTAAAGTTAATTTTATTAATTAACCAGATAATGTGGACTCTGTTGGCATGTTACCCAACACTATTTTTATTGTACATCACTAAGACATTACTGCTTCACATGGAGGGGCGCTTTCTGCTCCTCTTCATTTCCGGACACCGTGTGTGGGTCGTGTTCAAAACTTTTTTTTTATATTTTGAGTTAAAATTACAAGTTGTATGTGCCAGTTTTGCTTCTAAAATAAAGCCCTGCCTTCTGTCAAGCATACCAGTGAGTTTCATTGCCTAATCTACAGTCCTAATACGTGCCATCCCACAGACTCAAGCTAACCCCCGATAAAGTACTTACCTCAGTCGGAAACCGGGGGTTAATAAAGTAAAATGTCAGAAAATTTCGCCAAATTAAGGATTTAAGTCTTCTGACAATCATACTCATCTCCGACACACCAAAATATTAATTTTAAAAGAACATTTTTTTGTATAATCGGCGCCGCGCCGCCGTCTCTCCCGTACGTACTTTGTGGTATAGTGTACAGTATTTTCATGAATAGTTAAATAAATCCATGCTAAGCTATGCTTTCCATTGAGCTCTCGGGCGCTATTTGGTTGATAGCGGTCCATTTGCGCGATTTGAATAATAAAGTGTGTAATCGTGCCCGCACCGCGCCCGCACTGCGCCCGCACCGCGCCCGCTGCGGCCGGCCAACGATCCGGCGTGAGTTACCCTGCACTGACGGACTCGTACGTCGCTTTAGCTTTAGTATGTCATGCTCACTTTAAACATTTCTGCGGTGGTGTCGTGTGGGGCGGGTCGTTACGTTCCCTCAAATATGGTTGAGCGAAGCGATGGCTGGTCCATGCCTCATGCTCGTGAACGGGTGCTGCCAGTGGGAATGGGTCTGCTTCTGTCTGCTTGTACTAAGGGCGTCGTATATATTTTTTTTTTCTGTTTGATGTTATCAATATGTATGGCACTTCTTACTCAAAACATAAAACTAATAGGCAAGTAAACCTTGTTTTGATTTCTCTTTTTTTTTATTGCAATCGTTTTGCTTTCTATAGTCAGTAGTTTTTTGTAAGTAAAGGTCTATGAAAAGCTTTTGGATATTAGTTTTCAATTCAGTGCCTTAGGATGGGTGGCCTAAGTATGTCATGCTCTCTTTAATCATTTCTGCGGTGGTGTCGTGTGGGGCGGGTCGTTACGTTCCCTCAAATATGGTTGAGCGAAGCGATGGCTGGTCCACGCGTCATGCTCGTGAACGGGTGCTGCCAGTAGGAATGGGTCTGCTTCTGAGTCTGATCTTGACGCATATTGAATTGTAAGAATTGCGTTTTTTTATTATTATTTTTTATGTCTAGTATCAAGTGTTTTTGGTAAATTTTGCCTACTTAGGTGCACTTTCGAGTAGCAGACATAGTGATTACTGATTTCTCAACTAGTTGAAAGTTATTTACTCTCACAATTAGGTACCTATCCGATATGTATGCGAACCGATGGCGTAGCTTCTTTGACATTCACAAGTGCTTGTAACAGCCTAGACTGAATAAATTATTTTTTGATTTAGATTTTATGTGCTAAATGAAATTCATTTTTTTTCAAAAACTACCACGCGATATTCGTGATTACATAAAACAAAAGGGAATTAATTAATTGGGTGCCTGGTAATAATTGAAGGCGACTGTTAATGAGATACTTAAATACTAAACCTGGCAGCGGTTTATTTTTGGGGTGACAAAATTACTAAACGGGCGACAAACTGTGGATAACAAAGATACTTAAATCGGGCGACTACATGTAGGAGACAAATAAATTAATTTAGCAGTGAAAGTTCTAAATGAGAGATAAAAATACTGAGTGGGCAACTATTATACCAAGTAGGTAGTTATAATAGCCAACAGCTGCACTTAATTGACATTAATAACTTATTTAATATTTTTTATTTGACAAAAGATAGATATTATCTGCCTTCTTCTTTTACGCGACAAATAGCATTATCGCTATCTTTTTATTTTAAACAACTAGCCAATAATCTGGCTAGGAAAACATCTGCTTCTATTGAGCAGTTAACTTCTGACATGTGTAATTCAACTTTGGAATCCGTTCCAAATAATTCTGTTAATAATGTTAGTAATAATTTATTACATTTAAATTAGCATCTGAGACAATAGAGGCGTCCTCTAGCGCTAAGCCGACAATAGGAAAGGCAAACTGTTTAAGAATTGTTCACCAAAATATGCAAGGCTTTTCCGGCAAAGATTTAGAAATAAGCTTATTCTTAAACTCTGAAGATATTGATGTGTTACTGAGCATTGGTTGAAAAAGCACGAATTAATTTTGAGTTTGGATAATTATAAAGTTGTTAGTCCACTTAATAGGAAATCTGCGATAAGAGGGGGTTCACTTATTATTCTACACAATAGTTTGCAATGTAAGAGCGCAAAGATGTAGTATCCCTCTCAATTGAACGAACCATTGAGTTGTCTTGTGTGGAACTTGATCAAATAATTGTAGTATGTGTATATAGACCCCCAGCGCGAATTACTCTGAGTTTGAGTCCACTATGGAGGAAGTTTTAAAAATAACTTGTAGGAAAAATAAAAAAGTCGCGATTTGTGGAGATTTTAACGTCGACATCTTAGATCCTAAATTAGCCAAGTTGTCGAGTAGGTTCATAAACCTATTTAAATCATTTAATTTGCTACATACTTTTAATGAACCAACGCGAATCACACCCACATCGGCAACTTGCTTGGATAACATTTTCTGTAACTGCAATGTACTTGAAAAATCGATTTTGAATTGTATTAAATCCGATCACAGTGGACAATTAGCCTCTATTGAGCACCATCATGTTCCGTCTAAACGGAAAATAATGTGTAGACCAATAAAAAAACACTGTATTGAAAAATTTAGAAACAGTGTCTCAAGTAAAATTGAAACTTTACCAGAACCAAACTTTGAAGCCAATAACTTATATAATAATTTATTTAGCATAGTTCAAACTGAATTTAGTGAAACTTTTAAACAGAAAGTCATCAAATGTAATGATAGTACGAAATTTAGTGACTGGGCCACACCCGGCATATATAAGAGCAGAAGGAAGTTATACGAACTTTATGCAGAGAAAGCTACTTCTTGTGATCCTAACTTCATTGAATTTGTCAAGAAGTATTTACAAACATTCAGAGAAGTTTGTATCCTAGCAAAGACCAAGTACTTTGCAAATAAAATAAAATTAGCTGATAATAAAATTAAGGCTACCTGGAATATTATTAACAAAGAAACGGGCAAATCAAAATCCAATATAAATTCCTTCTGTTTAAAAACTGGTGATCAAACTTTTGAATCTGACAATGAGGTCGCTAAAGTTTTTGAAGATTTTCTTGCTAGAATACCTGCAGAAACTACCAGTACTCTTAGTGCTAGTCCCAACATCGCTGTCTCCCTTCTGGAGTCTAGTGTTGATAAGTGCAATGAAAGTTTTTCCTTTAAATATATAAACAGTGCAGATATCATTAAAGCTTTTAAAACAATTAATGTTAAAAAAACAGAAGATCTTTGGGGCATGTCAACAAGCATTATTAAATCAATAATTGATATACTAGCCCCCTACTTAGCTTTTATTTTTAACAAATGTATTGACGAAGGGGTCTTTCCTGACTTAATGAAAAATAGTAAATTGATTCCTCTTTTTAAATCTGGGGATAAAAGTGACCCAGCTAACTTTAGGCCAATATCTATACTACCAGCACTTAGTAAAATATTTGAAAAAATTATATATTCCCAATTATTAGATTACTTCACATACAACAATATACTTCATAAAAATCAGTTTGGATTTTCCAAGGGTAAAAGTACTACTGATGCTGGAATTGCACTTCTCAAACATATTCTTGAAGCTTGGGAAGAAAAGCAGGATGTAATTGGCATTTTCTGTGACCTTTCTAAGGCATTCGATTGCGTTGATCACCAAACACTATTAAAGAAGCTAGAACATTATGGTGTCTCTGATAAGTCGGTTAGTCTTATGAAATCGTATTTGTACAATAGAACTCAGAAAGTTGTAATTAATAGAACTGAATCTACTGGAGCCCCCATCAATATGGGTGTGCCACAGGGATCAATATTGGGCCCATTGCTGTTTCTAATTTATATAAATGACCTTCCCAACTACGCGAGTAATTTATGTGAGACAGTACTATTTGCGGATGATATTTCTTTAGTTTTCAAAGTAAACCGAGGTAATAACTGTTCGGACGAAGTAAATAGTGCCCTCTCTAAAGTTTCACACTGGTTTAATAGGAATAATTTAGCACTTAACCCCAAAAAAACTAAATGTGTAAAATTTTCATTACCTAATGCAGAGCAGTTTACCTAATATTAATTTGAATGACGATGAAGTAGACTTTACTGAGAGTACAAAATTTTTAGGTATTACACTAGATTCTCGATTGCAATGGGATCCACATATTGAAGCCTTGTCAAGTAGACTTAGTTCAGCGGCATTCGCTGTTAAGAAAATAAGGCTTTTAACTGATATTGAAACGGCAAGATTAGTATACTTTAGTTATTTTCATAGAGTAATGTCTTATGGGCTGCTATTGTTGGGCTCAGCAGCCAGTATTGAAAATATTTTTATACTCCAAAAAAGCTGTTCGCGCCATATACAATTTACGGCGGAGAGATACCTTGAGAGAATTGTTCAAAGAAATAAATATTTTAACTTTGGCAGGCCAATATTATTATGAAAATTTAGTTTATGTAAGGAAACACTATGATTCATTTGATAAGAACAACAACATTCACCAGTTTAATACAAGAAATAAAGATAAACTTGCCGTTCCAAGATTTAGGCTTGCAAAAACGAGAGGTTCATTTATGGGGAAAGGCATAGCCTTTATTAATAAAGTTCCACAACAAGTGATTGATCTTCCTTTGCATGAATTTAAAAACCATGTTAAAAAAACGCTCATGGGTAAAGGTTATTATAAAGTTGACGATTATCTTAAAGATCGAAATGCGTGGAAATGATGTAACACATAACTTGCTAATATAAGTACTTTATTGAAGTAATATAATTAAGTCTATGTTGTTGCCAATAATTCTGTCACCCTGTTGTAAATATGTTATGTTACCCTGGTAACGATATATTCAAGTTTGTAATTATCGTTACTTATGGCTGTTACAGCTGATAAGTTTCTTGCGCCCGTTCTTCTTGTCAGCTAAAAAAGTCTGGAACGGGTGGTAGGAAAATATAGACGATTCAAAAGTACTTAATAATTAAGTTTATTTGAATAAAGCTTATTTCACTTTCACTTTCAGGTAACTATATGCTGATTTAAGCTGCCCAAAATGGTATTTTTGTCACCTCGATTAGATTAATAGTATTAATAAGGTTGTAGCCGAAATATAAATTTGGTCGCCCGTTCTGAGTAACTAGTTACTCAATTGGTATTTTTAAGTCACCCATTTTCAATATTTGTAGTTGCCTTCAGTCCGTCGCCCACCTAGTATTTCAGTCAACATTCAGTCTGAATACAAATTTAATTATAATACCTAACATTAATTTCTAATGATTTTGTTGATTTTGGCATTCACAGGGCAAAACAACTTTCTTTGTGTGTTTGCTTGCTTAGTAACGGTTAATATGTGTAAAGGTTGAATCATACGTTTTTATTTTAATAAATTGATCAAGTATAAAATTTATTTAATTTCTAATTCCGCTACGATTGTTTGTGACTGGCAACGCTTAAGTTAACCTAATGGATTTTTTTGAACAATCGGACCTTGCGATAAAGCTCTCTGTAAATAAAAAGTACTAAGCGAGTTAAAAAAATCGCACTCAGATACTACTGTTTATGGAGGTTAATCAGAGCACGTAGTATCCTACTAGACATTATGCTATAAAACAAATAAGGCAATAAAGCAAACGTTATTTGGGTCCTTCGAGTTGAAAACTATATTTTCGTTTCATTTCACATCATCTCAAAACAAAAGTTTTACTATCGAAAGCTAAGAAAAGTTAAATTATGACACGATTTGACGTTTGAAATTGACGGTTTCATTTTATAGCTCGTAGTCTATTGGCTAGCATTATAAGGTAGCGCAGTGATCATGTAGTGAATTTTCAAAGCTTTCGCATGTTGAAGAAATAACGTTGGGTTGATAATTAACCGAGTGGCGGTCGGCAAAGGACCAGCCCTGAACACTTAGGGGGTTATAAAAGACGAATAAACTTAGACGTAGTATCTTACGGGAGCTCGGTGGTGCAGTGGTGTAGCGCCTGGCCCAGCGATTGCGGAGGTTAAGCAACTTTCGCAAGGGTCGGTCTAGGGATGGGTGACTAAAAATTTATTTTCTCGAGCTCCTCCGATTTGCAGTGGCTAACATCCACCAATCCGCATTGGGCCCGCGTGGTGGGTTATGGCCCGTCCTTCTTATCAAGCCATAAGAAATAAGGCCTGTGCCCCAGCAGTAGGGACATTAAAAATGGCTGATGGACAGTATCTTACAGATTCTAACACTTGGCGGACCAGAAAATGGGCAGCAGGGCTTTCCGATAAAAAGAGTATAAATCTATGATTCGGAATTCAGCTGCACGCAGCAGTGCTGCCGCCACAGTGCTACCACTGCATTGCATTGCACTGTATTGCGCTGCATTGTACTGTACTGCGATCGAGGTAAGAGTAAAGCCCACCGGTAACGATCAATTGCGATTGTAAATTTTTTCGTCAATGCCATTGTTGGATCAAATGACAATCGCTTTAATTGCACGCGTTGCAATTGCATTGCATTGCTAAACGATCAATTTTTGCATCAATGAGCGTCAATAACGTAAAAATTGGCAATCGCAAATGATTGTTACCGGAGCGCTTCAATCTCACACGGGACTTGAGGCTCTCAAGTCCTTCAGTGGTCTAAAAACGAGCTGTGACGTTGATGAAGTTCAATTGTAATGTGTATGTGTTTCACGATTGTCACGCCTAAAAGAATAGATGCATCCATTTGATAGTCTTATTTGCTATTTTTCCGATAACACATTCTTATATTTATCTTCAGTGATAATGTTGGTTGATCGACTCGAGTGGAATGGTGTAATAAAATAACTTTAGCAATACCGTACTAGGGCACTGCGGCTGCAATGGAGGGCCCTTGGGAAATATCGCGGCCAAAAATGTTGAGCGCCGCTGAACTGCACTCAGTAGTTAGAAGTAGTATGAGTTAGTACTATTATATATTCTGTGGTATGAGCTCAATTTAGTATGAAAACCAGTGTAACCAAACTAACACATTTGAAAATCGAAGCCAAGCCCCCTTTTAATAGTTACATGATACGCACACATACTTTGTGAACACGTAATTGGATACAATTTAAAAATACTTTCAATTCAACTTGCGTCTTACGCATGAAATTGCCTCCAAATCATGCGCTTTCACGTTCAGTTTGACGTTTTTTGAGAAGATAAGGCATGCGCTATTGCGTGCCCTGAGGCATGCCTCTGTTAAAAACGCAAGAGGGAGCGAAAGCGCACGATCAGCGTGCTTTTTGAATGGCTTGAGGCATGCGTCAGATGAATGTGAAAAGGAACGGGAAAGCTACTGTGTGAAGTCACACCAAATGAACATGTTTCTCGCGTTGGTAACTTGTAACGAGTAAATGTTGAAACCGAAATCTTTAGTACAAGACTAAGTAAGTATCATTTAAATGGGGGTAATGAAACTGACCATATTATTTCCCAAAGATAATTTATAAGTATTTGTAATATTGTAACCTAAACTTAGGATGGATAAGACTAGGTTGTTTGAGTTTTAATTTATTTTAGTACAAGCTTGGACCCCCTAAAGCGAATCTGTCCTAAAGCTAACAAAGGCTACAATGACTGACAAAAGTAATATCGAAGCGATGTTGTGAACAAAGCAAAAATATGTTCTGTAGCTCTGTCTCTATAACAACATCACTTCACTTTGATTTTGCTATTCTTATGGTACGTGCTCTGCTCATTTTTGAAATACATGTTTAGTGTAGGTATGTTGTCCAAAATAATAAATTAGTGTTGTAACGATAATCATTAAACGAAAACCAGAGACGAGAGAATTCATATAAAACTTAACCAGATGTTAAGAATCAAAGCACAGCATAATATACTACTATGCACACTCCACTGTAATTGTTTCAAGACATGAGATGTAGCGAGTGCAGGCCACGACTTAGCTCTGCACGGATTGCAGATGAATAGTTAACGGCGACAGATTGCTGCGCCAGGTGGGTCTTTGGGGAAATTATGAGCTGCAAGCGCAGGCTCATGTGTGCTTTTTTACAATCTTATTTTACTAAGAGGATAGAGGTAAGTATTTCATCGATGTTGACTTATTCTCATGTACTAAAAGAACTCTTTAGAGGTTATCTGCCTTTTAAAATTCCATAATTAGGGGTTGTTTTATATTAGTTGTTCAATCCTTGGTTGGGTCAATTAAAGGAAAATTATTTATGTCGCAGTCCTGAATGTTTGTGATACCGTCATTGTTTCTTATTTTCAAAACATTAGCTTTAGTTACTTTGGAACGGAAGCAAAAATGAGATGAAAAATTTATTTTACTATTATTCATTCATTTATAAATTCCTCAAGCTCGGTGGCGCAGTGGTTCAGCGCCTGGCTCTGCAATTGCGGAGGTTAAGCAACTTTCGCAAGGGTTGGGCATGGGATGGGTGACCAAAAATATTATATCGCGAGCTCCTCCGTGCTTCGGAAAGCACGTTAAGTCGTTGGTCCTGACTGTATTTGCAATAGGGAATATGCATCAATTTTTTTTAAATCAAAATCAAAAGTATAATGCGTGAGAAAATAAACTGTAATATTAAAACTTTTCTCTTAGGTTTTTTCTCGTGATATAGTTACTGGCACCCTTCGAGCATCGCGGCTTCGTACGAAACGCGTCTTACTCTAAGCTGGCACCTTACACTCACCCACCGAAAACGCTCTATACAAAACGGTGACGTCACTTATCACGTTTCAGGTGTGTTTCAGGCGCGTTTAATATGGACTTGGCCAAGAATCTTCAATTTTCTCCCTGAATTTTGCGTTTAAGTACATACCTGTGTGTCATACAAAATATTATTTCTTATTCGATATTCTATCTGACTGTTAAGTGCATTATATCCGAAAATGAAAAAATATCGTTATTTTCCCCTGATTTCATTGTGTGATAGAAACTAAAATAATACTTTTTTTTCTGTTTCATCATGTTTTTATAAGTGTCCGCAGCGATCAAGCTCAAACTCATCAAAATCGGTGACTTATGCATAATCCGCATTGGGTCTGCATGGTGGGTTATGGCTCATCCCTCTTATCCACCCATAAGGAAAGCCTGTGCAGTGGGGACATTAAAAAAATGGCAATGTCACATTTATAAATAAGAACCAATAATAAACATCAATGGCTCGGGAAAATTGGTTATGTTTATCACACAAACAAAACCGATATTCGAAATTTGGTGCAGAAGTAGGATACTGACTGCACAATTTTCCTATTATTTACAAGTAAAATTAACTATAATACAAAGTTGTTATCTGAAAATAAAAAGTTTAACAATGCTCACTTCGCAGTCAAAAGTCCCATATTTTTTTATTTAATAATTTATTGATAACCTTATTGATTATGAAATTGATTTCAATAAAAATAAATAAGAAACGTAAAAAAACCAGTTCAGGATGAAATAATCCTGTATATCGTAAAAAAGTGAAATCAACTCTTTTCCGATTTTAATTGGTCGTTCCGTTCTGAATTGTCGGTGGCCATTTTAATGGTTTCCGAGAGGATGCAACATCCCTTCAGGGAAGGTGCTTCCACTTGGAAAATGACAGAGCACCGAGCCACAGTATTGATTGGTACCAGAATTACGACGTCATAAAAACCTGCTAAATGACCCCAATATGACGCGCTAAAATGCTCCGTACACGGTGTGATCGATTACTTGATTTTGAATCTTGAGAATAGGTGCCTTTCAGCATACCAATCGCTAAGTCATCGATTGCCACACTATACATTTTAACCATGGAAATTAATGTGTGTACAATGTTCAATTTTTTACTTTCCATGGTTAAAATTTACTCTATGACGACCGGTGATATGGCTCAGCAATTATCCTGCTGGAATGCACCCAACGTCACTGAGTGTGACGAACATCGTTCGATTATCGATGTTCTTTTTCTATTCCTATGTAGTAGGCCTTGTGTTGTGATGAATCGTTGCGATATCAGACTTGCGGAGACTTGTTACCCAATAATGACGGATCGTAAGGGTTCGCGAACCTCCCGCGCTCCGCGAACTTGCACCAAAAAAATTGTTTATCCTGTGCGCACAGTGCGCCATAGTGTGTACGTGTTTGAACACGTATGTGAACCTGGTTCGCACACGTATCACTCTAATCAAAGTGAAAATAAAATGTTTGCTATGGCGCACTGCCTGTCGATTCTGTAACCAAACTCGCATCTCACTTCGAACCTCACTTCACTTCGTGTGAATTTGTTATTAGAAATTAGCTGAATATAAGCAATTTTACCGATTGCAAAAGGTTTTATGTAGCTACCGTAGCAATCTGAAATCTTTTGTGATTAAAAAAACGGCCTATTATTATCTCATTTATGATTTAAAATTTCCGCGAAGTGAAGTGAGGTTCGAAGTGAGATGCGAGTTAGTTACAGAATCGACAGGCTGTTCCAGGTGCGCGGAACGCCGAGGTTCGCGAACCTAAGGCACTCCAGACTCCAGCTGCGTTAAGCGGGATCCCGCCGCGGGTACACGGTGCGGGAATATAGATTGCTGGTTTTTTGACGGACAGATGCTTGCAGTGCATGAGTAAGCTCTAACAAATCTATGTCGCTCCGCGCGCGTGTCCCTCTTAAGAGTATTGTCAACCACGTGGTCTCCATACAAACGGCGATAACGTTTCCCACCCTTTAAACCTTAACCTACAGTAATTAATTTTTGGTATTTTTTTGAAATGCCTAAATACTAGGGCTGTACGTTTTGATTTTTTAAATATCTATAATAGATTTCGAAATATTTGCATTTTAGTGATTTCATACAAAACACAGAAGTGCCAATATTTTCAAATCTACAATGAATATTTTAAAAATCAAAACGTACAGCCCTAGTTTTTAGGCATTTCAATAACATACCAAAATTTCATTGCTGTAGGTAAGGTTTAGAGGGTGGGAAACGTTATCGCCGTTTGTATGGAGACCACGTGGTTGACAATCCTCTTAACGCAGCGGAGAGCCTAAGTACACTTCGGTGTACAGCAGTCGCGATTTCGTATGTGAAGTGACATGACCATGATATCTATGTATAAATATGGCAGGAAGTTATCGACTATTTTTGCTATTTAAGTTATGTATTATGTTATAGTAGCTGTTGGTCGTCCGAAATTATTAAATATTGAATTAAATTGTTTACTGATAGATGTAATAGGGGTCTTAATGATCCGAGTGGCCGTAGGTATTTAAATATAAAGCACACGACGCGGGATTGCTTTTATTCTGTGACCGTGCGATAACCACCGGCGGCGAGCGATCCGAACCGAACCAAAAGGGCTGTTAAGTTAAATTGCACAATCGCGAACTACTCGCGTACCTATATCGAGCAGCCATGGAACTTTTTATTTTATTGCAATATCGCTCCAATTGAGGAAATGGAACTTCAATATTTATGCTCTTTTATTGATTTAACTATTTTTCTTTCAGTTAGTTTTTGTTTTCATTATCGTGCTGCTCCCAAATAATGTTGGTTGTATTTTGGGATGGCTTAAGTAAACGAATTCTCGTTTCACAGTTATACGCAACTTTTTGTGTGGAAAACGATCATTTCTCCGAAATATCCTTTTGGGTATATGTTACCGAAGTCTGTCACCATGCAAAAAAAAATAAAGCCAATCTTGGCCAATGTCCTTTCATACATTTTTTACAGATAAAGTGATGTCTGTGAAAAATGTCTGAGACAATAGTCTGAGTTTGAAGAATACATCTATGCGATTAAACTGACAATAGGCACTAATCTGCTGCAACTTTTCTCGAGAATGTATGAAAAGAGATAATTTTACAGATTAAAAATACCTCGTTCTGAACCGCAAGCTCTCTGAAGTTAGTCACTTTAGTTAAACATTCTTAAATTAATCGTATTGTATATAACGATGCTCATGAATTTGATATTATCCAAAAAGTATAATAAATGTTTTCATAAAATAATAAGCGAATCTTTAGGTTTTACAAAAAATAATAATATCCAACTACTAATAATATTACAGGTTGTTATTACCTATAATATTTTTTTATATATTTGGGGTTGTATATAGGTAAGGTTTAATATACCTATATACAACCCCGGAAAATTATTATAAGCCCCGAAAACCACCACTTTTTTGAAAAAAAAATCTTTCTTTTTATGATAAAGTGCACCCTATATCTACCATATTCGGCTTTATAAGGCTATTACCAAACACCCTGTATATTACAACAATTAATGTTATTTGATTATTAATAATAATTGCAATTAAGTTTTAACATCTCATCTCAGTTACTTCAGTATGTAAGAAAATAAAAATGCAACAAGGAGTTCGCATTACCCGACCATATTACAGAAGCCGCCATATTTGCTACAGACGTAGTAAGCGCATTTTAAAGTGGGATTTCTTGTGTAAATTATGTTGAGCTGAGTGCGGGCGGGCGCGAGGTGGGCGAGCTGACCCACTGAGCTTCAGAGCAAAGAGGTTCATGTTCACTCCACTCTAGTGATGTTACCTGGTCGATACCACCGCTCTATACAATTATGGGGTATTTTACATGGGCGAATAAATTAAGCCACATGAGTAAAGAAAGGACCACAGTTTTAAAATCCATTATTGCCAAAAGTGGCCACTTTGAGCTAAAATTGATTTTAAAACTTACAGAAAGAATGAAAACTGTTGAAGAGTTAAACAAAAAATATTAGAGACAATTTAAGAAATTATTACATTAGCTTTTTTTAAATATTGACTTGGTTTATGAGCAATAAAAATAAATATAGTTTACGGCGCTAGTTTCGCTGCCTACAGCGCCCTAAGAAAGTATGTCAACTGGCTGTCAGTTGCCAAAACAGGTTTTTTCGGTCCCGCCGCGTGTACACGCGACAAGCGGCTAGTGAACACACCATAGAAATAGAATGTCAAAGAACAACAATGTCAATGTCAAAGGAAATCCGAAAAACGAATGTATACATTATATATGAGATATGTAAAATATGACTTACATAAAATATGACAATAATATTATGGCAAAGGAAAATATTAAACTATGTTCCATACTGTTTTCTTCGTCGATAAACGAATAAATGTAGCGAAATTTGGTTTTAGAGAAATGTGTGGCAACATCTTATTTACCTGTAAAAAGTGTGATTACTTGGATTGTTTCTTTTTGTAGCATCATAATCACTAACAGAACAAGACACCATGGCTCCACGATACCCTTATTTAAAAATTCTAATTAGATTACCAAATATTTTAAAGAAATTGTGATTGCTCTTTTGCTAGGGCATCTTACTGTAAAAAATGTTGGCACATTGTCACTTGATTCTTTGTCTCTTTTTTTCATAGAAACTTCTCTTTTCCACGCTTTGTTGGTCTTCTTGAGCGCAGCGAAATTTTTTCTATGTCTATGGGACACACACACATGCCCCGCGTGCTTGTAGTGGTGCAACCAAGGAAATTATCGAAGTACTTATAATTTCCTTGGGTGCAACCGATTCGCGCGTTTGTATGAAGCTTTGTCTCTGGTCCTTTCTTTACAACGTCGCGACGCCGCGCCGTTGTCATTGCTTATGATTTCCAAACCCATTACTTTTGGAGCAGAAGGTAACAAATGATTGTGTCTGTTATTTATTTAAATGTAAGCGATAATGTAGCAGTAACTATTTTCAGAAAAACACCCCTTATTTCATTTTGTTTGAACAAAGATGAAAGAAGTTTGGAAAAGAAGGGGACGCGTCGTAACTATTCTATACGAGCAAAATTATAGAAAAGTTTTTGTTTGACATGTAGGTACTCGTACGAAGACAAAAGTCAGAAATCAGACCTTAGTAATATCAATACCAAACTATCACTATGCAGGCTATTCAAGTATGCAGATTAATCAAGTGATCCAGCTGGTCTCTTGATAATCGGATCCCTCCGTCTTCTCGACTTACAATCGAATCAAACTATCATGATAACAGGTTATAATATAATATGATTTGATAATGCGATCAAAGCTATTTGACACGCGCGTCGTGATACCTCACTTTGATCTTAACACTGATTATGTAAATATTATTTGATACTTAAGCTTGGAAGATGTTATTACGAAATCTGTGATGTTTATTGCATAAACAACACGAAGAAATTAATAGAAGCCGTTACTTTTGAAGAGAATAAATAATATCACTTAGTTCGAGTCTTACACCTGTACTATCTATAGTCGAGAAATCTTGTCTACGTAAAAAAAACAATTTTCAATGCTTCTAATACCTATTATAGTTACTCACATGCAATTTATGATTTTTTTTCACTTAGTCAAGTAATTACTCGTTTATAGAAATGAGTGAGAGACTCCCGCCAGAAGGTAGAAAATCTAAGTTATGTATATTAGGATGTAAACTGCAATAAATATTTCATACTATAATCCCATTATAAAGGTACAATTTAAGTATTAGATAGAGCTCCCAACGTACTAATTTACGTTTTCGACGGACAGACAAAAACTAGCTAGAACATTCTAAGGCTAGAACGCATTTGAATCGCCTTCATTTGCAATCAATATAACCGTATCGAATGGATTAAGAGAATACCTAAGATGAGATTACTAAAGCTCTAGATGAAGATCGTTAGTAATTCCATGCTAGCAGTCTCAGAATAAAGGGGTTATAATGCATAATGTTATGATATGTCTGTTTTAGGGTAGAATAGGAGAGTGAGAGACTTTATAATTTTTCAGCGACACAAAATAATATGCATTTTGCTATGTTTCGTTGCTTTATGTTGATGTATGGTTGATGTTAATTATCTTATTATATTGTCTTCTTGGCAATATTACTTTGCACCCTTGTGCGTTTGCGCATGGTATCATATTATGTGTTATTTGCCATGTCACTTTTAATGTGTGCGTGTGTATGCGGGTGTGCAGGTGTGCTTCATTTCCGCGGAGAGTTGGCGGCGGCGGGCATGCCCTATTTAGCACCTGCTATTTAATACGCGCCTTGCATACTGCGTCCGTGGCTATCAGTGTAGCGGAGGTGAACATTTTTATATCTGTAAATTCGTTTTGTTCTATTTAATACTCCACGAAGGAGTTTATAAAGTACACTGTAGAGTAGCTAAACGAACTTAGTACCTAGATAAAAAGATACAAGATACCTGATACATAAGAAATACTTACGAGTTTATATAGGTATACAGGAATTTGATATACCTAAATTAATAAGTTCTATCGTTCAGTGATTAACCTTTTTAATTGGCAAAGGCAGATAAATTCTAGATTAAGCTTGTAAATCGACTTCATCAAGTTTTATTTTAAGGGACGAAGAAAGGGAATGCCTCCGTGTAATTTTCTGGCTATATTGTCTTAAATACCTCACCGTCATTATTCAGTATAATTATGAAATCTTCATTATCCGTTTTCTTACTTCCCGCTGCTTATCACGCCGCGTCTCATGGCGAGTGCACGTATGCTGCTCGTTACATAAACGTAAAAGAAAATTAGAATGCCATCGCTCCGCGCAGCGCCACGTCGCGTCGCGCGCCGCCGCCGCCTGTATTGTGGCGCTTATCATTCCGTACGCGCTCGGTGGATCTCCTCCGAGAAGACGGCAGTTCTGACAGAATGTTATTATATATTTATCATACGCTCTCTGGTTTATCTCACTGGGTGAAGACGGTCTCTGGTAAATTTATGTGTTTGAAGTCTTTTTAGGGTTACGTAGTCGAGTCAAGAAGGATAACCCTTATAGTTTCGCCGTGTCCGTCTGTCTGTCCAGCTGACGGAATTACAGCTTACGGAATTACAGCTTAAGGAATTACAGCAAAATTACAGCTTCCTAGTACTTAAGGCTTCTGGGCTACTAGTACTAGAAAGCTGTAATTTTGCATGAATGTGTATAATAATTACGCCACAAAATTGGAAGAATAAAATAAAAATACTTCGAAACTACATCCGTGCAAGATAAAGAATTCGAACTTAAAAATTCACCAAACATTCAAGTTAAAATAAAGTTGGTAAAAACTTCACCAAGCACCCACGTTATTTCAGCTCCCGCTATCCTAACAGTACCATTAGAATTTAATTTAATCTCAAATTCCCAGTGAAAGACAATATTATCCAAAATGGCCCCTAAGCAAAAGCAGCGTAGAAAATATCCCGAGTGACACCAGGGACGTAATATTCTAATTTAAAAAGCAAAAATGTAAAAAGCACACTAGTGTTGGAATGAGCCGTCTCTACACAAGCTCTTTCATTCTACACGGTAAAAACAGATTTCTTAAAAAAAGACAAATTGCTTTGGCTTAAGACATATTTATTGAATCTAAGAAAATGATCCTCTCCCTATGGACGCTAGACAATAATTTCTTCGTAATAGTAAAAAATACTCTTAAAAATATTTAGTTGTTACAAGAATAATACATTTATTCCAAGACACGTGTTGTTTCATTCAAGACAACGTTATTTTGTACAGTCAAGTAAATGTATTCTTGATACGAAAATCTTCTATATCTCTTGTAGACTAACCTTACTTAGAGTTTTACTCATAAGTAAATGTTTAGTTGGCCTAAGTAATTACTGATTTTTGATGAAAAAAATTAAATGGAAAATTGAGATTTTGTCTATTGAATGAAGATGTATATTTTGTTGTTTTATATTAAGTGGAGATAATTGGAGAACACCGATGACTTCCTTCCTTTAAAAGTACAGATTTAACTTTTCTGTCCAAAAGTAACAACGTGGGCGCGGTCTACAAAAAATCAAGGTAAATAAAAGTGCTCGAAAGAGGAGTGGAGCTGGAGTCCGGGAAGCCGTTCCAAGTAGGACGCGACACCCAGAGGCAACCAATAAACAAACCCGATTGAGCTTAACAAAACAAAATTAAGTCCGACTACTTAAAGAACTAGATAAAAATCTTAACACCGCGGGTCAGACCATGATGTATGGATAAATTTCTCAAAGTAAAAATGTTATCGTGTTTATCGAAAACTATGATTCCGTTGTTTCGATTTTTTTGTATTTCTCTGTATAAAACAAAATTTCTATAAGCCGAACAAAATCATTTATTAGAACAAGAAATAATACTTCATAAACAATAAACTTTCTCTTAATAGAAGAACATGATTTTTTGAAAAAGGTTTATCTAAATTCAAGTAACTTGTAGTTGATTTCAGATAATTTTAATTTGATGCAAGAAGATGGACATTTCTTGATTTAAATTAAGTCAATTTAATTGATATAAGTTTAAATAAGCCTTGAAACAAAAATATTTCTCTTAATCATTAAGAAAAATATTGTCTGAGTAAAAGATGAGCACTATTTTTGTTTTAAAAATATTGCATTGGCTTAAGTAAATATATTTTTAGAATAACCAAATATTTCAAGAAATTGGTCTTTCTTATTTAAGGAAATCCTTTTTTACCGTGTATTTTTCTTCAAATGAGACGTCTGTGAATAACATGTATTTTTTGAGCAAGTCATGCTATATTTTATTTAATTTTAATTATATATATATATATATATCAGTTTATTTAAAATTTAATAATTTTAACTTATTTGTAAGATCACATTTCCTTTAAAAAGCACCATCTTCAAAATATTTATATTTTTTTGAGACTATCCCAAACAATGCTCTTTCTAATTAAGGAAATTGTATAATTAACTAGCTTCCGCCCGCGACTTCGTCCGCATGGACATTCGATAAAATCCTCATGTTTTAATTTCATTAAATTCTGATCAGCCGTTTTTACGTGATTAGGCGGGTTTCCACCAAGCGCGCTGCCTCGCGAGGCAGGACGTTTGCCGCACGGGCCTCGCACGAGGCTGCTTGGGAGTTTTGAAAAATCCTTTCTTAGTGCACCCCTGGACCTCATAAGGAACCTATGTGCAAAATTTCAAGTCTCTAGGTTCAGCGGTTTGGGCTGTGCGTTGATATCTCACTCAGTCAGTCAGTCAGTCAGTCAATCAGTCCGTCAGTCAGTCAAGACTTTGAATTTTATATATATAGATTACATTTATAAAAGTTGTGAAAAACATACCCAAAAAATATGACTAAAATTGAGAAACACATTTTTTTTTTAATTTGGTCTTATACAAATATTTTTTCAGCCAAAGTCTCCACTCCAACTTGTAGTCAGTCACCAATAAATTGCCTTTGTATTACTTAAATAATTATCTGCTACGGACAATTATTTCAAATAAACTTAATTTTTATCTAGTTGAACTGTAAAAATATTTAATATTTTCGGTGTCTGTCGGTGATTGGTGTAACAGTGTTGAAATTAAATCGCTATTCGAAGAACTTCCAAAGTCAAGATGGCGTCTATCGGAGAGTTTGAAAAGAAAATCAAATAAAGCCCTTTCAATGGACGAAGAATTCACGACAACTTTTTTGAGATATTGGGGATTCTTTTGTTACTTTATTATTTTCACAGCTTTTCTACGTAAACCTGTCGAAAGTTTTTTGGCGATTGTTCACGATATGAAATTTATCAAGTAAGAAAGCGAAGATCCTTATTAATATGAGGTGTTTGATTTTTGCATTAGCAATAAGTATGTGGTGTTTATTTTTTAGTGTGAAGCTATCATAAAAAATACTGATGTCCGACGATCCTGGCTTAAGATGAGATACTTAAAAAAAAGTACGAGAAAAACGAAACGAGTTAGTACCTCTGCAGTTAGAGTATTGTGAAGCAAGTAAAGGTCTCTGGTTCGATTTCCACAAACACGTGTTGTTTTTATTTTAGTAAAATTTTATTTTAATAAAAAATATTCTTAACGGTTGTTTGAAATTATCTTAAAAATATACCTGTATAACAATTCGCCCAGTAAATACAAGAGATCAAGGAAGACTGCTCTAGACACTACTGAAATGTTAATATTCCTGTAACGGCCAGACGTACTCGCGCGCTGAAACTTTAATTGCTGTGAAATCGAGAGAGCGCTACCAATGCAATTGCTAAGAATTTCAGTCGGAGAGTAACAAACTATATTTTTAAAAATACAACAAAAAAAACACAACTTTTATGAGCTGGAATAGATATGTGCAGTCTAGCATCATCTTTCGTTATAACAAGTTTATTCAAGTTCTATAAATAAGTAGTATTTTTAAATTGATTTATTTTAGCTATTTAAGCACAACTTAAGTTTTAATTTTATAGTGGACAAATAATTAGCAATTTTTTTCACCGTTATAAAAATCCGGACCATAATAATTATTAGCATACAATCGTGATAATACGTTCTTTGCGAGCTACACGACTACGACGTAGCACGTGCTACGAATGTGCTGCTACGATACGTCGTTTATAAAAGTTTCCTAGCTACGGTTCCCTTCAGACCCGTGGTTTCACTGTTTTGTTACACTGGTGTAACTACTGAGCACACCTTTGACCGATATAGTTACATTGGTGTAACTACTGAGCATACCTATGACGGATAGTTAGTTACACTAATACTTATTTTGTTACTCGCCACTACATTCACTTTTGTTACATGTTATGTAATAATGTTGTGTATACTTTGGGTTTTCTTTTATAACATTTTGTCTTATAATTGAAAGTAGCAAAATACATTTCATCTCATAAAAGCCTAACGTAAATTTTGATAGATTCAAGGGATCGCAAATGTTTTAATAGGCTTTCTTTCTTTAACAATATCAATAAAAACAGACTATTTTTTTATTGAAGTAGGTATTTATTCAGACATTTTAAATACTTACCAATAAATACTGGAGTGTTTTAACATAAATTGTATAAACAAGAACAACACTCCAGAATAACAACGCAAACAGCGTTGTAATTTTAATATTTCTTAAAAAAAGGAGGAAAAACTAATTTTAACGAGCTTCTTCGTACCAACTGGTCGTAAGAAAATATGAATATAATTATGACACGGAGCCGTTTTGCTACAATTTGCCTCTTTCGTGTCAACGGCAGCGCACATCACAGGCAGTACAGAGCAAATAATTTTCTGAGAATAAAGATAACTAAAATTACATAGAATACGAAATTGAAAGTTATTGCATTATCCCGTACATCCTCCATCATTACATTTTGTCAAATACTTGTATTAATTGCACTGCAATTAGTATGTAATTGAAGACGAGTTTCTTTTTTCAAGTATAATATTTGGTGTTTGTCAATCGTTTTAGTAAACTTTTCAGGGTTCTCAGAATATACCGATGTCTCACTTGTGATTTAATTTTACAAGCGTCTTGATAAGTGACTAAAAAGTCAACCGTCTCGGGTGACTAAAATATACTCATGTAAATAGCATAGCATTGTAAATCAATGCATGTTTTTTTTTTAAATAAACTTGACTTTAGTTTGTCCCAGACAGTGGACGCGTGTTGCTTCGTTAGTATAGAGCAGATCTAATTAAGCAGATACTGGAGTATTAATCAACAGTTTATTTGCACACTTCAATCCGAGTAATTGGAAGGTTCGAGATTAATGATAAACGCTCTCTCGAACGTGATCCTCGAATAGTCTATTGAATATTCTACGTGGGATCCGATATGGAGGTGCTGTGTTGATTTTGCAGTCAAATGGAATTACATTTGATTTAACTACTGGCAAAAGAAATAAGAAAAAGCTTTTTAAATAACGAAAAATTCACGAAATGATATGAAATGAAAAAATATTTATTTAAATTAACTTGAATATTAAGTGCTTTCCGCGTATCGGCAAACGTAGTGTGGGACGCCCTCAGACAAGGTGGAGCGATGATCTTCGCAAGGTGGCTGGCAGAAACTGGATGAGTATAGCCGCGGATCGTGCTCAGTGGCGTGCTCTCGGAGAGGCCTATGTTCAGCAGTGGACGATGATAGGCTGATGATGATGATGATGATGATGATTAAGTGCTTTTAAATTGTCTATATTTTCCTACCCATTCGAGAATTTTTTTAGTTGACAAGAAGAATGGGCGCAATTTTGGACCTTATCAGCTTTGTCAGAAATCAGAAGTAACAATATTTACTAAGAAATTATATCGTTACAAAATAACAACAATTTAATTAAAAAAATCATAATTTGATTGAAGTTATTGAAATCTGTAAAATTAAGATGGATATTTAAAATAGTAATAGATCGCGGATAAATATTATATAGGTATATGGTAGGTGGTAGCGGTAATTTTACTCATGTGCCAAATAGTGAATAGTGAGTCGGACAGACTTTTTTCTTAAGCTTCCCGAAATCACAATACTATTAACGATGGCAAAAAACTAAATATTAAAATAGTACAATAGATAGTGTATCGGGGCTACTATTTAATTAGTGCTAAATACATTTATGCGTATAACTATAATAAACTAAGCTATTGAATGAAATTAGAGCGGACTGTATACTCTTGATAGGGTTTTGGCTAGTTAAATAAAAAGAAAGATCTTGGGACACGCACGTCTTGTATATTGTCATAAGGAACACAGGAAACAGGAAATCGGTTAATCGAACAGTGTTGCAAGCAGCCAATTTAGGTTGCCAGTTAAAATGGCAATTAAAATAAAAAAGGATGTTGGTTATTCCAACAGCTATAAGTAATTGAAAATATTATGAATAGTCAAGAATGAACACTTTACCCAAGGACACGCTAGTCTCAACAACAAGTACATGTATGTAAGGTATTGTATTTGTACAAACAAATCTAGGCTTTACCCGGCGTATGTCGTGAGTTGCGACGCATTATGGCGGCGACACGTGCGCGTTCCCATGAGACGGCGCCGTTGTACACGACTAAACGGTGGGTTCAATCCATGGGCTGAGAAATGATGCCCAAATATTAACACTACAAGGCCCGGAAAATGAGACACAATAGATATTTTTATCCGGCCGCGCGGGCATTGATGAACTATAGGATAAGAAATCGTAAATCGACCTCCTATGGCACGCTGAAATGTCACGCTAATTTTAGTGTTCGTATCGTACGTTGCAAGTTAATCAAAAAGCGCCGTACCTAGCTTTAAATAGAACGTTTTACCATTGAAAATGGTTATTAGATGGGTAGTTCTTCGGAAAAGTGTTCTCCGTGTAATTTCCACAGCAGTTTTGAAATCACTAAATTTAAGTGAATTACACAAAAAAATTGAAAGCTTATGCAAATTCAAACATTATATCAAAATTCGCCACGTAGCGAATGCATACTTTTGCTAAAAAAAATTATAGAAAATTTGCGATCCATGGAAATTTCAGTAAAGACCACGGAAATTACCCAGCAGATAAAATTTTGCTCAACATCATGTCAGATATTAAATTAAAGTTCAAATAAAAATTAGTTGGGGTAGTATTAAGAACTACATTGTATTATAATTATATTTAGCAAAAATAGTAGATTAATAAAAAAAAACTTACAAAGAAACTCAATGTAGAAACATGAAGGTAATAAATAATAATGTTATTAATTAATACATTTTTTTTAGAGTATATTATTGATTGCATATTATGGATGAGCATCATAATAATAAAAAAAACAAATATTTGGTAAAAAGTATCAACAATTTGTACGACCTAGGTCAATACTCGTTTACTAAAGACTAGTTTTCACTAATTATGTATGGTCTTCAAACAATAACGCTGACTAAGTTTACCAACCTGCTCTGTATAACGATACAAGTTCTAATGCAGATCAGTTGGACTGCAAGTCCCGGGCACAGACTCCTAGCCCGGCAGAAGTACATACTTCCCTTTTCGCTGAATATACGACGTGACCTGCCTTCCTCAACAATGGTGACCTGACCACGGACACTGGACAGCAGCAAGGTATACCACCCCTCATGAGTGAAGATTGGAGTTAGCTTTCTACGTCTGCAATCAAATGCAACTAAGCCCTGCAGCAGCAACTCGGCAACTGGCGGACGACGGCAACAAGGCAGCCCACAGCCAGGTGATAATGCGACCTACACCGGTGTGGAAGTTCTGCATACGAAGCCATACCGCCCATAGAGTAGAGTAACTATATCGTCATATCGGGAGACTGGAGTGTAACTGACCTATGTACGAGTATTTCAATCAAAAGCAAAGCCACTTGCTTTGCTTTTGATTTTCTTTTTTTGAGTAACGAAGAAATTAATACAGGATCGACGAAAGCCAAGCTCACCCGACACTTTACCAAATATATCCAGGACGCCGGCCTGAGAATAGTATTGCCCTCAAACAGCTAAAAAACAACAAGGTGGCGGGTGACGATGGAATCACTAGAGAACTTCTGAGAGCTGACGGAAAGCCGATACTCAGAGTTTTCTAGAAGCTTTAGGAACAGTGTACTTAAATTATCCAGACTATTAATTATACCTAGGACAGACAGTCCTAGTAAAGTGAGTCCAATTTCGAGGACGAGATCTCTCGTCAGATCCAACTCAAAGCTTCGAAAATTGTTTGCGTCCAACTTACTTCAGTGTCTCAAAACGACAGTGTGTGTGTTGTTGCCAACTTGCCTTGTTTGGCGACAGAAATGAAGAGATCCGTAGAAGAACTTAAGTAACCGACATCACTTGAAGAATCGCACAGCTGAAGAGTAACCGACATCACTTCAAGGATTGCACAGCTGAAGTGGCAAACAAAGTAATTTCCATGGGCTTTATGTAATTTCCATGGTGTTTTATACATGGAAATTACGCCATGGAAATTACCAAAAAGCATTAATTTTGAAATTTATCGGCATTGAAAAGATATAACCTGCTACTTTGTTACTGGTTAAGTACATTTGGGAGTAAGGTATTACACCTCAGAACCCGTTTACAAAAAATAGCACAATTATATTGCAAAAATGTGACATGGAAATACATTAGAAATGAGAACCAAAATTTTTAAAATCGCAGAACTTAGTCTTGCACCAAAAGCGTGGGAAACAGCAACACAGCCATCTTACCTGTCAGTAGCGGTGTAACTGTCGATTCGAAAACAGCAATCACTATTTGTCTGTGCCTAGCCAGTCCAGAGCAATGGCCTTCGCAAGAGGGCGCAGTGAAAAAGTAGCTAGGCGTGTGACATACTTACTTAGGTCCATAAAATCAAAAGTTTCCCTCCGATAGGATTTAAAATTTGATCAGTATATAACGTGATATGTCTATTTTAAATGTGTGTACAAAACTGATTAATAATAATAATAATATAATTTATTTATTCAAGTAATGTAACTCATTTTGTTAGTAACAATATTTCTTATAAACTATGTTAGTATTTATGTTTAGGTTTTTTATTATTATTATGTTTTTGCCATGCCACTTGATATGGCACAGCAACGATTAAAAACGTGGGTGATTTCAAAAATATCCGCGATTTGCCATAAGCCGGCGCCCGTGCGACACGTAAAAACGTGCAAAATTAACCGGATTTGAGGTGTTGAAGGCGAGTTACTCCGATCTACGTAGTTTTTAACCAGTGAAATCTATATGACACGATGCTTAATGAAATGTAGAAACGATGTAATGATAGTTTTAATCATAATTATTTGTTTTTATAGGAGATATGAGTCTGTGACACTCAAAAATTGCTCTCCCAAGAACTACCCAGATGCAAATCGCCTAAAACGTATTTTTGGCCATATCTCCGAGGATTTTGGGAGAATCGAGATGTAAATAGTACCAAAAGTTGAGGAATTTATCGAGACACGTGTGAACGTTTGAATTTTGAAAATCGTCTGGTAACTCTTTTTGGAATTATGCAAAATTCGGGTAAATTCGGGGTTTTTGGGGGGTGTTTGTGTACTAAATTGAAAATATTTCGGAAAAAAACCGACTTAAGATAAAATAAAAAATGGGTACCAGGGTATTAATTTGGCTACAAAATGGCTAAAAACTTTTGAAAATCGGTTAATAATTGTAACCTGTAGGTGGTCCCTTTAGATTTGGAATTGTAGAAAAACGGGTGTTTCCGTACACAAGAAGTGATGTAGCTTCTATGATTATTGACCGATCGTCATGGTAATAGTGTTAAAAGATGCAGAAACAGACGAGAAGTGCATTCATTGGAATTTTAAAAATCGGTTAATAATATTTCGGCCGAGTCGAGGCAGTCAGCAAGCGCTTTTGTGACACAAGGCGAAGCCGAGTGTCACAATCGTAATAATAAATAAGTACTACCTAGGTAACTTTAAAAGTAAAATAACGTAACGTAAAAATTTTGGGTTCATTTTCAATGCTCCAATTCTTGCGGGACTGTTAAATCTGTGAATTTTTTGGCATAAATATATCTATGTTTGTTACTTGACGAAAGTTTAATATTTAACTAAACTTCTTACTAAGAAATATCACCGCTGAAAAGTATGACACATTTTGAGCTATAACACTTAGTGATAATATGTTTTTGGATAACTTCATTATAGCTTATTTCACTTTCAAAAAAATACAAAAAAAATCGTTTTGAAACTATAAATGTTCCAATTGATCAGTAGTAAATTAATTGACTTTAGTGAATGTCTTGGCTTAACATTAATTCCCGTAGGTTAGCTGTCGCATTTTTGAGTGTCGCAAAATGTATTCACCTACTGCACCATCAGTTGACTGCGTCCTAAGCTGATTAGTGTTTCAAGTGGTGCCCGTGTGTGCGATTGTTTGCGGGGCGCAATTACGTGCGTGCGTGTGAGTGCATGTGTGTGGCTGTTTGTCGTCACGCGTTTAGCCTAATTAAAGATCGTTGCCGTCTCTCCATCGCACCCAGAAAATGGAAACCGGTTGAATTTATATCAAGTTCGTAAGTGGTGCTGTATTTATTGAAGATTTAGCTCCTTTGAACCGGTTTTTCCGGGTATACATTTTTTATTGTTGAAAACCAATTTCAGGCGGCGTGTCTGTTTTAGAAAAACCCGTTAATAGGGTTTGCCCGATTTCAAAAGTTATTCGCGGTTTTTCAACCGATAAATAAATAAATTTATTTAAATTTGTCTAGTTTTGACAAATCTAAATAAATTTGACTATTAAATCGAACTAACTACGAGCCTAGATAAAAGCATAGTATTTTTTTGAGATTAATAAAAAAACGCTCCAGTTTCAATAGCATAGAAACAAAACATTACATTAGTGGTAGAAAAATATAGACGATTCAAAAGTACTTAATAAATGAGTTTATTTGAATAAAGCTTATTTCACTTTCACTTTCACTTTCAGTACAAAAACCGATCATTCCAGGGGGCTAATTGTCAAATTTAAAAAATCTAACGCAATCGCTATCGTTTGACAGATGGATTTGCACCACCACCACATTTCTGTGGTAAGTTTTATTTGTGCCATAAAGAAGCTTCAATGTGTTACATCCTGAAAGCGATTGCGATAGAATTTGAAATTAGACAATAGGAAGGCTGGTCCCACTTACAAACTTGGCGCTTATTTTATACATAATCACCTCTTATTTTGTATAAACTTACATTTTATATCACTTCCTTTGTGCAAAATTAACGCCCATCAGTTTGTAAGTAGGACGTTATTTGAGGTGCCATTTTTGAGACTCTGACCGGACATCTAGGGTATTTTTGATCGAAGTATAGAATAGATAAATAAAAATAAAACCGATATATTCTGAACCGGTTCTTAGCCCAAACCGCACGCTACGCTGTTTACGCTTGTCTGAACAGATTACACGTAGGTAATTGACTGTCAGCAGCATTGATTAGATAGGAAATTCTTGGCATAAATGAACAAGCTGTTTTTTATTAAGGTGGTACCCTGAGCGAAAGTGGCGCCGCTGTGAATTATATTTAAAAATATAATTCTAATACACAATTTTAAAAATGTTTATCGTGGAAATTTTAGGGCCCACAGTTTAGTATTTTTAGACGGTATCGTTACATTCCCTCGTAGTCACTGCTAGAAGTAGATAGCAAAACTGCTAAAAGTGGCCGTTTTTGACACATTTGCTATCTACTTCTACGAATGACTACGAGGGTATGTAGTAATACCTTCTAAAAATACTAGACCATGGGCCCTAAAATCTCCACGATAAACATTATTAAAATATTTTTCTATTATTAACTTATTAAATAAAAACCTCTGAGGGCGCCACTTTCGGTCATACAACCGCCTTAACTCATTTTGTTTAGTTCTTCGTTTGTTTCTTCATGCTGAGGTATGCGTAACTATCTTGCATAATTGATATAAATGGCAGCAGAAGTTTTCATTCAAAAGCTCTGTATTTGTTAGTCAAGTTCCATGTGCATAGTATTGAGTCCGATTTCATTATTTTATACATCGCAAATTGTACAAAAAAATATTACTATTTTTATAACAATGATGACAATTGTAAGAGGTAGCAAATAATAACTATGAGCAATATTTTGATACCTAAATTATGAATTTAGAATTTGCTTAAATATTAAGCTAGACGCAACAAAAGCTTATAACAATGCAGATAATTCAGTGTAATATAGCACAATAATCTCATACTTGGCTCTGCTCGGCGTATACGGAGCGGGCCAAGAGATTCGAACCGAGAGAGACAAATGACAGTCGCTACATCACCAAGGATCAGCGAACTAAAATCTATGGAAGTGTAATTGCAAACAAATATTGCTTACAAAATGGCACCACGGGCCCGAAATAGTACAACCCGCTCAGGTTTAGTCGGGCCAGCCAAGCACCCGGTGACTGGCGTTAACGTTCTTTAGAATAATTGCAGTTTGAATTGTAGAGAAAAGAGATAAAGATAAAGTTTATAAGAAATGACGTCCTGTGTAGTCAAATGAGTGTAAAAGACGCAAAGAAGGCAATAAAAATATGCCGAAATAACGTATCATATTTTTTCGTATAAGTTTGGAAAATATCTATGAGTATACAAATAATGGTCACTAATAAGCAACCAGTGCTTAGACGCTTTGTGCTGCAAAATAAATTGCCCGCATTTTTAGCTCCATCCACTTAGTTGTACTTTTCGCGTGGTGCCATTTTTTGAGCGCAATGCTTGTTCCATAGATTTTAGTTCGCTGCCAAGGATACACGCTCCGATCCAATCTAAAAGGGGTAATAGACTCCGCATTATCGACAACTTTGAATTGAAACACTCAACGTAAGTACTTATCAGCTTTCTCAAATCTTTTAAGAAGTTCATAAAAAAGCTATGAAAAAGATTGAGACAAAAAAAAATATTTTGTCTCTAACTTAATTGACTGAGCGAGCGCGAAGCTCGAGCGAAGCGTCTCCGTTTCAACTTGGGCAAAAATGCTTTCGTAAAGGCAATTCTCACCCAATTCTCGTGAATTTTTTGAGCAGGTTCAATAATTTTTATAAATGTTTTTTGTCGATTCAGTTTTTCAAAATTTCAGATATGTGGAAAAACATATTCCAGCCATTTCGAAAAATGATAAAAATAACTCAAATGCTATGTCTACAGACCACAACACAGATGGAATCGAACCCACAGCCTACCTACAGCAAAAAAATAAGTATCCTTACATTGATAATATAACAAGCTTACAGCGAAAAAATAAAAATTAAATTACATTGTGAGTCCAAAAATATAAATCTTGAATAAAGCAAGTAGATATTCAAAAAACTGGAATGCTACAGAAAAGATTAGCATGGTCCATGCGCAAATCGTGAAGCGCTCCAAATTATTTCTAGTTAGTGACAGTGAAGTGAATATTATAGTCAAGTATTGAAGTGTAGTGACCATAGTGTTAACAGCCACCGCTTATTGTAAGTTGTTTTCATTTATCCGCAGTAGTTTAAAAGGTTAGTCAGTATGATTTTTTTTCAACTTAGTCTGGCTAGTTACTATAGTTTAGGCTGTATTGTGTTTTGACAGTTAGAAGTTAGACATCATATTATCATTTGGGATGATGGGCAAGTACTTCCAAGTTGTATAATAAAACAGTAAGTTTTAGAAATAATTGTGTTTAAACTTATAATTAATTATTATTAACTATTCATGATCAAAAATGGTTCGCACAAGGTTTCGATTTCATGGTACAATGTCGTTTAAAAACATTCCTTAATCAAAGAAAATACCTAAGATATATATTTATCTAAGACATATCTCAACCTTTATTTAATAGATTGTGACCTTATTAAGTAAACCAATAGTCATTATTCCATTAACACGCACTTTGTTAGTTATAAGAACTTTCCACCAAAATGTATATAGCAATAATGAAAGAATGAAATACTAGCGCCTGCCAGCGACTTCAACTGGAAAGTTATTAATTTATCGCTTGGGAACAGACATTTTTTCTGACAACGTGTATGCAAAATTTCATGATGATCGTGGGAGTAGTTAAGACGTAAAAGAGTAACAAACAAACAATTTCTTGTCGCATTTATAAGGTAGGATAGAATTTTTTAAGTTAGTATTAAGAGAGTTAGGATAATTATTTTACTTTAAGACTTCATTGAAACAGTACATGAGTTAATCAACTGAAGCATTTGAGTTGGATGCATGGCAGTTTGCCGGCGGATGCGAGTGCATAAACAGAAACAAATGACGGCTCCGCCTGATAAATGCGGCGTCGACGTCGGCGAATAAACTGCAGCGCTGCATGCTGTTGCACGATCAGCACGATGCACTTCTATGAGAAATGTAGGGCTGTCTTTATAGCAATGACTGTATAAAAAGTACATTAATTTATAGCAGCAGGATTGCCTAGAGTGCATTCAGCTTACGATCTACTATCGCTAGTGTTGGTATCAGACAGCAGGTAGATTAAAATGGCTAATGGTATACTATACACGTATGTTTTATAGCTCGATTGCTGTAAATAGCATACCTACATATTTTGTTTTGTTGGTAAATATTGGTTACAGAAGTTGTTTTGCGATCAACGTGATCTTCCTCTGAGTGACGTGTGATCCTTATTCGTATCATGGTGCACTTCCGAGTAACAGTCTGTCTCCGAGTAACGTAGTCTTTCTCCGAGCAACGTAGTCTTCCCCCGAGTAACGTAGTCTTCATCTGAGTAACGTAGTCTCTCGATGCAGACACCTTTCACTACTGCACTGTACACATACTTAACATTGTGTGTAAGTCGAGTTATTTCACCATACACCACTTAAACTTGGGAGCTTGTCATCCCTTCTCGTCTGAGAGCTGTTACAAAATGTAGTGTTTCAAATTTTAATCTGGCTAGATAGGACGTTAGTTAAAGACGTTTTTCTAAATGAGACAGCGTCTCGTGTCCTAAATAGCTGCTGAAGCGCTGCATTATTCAAAACAGACTCCTTGTCTATGACATCCACTCAGACTAGAAAATCTAGAGAAAATACTATTTACCATATTAACTTTGAACATAGAATTTGGAAACTCAGAGACTCATATTGAATTTGTTTGTTTTGTTCCAATTAATTTAGACTAACTTAAGTTATTTAAGTCATAACTAATTAACAAGTTGGTATACTTAGTACATCCCAGCTATGTAACAAGTTATATGTAGAACTGTTCACTTTCTGATAATCATAATACACTACATGGCAAATAAATGTAATGGAATATTTAAAAATAGAGAAGTCTGCCTATTCTGTAAAATTACTATTGAACTATCATCACATTTAATTTATATGTCTCATTGAAATGATATTTGTAAGGACAACGGCCTTTCACCTTCCACAACAATATTGTAATGTGAAACAATCAAACTATAACCATTGAAGCCTCCTATTGAATACGCCAGAGCTTACTTACTCAATTCTGTCACAAAATATTAAGTATGCAGAATAACCGCTCGGAATAAATTACTGTTTTCTGTATACGCACTCATAGACATTTCGTATAGGTAGTCTCAGGCCAAGTTTTAACTTATAAAGGGCGACGAAGCCGAAATTCACGCATTTCGCATATCATCAGGATCATTTTTGTCTTTAAGACTATACCTGGGAAATCGACAGGTACGAAGTTATTTACTAGGTCAGTCAAAAAAATGTTTTCAAGTTTTTTATGTAAAATAGTTTTACACGTTTCACGTTTAGGTACACTTCCTATTTTTTTCCCATAAAAACATGACCACAATTTTAAGTATTTAGCAACAAAGAATAACTTCAAAACGTCATTACTCATGTGCATGCACACAAACGATGCCTCGGCCGCACGCTGTGTAGCATGCGCACGCGCATGCGCGGTCTGTTGCGCGCGTTATACCTATATAGCTTGGTACTGTTTACAATGCTTTTTAACACCAAAAAATTAGAATTTGAACAGAAATGGTCCTGACGGCGGCCATAATACGTAGACGTCGGCTTCATTGAGGGTATTTTTACACCCATTCAATACTAACAAGGAGTTATTTGCACAAAAAACACATAAACTTTGCAGTCGGGTAAAAAACAAATTAATGACGGTAGTGTTTCCGAATACGACCAGAGCGGCGTTTCTGCTTAGAACAGACAGACTATATTGTGATTCTGTTGTCCTAAGTGAGGGTCAAACCTTGTCTGCCAATTACTTACACTTGACGCCTTTAGTTCGGACTTATAATACACAATGCTCAATACGAAACTATAGTTCTAGTAGTTTTCAGTTGGTAACAAATTGTCGGTATAGTTTGTTTATAAAACAACGTTTAGAACTAATGTATTAAACTGGAAGATTGTTGATTATTAGAAGAAAGAAAGAAGAAAGAAAAAAACATTTATTGACGCTCACACAACACAAGTTACAGGAAATAAATCGATAAAAAACAACTTAAAATAAAATAAAACAAAAGGATTTATAATAATACCTAGATAAAAGACAAACATAGAAGAAAAAAAAACAGAACGTAAAAATAAAAATCAAGATAAACACATATATTATGCAGTAATTGAAATTAATTATTATTGTAGCTTACAATACTGATAATAATATTATTATTTAATGGAAATAACAGCAGTAGGTAGTGTAATTAAATTGATAAAATTATCTTATCAGTTATTTTGATGTTATGAGATGTTTTATTTTTGGAACACACCCTTAACACACCACTTCATAATATCGACTAAATATGGACTCTAGATTTAATTGTTCAAGTGAAAATTAAGTAAGTACAATAATTTAGGCTAAGCCACCCATAAAAAATATTTCACTTCATTTGATTGCATCCTCGAAAATAAATCCGGCCATCCCTATTAACTGTTTCAATGAGGGCTTTTTAAAATGACAAAAAGCTGTAGGCTCGATAGATGGCGTTGATAAAAATGTATATCTCAATATATTTTTTTATACTAATCTTCAAAGAGTACTCAGGTAGGCAGATGTAATCCTGAAATTCTCCTTTCTCTTTGGGCAGATGTCAGCCAGCGAGCGCTTAATTGCCCTCTTTGGTACATGCCGTTTATTTTTAAAAGCTAAGCCAATTTTGATACTTCTCTTTCCATCAACGCCATCTAATGAGGTTATCTAGAAATAGTTACTATTTTTTTTAATGTCACTTTGAAAATCCCTCAATGCAGCAACGCTACAGCGCGTCGTCGTGGCGGGTACGGAGCGTCACGTCACGAGTAATTGATCACGTAAGGAGACGCTCTTGAATGGAGGTAGGAAGAGGGAGGATCTCCTTCAGACGTGCAGCTGTGACGTCACTGTTATGCTAATACAGCACATCCAGCTAGCGCATGGTAAAAAAGCTAGCTAATTTTAGCGGATTTCCGGCCTTGTATCAGTTTCCAATATTAGAAAGAGGCGCTACCATTTGAAGTTATATTTTTTGCACTGTTGCGGCCGTGACTTAAATCAAAATAAAACAAACATAGCTATTCTGATAATTTAAAAACAGCACTTTCTTTTGATAAGCTTCGGTTTCGGTTCGTAAGAGCGGTGAAATAAATACAATAATAGTAAATAAATACTTGTACAAAGTGACTGTCAAAAACACCTATAACGGCTCCCGCCCACGAGTGACTTTTTGTAGCTGCGATAATCGCGGCGATAATCGCCACTAAATGCCAATAAATGACACGACAAAGGTTTTACTTATAGCCAGCGACAAAAAGACGCCACGATTATCGCCGCGATAAACTCTGCGATCATCGCAGCTACAAAAAGCTCTTGGGCGTTTACGTATTGAACTCCGTCCGTATTATTACAAAAGATTTTTAAACACTGTTTAACTAAACACCTGTTTAAATGTGATGCTGTCTGTGTCAAACAATATTGTCTAAAAAGTGACAGCATCATATTTAAACAGGTGTTTAGTTAAACAGTGTTTAAAAATCTTTTGTAATAACACGGCGTATGTTCTATTCTCGGCGACAAAAAACCGCTCAGCTATTAATCGCTTGTGGGTGGGAAGCGCATGCGCAAGCGGAAATAATGGCGCCATTGTAGCAGAGCTATCTAATTAAGGCCTGGGCTTTATAATCATAGGATTCTAGGCTTCGGCCTTCGATCAAGAATACCCTAGATGTTCAGGCAGAGTCTCAAAAATGGCACCTCAAATAGCGTCCCACTTACAAAATGGGCGCTTATTTTGCACAAAGTAAGTGATAGATAACAGATGTGTTTTTGTACAAAATAAGCTTTTTTTTTAAAAAATAAGTGATATAAAATGCAAGTTTGTACAAAATAAGCGCCAAGTTTGTAAGTGGGACGCTATTATTATTTTGCGATTACATTTTTGCGTACTGTTTTAGGTCAGGAAGCGTTACCAACGATATTCTTGATCGAAGGCTTCGGCTCAATTATCTCAACCGTACCTATTATTACAATGCCGTCAGTTTTCACAGAATCGCTATTAAACTGGAGTAATTTAATTGAGCACATACTCGGTGTGACGTTAAACTAATATTGCGGGACCGAGTGTTGCTTTAAACTGGTATAAACTTTAATTAATAGACTATTATATCTATTATAAAATCTTTTGATAGACAGTATAGGTAGGCAATATTCATATATCTACTATAAAGTCTTTTGCTAGACAGAAAGATAAACAATTAAGTATTGTATTTTAAGTCAGTTTATAAACGCCTTTGATAACAATAGATAAACAAATAATTTAATGAACTACCTAATTATTTTAAACACATGTTACAAAACATGTTTGGCATCCAACTTTCAAACTTTTTTAGCATAGTGCAATAGCATAGTGAACATCTTCTTTTATTTTTATGCTACCCGAAGAATCCTTTATATACCTAATAAATTATTAGAGACAACACTATAGTTTAAATTGTCTTGTCCTTTCTTTTGCTTCCGTTCACACGTTCACTTTATTGGAGGCATCTTATCATCTTAGCATCATCATCATATCAGCCAAGACGCTTACTAGTGGTCAGAAGCTTCCAAGGATCTCCACAGCGATCGGCCCTGCGCTGCCCGCATCCAGTTTCATTATTAGTATCCTCTAAGACGAAAATTCAAACGTTGAGATTTTAGCAATATTATAATATAGTTTATTTACAAACAATAATATAAAGTGGCCACTTTTAGCACTTTTGCCTACTACTACTACAACGAACTATATTTTAGAAGTTTATTATTTGTAAATAAACTATAAAACTTTATCTTTAATCGCAACGTTAGAATTTTCGATACATTATGTACTTATCGAGCAGTAGATTTAATTAAGATGAGAGCGCCACTTGAGGGTACTAATCACCTTAAAGCTAGCATAGCTATTCTAAAATAAGTCGAAATGTAAAGTCTATCTAAAAATAAACGAACGATATTTCGAGCTGTTCATACATTTTACCAGTAAGAACTATAATATCAATCATTTGTACAGTTGAAGTGAACCATCATGGCTGTCAGCGGCGTCCGCGGCACGTCGCGAACGAATTGAATCAAAGGCCCAAGCGTGACCAGAAAACTGAGGGAAAAATAACTAACGGCGGATTGCCAGCCGGGTGAAACACTGTATTCAATCAAAACTAAAACAGAGGAGATATAATAGGAACAAGATTTTACTACTACAACTCATTTAAAACCAAATTAGGAATTTATAAGAATGTCGATTTGATTAGCGTGGAGTGTGCTACGACGTAGCTGACTACGGTGGCTACGACGTAGCAGTTATGCTCTTGCTTGATAACTACAAGACTGTGGGACAATAAGGCTAAGTTCACATGACCGTGCGGTACCGGGCGGAACTACTAACCGCGCGGTACAAGATTATACGAAACTGTGTTATTTTAACGTCTATACATTATCGCGCGGTGCCGCCGGCAGCGCGCTAACTTAGCCTAACTGGCGTATAAATAAACGAAGAATTAATTAATACTTACAATAACCAAAAAAAATGTTTCGGAATATGACACTTTGAGACGTCGAACGTAAGAAGTAATTGCTAAGCAATATTTTTGCTTAAACTAGTGCGCTTATTTTACGGCAGTAAGTAATTAACTTATTCGAAAGATCTACAGCATTTCATTTATTTAAATAAAAATAAGAATTCGGTTCTTACAAAATATCGATAAGAAAATCCATAACAATTCTTTAACCTAAAAGGGGTTAAACTATAATAGCGCCCAGGGCTGCCATTGGCGCTACCCCACTATTAGGCTCAATACTTTATGGGGCATCAGGGGGAGATCGGCATTGCTCTACACCATCAGCCCTTGGGCCACTACAAATCGGTGGACCGTGGGAAGGATACTTTCCTAAAGGGATTGAGGTATTGAATACCTACCTTACCTACCTTGAATACCTACATTATTATATATATATATATATATAAAAGTCTGGAACGGGTGGTAGGAAAATATAGACGATTCAAAAGTACTTAATAATTAAGTTTATTTGAATAAAGCTTATTTCACTTTCACTTTATCTATCTATACTATCTCGTATCAATATGTATGTATTGAAATGCTAATTCATTATTTTTCATACCTATTTAAAATATTAAGTTACTAAATATAACTGAAAAAATATTAGACAAAATCGACTCACCCGTAGCAGCTCAGACGGGACTCGAACCAGCACCCTTAGGATTCCGGCCCAATGCACTATCCTAAGTGTGCGGGTTTGAGTCCCGTCTGAGCTGCTACGGGTGAGTCTATTTTTTCTAATATTTTTTCAGTTATATCAAGTAACTTAATATATAAAAATAGCATTGTGAATGCTAAAATCTAAAAATTCTATTTAAAATAATTATTAAATCAAGTAATTGACCGAGCGAGCGCGAAGCGTCTCCGTTGTATTTCAGCTTCGGCAAGAATGCTTTCGTATGTCCGGCTGTCCGTCTGTTCTCCTCTACGGGTTGCATTTCTCAACCGATTCTTGTGAAATTTTGTGAGCAGGGGGCCTATTACAAAAATAACGTACGCAATTGCGTTACGCAGTTACTTAGCTACGATCAGTTGTAAGATATAACAAACATTTTGAATTTGGCTATCGTTTCCCATAGACTATTAAACGAATGATGTCGGATACTCTAGAGAAAAACTGCCAAACTTACGCAATCACTTCGCGATATCGCATACGCAAGTGCTTTGTAATAGGAAACAATCAAAACGAAGCACGGACGCAGCTGCGTGTATCGCATTAAACTTTTCGTAATAGACCCCCAGGTTCGAAAATTATATAGAAATTGGGATGGAAAATCAAGTAATATTTAGCATATCCAACCTAGATTCAATGGCCTATGCCCAGCAATGGACAACGTGCAATGGTGACAAAGTGAAATATCTAAGCACTGTACAGTATTCAAGTTTCCTTTTGATAAAGTAGTTAAAATCCTAGACACTTGTTGACTGTAATGGGGTTGGTAAACTTTTTCGAAGAGAATTGTTTTATATTATTTTTTGATAGCACAAGATTGAAGAATAAAGAAAATAATATTATGATTTTTTTATTTTACCTTGTTAACTAAATATATTTTTTTATATTATTACGCGATAAAATATCAAACATACGGCTGAGCACGAAGTTCCTTTGCATTTACTGATTTAAAAATCTGATTGACAGATTTGACAGACAGTGACAAAGAGTAATCATACCTTTGTTTTTTTTGTTTTGAGCAACAACATAGAAAGTCTTTGGAGCAAAGGCATAACCTATGCATACAGCCGTAATAGTGATTTATTGTACTATGCTGTACATTAAAAAAATGAAGCATTATATAATTCCGCAATTTGTTATTCCTGACTCCAAAGCTAAAAGCTACCAGAAAATATATAATTCACAACAGTTTTGGAAAAGTTTACCAACCCCATTGAACAATACTGCTTCTTTACCAACCGTCGGAGGTTGACGGACGACGCCCAAACTGTAAGACTCTCGTTTAATCAAATGGTCCTTTATTAGATCCTTCGTGGAGGAACTAGTTTTATGAACTAGTGCTATGCGATTTGGTACCTCAAGGTACAGGCACAGCCTAGTTTGGGAACCTCTGCACATTGTCGTCATTATTGTATTCTTGCAATTCACAAAATCTTCTAGTTAAAACTTTTTTTTTTTAATATGATGCCTTTAATGGATTGGTGCAAAACAATTTAACTCTATAATATGGATTTTTATTTTATCATTGTTTAAAACTTTACCCAGTCATATTGCTAGTTATGCAATATTAAATAATAATAAATATAAATAATAAATTGGTAGTTGGTTAGCTGTATTTTTGTCACATAAGAGATTTTAAGAATTCTCAACAAAAGCATGCAGTAGTTTATGGTTTTGTAAGACAGGCATTAGTGGTCCCAAAAAAAGTATTACAGTAGCGAGCGACCAAAATAAACTTTTGTTCAGCTGTTGAATCGGTTTTAAGCCTCAGAAGTAGTTCGGTGGAGCCTCACCTCAGGCGAATGTTTACGGGCGGATTATCTCATGGCCGCACCCGCACAATGGAAATCAGTGGCGGCGGCGGTTACAATGGAAACTCCGCTGTTAAAGGTGTGGTTACATACGGAGCGAAGAAGAAAATTAAATTGTTTAAAATAGAAACTGAATGAATTACAATCACATGTTATTCGTTTTCTTCCTCCGATATGATTTACCTCATCTCTTTGGTTTCTGTGAATAGATCATTTCTATTCGTGAAACATTTGAGTTAATAAATTGTATTCACACTATTCACAGGCCTAATATGCGGCGGAGTTCTAAGAAAATTACGATATAAGTTCATATTTATGGACAACAGCTGACTTTCGTACATTTACTGATAATAATAATAATATTACAATAACAGTAGGTAAGCGAGTCATGCGAGAAGTTACTTAATATCCCAAAAGTTGCCAACAGTCGCTTTTACAGAGGATGCTCCATTATGTAACACATAATTGCATCTTTATAACGAAACTTTAAATGCACAGCGTAATGATGCCCCGCTTTCTCCATTGCCCACACCTTTTTTGCTCTTAACGTTTTTCCGCGGTTATATTTTCGCAGAATTCGCGTCTCGTTTGCTTATCGTTGCGTATTTATCTGAGCGAGGCTTAAGTCGTCGCGAGATGACCTCTTCTCAAGCATTACGGCTAAGCGGATTGTTACCGTTTTACCCCGCCAAGTAAATACTCTCTGAGAAGTTGTGGAAAATGCATTTCCATTACTACGTAAAACTTTACCTGCAGTTTCTCTTCTTTGCCAAGATTATACTCGTAGCATACGACATTGGTAAGTAATTAATATTGCCTGAATTTCATATTGTCGTAAATTGAATGGGTAAATCTAGCAAAAGGATACCTACACCAATTTAAAATAATTTAATACGCAACACTTTTATCTTTATGTCCTTTATAATAGTGTTTTTGTTACTGATCTAGTGATTTTTAGGCGGTCACTCTACATCAACGTTTTATGAGATCTTAAAATAATACTCGTTAAAATAGAAGTAACGCCACATTTATAGTCTGTATAACTACAAGGTTTTCTATGTCTGAGAGATCAAGCTACAAGTCTGACAACGTTACTCCTATCCGCTTGGCTTGACGCCTTTGTGTAAGCGGGTTACAGTTGTATTGCAACCGGTTGGAAATGCCGTAATCCGATGTTGGACAGTCCCGTTCCAACACAATCTACTGGCCAATCAATCCGTTTGTGTGGGCTACCTCAAGAAGATTACTGTAGGTTTGCTGAACACGTTTTCATTGTACTTACATGGCCGAATTTTTAGCCGGATCACCTCAATGACCATCGCAGTTTTGCCTGTGTCAGTCACAAACATTATTGAAGGAAAAATAGAGGGAAAGAGAGGAAGAGGAAGACCAAAAGGAGCCTATATAGAACAGATCAAAGAGAAGGTTAACGTCGTGTCTCAACTATCAAGAAACCAAGGAACTGGCTTGAAACGAGTGGAGGAAGCTACACAGACAAGAGCGCGGCTATTAAGTTAAGAAGAAGAAGGCTTTCTGATAAGGCTGACAGTTTATGATAACTTATAAGATTTTTATCACCTTACGTAATAAATACTGCCTCTCTAGGGCTTTTGATATGACGAATCCGAGAATTTTTGTTTACGTCAGAAAGTAATTTTTGACAGCTAAACAAAAGGTTTGTCTTCATATGGATTTTTGTCATTTTTATATTAATGAACAAACCTCAGGTCATCGTAAGCTACCTCATCATCTAGTTCAAACTTCAACTTCTTGGATGATAGGTACTCAAAAGAGTAATTTATAGTATACTAGCGGCCACCCGCGACTTCGTCTGCGCGGAAAGTTTTTTTGCTATCCCTCGGAAATAATACTTTTTTTCGGGATAAAAGGTACCCTATGTCCTTCTCTGTACCCCTGACAACGTGTATGTAAAATTTCATGATGAATCGGTTTAGTAACGAACAAACTTTTAGCTTAATACGTCATTAAATATTACTTAAGTAAATTTGAATCTGAAATTTGTGTGGTTTTTTAGTTTTTCTCACATAATTTAAAAAACTAGGACATTACGGTGCATTTTTTTGCATTACTATAATACACAGGAATATTATCTACAAAACAACATCAAAATCATAGCTCTGAATTGCATATTTCGAGATTAGGCTTATCCAGGGCTTGTGCTCCAGCAGTGGGGACATTAATATGGCTAACAATGATGATGATGAAAATAATATTTTGATAACATAATAAGACAAATATTAATAAGACAAATATGATTTTATCCGCTTATCGGGCTCGAAGGAACACGGGGACTAACTGAATGCCATAATAGAATTATAACGTGGGGAATTAATGCAGACAGACAGTAATCTCGTAAATAAGATTGCGACTAATCCAAGTGTAGTCTATTCAGGAACAATGCCTCGTGGAATACGGCGAGGCAACGTCGAGGCGCAGAATAACTTACTACAAAATTCAAAGCGAAACGTTCTTTGAGATTATATAGAATATAATATTATTTCTCTATCACACAGAATTTAAATCCTGCTGCTTAAGATGTATACAGTTGGTTTGTACACTTGATGTGAACACTGAAGCAGAGATGCTTCTCTCGCGATTCGCGCTCGCTTGGTCAATTAAAACCAAAATTAACCGAGAAACTTGTATTTATTCAAAAGTCGCTCAGTAACCATTATTAGAGGTTATTTTTGTAAACCTTGTCTCTTTTATTTCGTATTCAGTTTCGAAAAAAATATCATACACAACATAATGTTATGCAGGCAGCCGTGTAAAAGTAGGTCAGTGTAACGCGCGTCTGTGGCGCTCCTTTGCAGCCGTCCGCGCGGAACATCAAATAACTTGCGATAACTTCCCTCCTTTTATCTTATCCCGCGCGCCGCTGTGAGGCTGTGCATAATTAGTGGAGTGACCGCCGACAGTTATATTACTTATATTTTCGACACCACAATCACTGTGATATGTCACCGTAAAATTTTAAATACCGTTAGATTATAATCTTTCTCGCGAGATTGTAAATTGAAAAATTATTAACATTAATTTTGAATTGAAAACATGAATAAAATTCTCTGATTAAATATTATCAAACTTCGCAACCATCATCAAGCGAAGGAAAACGGTAAAGATTGTAATAAAGTATGTCCCATGAAACATTCCCGGCGATTTATCTGTAAGTTCGTTACAAATCGGCCCGTGTCGCCGGCCGCTGCGCGCATTACTCACGGAGCAAATATTGACCGGACGTTTCTTTAGTAAATTTTCTCGGCACACAATGTGTATCGATACTTCCTCTCGTCGCTCGGACAAAAAACAGGAAAACTATAATTTAGCGTCAGGGCTGCGACAATGGAACTCCGTCGCGAGGTAAATAAGGAAAACGAAAGCGAAATATACTTACTTGGTCAGACTTTGTCTCAGAATTTGCATGATAATGGAGTTAGGTAACACATAGTCTCTTGTATGGTATGGTAATGGTTAAGGTACAGTGGGCCTTAGAAGTTGCTAAATACTTTATTCTTTGTCGCAGCAAAGATTCCGCTCCGTTACTTACGGCCGAATACTTAAAGGCTTCTTAGCTAAAATCTTAAGCTAAGGTCTCCTTAACTTTAAGGAAGCTGTCAGTTTCATAGAGTTTCTGTCAAATCTGACAACTTTTTTGAACTTAAGGTGGCCTTAACTTTAAGATTTGTTTGAGTATTTGGCCGTAAATTACTTAAGCCTACATGCTTTAAACTTACGGTGTGTTCCAGAAAACAATTCGTAAAGTATAGGTAGGTACTAAGTTTTTAAATAAAGATACGAAAATATAGACAAAACAAAAGCACTTAATTTCTAAGTTTATTTGAACAGGTAATTACATAACTTTTGATTTTGATTTTATTTTGGAATATATTAGGAAGATTCTTTAAAATAAATAAGAAGAAATAAAGAAAAAGTCTAAGCATGACAAACCTGACTTAAATTATGAATTTAAGATTCGGTAATGCACGTACCGAACTGCAAGCTCAGCTGCAGGTGCCGATGCAGATATTGGACAGCTGTTGCACTCCACAATATGGCCAAAGCACGGTCGTGTTGCCTGCACTGTTAAATTAAACTGCACGAAAGATAACATAAAGGTCAAATAAATGGAGTTGTTGAAACCACAGGTGTGAATTGTGATGATATTTTTTCTTTTGAGGTTTATAAGTCATTGTAGTAGATTCAATGGACTCAGTTTGGATTCACAAAAGGGTGTGTTTTTTTGATAATTTTTTTGTTGGTTTGATCGTTCAATTTTTTATGTAATGTTAAAAATTCGGGTGAAAGGCGCTTCCAGCGTTGGCTTTCGGTTCTTTCATCACTTAAGTAATAACTGGTGAAAAGAAGGCTGTGCGGTTTATCGATAATAAACAAATAATATTCTCTTTCTTCTTATGTACCTACCTATATCAATCGCGGACTCGGAAATATTAGAGTTCACTACTCTAAAACCATTACTTACTACAAGAACTCAAAGTTGTAGAATACAATGCAAACAATTGCTTTAAAGGCCCCCAACGCAATACAACGCGAGGCGAATTGCTAAATCCTATTTCTTTTACACCATTGCTATTCAAAGTACCAATTCTGATTGGTAGTGCTTAAATAAGCAATTATTCAAGTCAAGACCGTCATTTATTATGATTTATTTATATTCAAATAGTGCCTTACAATAACCTACCATCTCTAAGGCATTCTTCAGGTTTATTTCCAGTACGACATAATGAAACAAAATATGCAGCTTGTATGCAGCGGTACTTTATTTGAGGCTATGCCAACGCTCTGTCTATTATGATATCGATAACTTTTGCATTATTTATCTTAAGCCAGCTTTTATCGGAAACACGATATTTATTTAAAAAGTATCCAAGAAATATTTATTTATACTTCATACATTATAAAAAGTAACGGTCTTCTTCTGCAACAACACAAAGAAATCGAAATCGTATTTCATCGTAAAGTAACGTAACGACTACGATCGTGAAATCGCATTTCTAATCTACCATTCCCAGTTCAATCTTCATAAAGCGAAGATAACTTGGAAAAGGAATAAATGAGTGCGATCTTGATTTATGGCGATGGCGATGGCCGCCCTAATCTGCGCGCTTAATATTCCAAATTGTAATCCCGCAAATAAAAATCGGGGTCATGTTTTATGGCATCGCGGGCACACATCACACGCCCTTCTCGCGAGAGGATTGAATACATCAAGTAGTGCGTATAAAGAAGTCCATACACAATTTTTCTCATGCAAAAATCCTCTTATGGAACTGTTCATTTTTATTTTTCACAATGAAATAATAATAATAATAATGATTTATTTAAAGGCATAAAAAACCCAATAAACATTCAAGTCAAATACAAAATAAATTAAAATTAAAAGTCAAAATTACACATAAATAAAATAAAAATAAAATAAAATAACTCAGTAATTTTTTACATTAAAAGTTAAAAGTTTAACATTATTTTCTATTATCGCTCCGATGCACCGAAATTCAGTACTTATATAGTGGATTGTCCAATCCCCGACTTACGGCCCTAATTATGCTATTACCAGAAAGACATATCCTCGTCCAAAACGAAGCTATGCGCTTTCTCATAACAGCATAAAAGTCCGGTGTACGGGCGTCCGCGAACATGCTCGACGCGCTGCTGTATCTTGGATGTTTCATAAGGATATGTAGGACGTACGGTTAAAGTTGACCCATAACTGGCAAGTGTAAAAACATTGACAGTATGAGCCAAACAGAGTTAATTTGACTTCGTCACTACATTTACCGAATGCATGAGTTTCTTTACCTCTGTCTGTTTCATACTAACGATTTTCTTACGTTGACCAGTCTCTTGCCAGCCAGACATATTATACCTATCTGGAAGCGGTTTTACGACAGTGATAGCTTTTTGGGATCCATCAACTATATTGTTAAGCTGTTCATCGTCTATGAAAATACCCTTACACTACCCTTGAAAATTACCAATATAATTTAGTTTGAAAAGTAATTGTGCGCTAGATAGTTATATCTTGGAGAAATATAGATATCTCAAAAGCACTTGAGATAAATAAATGGCGTAGACATATTTCTTTGTAGGTACTGCTCAACCCGAAAGGGTGGAACATTTCCGCTGTTCTCGCCGCTCGTGTGCATCATACTTAAGGTAAGCACCTCTGAAATTTGATCTGGTGCGAGGCGCTGAATGGAATATTATATTTGGTGGCAACACGTGCCACTAATGGAACTGTTTCTGTTCGCACTGTTTGTGATGCTGACTCAGCACAAATCGCAATTCGATTCTGCTGACTCAAGCGCGTGTTTATTGAAATCGAATTGCTGTTCTGAGTTTAATGACTTCAATACCAATTTATTAGAAAGCTCATTGGTGAAGAGGTCGACTTCGATCAATGATTGTGTGATGCCGCCCGCTTTTTCTAAAGTTGGTCATAAAAAGGATTTTAAGGTAAATAGCGCGGGTTGTTTAGTATGCAAACCTCTTTGTAAAATCTGCATGTGAGGTAGGAATTTTAGAATCAAATAAAATATTTCCATCGCGCCACTGTTGGTGAATGCCACGCAGTTAACCATGTTAGTTGTAAATTTGCAATGAAATAAATTCCACACGTTTCGTTGTTAGTTGCATAAAAAGTGGCATAAATAACGGAATAGGTACATACAATGTTTGAATTAGCTCAGCACAGCAAATGTAACGTAGTCTTTATGTTATGTTACATGGGTATTTAAGGGCCTTATATACCTCAAAGACGTGCCTTCTTAATTAAATTTATTGCTTGCTAAATACATAATGTATCGAAAATTTACATGTACAGATTAGAAGCCAAGATTCTATGACAAAAAAGGGGCCACTTTAGGCACTTTTGCCTACTACTACTGCAACGAACTATATTTTATTTAAGTTATTGTTTGTAAATAAACGGAATCTTAGCTTCAATCTGTTCAAGTAAATTTTCGATACATGAAGTACTTTGCAAGTAATGAATATAATTAAGATGAGGGCGTCGCTTGAGGGTTGTAGGAACCTTAAGTGTCTTATTTCATTTTCAATAAATAATTGCTGTCAGTTGTTAAAGTATAAAATGTACTAACTTAGATCATAAAAGACTTATTTATTATATTTGTAAAATTTAATCTGTTGAGTCTACCGTTTCCTTAAAAAGCATTTAAAAGCAAGCAAGCAAAATACACAGATTTTCTTGTTAGCTAAAAGAGTAGGAAAAATACTGGATGATAAAAGTAATAGTTAACCCTAACAGGGTTCAAGTTTTGGTACGAGTATCTTTACGACCACCATGTAAGCAAAAAATATATTTGATTTGAATTTTTTAATTGAAATTTACATTTTCACACTATGTCGTAATAGCCTGCAGCTAACTTAATAAGTAGATTGTTGTTTGTCAAACAGCATGCAGCTCTATACAGTTGACACGTCGCGCGCTAATTAGCGCCACGTCGCGTCGCTGTGACGTCGCGCGTCAATAAAACGTTCCTCTTGATTAATGCTGGTTTTAGACGATCGCGTTTCATGATAAAGTTGCGTCTGAAAGATTTTTTGTACTGTTATGGTAAATGGTTTAAATAAAATTTAAAATATTTTTTTGGGTCGAAAAAACCTCTAAAAAGTTAAAAATAAAATGTGTTGGTTAGCCCTTCTATTAATATATTTTGTATCTAGGCATATATACAATACACATTACCAGTAACATATACAGATACACAGATCATATAACTACAAATCTGTGTATTGTGCAGTACCCCGCCTAACGTGACGACACTAGGATCAAAATATTACTTAATAAGTACAAATATTCCACAGCGAGCTATGGAAAGGGCTATGCTCGGAGTTTCTCTGAGAGATCGGGTCCGGAACGAGGTGATCCGACAGAGAACTAAAGTCATCGACATAGCCCACCGGATTAGCAAGCTGAAGTGGCAGTGGGCCGGCCATATTAGCCGTAGAACCGATGGCCGCTGGGGCAGACGAGTTCTTGAGTGGAGACCGCGTATCGGCAAACGTAGTGTGGGACGCCCTCAGACAAGGTGGAGCGATGATCTTCGCAAGGTGGCTGGCAGAAACTGGATGAGTATAGCCGCGGATCGTGCTCAGTGGCGTGCTCTCGGAGAGGCCTATGTTCAGCAGTGGACGATGATAGGCTGATGATGATGATGATGACAAATATTAATAGAAGGGTCAACCAACACATTTTATTTTTAACCTTTTTGTGTCGGGACTCTTTTAAGATAATTTTTATTTTATATTTTTTAAATTACTAGTAGACTAGATTAGTCAGTGGCACGTTAAGATCAACACTCTATCTCGTCTTGTAAAACTTTTCGGTACGAAATCAATTGAAAATCCTGCTTGCCGAATTCCTATAACTCTAATACATTTTCCACCATAGGGCCTCGATCATCTCTATCTAACACCTACTCATCGAGATCATTTCAATGAGCCGAAACATGATAATATCGGCTGTGAGTTGCTAAAGGTTGGGGATGCTGCAGCATTAGCTTAAGGTTACCATGTTATGGAAATACCCACCTTGCGACAGTAATTGGTAAGACCCTTTTGTCAAGTAGGAAATGAGCTAATGATCTTCAAACGTCTAAACAGATCTTTATTATAGCTAAGAACCATCTCGATTACGTCAGCTTTCAAATAAACAAAACTGCATTAAAATCGGTCCATTAGTTTGGCAGCCAAGTTGCCTCAGACACACACGCATACGTCAAACTTAGAACACCCCTCTTTTTGCATCGGGGGTTAAAAATAAAAATAAAATAAAACGTTTTAGCGATAAATTTTTTCCTGTTAGCTTATAAGTAAATGGAGAAAAGTACCAGGGCGACATCCATCTAATAGAGCTACAGCGTGATTGGGGCGACTAATCTACTCGTCGGGCACTCGACTGATCGGATCGGAGGCAATGATTGACAGTGGGCGAAGAGGGGAGGGGTGAACGAACTCACTCGAAACAGAGCTGGACCCGCTTTACGTGTTTCCACGGAGCATTTCCAAGTGCTCAACTTGCGCGGGCTAGTTACTTGCACCGTGTAGAAGCACCCGGTTGTACCGGAATGATTATGCTCGTGATTGGGGCTACTAATTAAACCGCTACTTCATTAGATAATATAGGTATATTCGATTAGTTGACTACCAGTTTACTGAATTTAAACAATTTACTTACCACAAGTTTTCCTCGAAAAAAACAACAATAACAGAAAAATACCAATAACAGAAAAATACAGTCAAAAAGTTAAAATGTAAATCGGTCTAAGAGGTACATTTTTCCACCAAAACTAGAGCTGAAAAGCTTTTAAAATATAAATCATGATTGTGCGCATAATCGTTTGAATAATTGCACCAAAGAGCTGGTTTTAAAGTTTTAAATTGAGATTCAGTGTCCGCGCGGATGCGGCCGACGCAGTTTTTTTTTCAAATAAGATGTTATTGATGGCGTTGGCAAAATGCAGAGCTCTTCCAATTGCCAGCTAAATACTTTTCATTTGTCTTGCCTATCAGAATAACGCGTCGTTGCTTGTGCAAGACTATGCTATGTGTTTTTTACATACTTCACAGGAGACGCAAAAAACTGATTTTCTCGTAAAAAATTCAGAGCATCTAGATAATTTATATTTACATAAATACATGTAACAAATTTACGTAGTTTTAGATTACTTTTGAATGTAATATGACAGTATTAATAATGCTGTAATTAAATATAAAAGGAAAATTTGACACATATAGCGTTATTTATTTGGGTCGTAAACACTGTTTAACAAGTGTTTAACTAAAACACTGTTTAAATGTGATGCTGTCACTTTTTTGACAATATTGTTTGAAAGAGACGGCATCACATTTAAACAGTGTTTTTACTAAACAGTGTTTTAAAATCTTTTGTGGTAAGGCCGTAGAGTCTGAACTTGACCTAAATACGATGTGAATTAAAACACTTAGCGAGAAAATTTCATGGAACATGGAACATTCGATGTATGAATATCACATAGCTACTTTCTTTAACTCTTTAAATATTGCATTTATCACATAGCTGTTTTTACAGTATGTGTGTATGAGCATAACGATTAAAACTGCATTAAAAACCGAAATTGACTAAAAAACACATAGCGACCTTTGCACGCGCAACGACGTGTTTTTGCCTGTTTTTAGAGCTTTAGATTTAGCTGGTTGTGTGAAATTGCGAAAGCGATAAAAATCATCGAATGGAACGTAGGTAACCGGCCTATGTTTGCACATATTTTATGAGGGGTCTTTTTATGGTTACCTAGAATAGAAGCCAAAACTGTTATTTTTAGAACTTTGTCTGTCTGTATGTTTGTATTGTACGCGCATCACGCTAATTTCTACTGCACCAAATTCGATACGCTTTTCACAGTTGTATTTCTGAAAGTCAAACTTAAAATTTGATGCATGTTTCATCTTGATACGCCTACTAGAACACATTCCACCCGGACGAAGTCACGAGCGGCCACTAGTGGTTTCTAAAATTTTATTTTTTCTATTATTTATTTAAATATACACTGTCATTCTCAATTTCTCAATAAAATGCTTATCTTATAAGTGAGTGCCATCAAGAATCGAAAATACAATCAGAGTAGTTATTTGAAGCAAGAACTATCTGAGCACAATGCCAGTGGAGGTTAACTGAAGTATGGCGGGGCCCGCACGGCCGCAAATACTCGGCCCGCGATTGAATTGTATCGAGTGACCATCGAGCGTCCCTCTCCATTGCAGGTCACACTCACAGGCGGACAGAGAGATACAACGTGTTTGTTTTACTGCCTGCCCCCCTAGCATTACCGACGAAACATAATAATATATATTGTTTGATATAGCGTTCTATCGACACTCAACTGTCAAAATCCATTGTCTTTTGACAGTTAAACAATGATATAATGCGCGGCGGCGCGGCAAGATCAGACTTTAAAACTGAACAACAGTTGCTAAGAAAATTTGGCTAAAATAATAAATAAATAAATAAATAAATATTTGACAACATCACATACATTGCTCCGATTCCAAAGTAAGTAGCTAAAGCACTTGTGTTATGGAAATCAGAGACAACGGTGGTATCACAAACACCCAGACCTGAGTCAATATAGAAAAGTTCATTTTCTACATTGACCCAGCCGGGGATCGAACCCGGGACCTCAGAGATGGCGACACCTTGAAAATCTGTTATAAATAATTGGTTTATATCATTGTCAACATATCAACCAATGTTTTTTACATAAAGTTCAGTTTCGTGGATTTAGCGCGAAATCTTAAGCGATCCTTTTACGATTGTCAATTTTTACGCAAATGATGCGAAAATTGATCGTTTACACGTGCAAATGAAGCGATTCCTCCAACAATGGCATTGACGAAAACATTGACAATCGTTATAATGATCGTTATTACCTCAATAAAAGTTTGAATGGTGACTAAAAATAACCCCGTGATATGTTAATAGTAGTAAATACGCCGTGTCTCTGTTTAATTACCCGATTCTGTGCATACACAGCGGGCTCGGTCGCCTGTGCCCGCTACACGCAAACACAGTCACACAGCCCCTGCACAGTTTCGTGTACGCTCAGAGACTGTTCAGCGGAGCGTTGGTGCCACAATCTATTATTACGACCTACCTTAAACGCAGGATCTTTATCATGTCTAGCGTATCAGTAAGTTATAGAGATAAATAAATAAAAGGAGAAACTGACTGATTGAATGACTGACATATCAGTTCACATCTTAAAAGGAACTTTATGCACAATGCAAGAACATTCCTTTTTTAAGAAGTAAGCGAGCGCGATAACCCCGGGAATTCCATGCGCTTAAAGTTGCGTATAAAACAAAACTTAGTAACTTACTAAATTCTACTTGTATTCAGTTTTCACAGTAACTTAAAAATAAATATTTTTAGAACAGTAGAACCCTGAATATTAAAAATTAAGATGATGAAACACTGTAGCTTGTCAGACAAGATTTTTAATGCTTGAACTTTGATTTCTCGCAGAAATTTATTTAATAATTATTAATTAAGACTATTCCTCGACTATAAGAAAATTAAATACCATCGTAAAACAAGTTAAATTAAATTTGTCTCTGCTTGGTGAAGTGAAATTAAATTACTTTGATGAAGTAAGACGGTCTGAGAGGTGGAGGAGTAGCTTTGAAAGAGGCGCGAGCGAGCCTTCAATAGCACCTTTACAGAACTTATTACGTTCGCCAAAGAAAAATATAATCTGAAGCGATGTCCCTTTAAACAGAAATGAAATGCAGGAACGTTGATTCCTTTTCTTTAAGAAAATGCTTTTATTTTTTAAGGAGACTCGTTTAGATCACCTCTTTTAAGAGATTTGTGTACAATGAATATTTATTTAACATTGTTTGAGAATTATTAACAGTATTCGAAAGTTCATTTCTCATATTCGCAACATTTTCTCACAATATCAGGTGTATGTATGAGAGTTTATCGATTGACGATCGTCCGATTGCCACGATATTTAATAGGCCCTCAGGTTGATTGGGAAATGTTCGCCTTATTTCTCTTCTCTGGCGGTCAACAGCATTATGCGGTTTTGTGCGGGGAAATTGAAAAACCGCGCGCGTCACTCGTTCAGTCGCCTGCAGGATGTGTCATTCCCCTGGATGTCTGATTGTCACTGTGTCGTGTCCACGCGACAATCGGCTGGTAATTCGATAAAGATTTTCACACTTTATGCAGCGATTATTCGCATTCGCGCGTTCGCGCATGTGGACTTGCGAACGGGAGCGACCAATAGCGCCTCTCCCCCTGGCGCCTCACCGCTGCGCATACCCAAATACGCTTCCCGCGCAATCCCCACCCGATTTCAAGATGTTTGCCTCGTACTGTAATAATATTTCAAAGTCAAAGTCAAAATGGCTTTATTCAAATAAACTTAATGTTACCTGAACACTTTTGAATCGTCTATAAGTTTTTTCCTACCACTCGTTCCAGATTTTTTTAACTGACAAGTTAAAAAAGTCTGGAACGGGTTTCATTTACAGTCTTGGGCCATTCATCAGATCCATGAGCTTTGCTTTATGGGTTAAATATATATAGGTAGATTAATGATATCACTTAAAATCACGCTGATTTTAAGTGATATCTTAATATAAAAAGATGTCACAAATGTTTAGGTTATCTTTAATTTGTAGTACCTAAATAAGCATAAAAAGTTTTTCATATTTTGTATGTTGGAAATTGTCAAAATCAAAATATCCTTTCAACTGTAACAGTTGTTTGTGATAAACCTCCACAGCGCCGCTCTTTTGAATACGAGTTGGCCAATATTTTCCGACCACCATTCATAAGCTGCGGAGGCGACAGAGCCGAAATAGCAAAAATCGGATAGCCTCAAAATTATTTGACAGCGAGGGACAACGATCTGTGTGCGCGTCCGATGGTTGTTTGCTCACAAAACTTTCAATTTGCGGGCGAAATTGCTCGCACAGCGAATAGGCGGCGTGGCAGGTTCGGAGTGTCCCGGCCCGGCGTTTTTGGCGGGTGGCGGCGGCGCCGTGAGGATTCTCAATTAAGTTCGCGTTGCAGCTGTTTGCGGAGCTTTTTGCGTGTTTCGCGCCGCTCAGCTGCGCCGAATACCGAGCACTGCGGTCAGTTTTACATAGTGACCAGTCTTACACTACGGTTATTGAGGAGCAATGTAGTTTTGTGACGAATTCTGTTCATATTTTTTTATGCACGACAGGGCAGTGCTTGGCCTACACCTCACCTGATGTTAAGTGACGATAAGGCCGAAGATGGACACGCACTACACCCGGAATCCTCATCACTGAGGAACTGGCTATCTTACCTTTAACTGCCGGAACACAACAATTTTTAAATTGTTGTTATGGCGTCAGACTTAGGTAAGATGGTGGTAGCTAGCCAGACGGACCTGAAACAAGCCCTACCTACCACCAATCATACCGAGTACAAATTGTACACCCCCTGGGAATCGAACCCGGGACCTCCGCGTCTTACACGGTGGGCGAACTACTAGACCACAGAGGCGGTTAAATATTATAAAATTAAATATTATTTGTCATCATTGCAATGCATACTGATAAGTAGGGCATCCAATCCCGCATGCTATTTGTGATGTCGGTATTTGCGGGACCGATGATTTACGATCCCGCGGGATCTCGGAATTTGCGGGATCCTGCAGGTGTAAGATGAGCTGCTTATTAAGTGTTGTGTACAGATGTGTTTTCAGTTAAAACTTTGCCGATAAACTAAAAGAAAGTCCAAATTATACTGAAAAACTAATTCAAGCTCAATTACACCAAAATCAAGCAAACAGAATGAACATATCAACAGCGCGGCGCATGCGCGGGACAAGCGCGCGGTCGTTCGCCAATCAGTCATTCAGTACTCACGGGCCAGGCAGCGCTTGCAAGAGGTTTCTATGCTACTTTCTAGTCCCGCAAATCCCGCGGATCCCGCACTGGTTATCCCGCTCCTTGCGGGACTGGAAAATGATGCGGGATCTCGGTATTTCGAGATCTCGGTATACCGAGATTGGATGCCCTACTGATAAGTATGGCTAAAATAGTTAAAATACTCGAATTTTTTTATTTTAAATAAACAGCTTGCACAGCATGTTGTCAATAACTTTATGATTTATCCTATCTTTTATTGTAACTTTTAAACAGATTTGTTTAACGTTTTATAATTTCCATCTTTAAACTGGAAAATGTGAATTTAAACTATAAACCTTCCCTTGAGTATATTCTTGGTCTATGCCTTGAGTTACGTTAAATTACATTAAGTAAATTATTTTAGTTCGTCACCGAATATTATTTAAGTTAGAAATTAACACCGAGCGATGCGACCGCACGCCACGCATCCACAACATAAGCCGCAGAGCGCGGGTAGAGTCGCACTGAATAACTGCGGTTACAGTCGACGCTGTATCTATATAGCTTGCCAACTATTTATTAACTAACGCCCCGTATTTAAAACGTAATATTTAACATATTAATTTAACGTGTTAATTTCAATTTTCAATCCAAGGCAAACACATAAACATTGCAAGATATGTAACCCAGTCTAGTCTAGCTAGATCAAACTATTAGTTGGACCTGATAACGGGTTTGGTAACATACTGAGTAGACCCTCGAGTTTTGATTTAAGAATATGTCTGATTTATTACAAACCAGCCCACTGATTGTCTAATTTAAAAATCTATCGCAATCGCTTACATTTGACAGAGCATTGCTACATCTTTTTGGCACAAATAAAAACGTATTAAAGAAATGCAGCAATGTGTCACATCTGTCTGTCAAATGAAAGCGATTGGGATAGATTTTTAAATTAGACAATTAGCCCCCGGGTGCTGACACTGCCTCTAAAATGAGCCAAAACGTTAGAAAATACCAAAATGAAACTCAAGTACATATATGTACATACAACACATACACCGTCATTTTGTAGTCGTTTTAATTAACTTAAGGTAGGTACTGTTCTACCAATGAATCTAAACATATTTGCCAAAGAGACATGAGTCGAAATACGATTTTTTTTCACTTTCCCATACCATGGATTATGTCCATGCAGTTAGTTTGGGAGGACCAAAATTTTTGTCGTTTTTATTAGACTCGCAAAAAAGTAAGTTAATTAAAATGGCTAGCTACAAAATTACGGTGTATGTGTATAACAAAGCTCTAATATCCTGTACTTCAGTACTGATATGTCTCGTTACAACAAAATCAAACAGTTTTAACGTATCTTTTGCGTTGAAGCCTTAAGGCTTAACATGCACCAATCCGAGCGGGTCGATCTGTGATAGAGTGAAATCGAACGTAACTCTATACGCTTTGGGTTCAAATCAGTGCGTGTTCCAACGCGGCGGTTGCGTAGAGGTCGAGCGCCGAATCCTCGATTTTTACAGGTTTTTATTATTTACTTTTATTCGCTTTCAAATTAGTTAAAAAAACTGAACTGTTCAATTAAGATTGATGGAATTAACATCGCAGATTTTTATGCGTTAGTTTTAACAAAAACGAATGTTCTGTTTCCGAAAAGGTTTGCAAATCAACCCAAAAACGAGGTCCACGGAATATTGTTTTACATCAAAGGTGGTAACATTTTTATAAATGTTTTCAATCAAATCTATTGTGTTTTATTTCAAGTACATATTTTTTCTATGATAGCTTCACGCGCGTAGTCTTTCAATATTGAACTGAATATTGGGATTTGTCGCATGTTATCGCCTTAATGTACGCAATTAGGAAGTGCTGCATAAACAGGCTGCGCAGATAGTTGGGGCCGGAAGGACGGGACGGGACGGGAAGGGACCGCACGTGACGGCTCTCGGGCTCTATTAATGACGGGGCCCTTCAGACAAAACACTTTTATTTATATTCCGTTCACGACAACATCCAATTAAGGAAGCTGGCAACTGTCATCAGGAATTTAGCTTTTTTATTTTAAACCGACTTGGGTGAATGGTTGTATAGCATTGGGTAGAAGCATTTCTGCTTCAATTTCTAAGATGAATGACAGAGCCCAATCGCGGTAATTCTGAACGATAAAACCAAAAACGTTACGTTGTCATTTAGGTTATATTTACCTAAAAAGCTTTGGTTAAGCTTCATAATTTTCACTTAAACTGTCCCAGATTGTAATCCTAGAATCCTTAGGCAGAGTATTCAACAATTTTAACAAAACTAAAGCGAGTATTTTTCTGTAAACGAAACTGAAACGGCAACGATTTAACTTTGGTTTTATCGTTGAAAATTAGCGCGATTAGGCCCCAGCAGGCCTAATATATAAAACAATATTGCGACGCAATTCGTCGTTCAATTAACTTGATATTGAACCTTATTCGTGACGAGTTGATAGTATCATGATGGTAAAACTGTGGTATCACGGAGTAGGATGAACATCGTCCGCTTATTGAGATTGTTTTTATGTAGGTAATAGACCTGCAGACGTCCTGGGGGTCAAGTCTGCTAATGTTTTCGTCAAAATCGTAGTTCGATGGTGTTCTAATGGTAATGCTTTTTCACACAGTTCTTGTTTCTTAAACCCGAAATCAAGACACAATATGTTTCCGTTTTGGGTTTAAGAAACACAATGTGTTTCGGTTTTGGGTTTAATAACAAGAACTGTGTCAAAAAGCATTACCATTCAAACACCATCGAACTACGATTTTGACGAAAACATTAGCAGACTTGACCTCCTGATTGATATTTTTCATTTCTTGCTCTCAAGATTTTGCTTACGTCGCACATATTTATTATAACATAAATTATAAAATTAAGCGCAAATACAAAAAACCCAAAATACTTAATTCAATCTACATAATTGCGTCCAATAAACAACGCACTTGTATCCAACGTATCCAACAAAGTTAAAAGTATTTCAAATAATACGCGCGAAAAACTTAGAGAAATGGCAATGGATAGTTTTATTTCATTCTTTTTTATAATTTAGTAGATTCAATTATAGCTTTGTGACAAAAAAGTATATGATCTACCTGTCTGGAACTATTGATCTACTCGTTATGTTTATTATCCACAATGCAAGTTTATTTATTAACCTTGATATTTTAACAACTAGCTAGTTCTACACAGTACAGTACATCGTATTGTCTTAATACCCTAACAGATATAAGCCTAATGGTTCAGTCAGCAGGGTTCGTCCTTGGCCCGGCTGCGTATCGTATCGTCTCGTCTCGGAATGCGAGCACATTACCATCTCTCTAACAACTACATACTGTTACGTATACTCACTCAGCATCAAATGTTAGAGGCAGCGAAAGTTTTTATAAGTAGGTAAGTATAGGTAAATATATGTGGAAACATCCAAAGTTATCAATTACATCGTTACAACAAAAATGTGCAAATTTTATCGGCACGTCCAATTGAACCGAATAGCGCTTTTCCATGCATGTGTTGCAGTCAATGGTTTTATCAGCTATACAATTAAAGGCCTAGTCATTTAATTGAACTGCGCCGGCCTAAATGAAATTTGATTAGGCCGAAAAAAACAGAAATCAAATTGATCTTTAAACTTGTGACAGTAGGACCCACCCACCCCCATATCGCATAACAAGCAATAAATTGTAAGAAATTACACAAAACCTCCTTAACCTACATGATGTTGCTTTTATAATAATAATAATAATAATAAATCATTTATTTCGAGCTACTTAGGCTCACTCAAAACGTTAGTAACAATGATACTTAAATCTAATATTAGTACTGAGCTTACAATACAAAAGACGCAACAACACTAAACATTTATATGCACATGAACCATACAGCAATAGTTGATGTATCTGCAGTCGAGCCTGCTCGCGATCATGTTCAACTTTGGTCATTATAATGTCCAATAAAATGTTTGGTCATAATTTTCGCGAACGTTTTGGTGGTTGTAGATGTAACACCTCTGATGTTTATCAAGAGTTTATCAAGCCCCCTTTAAGGCATCTGCCTTGGCTTAACGACTGTTATCAGATGACAAGCAGCCGGGACCGACGGTTTAACGTGCCCTCCGAAGCACGGAAGCGGCTCAGTTGTAATGCCACTTATCGATCACCCATTCGACACCTGGCCGGACCGAGCATTGCTTAACAAACGTGATCAAGAACGATCAGTCTGTCAAGCTCCGCTATAAGCGCTCCGTGTCGGTGAGAGGTGTCCATGTCTGCGTTGCTAGAGCGCGCGTAGTACTAAGTGGTACGATTTTATCTCTATTTAGTGGTTCGGGGTTGTTAACACACATGAACAATATCTGCACATTTCCCACTGTAGTTTGATAAACGAGCACTGTGGTCCTCGGCGCAGATTATTCCCGGACATGTACCGCATAATAAGGTGTTACAGCTCACCGCCGCATTACATCCTAAGGCCGGCCCACGAAGAGCGATTTGTATCTTTTATATCACTCATCACTCTATTTGTATCTTTGCACAGTGTTAGAAGGTAGCCCAAGAGATAACAATGCGATCAATTCCAATAGAGATTTTGATTAACTTTACAGTGTTTAGACCAACATTAAAATAACATTAATAATAATTATCTTTCATTATGGTAGCGAAATTTATTTATGAACATCTGCCTAAACATTTTGGTCTCGATAAGAATATCACAAAATAAATAATAGTACTAGCGTACTTCATATTTATCTAAATAAAATTAAAAAATATGTCATGTAGAATTTTTTCTCCTAAATCCAGTTTTGTACCAAGTTTAGGACTTTCGCACTAACTTAATTTTAGTATAATACTGCTAAAAACGAAGATAGCGTTTTCTTTATAGTTTAAGGCTCGCTTATGCAAAATCTTTTGTCTCGTGTTTTTTTCTTTGCGTGTAAAGAGTATAGAAAATAACCTCAATTCTGCACTTTTTCGATATTTATCTTTAGCACAATTTATCTTTCTTGAAATTATCTAAAAAGTTTAAAATAAAATTATATTTATCTCTTTTTTATTTCTATATTCTTAGATGAACAGATGAACTAATGTTTCAAATTGATGAAAATGATATCTATGAGCGATTCTCTCATTTGGGTCTCGACAGTCGCACGTAACTAATCCTCTCCATCCGTCTTGATCGTGCGTTAGTTCCGTGGACCATTAATATATGAGGCCAGCCGAATGTCGGCCCTGTCTCGGCCGTGAGTTAGCCGTAGGCAGCTTCCGGACAGATTTGCTACTAAACTTTTTATAAGTTAAATAATATATTTAACTTTTGCAAAAGCCGCTATTCGGAACGGAAGCCAAAAAATTTGAGCCACCGTTCCTCATATGGAACGTAAAGCCATCGGCCTCAGACTAGGAGAACCCTCTTTTCATGATATCTGTCAGACGACGATGCATACGAGGCATAGGCCTCTTACGGAACCGGCATTCAGCGGCTTCCAGCGACCTTTCTAGATCGCCTCGATCGAGTCGGACTCGCGCACGAAGGGTTCCGTACCAAAAAATGGCAATAAAATCACGTCTGTTGTATGGGAGCCCCCTTTAAATATTTATTTTACTTTGCTTTTACTATTTGTTGTTATAGCGGAAACAGAAATACATCATCTGTGAAAATTTCAACTATCTACCTGGTGTCGTTATGAATATCGAGCAAAAAATGCCAAAAAAAAAACACGTTTTCACCTCTCCAGCACGAAAAGGGCGCTTTTGTCGCGTAAAAACTGAGCGTGAAAGCGTGAGGCAAAGTGCCTTTTTAATTTCTAACACCAACTTTTAAAAAAATAAAGAAAAAAAATAAAGTGACAAGGATGAGACTTGTAAAATTGATATGTCAGAAAAGGATAGATAGAATGCTTTATGGTGTCACACATGGATTAAAAAGTAAAAAAATAAAATGCACGGATATACCAAGGAGTTTTTAATAAGGATTGTTAAAAAAGAAGGTTGATAATTCGAAATAAAGAGTATGGACGAAATGAGGTCGCATGTATGAAATAAATATAAATTATGAAAAATTTATGAAATTTATTAAAAAAATTGTGTTTTATGATTATAAATAAATAAATAAGATAGGATATTAATAAATAAGAGAAAAACACAAAGAAATTTAAAACAAAACGACGGGAAATTAAATACTTTATGAGAGCCTCCCTTAAATATTTTTTATTCTGTTTTTAGTATTTGTTGTTATAGCGGCAACAGAAATACATCATCTGTAAAAATTTCGACTCTCTAGCTATCACGGTTCATGAGATACAGCCTGGTGACAGACAGACAGACAGACAGACAGACAGACGGACAGCGGAGTCTTAGTAATAGGGTCCCGTTTTTACCTTTTGGGTACGGAACCCTAAAAAGGCATATTATTTATTTATATCTTCGTTTATTGCCCCAATGTTCACTATGTCTATCAGCCATTTTTAATGTCCCCACTGCTGGGGCACAGGCCTTACTTATAGGTGGATAAGGAGGACGGGCCATAACCCACCACGCGGGCCCAATACGGATTGGTGGGTGTTAACTACTGCAAATGCAGCCGGGACCAACGGCTTAACGTGCCTTCCGAAGCACGAAGGAGCTCAAGATAATACATTTTTGGTCACCCATCCCATGACCGACCCTTGCGAACGTTGCTTAACCTCCGCAATCGTTGGGCCAGGCGCTAAACCACTGCGCCACTGAGCTCCTCAATGTTTACTATGGTATGAGTCAATTGATTTCATGGCCAATCAATTAATTAATCAATTAGGCATTTTTGTAAAAAAAATGTTTGTCATAAATTAATTGTCCATTTGAAATTTTCAATTCATTGTTTGATTTTCTTAATTGTGTTTTAATCAAATATTATTAGGTGAAATTATTGCAAATACTGTGCACTTTTGTAATTGAGCTCAGATATCTATAACTTTGATAATTTTAACTTAAACTTATTTTTGTATGTTTCTCTATCAGCTGTTGTCTGTAATTGTCCCTTAAGTAAATAAAATTAATTATTTTAATTCAAAAAAAAAATTTTTCTTTGTTTCTCATAAATCATATTTTTTTGCCAAATTGATCTCGAATGCGCGGAATACTATGCGAGTATTATCATAATATTTTAATGGATTTCAGCTCTGCAGTAATGGAATAATGATTACTGTAAATAATAAATTAATGCTCTCATTTTAATCCGATTTGTTTAAGTAATTCATAATCAAAAAATACTGTGTGGTAATGTAAGTACCTGGCAGAAACAATCGTAAATATTTACCTAGTGATGAAAAATTTTAGCAGTCACAAACTAAGTAATTGTAATTTACTTCCTTTAAATAGGAATTAAAAGGCGCCAAGGCATGTCGACTAGTATCAAAAGTTCAAAATAGAAATGTTATGAGCACACAGTAACAGTTAAACAAAACATATACACTCGGGGTCAGAAAAATCGCACCTTTTCAAAAATTTCTTCAAAGTTAATTTAATTCTATCTAATTTAATATAGTTGTCGAACTGAGATTTAGTTTCCGAGCAACATTACATTGCCTAATTTTTTTGCAATATTTGAGCAACTTCATGGGCAATAGTATCCATCTTGAGTATTCCTTTTTTTAATTGAACTGTTGGTGTGTTTTGTTTCCATCATCTCGATAGCGAATTTACCCGCATTTCCTGAATTGACCCTTTTTATTTCTCTTTTATGGCGGCGCAAGCAAAAACGGATTTAGCGTTTAATTATGGTAACTGTTATGTTAATTAAATCAAACAATTATTAATTGAAATAATATCATCAGCAGATATCAACATTTACGCAATAAAACTTTAGCTAGCAATAGCAGGTGTTCTGTTCAAGTCCAAACTTATTTTCGAAGAGGTGCGATTTTTCTAACCTCGAGTGTAGTAATTGAATTTTTAGATTTTAGTATTCACAAAGCTGTTTTGGCCCAGTGCATTGGACCTTTCATTGGCATTTGCCCAGTGCATTGGGCCGGAATCCCAAGGGTGTGAGTTCGAATCCCGTCTGAGCTGCTACGGGTGAGTCGATTTTTTCTAGTATTTTTTCAATTATATTAAGTATCTTAAAACCTAGTCTCTTTGATGTCAATTCTGATTGCTAAAGGTGCAAAACAAGCTAAATTAAATCCGAAAGGGAAGGCAGTTCCCGGGTGGAATACAGAATCTCGTAAGTTTTAGCTGTTTAGTTAATTGAAATGGAGTCGTCCCCGAGGGTACATGTGTTGACAAAACCGTACCGTTACTACCGGGTCATTACCGCTGCAAAAGCGTAGTACCTACTTATGAACTGAAACTGCAGTAATAACGGTGAATAACTTTTACTTTCTTCACAGGACTACACCATGATTATTATTAACTAGGTTATAGCAACGTTACGTTAGCACTTTCCTAACTACTTACTTCTCTTCTCGGCGGTTGGACCATAGATAAAACACTTATATAATTCAAAGGTTGGACAGTGACTGAGCTTTTAAATTATCTATGACTGAGCTGAGCTTGCAACTGACTTTCGTTGACCGTTCCGCCGCTCATCCCTACCGCTCACCTCCCCATTCTACTACAAATGGCGGGAAAATATGTTTGGAAACGGTAGAGCCAAGCGAAGATGTTGCCAAGCTATTAAATAAAATTACTAGTATTATAGCAACAATAAAATGAACTAAATTACTATTAAACGGCAAAACGTCACATTCGTGCAACCTGACGTCGTGCATGTCCTCGTGCACGGTCAACTCAACACCACATAATACGGTCAACTCTATACATAATATCGTCATACTTATATTTATTCTGTGGCTAAAGTTTACTATGTCATTACCGCCACCCGCCAAGCAGTTGTTGGGCGATTACAAGTTTGGGTATCTGGGGGTTACTTTACTCCCGAACGCGATTGAGAATCTGAGATCGAATTGGCATCGAGTAAACGTCTAAACGGTACAATGGAAACCGTTTTCAATGTTCCAAAATAACAGATTTTTGACGTTTATTCGAACCTGCCCCCTACTCTCGACAGAAATTAACGAGATCGAGTTCACATGATCGAATAAACGTCAAAATAAAGTAAAATAAACGTAAAATAAATAAAAACCTCACGATCAGTAGAAAACGTAAGTATAATGCCTATCTCACGTAACTAAAGTTGCGAGAGATGTATTCGCAGCAAGTTGTTGCTTGTAATGCCAATGTATTTTATTTATCTAAAGATAAAGCAAGCCGCCGCGTTACAAAACACTCAAAAATACGAGTTACGTGTATATGCCATATTCAATATTATTATGAAAAAAAATATGTAAGTGATAGTGTTCCATATAATATGTAAATAATACTCCAATAATTCGATTTAGCTTTGTTACGCTTTGTTACGCTACCTCAAGATAAGTTAGATAGGTGTGACACGGCTGGAAAAGGGTTCCATCCTTTCGTTTTAATTTTTATCTTTCTTTTGTCATTATAGTGAAGTGTTTAGTGCTATTTGAAAATCAGTAGAAATGTTTAGTAAATCGGCAAAAATGCAAGCATCTTTAAGCAGTTGTCGTCGATATGATTCGAACCCGAAAAGTTTAAAACAAGATCGAAACTATTTTGGAACTACTTTATCAGGTACATCAAAATGAGACCCAATAGATATTACCTTGTTGTCCGGTCACATGTGGCCGCGTCGAATATCATGAATTAAAGAAAGGTGGACTCATATCTCGTACATTTAGCAAACAAATCTCTATGAAGTTAAAACAGTTTTGGCGGCGGAAAAATATTAGAACTAAAAGTGACGCCGGACGAAGGACCATCAAGCCGGATAAATCCCTCTAAAAGGTTCGTGCGAGTACCTACGATTTGGTACATTAGATTCAGTCAATATTTACGCTGCCGAAAAAAGTATTGTGAATCCACGCAGAAGAGACGTAATAAATACACAATTTTAGAATATTTTTATAACAGAAATAGCTTTTATCCGCAACTTCGTCAAGAATTTTGTAAGAATAGCCTACGTCATTTTATAAAATCCAATCTATAACAAAATTCATCACAATTGGTTAAGTTTACTCGTGAAAACGTTTTAAATAGAGAAACAAAGTTACTTTATGAGACTGGATGCCCACTTGGGCTTCGAAAAATGTTACTGAATAGTGAAAACGTACGTTTAGTTTACCACGGCATACTGCCACGCTATCCCTAAAAACTTTATTTTTTCTTTATTCTGCGTCATCCGGTTCTCTTGGAACGAATGCTCAATACCTACGTATACACGACAGCACATCAAGTTAAATAGTTGAACTGCGAAAACAGCTTTTGTTACGTAAGGAATAAAGACGTCGCAAGGTCAACCTGTAAAGTCTGATGCGCCGTCGGCTGTACACAATATTTCTTATTAGTATCCCATGTTTCCGTGAATAGTTTGTTCGGTAAAATAACATGGCACTAATTATATGTATATTATATCCCAACACAAGGCTTTTGGGACATTCTTACCTTGTCGTCTGTGCTTATTAATATTATAGTTATGTGGTGTTTCTCGGACTCGGTTCACGTGGGGTCCTGCGGGATTGCGACGGGATCATTAATTAGGAGACCTCGACGGGCGCCTTCATAAATTATGTTAATTATGTCGAGAACATTCTTAATTGAAATTGCTAAATGTCAAATGGGTAAAGTTCGGCGAATGGAGATTAGGCAACGCTTAACTTTACATTTATTTGCTGGTTTTTCCCCTTCGTCTTTTCAAATAATGAATTTACTGAAATCTGAAAGAAAGTCGCCAAAGAATTGTAAAATTTCATGGAATAGAATGCTTATTAATTGGCTTATTTTCTTTGGTTTTTGACACCTTTTTGCCATTTTAGTAAAATATTCTTAGAAATTGAATTACCCTCTAAACATATACATTAGTATAGGCCTTAGAGTAATGCTCGAAGGTATAGGCTAACAGCGTGTGGATACTAACCGAGGTGTCTATGTGATCTTAAAAATATGCGTAACGCATTGAAGACAAAGCCAGTAAAAATACAATATTTTTTGTTAAACAAAGTTAGTCTAAGGCGATTGTGTTTTTTTCACGCATTTAGCTTGTTCATGCAAGTTCCATCAAAATAGACAATAATATTAATTCAACTCAAATGGTGTGATTGGGCAAGTATGGAAAATACACGAATACGAATAACCCTGTAAAGTGCCACCATAATAATACGCTACTAAACAACGTAATCTAAAAAACTAACCAAATCTTCCGTAACCATATAAGTCAAAGTCGTTTCACGTCTCAGTGCTAGACAAATAGCTTCGTCCGTCACGTCTCCGCCTGGATTAAACGAGTAGTAGCAGACGAACCGGTTATCGCTCCGACGAGCGAGCGACGCGAGCGAACTATGCAGTTCAATCACGTCGCATAAATCACGGACACAGAATTAATAATATGTAACGCAAATGCGCACTCACACATTCTCTCGTCGCTACGAGAGCTCTAAGCAAGGTTCGCAGGTTTTTGACTAGTGCTCCCACCCATTTTGTCCCACAGTTACTCGTGGTCCCACTAATCTTAAACACTAGGGTTCATAGTCGCACTACTTAATGGGACTACCAGTCATAGGTATAACGTAGGGCTTGTGGTTCCATTACTTAAACGGCTATAACAACAAATTTAATAAAAAAAAACAGAATAAAATAATTAAAGATGTAGGGCTCCCATACAACAAACGTGATTTTTTTACGTTTTTTGCTCGATATTAATAACGACAACAGTAAAATGCTTAAAATATTAACAGACTATTTAGTTTTTAATCACTTTTAAAAATAAATCATTAAATTCAAATGAAATAAATATTTAAGGGGAGCCCCTAAAGAAAGTTGTTCAGTTTCATGGACTGAATACATCCTTAAAATTTGGAGAGCGAATAAATGAATACAGCCTGTATATATGTGATATAAAAGCTCCAAGTAGTAAACAGCAGAGATTTTTAAACCCAACCTTACTCAATTGAATAACTTATGAAGTGCGAACACCATGCTGAGTTGAGTAGCGAACTAGCGGCCTAAGATTTCCCCGATGTTTCGTGTAGCGAGGGCTTATAAATCACTTCGAATCGTCGACGTGACGGCGTCGACGCGTAGCGACCGTCCTCCGTCACAATTCTTCAAACCAGACTTTAACAGAATGTACAAAAGACAGATTGAGATTAACTACTACAACTGCTTATTTTATAAATTAAGTTACGGTTTCTTTTTCTAGAACGAGGAAGCTTATTATTGAATGATTTTCATTTAAACGTAGTACTGAGTTTATTGATCGATTAGGTCTAAAATAAATCAAAAGACAGAGCATACCTGTGACCAAGGCTCTTGAAGACAGATGGATCATGACACTTTATGTCATGTCAGATGAAGGTCAAACAATGCCCTTTGCTTGCTTAAGCTAACTTTAATTAGGAAAACTTGATATAACTACTTCGGTGTAGGCCGCTTGTATTCTATATGTTAAATATTATCTTAAAGTAATAAGTTGATATTTCAACACGATATAATAATTGTATTGCTCTCGGCGATACGCCTACGCGAACACAATAACATTATTCTGGATTCTACGAGAAGCGAATCAGGTTAAATAGGGAGTGAATGAAATGATAAGGGTTCATAGAAACAAGTTTGTACAAGTCTTTTTTATATACGTACAAATATTATGGTATTAAAATAAAAACAAAATGTACCTATGTTAGGAGAAAAATGTCGCGACACAAGAAAGGTAATTAAAATATTAACTTTTCAACATGTTCTTATCAAATCTCCACAGCAAAGCTTTCCATAAATCTGCAACACACACATCGTGTCAAACGCAAATGAGTAATATCATGAAGTGACACAAGCGCGTCCACTGAACCGTAAGGTATTACGGCACGGGCGGGACGCAGACACAGTATACAGGGTGTCCCAAAACTTTGCCAGACAGAAGGAAAGTACCTAAAATATTGAAGTTGGAAATTTTACAGAAAGCTTCATTTTGATTTTTAAAATAATTGGCAGTTCCAATTCCAAGATTATCGAAAAATCGCATATCTTAACCAGGAATGAACCCACTAAATTGGAGGATTAAAAAACAATCGTTTATTTGTTCTTTTTGTTACAGAAAGTTAATCGGAAAGCGCACTGTTTGGAGTTCCCCTCTTACTTTTGAAATAAGAAAGTGAAAAATCAAAAAAAAATATATGCTATAGATCTTAATAAACACTTTCAACGAAAATTAGTTTAAACGAAATATTGGTATTAGTTTTTGAGATATTATATCACATTTTCCAAAACCGCAAATATAACTTTGTCATTCATACCAACACTGTAAAAAACAAAGTTATTTTTGCAGACGTAAAATGATAGTGGTATTAAATATGGTATGGTATAAATAAGGTAACTACGGAACCCTACGGCGCGTCGCCCGACACGCACTTGGCCGACACGTTTTTTTGTTTAATGCGATGCGTGCGTTCTGTTCGATGCGGATTATTGTGGACGCTTAGCTTAAAAAGGTATGCAAATGCGTGGTTGTCATCGCAAATGCAATTAGAGGTATCGGCGCGATTAATTGCGGATTGTACGTATAAATTTGTTGAATTATCAACGCAGTTTACACGATGCTAATTTATTCGTATTGAATATTTATGGGGGCGGGCGGCGCGGGCGGCGCGGGCGGCGCTGCAATTACCCTCGCTCTGCCATTATTATCGCGCTCACTTTTATACATTAATCAAGCAATTGCTTGTTTAAATTTTTTGAACTGTCCAAGATAAATAGTGAATATATTTGGGTGTTTATTGAAGTGATAAAAGTACAAACTCCATGCGTAAAATGTAAAATGAGTTATATTTATATTATGGTTGTATAGTATAAATAATAATAATAATATTATTGATTTTTATTTTATTTAATTTTAAATGAAGATGAGCAGCGTAACCGTAATATTTAATATTAAAAATCCTATTTAATTAAGACACTGTTTAAATGTGATGCCGTCACTTTTTTGACAATATTGTTTGAAAGATACAGCATCACATTAAATTAAGTTCTCTTAATCTTCTGTGATAACACCGGTATTTAAATGTTTATATATCTATGGGCTAGAAAAGGCTGACCTGTGGTTATGGTTTACATCAAAAATTAAATAATTACGTGTTGTAATAGATATTTCCTTGAATAAAAAACGAAATCAGCATAAGAGTCAACCTTATTCTTATTTCGTTTTTTATGTGATAAGATATGTAGTTGAAACTATAAATTATTCATAAAGTTTTAAATCAAATTGAAAGTCTTCTTTAAATACAGAGCTGAAGTAAAGTTGATTAACTTTGATAAAGAGACAGATTTTCCTGCGACGACGAACTTATACCTACACGTAAGAAATGCAGCGAAAATTCAGTTGAACTTTAAACTTATTCAGAGAGGCGCACCGGCTGTAGCTCCCCGAGGCATACAATAACTAATAAGTAGTACAAAAAGTGGAGATGTGCAAATTGTGCAAGTCTTACTGACTGATTCGTACATATTTTTATATGATTTCATAAAAGGTTAGCCTTCGAAGAGCTTAGCGTTCATTCTGGTAATATCAGCCTTTAATACCACCGCTTTAAGTAATGATAATATACATTTTACTCCACCCAAAGACGCGTGTAATAATTTTGCAAAAAAATACACTCCATATAATTACGACTTTGCTATCTTATTTTCGTTTAACGTATAACATATCAAAAGAACTCATCAGTGCGACACCATAACTCAATTAGTGTTCAAAAGAATACAATTTCCCTCTTTCCCGAATATACGAGATTCGTAATTAATTTAATTTGCCCTAACTCGGCGGTGGTGAGTGCCGGCCGGTGTAATTACATGGACTCCAAAGGAGTTGGCACTAATTAAACATTAGCTCCGCCATGCTCTTTACTCGTTTATATTAACACCATTACGCTCCAACTCGTTAACGACCTCGTGAAAAGCAAGAATATCAATAACACCAAGCAAACTCAAAGGAGCTCGGTGGCGCAGTGGTTTAGCGCCTGGCCAGTGATTGCAGAGGTTAAGCAACGTTCGCAAGGGTCAGTCATGGGATGGGTGATCAAAAATTTATTATCTCGAGCTCCTCCGTGCTTCGGAAGGCACGTTAAGCCGTTGGTCCCGGCTGCATTTGCAGTCGTTAACACCCACCAATCCGCATTGGGCCCGCGTGGTGGGTTATGGCCCATCCTCCTTACCCCCATAAGGAAGGCCTGTGCCCCAGCAGTGGGGACATTAAAAATGGCTGATGGACAAGCAAACTCAGTACCACACCACGTAAGTGAACTTCTTCGATATTCAGCCCTTGATGACAGCCGTTTTATGAAGAGATGAGAGGGATGATTTAATAGAATCGGGCGTTACCTTGCGGAAGTCCATTATAATCCATGCAAAAACAATATTTAGCAATAACTTTCACACAATAGATGGATATGCAAGGAATCTGTGTACCGCCCTAACACAAATAAATGCCGTACTTAATACCTGCAAACACACTGACAGCAACACACCTTGCCCATATAGCAACAAGTTACTCTACACGTGTTTCGCCCCTACACATTGAAAAGAATGTTGCTCGAAGAGTGATACAAGTTATCGTTGATGGTTAAAAAGGAGCTCCACAGAAAAAATCAGATCGTATCAGTGCCGAATTTACAGTCTTGGCCGCCCTAGGCCGAGTAGTACCAGAGCCGCCCCTCAGGCCGGTGAATGGCGTTACTGGCCCCCCTAGGTCCTTGCCGCCCCTAGGCCACGGCCTACTCGGCCTATTGACAAATCCAGCACTAATGGTGCAAGCAGTGAAGTGAATGAAGAGATGACAGGTGACTGGAAAGAAAGCAAGCGAACGTAAGATATTTAAGGAAAATGTATTTTTCAATACAGTTGCTCGAAAATGTAAGTTTACGATGACAGTCGAGCGTGCGGTAAGTTGATTTTACGTACGTTGTGCGTTTTTGTTTACGGATTAGCACAGCGTGCGGAAAGTTGATTTTACCGCACGCCGGCGCCGAGCGTTTTTGTTTACGAACGTTTTTTTTAAATTTCTACTAGCTTCCGCCCGCGACTTCATCCGTGTGGACTGTAGAAAAATATTGCAACCAGTTTAAAATGACCCCTTTAGTGTATGAAAGCTAGTACTACGGAGAGTTCAAGCTGTTTCCCTGGGTCCACCCACCTGAATTTAATGAAACATAGCTTAGATTTTAAGTTGGACATCAATCTACTAAATTGTGAAAAATCCATCATAATTCGTTCAGCGGTTTTTGCGTAATTCGCGCACAAATATTTCGAATTTACAGTTTTATTATATGTATAGATTACAATTTCAGTAGTACCTATAATGTTTTCTCGCAAATGTATTGAAAAACGTAGTATGGCACACGGTTGTTAAGGTTTTTTAAAACTCCGTTTTAAAAACCTTCTTACCAACCTTGTATCATAAACTACTAATTACTTTACCAGAGCCCCCAGATTATATAACTCTGTTACTTCTCAGTTACATAATCAGGGGGCTAATCTTATGTAAAAGCTGGATCCAGATGTAAAAACCACAACTAGAGCAGAGTGCCTCAACTTCATGTTAAATAATTCAAATGAACCGAGTGCATATGCATAATGCATTAAAAGTAGATCAAGAGTCCTGGTAAAGGTTTTATTACTCTATCAATCGGGTTAGGATTAACTTTTGTATCTTGTAGATGAAGTACAGTATCAGAATTTGAAATTAACGCGCTCGAGTAAACAAAACAAGCCAAAATATGGTGCCCCAATCTTAAAAAAAACATTCGCTTATTGCACTCGTTTCACCTTTGATTGAAGTAAAGTTGTATTTACAAAAGATTAGCTCGGTAACGGTTTTGCTGTAGTTAAAGGCCACTTTTAGCACTTACTATAAGTGACCGCGTTAATCTATGCGAACTTAGCCTCTTCACCGCTTTGCTTATCAATAAGTACCGGCGGCCACTGAATACTTCATTAGCGGACGTGGGACTACCGGGAACAACTTAAGTCCATTTAATATTCACTTGGAACTTGATTACTTGAATAATAATAGACCGAGCGAGCGCGAGCGAAGCGTCTATGATTCAGCTTGGTCCTTCCGGATGTCCGTTTGTTCAAGGTCGCATTTCTCAACCGATTGTCGTGAAATTTTGTGAGCAGGTTTAAAAATTATACAGAATTTTTTATCGAGCCAGTTTTTCGAATTTTTTTAAAATGGCGGAGATAATAATGTTAAAAAACATATACCTATGTCAGTCCGGTTTTCCGGCGCTGTGTTTTCTCCTCTACAGGTCGCATCTCTCAACCGATTCTCCTGACATTTTGCGAACAGGTTTTATAATTAAATTTTTTTTTTAGGCAGATTTTCGAAATTTATCTAAATGGCGAAGATATGTTAAGAAAAGACATATTATTTCAACAGTTTCGAAAAATTATCAAGAATGTAACAAAACTTTTTTGTTAGCGGTGCAAAGTAAATTTTATTTTTTATTTTTTGAAGACTCAAAACTTCATCAATCAATCAGAATTCGAGCAGCGACGGCTTCGTCTATAGTATTTGCTTTCTCTGTGGCTTCGTCCCGAAGCTCGTCTTACTCTAAGCCTTATGCCGGTCACTCACATTCGTGCAAATACGCGAAGCCACATGTGTAGGACGACCTTCGCGAATGACTTCGCGAAGTTTTCGAGACATTCGTACTTTTCCAAGCTGTGTCGGTTTTTTGACTCACATCAAAGCGCGCGAACCTCGAACCTTCGCTTAGTCTCCCACACATTCCTGCCACAGACGAAAGCATTCGTACGACCATTAGTAATCTGTGGATACGCACACGATTGCAAAGGTGACAGACAGATGTCATAATTTTTCGTAGTTGTGACGACCTTTATTTATTTATTTAGCTTAGCCTATATTTTCTTTCTTTATTGAAAATGCAGCATATAATATAAGTAAGCATATGAGCACACATAAAACAGTCCAACAGCACTATTAAAATAATCTTCACCGTCCATTGTTCACAAGATCGCAAGTAAATAAACATTCGTGAACAAGTGTAGGAGGAAGTGCAAATGGGTTCGCACACTCATGTGCAAACCTATTCGCGAAGTTGCTGACTTTGCCAATGAATGTGCGCAAAGGTTCGTACAATGTACGAACCTTCGCGCGCATGTGAGTGACCGGGGTGAGAGCATATCAAAACGATCAAAACATTTGTGACCAATATTCGTGAAAACAAAATAAGGTTGTTACTTTGTGATAGAACCTAGGATTGTGTATATTATTTGCACAGTATAGATACTTATGAGTTAAAAAAAAATAGGTATCTATTCTGTGTTATTTGTTTTTAAAAAACATACAAGAGCTACATACAACATACATTTTGAGCTACTTTTCAACGCGAGGTCTACAGCTCACGGAGCCACTAGTAGTAAGTCAGTTGCATGAAGAACACAAGAATCCTTTAATTAATTTAAGTAGATCTTGTCCACATTTAGACACTTAGTAAACAGTTTCGTTCTCAGTAAACTTTCTACAAAGAAATAGCCTTTACATTAGAAGGACGGCAGGTGAGTTATGCGTCACGCTTGTCAGCTCCCCCCCCCCCCCTCCCTCCTTTCAGACAAACGGAGATAATTAACTTCAGCAATTTTGGAGACACATCACCTCCAAACTACGGACGCGTATGAAGGGACACTTGACATAATTATTAGCCTTGGGAAAACAGGGCCCAAATTGTGTTTCTATAAACACTTCCAATTGAATGCGTAGATCGGACTTGGACAACATTCATACATTGTAAAATGACATTTGGTTATTTTCGTAATTCTTGTCTGGCTTGCTTGCAGGGAAGTACTTCCGCCGAGTGTGCTCGGGGACCGCGGCGGTTCAACCGTTGGATTTTGGAATATAAATGCGCTTAGAAAACTTCGATATTGTGAGTTAGGACTCCATACATTTTTGGTGCGACGTCACGTCCGCGTAATGTTTACATTATAATATTGTACTTTTAGCTGATCCTGCATTTTCTTCGTCATTCGTTCGCACCGCTACACCACCACCCACAAGTTTTTCCTTTGCTTTTCATAGTAAGTAATTAATGCTAGAGTGAAATGAATGTTTCGTTTTTTGTACGGTCAAGGATCAGAATTAGCTAATTGAGTTTAATACTTCGTAAAAGTCTTTAGTTACATAAACAATCCCCTGCCCAAGTCCACCTTACTACAATTTTCAGTCAGACGGACATAAAGTTAGTTGCGCAGTTTAGTTGATGTTTCTATCTCGACAACGCTGTGAAGGCGAACAGTTGAGTAAAGCGACTAACCAACCGCAGATAAAGGACAAAGGGTTCCAAGTTCGGATTAAACTGCAGAGTCAACGGTCGCCCGCGGGCCTCCGACCGCGCTGTGTCTATGTAGTCGGATAGATCATCTCGCATGTCTCACTGCACCAGGTGTGCATAATCTTGTACACTAAGGAGAAATCATATTTCTAGAATTATTTGTAGGTACCTATATGTTACGGCTAATACCCGAAGTGTGGATAAACCTAGTTTTAGCCAGCTAAAACTAGGTGTAGCCGATAGCTGTTAGTTAAAACTATTTGTAACGATCTGCTTTACTCCTGTAGGTCCCGAAAATAGGTTAGTCGAGCTATTTTTTTTAAAAGACAACAGAAGTAACTTTCTTAATACCCCATAAATGGAATTTAAACGTAATGTTGTGTCCATTGAATAAAAGTGAAAAATACTTTGACAATAACAATTAGGAGGTATGAATACGCCGATAGTTGAGTCGGGCCTTTGATCAATGAAGAATAAAGGTGCGGGCACATTTGTCTGACGCCACGCGTTAACACGTGTTAACACGCCGTCAGATGACATCGGTTTTCATAGTAAATGTATGCACTAGGATCACACTTACCTGATAACACGTCCATACAAATACGGCGCGTCAGACAAATGTGCCCCGCACCTTTAGTATGCACCTTTAGTGTGCGCACATTACAACGATTTGGTATCGGCCGATTTATTAAAAACGGTCCGACCCAACTATCGGCCGATAGAAAGTCTGTACCTAGTCTGCGAGAGCTCTTACTGGTCGATTTTAGTCAACTAGCGTTTTTTATCGAAAATCGCAAACCTAATTTCAACGAGGTGGTGATGCGATTTTAGAAGCGATTACCGATAAAACACGCTATAGTTGACTTAAATCGATCAGCAAGTCGCCTGCCAATTCAACTGGTGTAAATAATTACACTTGAGTTATAGATAAGTATAAATAAAATGTTGAAGAGCTCTGCTGCTTTATTTGATATGTCTGGACCGTCGAACTGTCGAGACGTGTGAGCGGCACGGCACCGCTCGCTCGTCCCTCATACCACAATATAGATAGCACTCGCGCGCTCGAGCAACGCACACTAGACATTTCTCACCGACACTGTATAACTGCTATCCCAAACCACTCTCAAAACAGGGGGCTAACTGTCTAATTTCAAAATCTATCGCAATTTTGACAGATGCATTTCTTGGGTAGGTTATTAATTGTCTCAAAAAGAAGTATCGATGTTCTGTCAAATGAAAGCGATTACGATAGATTTTGAAATTAGACAATTAGTGCGGTGAGAGCTGTCTTTGTGTGTGTGTGCGATGCTCGAGCGCCTTGCGTAGTACAAAGCTTAACTTCTGTTTGTCTCTCTATTTTGTGCTTGTACTCTCGAATGTCCGTTCACCCGTCCGACCGAACGTATAAAGACCATGCTGAAGGATTACGCTAAGATTGCGATTTTATTGCGATGCTGTCTCGCCGACTCTAAGATGACTGTGTCTGCTGATTTAAAATGTCTGAAAACGACAGCTACTTGTCTTTTAAATTTTAAATTTATTAGTATTTGGTCGCTGCTTTTGTGCGAACTCCGGATAAGTATTAGCATTAACAGCCTTGCTTTTCGAAGTTCCAATTATATATCTCAACATTTCCACTGCTGCAACGAACAGTATTGAATCTGCAAAATCTCGATTTTTATTTTATTGCATCAATGGATAAAGCAAATAGGTATGATACTATAAGGAAAATATTTTTTATTTGAAAAAAGTATTATTTCGTGAGATTTTGAATCGAACAATATCGAAACTTCACACTGTGAGCGACGAACAATATCGAATGAGGTTAATTCGATACTGTTCTAGCACGATGTACCTGTACACACAGGCGCAGATGGAAACTGCCTGATTCGTCAGTGTATGTCAGTGTTCTCTGGGATGTGAAAAAAGGAAGGCGCGTTGGTTTAGTTTAGGTTAGTTCATTATTATTTCGTTGCTATTTGTTTTTTTGCATTATAATAACTTTAAGTAACGGTTAACGAGTAAAACCATCGAAAGTGGCAGATTCGATAGTGACCGTATAAGTTCGTGTAACGAATCTGACACTTTCGATAAAATTTCAGATTTTAAAAGCATCGAACACTATCGAATCAGAAACATTCGATCAAATTCCCTATTTTAAAAACATTGAATACTATCGAATCAGAAACATTCGATCAAATTCCCTATTTTAAAAGCATCGAACACTATCGAATCAGAAACATTCGATCAAATTCCCTATTTTAAAAGCAAGCATCGAACACTATCGAATCAGAAACATTCGATCAAATTCCCTATTTTAAAAGCATCGAACACTATCGAATCAGAAACATTCGATCAAATTCCCTATTTTAAAAGCATCGAACACTATCGAATCAGAAACATTCGATCAAATTCCCTATTTTAAAAACATTGAATACTATCGAATGTGAAATATCTAAGCTATCATTGAGTAAAAAAACAGGGGGTAAAGGGTCTTGAATGGCGACCGCGCACCGGACGACGCTCCGTGGGTAGGCCCTCGACAAGGTGGACCGACGTGAGGGTGAAAGTCGCGGGAAGCCGCTGGATGCGGGCCAAGCAGGGCCGATCGTCGTGGAGATCCTTGGGGGAGGCCTATACCCAGCAGTGGGTGTCGTGCGGCTAATATGATGTTGAGACATTTTTAGGCAAAACAATTCTTTTTAAAGTTTATTTAAATTACAGGTTTTGGTATTAGATGATTCAGTAAAAGAAACGAAGATAATAATACGAGTAGGTAGGTATAAGGTAGTAATTCGTATTTCACCATTTCAGATCATTTGTTTTCGAGAAAACTTCGTAACTTCATTTCCACGCTTCCAAGTCGGAGGTAGTAAATTTTTTCCAGTTCTCAATCGCAAAATTTATTATAATACGACTGAATATTCAGCTTGAAAGGCTTTCACAGAGACTCTCTCCCAATAGCCTAAAGCGGGACCTCGATAAATCAGGCATTTGAATTGGATTCCGTTAATGGCCGCAAATGAATACGCGACACCCGGACACCCGACGATTATTGTTATTATTTTAATGTCCATTGGTATTTAAATAGCGTTTACGAGTATTCGATCGGCTCAGATAGGTATTCATTAATGCCGTGAATTAAGGTTAAATATGGAATAAGGCTAGCCCCAGCAATAGGTGGACATTTTACAGAGCGACGTAATTTTTCTTGTTAGTTTGCCATAGTTACTATCATTATTAACAGATCCGGACACCACGCAGATTTTCAGTGGTGGGAGTGGTTGAGCAACAAAGGGACTGAAAAGCGATTGAAGGTATACAATTTACAGAGCTCTGGATTTGGTGTGGTATAATAGCAAGCCAACCATGTATCTAAATCGAATATAACATTGCCAGGAATTTTGACCGATGGAAAAGTAGTGCCAGGTGGCATCAAATTGCGCGAAAAAGTGGTAAAGTTTGATGCCGCCTGGCACAACTTTCTCACTAGTCAATATTTTTGGCAATGTTATATTCGATTTAGATACATGATTGGCTTACTATTATACTACACCAAATCCAGAGCTCTGTAAATTGTATACCTTCAATCGCTTTTCAGTCCCTTTGTTGCTCAACCACTCCCACCCCCACCACTGAAAATCTGCGAGGTGCCCGGATCTGTTAATAATGATAGTATGGCAAACTAACTAGAGGGATTTCGTCGCTCTGTAAATTGACCACCTATTTCCGGGGTCAGCTCTTAGTATAATATCATTAACATCGTGTAACGTCGGCCGGCGGCGGGGTATCGCCCGACAGCGTTTACATTTATTTTTGCTGTTGTTTGCTCGAATTTAATGTGGAAAGTGAACTGTTTTGTGAATTATGGCGGGGAGGATATAAACAAAGTTTTGATGGTTAAACACGATTAAATTTTTGGAGAGTTTGTTTACGTTCGGATCGTAAAGTAACGATCGCCCGCGGCTACGTCTAGTTCGTGCTCTGTCCTATTTCAATGTTCGAAATATTGTTCCAAAAACTTTAAATTACCTTTAAAAATAACTTGAAATTACCCATAATAAAATAGTAGTATGAATTCTTACTTGCAGTAAGGGGATAGGGGACACCAAAATGTGTTATGTTTGTTCCCCTCTCAACACAAGGAGTTGTCACAAATTAATAGTTATTATAGACGTTCGCAATCAGAGCAAAAGACAGAGAGCACCTACAAATAAACGAAAAAAATACATAGTAACTATAATAAAAATATACTACTTACATGTAATTTTTGTCTGTCTTGCTTATCGGCTTGTAAATTCTGTTCTTTTGAACAGTATTCGAAAAAAAAACTAGTAAAAAGAGGCCGGCTCTTCAGAATAAGCAACGTTTTATTGATGCTTCTCTTTAATCATAATATAACCCCTTTCCTTTATGATCAGGAAGCCTACCTTGCAAAATGTCTTTAAAGCAAAACGTCTACAATGCTTACTGACTAAAAATACTCTTTCAAGGCAGCATTATTACTTGAATAGCTGTTTCTTTCAATACCTCCTTTCACATTTAATACAGCAACGCTGAGTCGACGAGAAGCCTCGTTCAGGTCCCTGGCGACTGTCGCTGCTGATTACTGCAGCTGCACGGTCCCTGGACGTCACTGCGAAAGGGCTTCCACTCCCCTCCTCCCTTCCTGGGATAAGCCGACGAATCAGCCGTAGAGCAGTTTTCTCAGTCAATAAGTGAACTAAGTACCTTGTAACCATAAACTTATTATACTAGTGGAATATTAAGTTTATGCTTGTAACGTGGCCGTGCGACCTGTTGCCCCAGAGTAAAAACTTATTTACAAATTCGAAACTATGTTTTTTTTTTTTCGGAAAATAATAATTCACAAATTTCGTGTGCACTGCCATTTATCTCTGTACGTCAGTCCATTCAAAATATTGGTAGAAAAAATGTAGAAAACTTTGGAATATGAAGAAAATTACCGTAAAAAGTATTGTGAAACAGTGATACATTATATAAAAATAGTAATACGTGATATTTTACGTTATTTGTAAGCTGAATACAACCAGGTTCTCATATTATGAGAACCTGTGCGGGTGGAACCATGGTCGTACCCGGGGGGGGGGGGGGCAGGGAGGAGCAGCTGCCCTCCCTGGATTTTGTTTACCTATGACTAACTATCAATTGTTATCAATAAATGTTCTTATTTGCCATATATCTTTAATTTTGATTTCAATAAATTTGCCCCCCCTGGCCTGGGTACCTAGGTATAGGTACGCCCATGGATGGAACCACAGTTAATATAAGAGATATTATTGTAAAATGGTTTTATTAAGTGATAACCTAAGTATCAATCCAAATTTTAAAAGTGGAGTGAATTATCTGCGCGAAAATAGTCTGTAAGCCGTCATTAGTTCATAAATGTCGCATCGCGCCTAATTGCAGCGTGAGTGGATCGTCTGACGGCGACAGATCGCGCGACCCTCATGTAGCTACAAATATCTTGCTAAACGATAATAATATGTGAATTACTTAGTGGTACCAAAAACACGAAATATGAAACCCATAAAAAGTCACCAAAAACGATACAATAAGTATGACAAAAGTTGTATCCGAAAAAGAGATGATCTCAATAATAATGCGCTTGACTTCTTCCTTCTTATCGAATGAGGATTAGTGGTCACCTCTGGTGTAAGATTGAGAAGTAGTCGGTATGATAAATTGGCTATTTGATAAGTAGACGCCTGGCGCCGAAAGGAGTTTATCAAGTTGCCTGTAAGGCCCTAACTTGGCTTAACGACTGTTATCAGGTGATGACAACGACGCGCGACGGTTTAACGTGCCCTCCGAAAGACGGAAGCGCTCAGTTGTAATGCCACTTTAACGGTCACCCATCCGACACTTGGCCGGACCAAACGTTGCTTAACAAACGTGATCGAGTAAGATCAGTCTGTCAAGTACAGCCATGAGCACTACACTGGCTACAATGCGTTTGACAATAGCTTGATATGACAAAAAAACTTACACAGAAATGGAATGCTTTTTAAATTGTTTTGTTGATCATAAATCTGTCCTCGTCTAAGTATCTATCAATTGTGTTTTCCAAATAATGATAACACAAATTATAAAACTTTATATAGGTTTAATAAGGATTAAAACAATAATAACGTGCGATTAAAGGTAATCGCACGTTATTATTGTTGGATGTAGTAAACAACAGTTTGTTTGTCTTGTCCGGTCCGGTCCTTTGTCCGGTCCTTTTTAATATTCAATCATCGTCAGCAAAATTATATTCGTGTTCTGCTCCAGTTTTGTCATGAAGCCCGCAAGTATAATGTATTTGTGGTTTGTCCTTATGAGGACAGTGACCGTGTTTCTAAAAACTGAAAACAAAAAGTGTCACACGCTCCGACAAGGCTAGACAAGAGCTACGGATACAGTATTCTGAATCGAGGTCATAGAATAGTCTGATGTAGACTCTGCACGTGTTGCTTATCTCCAAAAACACGTATTTTTTTGATGCGGTCACTTACAAGATTGATATGTCTCCAAGACTGCAGATAATGTTTAATATTAATTTTAACTTGATGCCTCCATGCGTTCCTAATGACTTGACAGACAGACATACAGACGAAATATAAAGTGATCCATAATACTTAGTTATAGTGTGAACCCATAGTTCAAGGAATTTAGAATTGCGACGTATTCACCGTTACAACTTTATAAAGTAAAGAGGCGAATCATAAATTATTAATTCATACAAAACTTGATAGTAAAAATAGACGTTGACCTTTAGGTATATTTCCGGTGTTTAAAAACGTTCCCCCGTTCTCATAAGTTTCATTGGTGCCCTCGCGCGCGTGCCTCCCTAATATTATACCAATTTAGTCCCTCTTGTGTCGCGGTTATCATTTGGAGCGAACTTCTGAAACTTCGCGAACTCGTTTTGCTTCCGCGAATGAGGCGGCGATACTGAATTTGGGATCGTTAATGTTGCGGTAGGAAAATCGTTAGCAGGTGCCTTTAGACGGAGAAAGTTTTGTAATTAGTAGCACAAATATGACGAGCCCATTTTTATGACGTAAAAGGATTTTTGGGGAGTATCAAAGATTGAAATAAACTTAAACACTATTGAAGTCGAATTTGGACTAACTACTTCTACATTGCACTTCGATATTGGTACATTTCACAACTGCATTGTGACGTACGTCATCCATCACATCTGCATTGGAAAAGCAAGGGTTATTTACATTATAATTATTATTGTGGTATTGGGTCTCTGACCGTGTATTTTTACATTTCTTCTGAAATTGAATCCAACACCATAGAAATAGAGCCATAAAAAGTGTGTCGGAGGTGAAAACATAATGATTATGAAAAAATAAAATAAAAAAAAACTACTGTCGTCTACAGACAGCTAGTATAAAAGTTAATAAAACTCGCGTAGACACAGTGCAAATTTATGAAACCCTCATGAGATGAGACGCTGCGCTGAATAATTGCCGAGCAAATGTTCCCGCAGCTCGCTACAAAGAGAGCACAGGAGTTTGTAACAAATGTGTTGAGGTAATGATCGCTATCGCTACTTCTCTAGTTAGTTCAACTTCACATAATTTTGAAACTTACTACTGATAGTTATGTCACGCGTAAGTTTCCACCATGACCATGTTACTGAATAACTACGTAATACTACTTACTACTTAGTTAGTTATTACTTATGCTCTTACCTAACCTCTATAATAATTATATCAGCTGGCATGGTTTTATACATTTTGAGTATTTACCAAAACCGTCTTATCTCTCTCCTGCATGAACCTTTTAGCTGCAGCGGGATATCAACAAAATAGTCGTAGATGGGACATAAATATTTCGGCCTTTTCGGCAGTGAAATTCTGGATCGACCATTGTTTTTTGGTGATGGGACCACTGTACCACTGGGACCAGGTTTATGAATTGCTATATTTACATCTCTTTCCCTATAGCAAATAAAAGAAACGTATTGATAGCCATTCAGAAAACTAGCAAATGGGGGATAAGGGGGGCTGTTCCGTAGATGTCTTGACATAGGATACATTCATTGTCCTCCTCATTGTAGTGTTGTTAACTTACATCTATTCTCCCACTCTCACTGGCACATATTTCTTAAATAATTTCTTAGTCTCCAATTAGTCCTTTTAAATTAACTAAAGAGTTACAATTCAAAAACTCACCACTTTGAAATAGCTATTTACCTATACTAAATGTTTAGTGCAATTTCGTGTAATTACGGCCATCCCAAATGAATCCGTTTCCAATAGCGGTTATCTATTCTGCGGTGGTCGCGTGCTCTATAATAGGCTCTCGCTATGTCAAAGTAAGTAGGTGAAACAGTAACGCAACTAGAAACGTCCTAATCGACGCAGTGGCACAGCTAATTATAAGGCATGATTTTAATAAGAACGCGATGTAGCTATAGCTAGGCGTGCAGCGTTCGAGAGATTATCGCTCGCTCGCCTTATACTATCCGTGATATTTTTTTATGACACGTCTTGAGTATTCATTATTACTTACTATATAACAAGTTTTAAATTATCCATTAGCGTCGACCAACTATAGGCAAAATAGTTTTATTCCTAGGTTTACCAAAAGCCTAAACGTGGTGTTGGGTGGGTGTGAGCTTGATGTCGACGTATTTAATTGTAGTTTAGATTCTTTTAAGCGAAAACTTATTGAATATCTATTTACTGAATAAGTTCATGCTGGTATGGTGAGCATTACACACACATAGCATTAAGTACTTTTATTTTGTTTAGATGGGTTCATAACATTATTGTTTTGTAAAATTCTATATTGTTACTATAAGCGAAAACCTATAATTAGCTTATTGTTTCTTACGCTTTTTCTACACCTATTTGTACAGCTGCTGGTTTTCCATGAAATTAATAAAATAAATAAATAAATTACACAAAAATGCCGCTTACCCTAAAACAGCCAATACACAGTCAATACCAATCAAGATCTGTTGATCGTGATCAGTGATTTTGATCCAGATTGTATGAGATTGACAGATCGCGAACACTTGCACGGTCAATCTACTTATAGAAAAAAAAACAGGTCAGTGATCTACCAGATCGCGAAACCTTACACGGTCAATCTTCTTATAGAAAAAAAACAGGTCAGTGATCTACCAGATCGCGAACACTTACACAGTCAATCTACTTATAGAAAAAAAATCAGGTCAGTGATCTACCAGATCGCGAACACTTACACGGTCAATCTTCTTAAAGAAAAAAAAAACAGGTCAGTGATCTACCAGATCGCGAACACTTACACGGTCAATCTTCTTATAGAAAAAAAAAATCAGGTCAGTGATCTACCAGATCGCGAACACTTACACGGTCAATCTTCTTATAGAAAAAAAATCAGGTCAGTGATCTACCAGATCGCGAACACTTACACGGTCAATCTTCTTATAGAAAAAAAAATCAGGTCAGTGATCTACCAGATCGCGAACACTTACACGGTCAATCTTCTTAAAGAAAAAAAAAACAGGTCAGTGATCTACCAGATCGCGAACACTTACACGGTCAATCTTCTTATAGAAAAAAAAAATCAGGTCAGTGATCTACCAGATCGCGAACACTTACACGGTCAATCTTCTTATAGAAAAAAAAATCAGGTCAGTGATCTACCAGATCGCGAACACTTCCACGGTCAATCTTCTTATAGAAAAAAAAATCAGGTCAGTGATCTACCAGATCGCGAACACTTTCACGGTCAATCTTCTTATGGAAAAAAAATCAGGTCAGTGATGTAATGGCTGCCTAGGAAAAGGAGCTTAGTTGAGATACTGCTTTGCTAATATCAGCTCTGCTAAAATGTCCAACGCTTGCCGGCGACCATTCAGCCGCACGACTCCCATCACAAACCGTCTCTCTTGGTAGTTAATTACAATCTATTCGAGATGCATAATTCTGTTATGACTCCCACAAATGCGGGCTCGATGAGAAATATACGTGTACATTATTGATTTGACTGCTAAAGTTGGTTTCGTGAGCATTTTGCACAGAAACAAAGGGAACCTGCAATTATTGGTTGATTAAAAAACAAGCAAGATCTCTTTTAATTTTCTTATCATATTTACTTTTTAGTTTGGATAGTGTGCTTAATTAAATATATTATTCTTTTGAATCTCAGAGTACCTACCTCTTGAATAAGCGTACCCGAAATCATTGACCGATCACCAACAACTATGTCTGAAGAGGGCAAATTGATTCTGTCAGTAGCATTTACTTTTTTTGGCAACAGCTTAAGGTCTAAAAGGTTCTAGCGGAGGCTTTTTATTGAAAAATGGATTAAGTTGAAATGTACCCTTGAGTGGCCGTCCGGAAAATTGCGATTGATGGAACACATCAAAGCTACCTGAAACGGTATTTCTAGTAAATTTTTGACTTTTATCGTTCCGTTTCCGTATATTTTTTGTATCGTTCTTAAATTATTTGCTATTTAAACATTTTGTTCTAAAGAATGTTTATGTAATGAGCCTACATTTATTTGAATGCACACTGCACATAGTATACTGACTTGTGAACCAATATATTTGCATTTAATTTTAACTTAAAATTCCGCCCGATTGTACAGTTGAGTCTGGTTTAGCGTTTAGTTGTATTTTTAAAGAATTTCTTCTCCTTAGACGGGGTCACTGGAAGTTTATGGAATGCTGACCTCCTTTCAAAATACTTCGTATTGTAAACAATGTCACAAGCAAAAACTAGTTTATTTATTATATGGATTTGAACAAAGGCAACGCATGTGAGATTCAATAAATGTTTTTCTTTCTTTCTCCCTAATCCTTCAAGGAAAATCTTTACCGAAAAAAGCGCAAACAAAAATCTCGACGCAGCACTACCCCTTCAGATTGATTCCCTTAAATCGACGGAGTTGGATGGCAGTAACCCATTGATTTGGGGCGCGGGGCTCCGGGGCTCGACGTGAAGAATGGGCCGTCCCCGTTCACCCCGGGCGGAACCCCAAAACGGATACACTTCAAACGACCTACTGTTCCCACTCATGTAATAAAGTTTTGCAGGAAACTCAAAATGCCGGCACAATACAGAAATTTTCTTTGATAAATGAATTATAAACTTGAAGAGGCTCTCTAGCTTTCTGTTAATTTCTTAAATTGTCTTAGAGTATGAGTTGAGGAAAACGAAGGGCTGATAATGTGAATAAAAATTCAATACAAACAACATAGGTATGCGATTCTACAAATTTTATTTAGAAGTAATTACCTATATGAAAATTGTTTAAAAAAAACAAAAAACCGACTTCAAAAAACCTACCTCCAAAAAGCAAGAAATAATATTCGTAAAAACCGACTTCAAAAAACCTACCTCTAAAAAGCAAGAAATAATATTCGTAATAATAAAAACACGTCTATTGAAGTCGGGTGGCGCTGGAGTACAAATTCATTTTTTTTTATTCTAAAAGCCCCACCCGACTTCAATAGACATGTTTTTATTATTACGAATATTATTTCTTGCTTTTTAGAGGTAGGTTTTTTGAAGTCGGTTTTTTGTTTTTTTTAAACAATTTTTTTTTTTTTTATTTTTAGTGTAGGTACCTCGTAGGTAAGGTATATTATATATGTAGAAAAATCGGCTCAGCCAAACGTAAGATAATCGCGGAGAAACATACTTAAATACGGGTCAAACTGAGAACCTCCTTTTTTAAGTCGGTTAAAAAACTACACTTAAGATATCCATCCCTCTTCCAACAAAAAAATAATTATCTTATTCAGTTCATAAACAAAGAAGTTGTACGAGCCAAAGTACATATGTTAGTAGGTGAAATTATTGCCGCGTTGCATTTGTAGTGCAACGTTCTTGACCTCGATAACTTTACTTGTCATATAATTTTATTGCATTAAATCAGTGTTACAACAGCGCTCATTGGGTTTGGTAATTTCCTACGTCTTTACCCTTCCCTAACTATCAAAGCTCTAAAACTGTAGTCCACTACAGTTTTTGGTCCTTCGAACCTAACAAGGACTTCGCGTTCGCGTCGCGTTCGTGTAGTTTAACCAGTAACTATCGAAATTTGTGACTACGTCACTTATATCACACACAGTGATTTTCACAAACAGTGAATAACTTTTACGTGTTCGGTGTTCGTGGAAAAAGCTCGGGCGGACGTTCGAGAGCAAAGCGGACACGCAGCAGTCAGCATCAGCACCTACACAGGAGCAAAAAGGATTTGTATCCTTCTATCAAGTAAGGTCTCATATTACTAACAGCAAAGCAACATGGAGAAACTGTTCCAGATCCAGGAAGGCATTCTGGAATCGATCAAACAGATCGATCGTAATTTTGGAAAGGACTCTGCAAGTCGTAAAACGCGTGAGTACTTACAGGATCGGCTCAACACGCTAGACAGGCACTGGGCTGAGTTTCAATCGGTTAACGATAAATTAGCAGTCTATGAAGATTCCGATCATCAGTATTTCAGGGACAATCAGTTCGAGAAAACGAGAAAATACTTCGAGTCTGTGAGACATAAAATATCTACGTATATGTCGACAGCAGCCATAGAGAGTACAGGTGAGAGCAACCAAGTAGGTACACCGCGAGTGTCGCATACGCGACCCGTTATACCAGAGCCACCAGCAGCGCCCCGCGCCGAGACAGGCCGGGCGGCCGCGCCCGCTGCCCCGCCGAGGCAGGCCGGGCAGGCAGCAGCTGAGCTACTGACGCTGCAACGCACCAATTTTAGAGCATTTAAGCGACTGACAAGGAGCATCAAGGTAGAGGATATTAGTGTTAAATGGGAGTTAGAAGACGAGTTAAAGAGTATTCAGACACGATGGAATGCTATAGATTCTTTACACTTGCAAATTGATAACATTTTACAAGGTTCGGACCCTGCTTATGATGATGAATTTTGTTACTACGAGGACTCATTTAAGACGATTAAGAGGGCTCTGAATCAGAAGTTAGCATCGTCAGCTCACCTTCAGCAAGCTACCCCACAGCTCGAGGTACCCGTGTTCACTGGAAGGTACGTTCAATGGCCTACATTCTACGATTTGTTCTCTGAAAGCATACATAACAACAACTTGCTCACTAAAAGTCAAAAGATGCAACACTTGAAGGGTAAGCTAAAGGGTGAAGCAGAACGCCTGGTTCAACATTTGCATATCTCGGCAGATAACTATGATACAGCATGGGAGCTACTGAATCACAGGTACAATAACCCACAAGTCTTATTTACGAAACATATTGAAGCTTTCCTTAGTCAACCGAATGTTCACAAACAAACTGCTAACGAAATTAGACGACTTTATGACGTATCAATGGAAAGTATTCATGCTATTCAAAATCTGGGTGTCGATACCTCAACATGGGACCCGATATTAGTCCATCTTATAACAAAGAAACTCGATTCTGATACTTATGCCGATTATAAAGAAGCTCGCAAGTCACCTCGCACTTTACCTTCGCTTACTGAGCTTATGAGCTTTTTAGAAAGTAAATTTACTGCTCTGGAGCCAATAAATACAAAAGAAAGAGATATCTTAGCCACACCAAACAGGTTTACTTCTTATCAGCCAACAAAGATTCCTTTTAAGCCTACGTATCATAAATATCATAATTCCAATACTGGAAAAATTCCAAACCGGGAATACCAAGCTACTGCCATATCAAACAATAATTGGTCGTGCCCGTATTGCCATCAAAGTCACGTACTATACAAATGTCACAAATTTTTAAAATTAAAAGCTGATTTAAAATTGAAAACAGTCACGAAATTGCAAGTATGCAAAAACTGTTTATACAAACATTATGACAATAAATGCAATGCGACAAAAACTTGTAAGATTTGCCAATGTGACCACAATACAATTTTACATGACGCATTCGTAAATAACGAATCATTGCCCTCAATCTCAGCTGGGTCAAGCCGTGACAGCGCTTCCGCACCACCTCAGCACAAATTACCAGCAGTCAAAGAGCATAGTGTTAACCACGTCGCTACGGATGATGAGGAAGTATTACTTACCACTTTGTCGATTCAAGCCAAAGCCATTGACGGAACTTTAGTAACATTGAGAGCTTTACTGGATCTATGGACTATTGAAAGTGGGTGGAAGACTTAATAACAGCCGTCTCAGCTTATCTGCCAAACATCCTATCATTTTACCAAGCCACAGTCGTCTCACCGAGCTTATTATTGAAGAAGCACATATAATGACATTGCACGGTGGGCCTAGCCTTACACTATCGTACTTAAGAGAAAAGTATTGGATTATCAGCGGACAACGAACTGTAAAACGAGAGTTACGCAAATGTGTTAAGTGTAAGCGACATAATGACCAAAGCAGGTCACAGATTATGGCAGATCTACCAGAGCCCAGAGTCACCCCCTCTCGCCCCTTCAGTCATAGCGGGGTTGATTTTACTGGATATTATGATATCAAAATTAATAAGGGTCGGGGGATAAAGACGAACAAAGGATATGTGGCAGTTTTTGTTTGCCTAGCAACGAAGGCTGTACACTTGGAACTGGTGTCGGATCTCAGTACACAGACGTTTTTAGCAGCGTTTCGTAGATTCTGTGCTCGCCGCGGGACCCCAAGTCACGTTTATAGTGACAACGGGACTAACTTTGTGGGAGCAAGTCGCCTACTCAAGAAAGAATATCAGGAGATCCTACAGGCTCTTAATAGCGACTTCTTCAACAAAATAAGTGAACTAAACATCAAATGGTCGTTTAACGCTCCAGCATATCCCTCAGCAGGTGGACTGTGGGAAGCGGCTGTCAAACGGCTCAAATATCATCTTAGAAGAGTGGTGGGTGAACAAAAACTAGCGTATGAGGAGTTCATCACCCTGCTGCATCAAGTTGAGGCCTGCCTGAACTCCAGGCCCTTGATAGCATTAACTGAAAGTCCAGATGACCTATTTCTTACACCAGGGCACTTTCTGATTGGAGAATCTCTTTTATCCAGACCACAGACAGATCCTGGTCACATCAACATGACTACAAGATGGCATATGATCCAGTCTATGAATAAAGAAATTTGGAAACACTGGTCATCGGATTATTTACAACAGTTACAAAGTCGATCGAAATGGAGAACTCCAACAAAAAACATACAGATAGACGACATTGTGCTTATAAAAGAAGAGAACCTGCCCCCCGGGAAGTGGGCGCTAGGCAGAGTAGTGGATGTGCACCCCGGGAAGGATGGCTATGTGAGAGTAGTCTCTGTTAAAACCAAGAATGGTATAATAAAGAGACCAGTAATAAAACTATCAGTCTTACCAGTCAATGAAAATCAGATTGAAAATGTATCGAGCAGTCGACAACAACTGTCGAACGATTCAATGATAACGCCCTCGCAAAGTGATACGAATGAACGTAGATCAAAACGTTCAACCAGAAAGGGACTGAGTAATTGTAATTTTCTAACTATGGCACTTCTCTTCTTCTTAGCTGTACTTTCCCCGGGACAGTGTACATACAACATATCATCGTTCAACACTGAACAAAAACTTTATTTTAACAAAATAAGTGACATGAATTTGATACGTGACGAATGGACTTTACTAGTTTATTACAACATGACAACATACTGGATTGGATTGGCTAACGTGAAGATGTATCTCAGACACTTAGGGCATTCCCTACGTTTGGAACGAATTCCAGCTCAGTATAAAAGTATCTTAATTCAGCTTGAACACGAGATAACAGAAATCGAACACCATAACAGCATTCTTAAGTATCAAATTGGCAAACGACAGAAGCGAGGCTTAATAAACGGCGTTGGCTATGTGGCTAATAAATTATTCGGTATCTTAGATGACTCATTCGCAGAGCAGTACGAAAAAGATATAGAGAAAGTATCACAGAACGAAAACCATCTTTCGAACTTGATTAAAAATCAAACCACCGTATTAGAAGCTCAGTACAATATTATGCGAAGGAATGAAGGTATCATGAACAAACAGTTCGCCATCTTAGATCGACAGATAAGAGAGGCATCCCAGACTATGATGCAAGTTAAGAACCAACTAGAGGTGGAACTATATTTTATGTCGTCATCACTGGCAGCAAACATACTTATCACCAGCATAAGACGTATCCAAGATACACTGATTAATGTCATCACTGATTTAACACAAGGACATATGGATACACACTTATTGCCACCAGAGCAGTTATCAGATCAGATAAATTTAATATCAGGTCACTTACAAGGTGATCTGACTATACCTACTGACAAGCAAAACTTACGAGAGCTTTACAAACTCATGAAAGTGAACACAAGAGTCGGTGAAAAATACTTATTAATCGAAGTAAAGATTCCATTGATAAGTAAAGAATCATTAGAATTAGACAGTGTTATATCTTTACAACAACAAAATCATGTTGTTCAATTTGATTCACCTTACATAGCATTTAATCTCCAACGAGATCTACTCCTTCTAATGACAGAGTCTGACGTCGAAGAATGTTTACACTTATCGACAAATCGCATTTTATGCTCTACAAATAAACCCATTTATCACATCCCTATTACAAATACACTCTGTAATATTAATATTAACAATAAAACTCAATTATGCAAGACAAAGGTGTCGGCTTGCCAAGAACAGTGGCTCAGGTTACATACTACTAACAGGTGGTTGTTTTCATGCTGTGAGGAATGCTCAGTTCGCATTTTTTGCCCAGACGGCATGCAGTTAGAAACCCTGACAGGTAATGGCCTACTTGATATAGGTCATGGCTGTGTTATCAAGAGTAAGAGCTATTCTATTTATAGCCACAATAATTACCTTACTCATACGACATCTCAGACTGAAATACTGGATATGCCAGAGACCTCTATGCTCAATCATATAGTGAACTTCACCACATACTCGTTCACTCCCGAAGATCACAAAGATGAGTGGAATAGTATGAAGACAGAGATTGAAGACTTGAAACAGCAGTCAGACTCACCATTAAGTATCCACGACATTCATCAGTACTCAGTACTGTACAGCTTCATAGGAATTATCCTGCTAGCGGGAGCCGTCTACCTGATAGTACGGTGTCGCAAAGTGAGGAAAGCACCTCCATCGGCAGTGGTTTTCCAAGCAACCACAGAGGGTAGGCAAGAAGTGCCTATACAGCTTAAAGGTGTAAATAGTGAAAATCGTGCAGTGAATGTGTTGGTAAATTCAGTGCCGAACTTAGATAAATGCACTTCGGTGACCCCAAAACCCATTCCGCGATCGCGATCTTTTCAATTAGACATTCCATCTATCAGTGATTGCGAGTGATAGTGATATAGAACTAAGAAGAATTAAACAGACTATTTAATATGGACTATAAGTTTTACATAATTAATTAATAATAAAAATGATTTATTTTACTATGTTTTACAATACTAACTCGTCATATTCTTACTTTGTTATAATTTTATACTATTCTAATTTTACACATTTACTTAAGTACATTATTATTTTACATTGCAATATTTTTATATGAATTTCGTTACTAATTTAAATTGTTCAAATTGTTGAAAATATAAACAAACTTGTTTCTCTTTGTTTAGTGGGCAGGATGTACGAGCCAAAGTACATATGTTAGTAGGTGAAATTATTGCCGCGTTGCATTTGTAGTGCAACGTTCTTGACCTCGATAACTTTACTTGTCATATAATTTTATTGCATTAAATCAGTGTTACAACAGCGCTCATTGGGTTTGGTAATTTCCTACGTCTTTACCCTTCCCTAACTATCAAAGCTCTAAAACTGTAGTCCACTACAGAAGTAATACGACCAATCATCGAGGTAATTCAGACAAAATCATACTATTTTCGTGCTTTTTTTCAAAATTACTTGAAAAGTACTGAACCGATTTCCAAATTTTAAAAAATGGGACCAACTTGGGAGTTTACCTAATGTAATAACGTTTGAATCATTTCAATCGGTCCAGCCGTCTTCGAGTAATCGGTGGACATACACAAAAAAAAACAAATATACAGACGAGGGTAGTTCTTGGGAGAGCAATTTTTGAGTGTCACAGACTCATATCTCCTATAAAAACAAATAAGTATGATTAAAACTATCATTACATCGTTTCTACATTTCATTAAGCATCGTGTCATATAGATTCCACTGGTTAAAAACTACGTAGATCGGAGTAACTCACCCTCAACACCTCAAATCCGGTTAATTTTGCACGTTTTTGCGTGTCGCGGATATTTTTGAAATCACACACGTTTTTAATCAGTTTTGTACATTTAAAATAGACATATCACGTTATATACTGATCAAATTTTAAATCCTATCGGAGGGAAACTTTTGATTTTATGGACCTAAGTAAGTATGTCACACGCCTTGCTACTTTTTCACTGCGCCCTCTTGCGAAGGCCATTGCTCTGGACTGGCTAGGCACAGACAAATAGTGATTGATGTTTTCGAATCGACAGTTACACCGCTACTGACAGGTAAGATGGCTGTGTTGCTATTTCCCACGCTGTTGGTGCAAGACTAAGTTCTACGATTTTAAAAATTTTGGTTCTCATTTCTAATGTATTTCCATGTCACATTTTTGCAATATAATTGTGCTATTTTTTGTAAACGGGTTCTGAGGTGTAATACCTTACTCCCAAATGTACTTAACCAGTAACAAAGTAGCAGGTTATATCTTTTTAATGCCGATTAATTTCAAAATTAATGCTTTTTGGTAATTTCCATGGCGTAATTTCCATGTATAAAACACCATGGAAATTACATAAAGCCCATGGAAATTACTTTGTTTTATTTTTAGTTTATTATATCAGCCGCTCGACACTTACTGTTGGGTGTAGGCCTTCCCCAAGGTTCTCCACAACGATTGGCCCTGTCCTGCCCACATCCAGCAGCTTCCTCCGACCCGTCGGACTACTTTGTCAGGGGGTGGGGGCATCCGGTGCGCGATCACTATTCCAGAGTCACCGGTTTGTCTCGCTATGTCCGCCCACTGCCACTTCAGCTGTGCAATCCTTGAAGTGATGTCGGTTACTCTTCAGCTGTGCAATTCTTCAAGTGATGTCGGTTACTTAAGTTCTTCTACGGATCTCTTCATTTCTGTCGCCAAACAAGGCAAGTTGGCAACAACACACACACTGTCGTTTTGAGACACTGAAGTAAGTTGGACGCAAACAATTTTCGAAGCTTTGAGTTGGATCTGACGAGAGATCTCTTCCTCGAAATTGGACTCACTTTACTAGGACTGTCTGTCCTAGGTATAATTAATAGTCTGGATAATTTGAGTAGACTGTTCCTAAAGCTTCGAGAAAACTCTGAGTATCGGCTTTCCGTCAGCTCTCAGAAGTTCTCTAGTGATTCCATCGTCACCCGCCACCTTGTTGTTTTTTAGCTGTTTGAGGGCCATACTATTCTCAGGCTGGCGTCCTGGATATCTTTGGTAAAGTGTCGGGTGAGCTTAGCTTTCGTCGATCCTGTATTAATTTCTTCGTTACTCAAAAAAGAAAATCAAAAGCAAAGCAAGTGGCTTTGCTTTTGATTGAAATACTCGTACATAGGTCAGTTACACTCCAGTTTCCCGATATGACGATATGTGCTGGTGGTTACTCTACTCTATGGGCTGTATGGCTTCGTATGCAGAACTGCCACACCGGTGTAGGTCGCAGTATCACCTGGCTGTGGGCTGCCGTGTTACCGTCGTCCGCCGGTTGCCGAGTTGCTGCTGCAGGGCTTAGATGCATTTGATTGCAGACCTAGAAAGCTAACTCCAATCTTCACTCATGAGGGGTGGTATACCTTGCTGCTGTCCAGTGTCGGTGGTCAGGTCACCATTGTTGAGGAAGGCAGGTCACGTCGTATATTCAGCGAAAAGGAAAGTATGTACTTCTGCCGGGCTAGGAGTCTGTGCCTGGGACTTGCAGTCCAACTGATCTGCATTAGAACTTGTATCGTTATACAGAGCAGGTTGGTAAACTTAGTCAGCGTTATTGTTTGAAAACTAGTATTTAGTAAACGAGTATTGATTGACCTAGGTCGTACAGATTGTTGATACTTTTTACCAAATATTTGTTATTTTTATTATTATGATGCTCATCCATAATATGCAATCAATAATATACTCTAAAAGAAATTTATTAATTAATAACATTATTATTTATTACCTTCATGTTTCTACTTTGAGTTCCTTTGTAAGGTTTTTTTTTATTAATCTACTATTTTTGCTAAATATAATTATAATACAATGTAGTTCTTAATACTACCCCAACTAACTTTTATTTGAGCTTTAATTTCATATCTGACATGATGTTGAGCAAAATTTTATCTGCTGGGTAATTTCCGTGGTCTTTACTGTAATTTCCATGGATCGCAAATTTTCTATATTTTTTTTTAGCAAAAGTATGCATTCGCTACGTGGCGAATTTTGATATAATGTTTGAATTTGCATAAGCTTTCAATTTTTTTGTGTAATTCACTTTAATTTAGTGATTTCAAAAAAGCTGTGGAAATTACACGGAGAACACTTTTCCGAAGAACTACCCACGAACATAGAACCTCCTCCTTTTTTGGAAGTCGGTTAAAAAATATAAGAGCTCTCTCTTTAGTCAATTGATGACGATAGTAAAATAATAAAAAAACTGATAAAATATCTACCCAGTAATTTTTCAAACTTTGCATCTTGACCCCACTATTATTTAACGTTAGTTTGAGATATTTGACCAATTGACTAAAATAGGTCATTTCCGATAAAAGAATTAGTCACAAGCAAAGTTACAATAATGATTTGGATATACCTATAGGTAGGTAATTCACGTAACATAAATGGTGTAAGGAAAACCACAATAAACTTTAATAAGGTTGGTGATAATAACGTTATCTCTTATTTTAGTCAAAACCTTAAAATTCACTATAGAAGTTTTACTACATAAATAAGTAAGTATAAGAAATCCTTATTTGTAGCTCTTTGAAATGGCCGTTGGGTGTGACGATTTATATTTTTCATTAAAAAATATTTTTAAGTACCTACAAAACTTTAAACAATAGTTTTAAAACTTCAAAAGAATGCCAAGTATTTAAAAAAACACCTAAGTCTAGGCTAAGTTACGGCAAAAAAAATATGTTTGCTTAACTTAACATTTCTATAGGTTTCTTTGCAAAGTTTAGGATTTAGGATTTAATTATTGTGTTCTTCTAGTGTACTCTAAATAAGATTTGTAGTACTTTTTATCGCTTAAACTAAGTACATTTTCTAGTCTGTTTAGTAGAGTTTTATTGCTAAAAGTGGCCACTTTTAGAAACTAGACGACAACTTATTGTTTGATTAATAATTAATTAATGAAACATAATAATTGTTTGTGGAGGTAATTAATTTCATTCTGCTAGCGCGTTAAAAACCAGTGATTTTAAATAGTTTGGCGAACAAATTCCGAAAAAAGTCATTTTGAGTACAATTTATGAGAAAAAATATTTAATCATAATTTCCCGATATACAAATACAAATAAAAAACGTACTTTTTAGGGTTCCGTAGCCTTTAGGAGTGGCTTCCTGTGCCTGACCGAGCCCAGTATACATGCATAAAAGCATGTATACGTAAAAAGCGTATTTACCTCACTCTAATAAAAAAAAAAAAAAGGGTTCAGTAGCCTAATGGCAAAAATCGGAATCCTTATAGATTCGACATGTCTTTCTATCTGTCTGTCCGTCCGTATGTCACAGCCATTTTATTCCGAAACTAGTATGATTTCACACTTGAAGCTTGGTAGGTAATCTGTAAACCGCTTTACGATTATACAAAAATAAAAGATTAAGGGGGGGGCTCCCCATGCATGGAACTGAACGAAAAAACATGTTTTTCATCAAACCCTACGTGCGGGGTGTCTATAGATAGGTCTTTAAAAATTACATTGATGTTTTAGAAACTATTTTTTCTCAAAGTCAACCTTTTGAAATATAATATAGACTTCCAAAGTGGTAAAATGTGTGTCCCATCCCTCTAACTTTTAAAATAAGAGAGTAAAAAATAAAAAAAAATATGCTGTAGATCTTAATAAACATTTTCAACGAAAATTAGTTTAATCTATATTTAGTAGTTTTAGAGATATAGCACGCATTTTCCAAAACCGCAAATATAACTTTGTCATTTAAACAAACACTGTGAAAAACAAAGTTATTTTTACCAATGAAAAATGAAAGTGGTATTAAATAAGGTATGGTATATGGTAACTACGGAACCCTACTTGACCCGACACGCACTTGGCCGGTTTTTGCTAAACAACAAAGCACAAGTCGCATTTGAACTAAAACAATCACCAACTTTACGGTGAACTTGCGCTATCACCCGGGCTGGTTTGAGCCCGAATTGACCCGGCATAAAGCCCATTTGTTCCGGGCGACAACACAGGCGCAATAGTTATGCCCAGAAGACTATAACTCGATTTTAGCGAACAAGTAACAATTAGAAAGTTAGTGCTGTAAGCGCGCGCGGGCCGCCTCGTCACGTCATATAGCGGGGTTGAAATGAAACGGCTCAATGATGCTTACAGACATAACTATCAGACCCACTGCGTTAGAGTACCTATATATTCTGTGACCATTGTGTATTTTCTTTCATGATTGACAAGCACTTTTTAGGGTTTCGTAGCCTAAATGGCAAAAAACGGAACCCTCATAGATTCGTCATGCATGTCTGTCTGTCTGTCCGTCCGTATGTCACAGCCACTTTATTCCGAAAGTATTAAGATTACATAGTTGAAACTTAGTAGGTAGTACTGTTAACCGCTTAACGATTTTAACACAAAAATATTTTTTTCGAAAAAATTCTAAAAGCTAGCTTGACAAAAAAATTTATTTAATTATCGTACCTTTCTGACAGCTGAGAATTGCAATGCGACCTGTAGAGGAGAACCACAGACATTATATCGAGAAGGAAAACAAACGGACAGCCGGAACTCGGATGAACATACTTAAGCATTTTTGCCAAAGAAAGCAGAGATGCTTTGCTCTCGCTCGGTTAAAAAAGTCAGTTATACTATGTACAAAATACTGCATGTAGTTCAGGGGTTTTATACTCGTACGTCTTGCCATCTTAGGCAAGATTTTACAACCTTGTTATAAAGTTACGACAAAATGTCTTAAGTAATGAAAGGAAGTTACTATGGCATGCACGAGATACGGCTTTTCTTACAGAAGACTGCAGCTAAATGAAAACTTTAAAACGATATCCTTACTCCTTACTAATCTTACTAATATTTTAAATGCGAAAGTCCGTTTGTGTGTTTGTTACGCCTTCACGTCTTAATTACTGAATCGATCATCATTAAATTTTGCAAACACGTTGTCAGGGGTACATAAAAGGACATGGGATACCTTTCATCCAGAAAAAACCTACAGTTCCCAGGATAGAAAAAAAAACTGTCCACGCAGACCAAATCACGGGCGGCCACTAGTTTAAGATATATAAATAAATCACGCTCAGAATGAATTCAAAACAACGTAGAGACGCGTTTACTTTTCAAACAATCCTCTATAATATACAACATACTTATGAAAACAAACGTTCCAACAGAATAGTTCGTTGAATCCCCTCTCTAATTACACATACACAAAGATATTTAACCGTTAAATTGTCGCGATAGAATTTAGGGCGCACCCATCTCCTTTGTGCGGGTCGCTGAGTCACCGCGGCCCAATCTCGCCGAGGTGAGTTCGCATAAACACCGACATACACGACCATTTCTGGCCTTATTAATCATTTCAATTATCTGCGGCCCCGATCTGGGACACTGAAAATATGTTTACAGGTTACTTCCTCGTGCTTTGCTGAATAATGCCGATAAGCGACAGAGAAGTTTACACTTAAGTGGAGGAATGAACTTTAGAGTCCGTACACATTTTCTGTCATCATTGTCGCTCTTTCGCTCGCACATTTCATGTTTTCTCAAGATTTCTTAAATCTGGGTGCGTAATTTAAAAATGTGTCTCTGCCATTTTAAAATATATTTCAGGTTTGTGTTGCTGAAGTAAGTATAAAAAGTTTCCAACATTTATTTGGACTTTCAGAGACGACAACTTTTTGTTCTTCAGCAATACAAATCTGATATACACCGTTATTTTTTAAGTAGATATATCTAAAAATTAAAAGGGTTGTTCAGACCACGTGAATGATCAACTTTGGTTTTGTGACTTAGGTTATTTGGTTTCTTGTTTGACATTAATTTTGTATTTTATTGTGTTTTTGACATTCATCTTATAATTTGACATTATTTTGTAATTTGACATTATTTTGTAATTTGACATTATTTTGTAATTTGACATTATTTTGTAATTTGAAAATTGTACTTTGACATGTAAGTTGCTATAATATCTATTTTTTATTTTATTTTTTAATTTAATAATGAGCTTTGATAATTTTTGATAAGTACTTACCTAAAAGACTTTGCATTGTACCTACTTTTAATTACTATTATTTTAATTATTGCATGTCAGAAAGGCAGAATATGGCTGAGCTAATTTGCTACCTATGTGAAATCTCATGTAACACCTGTATTCGCAATAAACATATATTTGATTTGATTTGATTTGATTTGATTTGATTTTACTATGGGGCCAACCACGAAATCGCTGTTCCATAGAAAAGTACAACATCGACTCGACTATAATGTATGGAACAGCTGATTTTTGCCTCAGCAGTAGGAACATTAAAAATGGCTGATGTCGATTTTGTCGATGTTAATTGTCAAAACCAAGTATTTTTTAATTAATTGATGTTTCTTAGAACTTCAAAAATAATGACGTCAGACTCCACGTCCTAGTCTCAGGGCAGAGCTTGAAGGTCGTCAAACAAACGCTCAAGAAATAAATCAGACATAATTGCTTCCAAGTGGAATTTCTGAATTTATCATCGCAAAATGTGTAATTTGTTTATATACGGCATTCGCGTAAAGACAAACAGATAATTTGTAACACCAACGTAGGGATGTTCTAGATTAATTAGTAGGTAAATATCGATACAGTCTCATTTTTTAACGAAAACTAAAAGATGGCGTAGCTTCTTTGACATTCATAAGTGCTTGTAATGTAACAGGATAGACTGAATAAATGAATTTGAGTTTGAGCGAGTTTGAGTATGTGTCACAAAGGATAATCGGATGTTTTACCCATATGTTATATTGCCTGATTATCAAGGTTCTTAATACATATATAAAATACGTCCTCCTCAGTGATGTGTGTGATGTGGATTCCGTTCCGGATGTAGTGCGCTTTCACCTTTGGCCTTATCGTCACTTATTATCAGGTGAGGTGAAGGCCAAGCACTATCCCGTTGTGTATTAAAAAAACATACGATGCGATGTGAAAATTAAAATGTCCTTATTTTTTTCTGAGATGATGAACCTTTTTTAACCGACTTCATCAAAAGGAGGAGGTTCTCAATTCGATTGTATTTTTTTTTTTTTTTTTTTTTTTTTTTTATCGTTGTTCGCGCGTATCTTCGACATTTATGGACCGATTTCGATAATTTTTTTTTTGTTCAATTGAGTTTTCTTGCGAGATGGTCCCATTTAATTTTTTTTCAAATCGGTTCAGTAGTTTACAAGTAATCCTGAAAATACTATGATATTAAATCAACTAACTTGACAACTTTGTTATTTATGAACCGAATTAGATGATTTTTTTTGTTGGGGAAGGGATACCGTTGTGTAGTCTATTTAACCGACTTCAAAAAAAGGAGGTAAGTTTTCAGTTTGTATGTATGTATGTTTCTCCGCGATTATCTCACGTTTGGCTGAGCCGATTTTTCTACCTAAATAATATACCTACACTACCTAATGCAGAAGGTACTTACACTAAAAATAAAAAAATAAAAAAATTGTTTAAAAAACAAAAAACCGACTTCAAAAAACCTGCCTCTAAAAAAAGGAAGAAATAATATACAAATCATTAGATACGCATTATCATTGTTATTATAAAACACGTCAATTGAAGTCGGGTGGGGCTTTTAGAATAAAAAAAAAAGGAAGATGTTCTCCAGCCCCACCCGACTTTAATAGACGTGTTTTATAATAACAATGATAATGCGTATCTAATGATTTGTATATTATTTCTTCCTTTTTTTAGAGGCAGGTTTTTTGAAGTCGGTTTTTTGTTTTTTAAACAATTTTTTATAATCATTTCACGACAAGGTGGTTTGAATTTACTATATTATCGATAATAGCTATCGATTCGCTCACAACACTTTTCAACAGTGGAGTCAAAGTTGAGAAGTTGTTCGAGTTCGTCGCCGTTTGTCGCGATAAATTACAAGTTGCTGCCGATTTGAGTACACTTGGGGCGAGTAGGCACCTCATAGTCCACCCTCATTTTTTTTCGCTCCATTTTACCTCTCGCACGCATTTTAGCGCAAACGTGACGTGACCCTGGCGCGACCATTTATCGTAGAGGTACTCCTTTAAGTCAAATAACACTGCACGATAGGTCCGACATAATTGGCTATCCATAACACGGTAAATATTTTTCTCGCGGAATTAGTTTAGCCAAAACATTGTACTTAATTCAAATTACGGTACGAATTTTACGCATGATGAAGACACATTTTGATCACAAACGTAAAAGGATACGCGAAATGACATACGCAAAATGACACATTACGCGAAATGACATTCTTGAAATAAAGTCTTTTGGATATTACTAATATTATTAGGTATAAAATTTGAAAATTATTAAATAGGGATGTAATACACACTAATGCCCGGTTTCTAAGGTACTTATCGGTGGTTAATCGGAGGTTTAACTTTATTTTCGTGTCCATATTAACTGGCATTAAGTTAATTTTATTACTTTAAACCAGATAATGTGGACTCATCCAATAAAGTTAAACCTCCGATGAAGTACCTCAGAAACCGAGGATATAATAGAAATCGAATGAGCGCTGTAAACCCAAAAGACTGGTAACTCAAGTTACAGTATTTTGGAACACTGTAGCTCAAGTTAAAGTGATTTAGAGATTTTTTTACGTGTAAGTCATAACAGCCTTGAGGTTATGGGGTTTTTAATACCATTATTGTTGTTATTTCACAAACTTATAGAACCTATAAATATTTTCTTAACTATTAAACCGTGTGAACTTTTTACCGAGCTTTTGTAAGCCGGATATTTTGTTATAAAGATCTAATTAAATTATAATAGAGGCAAAGTTGGAGGGTTTACGAGGGCCGTGTTACTGCGAGGCGCATGTTGTGTTACTAATGCGGTCGTTCAGGTTGCAAATGTGTCGTTGTGCGTTCATTAATGCAATAATAAAAAATAAAAATAAATAGTTTTTATTTCCCAAATACAATAATAATGTCATTAATGAACGGAGCACGCGAGGTGAGGGGGTATAGCGATGAGTTATTCCCATCCGATACACTGTAACTGATCCACCGAGAATTAAAAATCCCAACCGATCCCCTTATTTATAGTTTTCAATTCCCAACGGATCCCCTCATTGTATTTCTAAGCAAGAAAAGGTAGGTGTGTACAGTCAGAATAAAAAGAAGTATTAAAATCTAATATATGGTGGAGCTTTCTTGTGACTCATACATAAATATAAATATTAGACAACATCACAAGCATTGCCCTGATTCCAAAGTAAGTTATGGAAATCAGAGAACGGTGGAACTACAAACACCTAGACCTAAGCCAATATAGAAAAGTTACATACATTGGGCCCGCGTGGTGGGTTATGGGTTGACCCATCCTCCTTATCCACCCACTAGGAATACCTGTGCCCCAGCAGTGTGGACATAGAAAATGGCTGATGGCCATTTCACAAGACACGTTTGATTTGATCCTATGATAAGCTAACTAACTAAAATAAATCAAGTCACTGTTGAATGTAAAGTGTAATCATGTAGTTGCATTTAAGCTGAACTCAATAAACTGTTTGTTGTTCTGTTTGTAATTGTGTGTGTACAGAACCAATAAATAAATAAATAAATAAAAAAATAAACCTTACTAACTTTCTGGCTAGTTGATGAACACTAATGAAATGTCTGCATTTACTCGTGCGTTGATAATCCTGATTCTAAGTCCCTACTCCATTTCGAATCCTGCAATGAGGCGTTTTTTTTCAAAGTGACATTTTAAAAATAAAAATAGTAACTATTTGCCTCACTAGATGGTGTTTATACTCTTCGAAGCTTAGTAAAAAAATCACATTGTCACCTATTTTTATCAACGCCATCTATCGAGCCTACAGTTTTTTGTCATTGTGAAAAGCCCTCATTAAGTACATAGGTAAGTACCACAGACATTAAGATGGTCTGTGGTAAGTACTACTTAATACGAGAACAGAACAGCCTTCAAATGGGTAAAGTTATTTTCAGCAGTGTCAAAATAAAACCACATTTCGACGCAAAATGATAAATGACTGCTAAATCCAAACGTAATAATTTGGTCTCGCATAACATAATGTATTCGACAAGTGAGACACCTAAAAAGTATTAATATTACGCGTACTTTGTACCTGCGAAGTGTCAAACAATCTCAATAATAAATTGCGTGCAAAAGGTAACGACGCCGACGGTGGCTACGTCACGTCACTCCGCGGATAAAAACACGCATACCTACATTACCGGGCCGGTGCGACACCACTTACTGCAAACAATTTAATCGCAATAGTATCGTTATGTTCATCAACCATTGCTGCGACAAAGAGGGCTATTTTTATTGCGATGTGTAGCAAGCTGCCGATGTATTCCAAAGTTGGCGATATTTGGTTGCACGTTTAGTGTCATGGTGATGGTTGTGGGTGGAGGCGGTAATGACAGCAGCTGCATGTAAATTCGCGACGCATCATCATCGTCGACGCGAACAAATTACATAACTTGAACGAATAGGGTTGATAACAAAAAACCTCCCTGATTGTGACGGAAAAAGTGAAACTTACTAAAGGCCAGTATATTCGAAATTATTGAAATTAGCCTATTTTTGATTCAACGCTAAACAATCAAATATTCTTTATTTTGAGCAGATAAAAATATATATTGAAGTTTCATAAACGATCTTGATTATTTTACGGTTAAAAATACAATATTCGTATCTTCACTCGACTATAAAAATATGCAAAGATAAAGAATCCCTTATTCACGAATAATTTATAGAAAAATAGGTAATGACATATAGAAGAATATTCAACGGTTACTTTTTCAAAAAGTGACTTTATGCTCAAAATAACAACAAAAACATTGAAAAAATTAAAAGTTGAGGTTATTTTCATTACTCTTCACACGTAAAGAAAAAGACAGAGACAGAGTTTTTGGCGCCGCCGCCGCGGTGAATTTTATTTATTAGGTAGTGTAGTTATAATTATTATAATATAATACATAATTTTAATAAAACTTTACGTGGAATTTATAGGACCCATAGTCTAGTATTTTTGAAGGTCATTACATTTCCTCGTAGTCATATTTAGAAGTAAACAGCAAAACTGATAAAAGTGGCCGTATTTGACACATTTGCCATCTACTCCTACGAAGGACTACTAGAGAATATAAGGATACCTTATAAAAAATACTATACTATTGGCTCTTAAACAATCCACGTAAAGTTTTATTAAAATCCTTTTCTATTATCAACTTATTAAACAGTTAAGCCTCGTATTTAAACGAGTAAGTAATGACTTGAGTAAAACTTGCAATTTTCAAATGCTTTTAATATTATATTCAAATGCAATTTATAGTATAAAACTAAACTTAATGGCACCATTTAACTGCACTTAAAATGCAGAAGAATTTTAAGATTAATTATACCACAGAATTATACCATAAATTACATGTGAATAAAATATTAAATGCAATAAAAAATTGCAAGTTTGACTCAAGTCATTAGATACTTACTCGTCTATACCGGGTGTAACAAGACTCTCAACGAAGCCGAGGTCTACGTATTCTGCCCATCATCAGGACCATTTTTGTTCAAAATTATTCCTGGGAAACGATTTAGATTTTTGGTGTTAAAAAATCATTGCATACATTCCACGCAATGTAACGCGTACAAAAGACTGCGCCTGCGAGTGAATGCTACACAGCTGCGTGCGGCCGAGTTGAAAGGCAACGATTATGTGCGTACTCATAAAATACATTGAGTGATGACGTTTTGAAGCCATTGTTTGTTAATAAATACATATTTTTTTGATAATGATTTTGTAGACAAAAAATAGGAAATAGCGAATAAAATAAAATTTTATAAAAATTTTGAAAAAAAAATTTTTACTTTGAGCTTCAATAACTTCGTAGCTATCGGTTTCCCAGTTATAGTCCAAAAGACAAAAATGATCCTGACGATGGGCGCTATGCGTGGACTTCGGCTTCGTTGAGTGTCTTGTTACACCCGTTAGATACGAGGGTAAGTGTTTGGCAAGAAGATTAGATTATTTTTACACTCTATCACTCTCACTGGTTGTAGAAAGTAAGCCTACACATCCATTGAGATTTGGCACCCCTACCGCGCGGGGGCGGACGGGCGGGGGTGAATCGTAATAATTCAGCGCGTGACGGCGCGCGATGTTGCCGCGACAAGCATGCGCCAAAATACACGCATTGCGTGACGTGTGACGCCGGCTGAATGGGTCTACCACATTATGGGTAACCTAATAACAATATACTTTTTTCTTGGTTTTGGTAAGCAAGCATGTGGTAGACTGTTGCCCAAGCTGAAGCAAAGACGCTTCGCGCTCGCTCGGTCAAAATATTACAAATTCAAAAAGTCCGACCATCGTGTATGGATCGACATTTCCAACTTTAGGTTCTAAAAATAATATTTGAATTCCCAGACCGCATCTTAGAACGGTCCCAATCTGGAAGTATTCTCTACCCGTAAATCAAGTTCCTTTCTGTGAAATAATTCTGAAAATACTTATTTCCGGACATCTTACTGCAATCACTTACACTATAGTTTTTTTATTAATTCAGACAGACAGACACGCGTACACACGATACACTAATCTCAAAAGTTGACGACTTAGATCGAAAACGACGTAGTTCATTCATGGTTCGATTTCCAGTCAATTGAAATATTTACAATACAATGCAACTTCAGAGTTCAATTTTGAGTGTCAATTTAATCGCATTGTAATTCAATTTTCCTGTCCTTCTCTAGTCAGACATTACAACAACTTCAACATAGAAATTGAAGCTAAATTATAGCTTTGACTCGTGGAGTCAAAGAGTAGGCGATGTGCCTATGTGGCATAGGCACATCGCTATTTACCTACACACAAGTTCTTACCAAAAAGGTTCATCACAAACAGCGTTGAACGGTTCATCGTCGTATTTACCAGAGCTGACCCAGTTCTGACTGCTCAAATTCACTCTTTATTATAGTCGAAAATACATTTTGGAACGCATAATACGTATTCATTTCCCTTAAAACTGTTTCGCTTTGAAGCAATCAATGATAAGCGAAAAGAGCAATAGTCGAATGTTTTAAGTGTTATGTAAATATTAAGTGTCTATTCATAGGCTATGTAAGTCCTTTAATAATTAATTCTAACCTTATTTGTTGAAGCATTTATATATGCTAGTTAAAAGGTTTTGCTATGGTAATGTTCATAACGAATTCGGGATAAACCAATATCAAGTTGACTGTTTTACCAATTTCATAGTTTCGTTCACATGAGTAAATAAATGTGGTTTCGTTGATTTTTTAGCGTTGGATTTCAGCCAGTATTAGTCTCGTGTTCTCAACTCTTAATTTAGTCAAGATACGTTGTTTAATATTTTACAACCTAAAGGTACTTAAATAAAAAATGGGATTATAGAACTTTAGTCGAAGACTTTTAAAATAGCGTTTTCCAATTAAGGATTCCAGGTTGTACTTAGGTACCTATGTACCTTACAATGCCCGAATACTGCTCGAATGCTATACTAGTATAATAAAAGCACCTTTAGTTTTTTGCGGCCTATATACACGGGCTACACGAAATAATTGGCTTAGCAATTTCTACTACAAGTTTCGATTCCCGGCAAGGTTATGGAATGCCGAAAAACATATAAATATTACGACCATGAAAACTACCCTTTTCAAAGATAAAGCCACCCATATGTTTTAATGTCAAGCTCAGTTATGCCTGTTGTCCTACATACCAGTAATTAGTCTAAAAATACAGAAATAACAATAATTACAATAGTAAAGTTCTAAAAGCTTCAAAACAATCATAAACACCAGCACTTAAATTCAACCTTCACCTGTCTATCACGCAGCGGCTTGCGGCGGGCGGCGGGCCGTGTAACATTCGCGCGTGCTTGCGTGTCTGCTCGCGTGACGGCGCGCGTGTTCGGCTGGCATAGTCACCCACTAATTGGTACGCTTCCGATACAGAAAATATTATATTAACTGTGTTTTCTAAAACCTTGCGGCATCAAGCGACTGTCACTTATTTTTGATATGGCAATCTACTCCTCTTCAGGGAGTAATTTTTGCCAGTGTCAAGTGTTAAATAATTCAGTGGAATTGTTTATCTCATAAAGTAATTTAACCTTTTTATATTCAAATCTAGAATGTTTTGATTGACGAACTTTTGAGTCTTCTAAAAAAAAAAAAAACAAAATTTGCTTTTTACCGCTAACAAAAAAGTTTTGTTACTTACATTTTTGATAAATTTCGAAACGGCTGAAATATGTTTTTTTACATAATATAGCGCTATTTTGAAAAATTTCGAAAAACCGGCTAGACTGAAAAATTATATGTAATTATCGAATCTGCTCACAAAATTTCACGAGAATCGGTCGAGAAATGCGACCTGTAGACGAGAACAAACGGACAGCCATACGCAAGGACATACGCAATAATTTTTGGCCAAACTGAAGCAGAGAGGCTTCGCTCGCGCTTCGCGCTCCCTCGGTTAAAAATTCCCAAGTAGTACAACTGGTAAAACTATTAGTAAGACTACCGGGAGGGCCTCAATTTATAAGCTTTCAATTAATTTTTAGATTCCGGTGCTTTACAACATTTTGTTTATAGAAACCGCAACAGGTAACTAGTTATTTAAGTTATCAAATTCAAAATACCTATGTTTTCATAATGGCAGCTATGTCCGCCTTTTCTCCCGAAAGGGTCGCTAGTGTAGTTGGAGGCATCTCATTTTGACAGCTCCATAGAGTGTGTATGGGGTTTTAGTTTTGTTATTTAATTTTGTTAAAAATGGCGGGAAAATACGGATCGTGGTCCGTAAATGAACTAAAAAAGGAGTTGGCAAAAAGAAATGCAAGAATAGCTGGCAAAAAGGAAGGCCTCATTGAAAGGTAAACATGAATAATCATCCCTGAATGTTACAGTTTGTCTCCTTGAAGCAACACCAACACACTTTCATCAACTATTATTTTTGACTTTCATATTATTTTTGTTACAGATTGGCTGCATATGATAGAAATAACAACTTTCAATACAATATTCTAGAGGACACTGTAGCTGTACCATTATCAAACATTATAATTGGCCTCCAAATGAGGATTTCGTTACACTACATCAAATGTCTACAGTGCCTCCAATAGATATTGTCGATATAGATAACCATTTCAATAATTGAATAAAAAATTATCAACCTGAGTATTTCAGCTTGTTTATTAAACACTATTTATATAACAAATACACACTACTTACGATTTTCTACAACAGAATCTAGTGGCATTGTGTAATCTGTTTCAACAAAATGTTTTTTACATATTCGTGTATTTTTTGTGAGCGCATATTTAGGGCTTCTTATAGCTACGTTCCACTTTTTTCTCAACTGTTTATCTTTGGGAAACCTGTGTCCCGATGTTCTCGATGAGCAAAATGGCACTACACAACCCTGAAGCATATTAATTTCACAGTTTAATGGTGCAACACCCAAATTCACCCAGTATTTACATATAAATAAAAGGAGTTTGACAGATAGCATGACTCCAAACTCACTAGCGCCATCTGCTTTAAGCTTTTGAGATTAGCTGCCATTAATAGATTAGGTAGGTACGAAGTATTATTTCGAATTGTCGAAATGAAAACACTGTGGAGAAGAGTTATATACTATATAACTCTATACTATACTATCCTATACTATACTATACTATACTATACTATACTATACTATACTATACTATACTATACTATACTATACTATACTATAGTTATATACGGGAAACGGATATTAATCATTCAAGTGATGTTTGACACTCTGCAAACTTATCACACCTCTGTGTTGCTCTGACAGTAGCTCAGAAAGAAATATCAGTTGGATCCATAGATGGTTGGATCATAGCCTCATTTTTCTCTCCAGAAAAAAAACGTAGACGGAATACGTCATCGCTATAGGCCGATGGGCCGGCTAATTAGCGCGCGACCACTCCCGGCGCCCTTGGCCGCTGCCAAGTGGGCCAGTGCTGCTCCATCCAACTGGGCCGTCGGCCCACTCGCCGCCAAATCACGACAAATTGAGCTGAATAATTCCATCGCAAATAATACCCATTTGGCAGAGTTTTGCGAAACGTTTGCAACTTCTAGAAGTACGTAATTGTGGAAATTTTAAATTTCGTCTTGTATTGAATCGTTGAAGTTAAAAAATCTATAAAGTAATACTCGCATATTTTAAAGTAAAATTAGCTCATTCCTCCGTCCACGTGAAATTTCGTTTCCTTTCGGAATATTAGGAATATTAGAGAGTCCTTTCTCAAGGCTCAAACTTTCTTCAAACCCAAAATTCGTTAAAATTGGTTCTGCGGTTTAGGCGTGAAACAAAACGGACAGGCGAACAAAGTTAGCTATATTAATAGTATAGTATGGACAAGTACTCATTATTATACTATGGTATGGAAGTATGGATGAGGAAAAAAGGTTAGAAGTCTGTTTTCGGTAATGGGGTGTTAAGGTGGGCGACCTCGTGACGTGCCGAGCGCACAATTAGTGCGTAATCGTGCTTGTTTTATTCCGCAGCTCCGGTAATCGGCCGATCGGACGGAATTGCTTTATTAAACCACCACGCGATATTTTACTATTCGTAATACGTTTGCTTGCGAGAAGAGGCACGCATTTTCATGACCTCGACCCGAAAATAACTTACTAAGCACTTCGTTGAGGGCTGTTTAATAAGTATTGAGTAATTGTTTATGAAATCTACTAATTAACAGCGTTTAAACCTTGCCCCCATTTCCCAGTCGCCAGTATAAGTATTGAATTCTCGTTTACGAGACCAAAACACGAGTCGATGAGATTTAGGGCGAATTCGACCAAGTGAGAATAAAAGTTATTCTTAGATATAATAACCGCAGTTATTCGAGAGTAAATCGCTATTACGTTTTACCACGCACTATTTTCAGAGTATTTTGCCTATTCAGGAATAGTTACTTTCCCACCATTTCGCGGGGAATAACAGAGTTAATCCGCAAGTGAGTATTTTAATATTGTCCGCGTGCCGTATGTCAGCACATGGTCAGCACACATTTGTTTGACATATGACTTTGACCGCTACAGATACGTACAAGGCGACAAAATAGAGTTGACAAGACTTTGCATTTATAGTTCGTTTATAGAACAATGACAATTGGCCGGATAATACGTTCATTCACATATTCACTCACTAATGAAGGAATAAGAATCCCAAGAGTAACTTATCTTTGGATTGCATGGAAAAATGACCATTTCTTTACTCGAGAAAAAAATCGTGGAATAGTTAGTTAGTAGAAAGTTTGGACGAATCCACCCTTAGTATAGTTATTCCCGTTTATATTGAAGTTAGTCGAATCCACACTAAGGGTGGATTCGTTCAAACTTCAATATAAACGGGAATAACTATACCAAGAATACATCTATTCCACGATTTTTTTCTCGAGTAAAGAAATGGTCATATGGTCAATATGGCACAGTTGCTGGTACCCGCGTTTCATCCGGGTGACGGCTGAAAATCGGTGTTTTACTGACACCGAGCCTAGACCCTTCTTGCTGCTGCACACACATGCATGCCTTCTTCTGATTCTCTTTTGTTATGTTATGTGTACCTAGATGTCAATTTTGTTTGTCTTTTTTTTTATTTTAGTCTTCAACTTGTATGCATTTTTATTTGTATGAATGTGTGTGTTTTGGCAAATAAACTACTTATCTATCTATCTATCTATCATTTTTCCATGCAATCCAAAGATAAGTTACTCTTGGGATTCTTATTCCTTCATTAGTGAGTGAATATGTGAATGAACGTATTATCCGGCCAATTGTCATTGTTCTTTAAACGAACTATTTATTTGTCTCCTTGTACGTATCTGTAGCGGTCAAAGTCAGATGTCACTGAAATATGGCACGCGGATGCCATTAAAATACTCGCGGATTTACTCTGTTATTCCCCGCGAAATGGTGGTATAGTGACTATTCCTGAATAGGCAAAATACTCTGAGAATAGTATGTGGTAAAACGTAATTTCGGTTAACTCTCGAATAACTGGTCATTTTATCTAAGAATAACAGTTATTCTCACTTGGTCGAAATGTGACATAAATTACGCAAATAAAGTAGGTAAGTATAGGTACACTACCTACTGAGCTATTAAAAAAAATCAGAGACAAAGATATAACTTTCCACCGATACCAACAAACATGAGGAATTTAATTTTGTTCCCCATTATACACTCATTTGAATATTGTTAAACAAAATGAAAACAATGTGAAGTTGTCGCAAAGTTTTTGCTGCGGCTAATAACTCACGGAATGCTCGTATCTCGCCGAGACGGTATCCGAGGTCGTTCCATCCACAATTTCTGAATATTTAGAATGTATAATAGATATCTCAAAGAAGGGAGTGAGTTTAGAGTTGGCGGCAGTTAATAAAACTCGCTCGAGTTGGCGCCGGCTCCGCGCTATTCCATCTTTACACCAGCAAAATAACTGACAGAATATTTGGATACAAAACAATTTTATCATAAGGTTAATTAACTTGATTTGCTGTAACTAAAAGCATTATCATCTGCACTATGTATAGTATACGGTGTAAATAAAAATCCAATTCAGCTATATGGTATTATCTGAATTTAACAGCGTTGAATTCGTCACTGCCGCAGCGCTGTCTGGTAGGTGTCATATACTCAATGGATCCCTTTGGAATATTATGACATTTTCACTAGTGACTAAGTAATGAGTAAAATATGACATCTGTCAGAAACTCGACAAAACGATCACACAGTGAATTGGCATGTAAGAGAATAGCATAAACTTAGTGAGAGTTGCACCAAAACGCTTTCAAAGTTAAAGTTATCGTCAAATGATAATGCTACCTATTTGTCACTGTAAGGATGGGAGCTCGGGAGCATTAAATAAACAACCTCGTTGTATCACGTTGGATTTAATACTGACTCCAATTAATACAAAAATAGAACATACTAATATCTATCTGATTATACATACTTACTTATTACCTATACACCACATGCCCATCGGCCGGTCAAACCGGTCAAACTTGCCAAAGGACATCATGCTGGCTGGCAACCTCTTTTTTGGCTGACTTGTGCTTAACCGGTACTTTAACAAGCTTGTTATTGTTAAAGTTAGATGGTGCAACTGAGCCTTAATATTCCACTAATAAAAATAAGTTTACTGCTGGGACTCAGTGGGTAGATTACATCAATTTAACAGAAACTCGATGAATCAAAGATTGACAAATTGCATTTTATGAAATCTCTGCTGATTCCTCTCATTCATTCAGCCCATGGTAAAATAATATACTAATTCAGCCCAGCAGTCAACGCGATTCGCAATATTCTTACGGCTCGTTTGAACGAATAGGTACTCAAGTTGCGTACGAAATGTGTGCAACATTTACACCAGTGTGTCACCAAATTGCGTCTGAAATTACTCGTGATACGCGTCGCCTTTCTGCTCGAAAAAAGCGCTTTATAAATGTGCAATAGATATCGCACGATTTTCGTGCCATATGTTTGTAGACAGCGTATCAATTGCGTTTAGTTTTTTAATCCGTCATGCCACGGAAAATGAGACACAATAGATTTTCTATTGTTGTGCAGCTCAATTGGGCCGCTGCTCGGGCGCTGATAAATTAAATGGCCTACCAACATTAGTTCTTGCTTGAGTTTGGAACTATAATTTAGTAGTAGAGGCATTATTACATCTATTAGTTTTCTTAGTGCTATTTCGTCCGTCATTGAGACGCTTGTCGTATCTCCCGGCTTGAATGGAAAACCATTCCAACTCTCACAAAATTACCGGAAATAGGTTGTATTTTTTGTTTTACAAATTAACACGTATTTTAACTTTTTTTATTAGGTCGCTTTCTTGTTCATTTTATGAATAATGTGACTTTGTAATTGGGCTTGAGTATTTTACCTCAGCTTGTCAAACGCGAGTAATTTTTAATTTAAACACGATATGTTCCGGTGTGAAAATGGCAGAATTTGTATGGTTATTTGAACGCTCGTAATGGGAGCGAGTTCGTGAGGGGCTCCGGTTACAAACGAATTAAACGTCACGTTAATGCGCCTCGAGCACAAAGGCGGGCTTGTCTCAAGGCACGGAACCTTAGCGGGCTCATGTAATATGCGCAAGCAAGCCTTTGTAAGGGCAGGCGAGGCAACTCGAGCCCGCGCGTCTTGACAAACTGCACAGTGACACAAAAACGTAATCAAACTCAAAACCTTCAAACGTACGTAAGTTTGTAAAGCGCTACTTATGAGTCAAATCAATCAAGATTTGACTCCAAAGAAGCGCTTTAGTTCAAGAACGTGCTGCCTTACTCCAAAATATAAAAAAAAAACTTTTGTTATCTTTATAAACTTCCGTTTCGTTGGAGAAAAAGTAGGCTAGGCTAGGCCATTTCCTCATTTTCAAATATCTACATTTTTCATTAATTAATCATCTTAAATATTGTGCCAAATTATTATTTATTGTAATTAGGTACCTTACATTTTAATTTAAAATGGGCAGACCTCTTTAAATGAAACTGTACTTAAGTCTTATTAATTTAACTATGTATGCTTACTGATGACTCCCTTTAAATCTACCTAGAATCAAATTAAGTGATTAGTGAATCACTAATCGCTTAATTTTTTAAGCATACAATAGTTTGTCAATACGCCTCCGGGGAGGAGGGTGCGGCGCGGCGCCTCGAGGCGCACGATTCTCTTGAGACAACAATTTCCCGGCGCTCTTAGATTTGCACAAAGTGCCCACTTACACAGATATTATTCTTTGAGATTCCCTCCGTTTAACCTTCGGCTCGTGACTCCTCTCAAATGATAAAAAGTAAACATTCAGAGTGCTTTATGTAAGCATTTCAGTTAATGAAGGGCCCTCGGCGCGACGCCTCCGTCGGTCCTCCGTCCCCGATCCCCGGGACGCACGCCTCACTCAATCATTAACAACTCATTTTACTTGTACACTGAAACATCAAACCTTTTTGCGCAAACCTCTATTAATTCCTAATTCAGATGCATCTTGAAATCACGACTGTGTTTTGTTTTGCCATGCTGTTGTGTTTATGCAAGATTGCATAGAGTAAGATAAATAAATCGAGATTGTATTTACATTTTGGTTGTATGTAGTACACGAAAATTTCTTCGCAACTTCATCGCATCGTAGGTAATAGTTCCGTATGAAACTTCAGCACTCTGCAAAAGTAAATTCAAACAGTTATGCGACGTTGAACAGTCTCTCAACATGTATTAAACTGTTCAGCAAGTTAAATTGTATTTTTTTTTGTCTACTTAAAACCTTCTAAATATGGATCTACAAGATAAGGAGGATTCTAAGCCGTTTAATAATAGTGTGACCAATAATACTGCTGTAGGATGTGGTATGTGCAAATCAGTCCAGAAGCACAGGTCAGAAATTCAAGCACAGGTCAGGCATTCTAGCCGTTCGGAGGGCATCGGCACTTGTCCCTGTCCTGTATAGAGGACGGGAACAAAGGAGGCTGAATAGCCGCTTACACGGCTTATATAGAACTGACAAATTGTGTTTGAGTCCATTGTTATTATGTTTTTTTATGTTTGGGTTTTTATATGAGAATAGTTTTTTTGGTAGCATATTTTATCAGTCATTGAATCGGCGAAAACGGTGAAGCATACCATATTATAGTATTTCCATATTATACTGACATAATGAATAATGAATGGTATCTCAGAACCTTATGGGATTCTACCATAGAATGTGAACATGGCAGTATTCCTGGGTATTTCCTTAAAAATTCGCGCTTAGTTTTCCATTAGATGAGTATCACAAGGCGGCGGAATTGAAGTGACTCCTAAAAAGGACGGTATATGGGACGTCCCAGATTGTCTCCGATAGCGTGTCGGGACGCGGGCGCATTACGAAATTACTGTTCTTACACGATTCTAAAGAAAACATAGCAAAAGTATTTACCTGTAAAAACATAACAAAAATCGTTACTGATCCTCATTGATGTACCTACTATACTTGCAAATAACGTAAAACACGCGCGCGGCGCCCGGTGGCATATAAGCAAAATCTAACTCTCGAGTTTTGATGATGATCTCTGATTGGTCAAGAAACTCAATAGTTAGGTTTTGCGCGCAAACTCTAACTCCCCAGTTTCGCACTAGTTCGATAGTGATCTCTGATTGGTCAAAAAACTCAGTAGTTAGGTTTTGCCCGCAAACTCTAACTACTGAGTGCGCATAACTTATTTCAAAGTCCTGCATAATCCAAATGAAATTAAAAAATAAGTGCCAGTGCGAGAATGCTTACCTGTTTTTTTTAGATTGACAGCCTGTTTCAGCGGTTCGGGACAGCTCTATAACCATCTCCGGGTTGCGTTCAGAACGTTAGAGCGCCGGTTGTTTGGTTGTTTTTTAACTCGCTCTAAGGTTTGGAACGACCAAGAACTTTAAATGTCAATGTCAATACAAAGTCTTCGTTTTCCATTTTGAATACGAATAATTTAAACTTTTCTTTATTCTAAATCAAATAAAATCCGTTTTTTGAGGATCTGCCATAATTATTTTAAGAATTAGACTCAGAAACATCAAAATACAAAATAATGTCGAATGTGTAAGCGAAATTGACATTGACATTTTTTCTAAAGACAAACGTCAGAGCGTTTTACAACCATCCATTTTGATGGTTAAAAAGTTGCAACGCTCTGACGTTTGGTACGGGACGGTTGTGTCAACCGAACGTCACGCTTTAATGTTTGGAACGCCGTTAGAGCGTTCGGTTGTGGTTAGGTTGCACTCGAAGCGTAGGTTTGGAACGCAACCCTGTGGTCTAGAAGTCGCCCACCCGTGTAAATTCCCAGTAGCTACCAGCATTCTTAGGTACCTAAGTCTGAAATTGTTGTGTTCCGGCAGTTACAGGTAAGATAGCCAGTTCCTCAGTGATGAGGTTTCCGGGAGTAATACGCTTCTACCTTTGGCCTTATCGTCACTTAACATCAGGTGAGGTTGAAGGCCATTGCACTATCCGGTTGAGCATAAAAAATAAATTAAAAAAAACTTTCAATTAATTTTAAAATGGAACAGAAAAATTACTTATGTGCCAAATACCTAAGATAACTGGAACCTGAAACTTAACCAGAACCTGTAAAACAGTCCCTAAAAATGGTTCAGTATATTTATTAGCGTTCCCGAAACGACAGAAAATGTTGAAAAAATAAACTTAAAACATTTTAAAAGCTCTTAAATCACCGAATCAATTATTTAACTTCAACGAATGATATAAAAACCATTATAACTACACATTTTCTTGCATATTTTATAGTAAAGAGTGCAGTACAGCAATTTGATTGAATTTCGTGGACGGCCGGGGAATTAAGCGCTGTTTATTGATATTGCCTCGAAAACCAATGAAATATGGATATTGTGTATCGACTGGGGTGGATATTGAATGGACTCTGTTATTAGTTAACGTAGATATCTACGAAATATTATAATTACAAAAAACCGGCCAAGTGCGTTTCGGGCCACGCACAGTAGGGTTCCGTAGTTACCTTATACCATACCATATTTAATACCACTATCATTTTTGATCTGCAAAAATAACTTTATTTTTCACAGTGTTTGTATGAATGACAAAGTTATATTTGCGGTTTTGGAAAAAGTGCTATATCTCGAAAACTGATTACTGTTACTGATATCTCCTTCAAACCAACTTTCGCTGAAAGTGTTTATTAAGATCTATATTTTTTTTATTTTTCACTCTCTTACTTTAATAATTAGAGGGGGACACACATATTTTACAATTTTGACAGTGTATATCTTTGAAACGGTTGATTTTGAGAAAAAATTGTCTTAGAAACTTCAATATCATTTTTAAAGACCTATCTTTAGACACCCCGCACGTGTTGGTTTGATGTTTTTATTTAATTTCAGTTCCATGTATAGGGAGCCCCCCGCCCCCCTCTTTAATATTGGATTTTTTTTATTTTTGTGTAAAAATCGTAAAGCGGTTTACGGAATACATCTACCTACCCAGTTTCAACGATGTAATCCTAATACTTTCGGAATAAAGTGGCCGGACAGACAGACAGACTTGACGAATCTATAAGGGTTCCGTTTTTTGCCATTTAGGCTACGGAACCCTAAAAATGGCTTAAAATCACATTATATGAAAATATTTCGTATCATATCATATCGTTCGTTGTAAAACACGATTCTTAAAAAGAAGGTTAGTAGGTAGGTACTAGGAATTTCTATTTGAACAATAATATCCTAACTTACTTTCTATTTGCTTAGTAACAGGTCTAATACGGGTTTCGTATAGCTTTTACACAGAATACATTACTTCCAATAACATCTAAAGTATATTGACAGAGCTTATTCTGCAAATAATGTATAAATTGATCGAATTGTTTTCCACGGAAAAATAATAATTTTGAGAATCCCGTGAGAATTTCGATGGCAAAATTGTTTTGTTATCGTATGTTTAGTTTATTATCAACGTCATAATAACTATCTTTAGCCCGGTCCGTCCAGTTTTGCTATAACGAATCGAGGAGTGGTGTGTTGGTGGTTAAGATATTATAACGAAGTTATTTTATAAGAATAGGTAGTAGGTAATACATTTCTAGAAAATTGAAAAGCTTGTCAATGAATTTATAAATATCAAACTTCTATATCGCAGTATTCGCAGTACAAAATAAACACAAATACAAAGCAAAAAGAAATATTTTCCATAGAGCTTAATTATTCACAACTTTGAAATGAAACACTTCCACGGTTTCTAACGCGGTTTCACAAAAGGTTTTTTATGTCTTGATTGGACCTTTTATTTGATTTTTCTCAACTTGAAAAATTAAGGGCTTTGAAAATTGTTTCCATTATGATTCGTAATTGGTTTATATGAAAAGCGTTAATGTTCCGCGCCATTAATCGCCGTCGATCAATCAAACGCAAGAAAACACTTGCATTACTCTAATTATCTTCCTGTGACCTCGGAAAGTAATCGAATTATCAGGAAATAATGAAAAACCGAATACCTACATTAATGATTGAATGAGAATATCACGCGGTTTGAATTGGTAAAAGGCCACGTAAATTTTCTTTTCATTGCGCGCTCAGCTTGCTCACCGCACGTGGCGAAATCACGTGGCATGATCGCCTTTGCGTGGCCCTGTTAGTTATTTGCAAATGTAATTGCAAATTGTTAAGAAACTCTTTCATCTGCAGGAGAAGCCAGCGCCGAGCAATAACAAAGTCATTCCGAAGTTGTAACATGATGCCTTCAGCCCCCGGGGCGGTGGTAACTGAAGACGCTACCTACATTTTCACATTACTTGGAAGAAGAATAAATAATTTGTACTATATAAAATTTTTCTACCTCATTGGGTGTAATATAATTGAAATATGGGTTATTCAATGAATTTAATCTTCGCACACGTTTAATAACAAATGATTAGGTAAATCAACGCAATGCGCTGAAAAAGTAGAGTAGAGAAACGATAAGACCAAGCACTATATAAATCGACTAGAAGAAAATTTTAACGGTTTGAAGGCCGTTAATCAATAAATCAATGAGGTAATAATTACTTTCCTTTAAAGATGTTAGGTAAATAATGGTGCGATGACGAGGCCAATTCACAGTGATGCCTGCGTGCAGACGATAACACACGACCCGACCTCAACCCGAACTCAACTCAACCGCAGCCCACTCTTTGGAATACATCGCTTACGATTTCGAGTTTTACGACACATTAATAAGCTCCATTTTATTTTGTCGATGCAACTGCACACGCCCCGCGCTCAACCCGAACTCAATTCAAACTCAACCCGAACTCACCTCAAACTCACCTGAACATTACACAGGAGCTTATTAATGTGTCATAAAACTCAAAATTGTAAGCGATTTATTTCAAGGTGGGCTGCGGTTGGGGTGAGTTTGAGTTGAGTTCGGGTTGAGTTTGGGACGTGCGTTATCGTCTGAGCCTTGCGTGCGGTACGATGCGCGCCGAACTTGAAATAAGTTTTCAAAATTAGTTTTATTGTATGTACCCATTAATGTCTGTCTCAAATAAATCATTTTTCTTTCTTTCTTTCAAATAAAACTTTAAAATGATCGCTTGAAAGCTTGGTGCGGACGCCAGAAATCGCCCCTGATTTATTCACCACTTTATTTTTTCGTTCTTCCCTCTTAGTTTCCGCTGGGATATTTTATGAAAATGACTTTGGCTCTAATATTTGTGCGAAAAAATAATACCTTTTAGATAATTTATGCGTCATAATTGCTTCAAGGACTGGTAAAACAAACTAAACTAAAATGTTAGGAATAACAAACACCGTTTTTGTTTTAATTGAGCAGAGTTTTTATTGTATGGAACAAACATTGTAAAAAAATATCACTTTATTTCCACAAAAAAGGATAACGAGCAATATTATAGCTGAACTACTAAAGGTTTTCTGTGGCAATAGAAATAAACAAAATATTTTTCTCAGATTCTTTTATTTACTAAATACCTATCGTGTTTATTATTTTAAAGCAGACCGACCGCGATCTAAAAACTTTGTTCACCAAAAACATTTTTTGTTTACAAACAAAACGAGGTTACCGCTTTAAAAAACAGAAATCGATTATCACTTTGTTTTTTCAAGCTAGAAAAATGAGAGTTGCTACGTGCTTTTTTTGGAATAAAGGAATTTCACACTTACTGTAGTATTATAGGTACAAGAAAAACGATGTGTACAATACTGAAAATATTATTAGAGTCGGTTTTTCCGAGCACCTGAGATTCTGAAAATTGCGAGACCGGAGCAGAATACACTTGTGTTTAAATATACATACATTATATTTTAATGTTGTTTTAATGTATGTATATATATGTATTGTTGCATTAGAACTTTCTTGTCGAAGTTCCTTTTTAAATATTGAACAAAAGAAAATGTCATTAGTTATTCAAAATAATAAATGGCCTCACAAAACTTGAGCGATAACACTGTGACTCGGTGGATGAAACTTGGCCACTTTTTAATTACCGGCGCAGTACGTCCGTCCCCGGGCTGGCCATAAATTTACAACCAGTTTTGTTCCCGAAGTTTGAGTTAATTAAAAGAACAAATGTAGGAGAAAGAGAAACCAAGGGAGGGATTGTCCACGCAGATCGTTAGACTGTCCACAGACGCCAATAGGCTGGGCTTTCGACGCAACTACTAACAACGCGACCTAATGCTGTGCTACAGTTGTTCTATTTCTAAGTATCTCACGAAGTCCGCTCGGTTATGAATGTGGTTAGACATGCACATAGTTTTTTTTTTTTATTGTTACCAAAAGAAATACAAAAAAATACAATTCAAAAATCACTCGCCAAACTTTAAAGTTTGATGGCGAGATGCGCTCTTTTTTAACTATCTTAACCTACCCTTCTCCACAATTCTTTTACAAGGAATTTGTAACAATAAATAATAATAATTTTAGTGTGCTTCTGCAGCTGCACATAGCCGAACGTACTTCACGAGATAGAAGAACTATCCAGCTAGATACAGCAATGAGCGATACAGTCTAAAATTAAGTAAAAGACGACGTATAGGTAGCGTCCGATTTTTGCAATTCTTTTTTAAAGGTTTTATTTAGCTTGCCCTGTTTGTTGTTTTTGTTTTTCACAGTAAGTGCATGACGTCCAAAATAGTCAGACATCAAATGACTGACAGCTACAGAAATTCTGATTTTAAATCGTATCGTATTGGTCTGTAATCAGCATTGGGGTGCTTCTACACGGTGCAAGTAGCCCTCCAAAGTTGAGCACTTGCTCCGTGGAAACACGTGAAGCGGGTCCAGCTCCATAGCATTGTACCCCCGCGCAAGTTACCCGTGCCTCAACGTGCGCAAGCCACATGCACCGTGTAGAAACACCCTTACTCGGGCCGGTGGGCCGCCGCCGCGCCGACAGCGGAGCGTCATCGATTCATCGCGTCGTCGACACAAAGCGAGTGTCTCCAAAGATACATTATTAACACCACAGATAAAAGTAAATGAATTTTAGAATTATCTTGCGTGTGCATTACCTTGTAAAAAAATCCTATACTTATAAATAACTAGCGGCCGACCGCGGTTTCACCCGCGTGGTTCCCGTTCCCTTGGGAATATCGGGATAAAAAGTATCCTATGTTAATCTAGGCTATCAACTATCTGTGTGCTAAATTCCAACCAAATCTGTTCAGTAGTTTTTGCGTGATTGAGGAACAAACATCATAACATCCAAATCCACAAACTTTCACATTTATAATATTATATATATCACATCACATTTATAATATTAGTAGGAAGTAGGATGTATCCTTACTTACTTCTTTTCTATGCATAAGAAAGGCCAGTGCCCCAGCAGTTAACACATTAAAAAAAACCGGCCAAGTGCGAGTCGGACTCGCGCACGAAGGGTTCCGTACCCAAAAACGGCAAAACATCACGTTTGTTGTATGGGAGCCTCCCTTACCTATTTATTTTGCTCTGTTTTTAGTATTTGTTGTTATAGCGGCAACAGAAATACATCATCTGCGAAAATTTCAACTGTCTAGCTATCACGGTTCATGAGATACAGCCTGGTGACAGACAGACAGACGGACAGCAAAGTCTTAGTAATAGGGTCCCGTAATCCTTCAAGTAATTAAAAGGAAAGTTATTCAGAATCATTGAAACAGGCCCTAAGCGTAAGATAACTATAGTTAGCTAGCACCAAGCTCGCTTATTACCACGGGATTTGTAACGTGATTAAAAAGTGGCCGTCAACCAAGTAGTGATACCAAAGGAATTTAGTAGCGGTAAAGGAAAGTTAGCTGACCGCGGGCGGCGGGCAGAATGCGGCTTAGCGCTAGTTATGCGCGTCTTCCTTTGTGATCTGCCGACCTTCCACAAAGGGTCACCATCACCAACATGGCCAAGTTTGGTGGATGTTGTAAACTAAAATTGAAGTGATGTTTATTTATTTGAAGCCATAAGCAAAAGAGCAGTGGCCACTTTTGGCACATTTGCCTACTACTACTACAACGAACTATATTTAAAAAGGTTATTGTTTGTAAATAAACTATAGAACCTTGACTTTAATCTCAACGTTTGAATTTTTGATACATTATATATTGTACTTAGCGAGCAATCAATTTAATAAATTCACTTCTCAAGCTTACGCGCTCACTAGACATGAAATAAAACACTTTTTCACTCCTCTTGCTCAAAAAGTGCGTCATTGTAACGTACAAGAGTCGAGATAAAAAAGCATAATAAGCCCTAGGGGATAAAGTTTTTTCTTTTTTAATGTTTGTCTATTACCAATGAGCCTACTAAAACGAAAAAGTCTTTATTCATAATCACGAATAAAAACTCGCTCGACTTAATACTGGGGGTCTATTACGAAAAGTTTAATACGATACACGCAGCTGCGGCCGTGCTTCGTTCTGATTGATTCCTATTACAAAGCACTTGCGTATGCGATATTGCAAAATTTGACAGTTTCTCTCTAGTGGATCCGTCATTATTCGTTCAATAGACTATGGACTACGATAGCTACATTGAAAATATTTGTAATAACTACAACCGACGAACCGCGGACGACTATCGTGACCAAGTTTCGTAATAGGCCCCCAGTGTCTCATTCTTATTTTTGAAAATGGAACTAAAAGCATCTCTTCGGTGAAATCATAGACTTATTTATACTCTGTGTACAGAGTGAATCGTAGAATGCGTGTTTGTGTTGCTTAGCTGCTACAGCAGAAATTAAAAAAAGGTACCATGGCGCGAAATCTTTAGAATTTTTCTATAATTACAAACTGATTGAATTGTGTGACTGTAATAGGAAAGAAATAATTTTAATCTTTTGCCGTCAAGCACAAATCATTTATTTAAATATTGTACAAAAAGTTTATGAAGTGGAGGATAGAAAAACGAGTGGATTCGTTTACGGAAGTAGGTATAAACTATTTAATATTGTATTTTATTTTCTCGCAATCGTAGTGAAAAGTATAGTGTAACACACGACGCTAAAACCCATTGTAACTCGGTTTCTATTTATTCCCTCGCTAAAGCTCGGGAATAAAACTACCTCGTATGCAATGGGTAATTTTAGCGTCTTGTATAACAATCTACTATTAACGGATACTAGCGCGGTTTTATTGAAAGTACTTCGGTAATTAGTTGGTATTTGGTTTGATTTTTTATTTTCCCGACGTTTCGGCACCTTTGCAGCTGCCGTGGTCACGGGGGACTGAAGCTACTTGTGAGCCTACCCTCAAGTGATGAATTTTTTAGAACGTTAATTAAAAATTTGATAAATTTTGGCGCCACTTGAGGGTACTAATCACCTTAAGGTGGCACCCTGAGCGAAAGTGGCGCCGCGGTGAATTTTATTTAATATTATTATTCTAATACACAATTTTAATAATGTTCAACGTGGAATTTTTTGTATTACGCACACTAAAACAATGGGCATGTGCACGCCTAACAGCATTCTTAGCCGACGCCCATTCGTAAGATGAAACAACTATCACAAAACTCAGTGCGCGCAGCGACTTAGGCTGCGTTCAGATGATAACGCGCACGAGTCGCACGACCCGACCTCAACCCGAACTCAATTCAAACTCAACTCGAACTTAACTAAACCGGAGCCCACCTTTTGAGATTTATGACACATGAATAAGCTCCGACAAATATAATTTGTCGATGCTACTGCACAACACGCCCCACGCTCAACCCGAACTCAACTCAAATTCAACCCGAACACAACTCAAACTCAACCCGAGCTCACCTCAAACTCACCTGAACATTACACAGGAGCTTATTAATGTGTCATAAGACTCAAAATTGTAAGCGATGTATTTCATGGTGGGCTGCGGTTGAGGCGAGTTTGAGTTGAGTTCGGGTTGAGGTCGGGTCGTGTGTTATCGTTTGAACGCAGCCTTACACAGATTGCGTGCCTCTACGTGGGCTACGTAGCAAGTTTAGAAACCCTGATTTTAATTTTACTTTTTCATGAACTCCTGCGAACATACATTACTCTGACTAACCTACATTAGATATTGTTTATAAAGCAAGCAATCATAGAATTCGTGGCTTTTATATTTATAAGTTCCTCAGATATTGAAATATAAGGCAGTCACCGAACACTCTCGGCTCCGGCAAGGGTTACCAGATGACAGGAATTTTCCTGACATGTCTGAAATTTTAAGAATCCGCCAGGAAAACAGGGAAAAACTGTATTTGTCAGGGATTTTTGACATCCCAAAAAGTGTAAGTACCTACTTAATGAAAACACATAATTAATTGATAATCATTTTGGTGAGAAATAAATATCAAAAGTCAACTATTTAAATGAAGAATGTAGATTTAGGTGTCCAAATGTCAGGAAATTTCCTGAAAAGTCTGGGAAAATATCAGAATATCTCATTATTAGATCTGGTAACCCTAGCTCCGGCGCTCCCCGCCCTCTAGATAAGATACTATCTTTTAATCAAAAGATTCCGATCTCTTTTACGCATTTTCTACACAGAACTGAAGTGCTGACAGAAATATTGATTTTAAGGCAAAAAAATTGTTTAGATGAAAAGTCATCTTCCTGAATCAAATCACGTTTTCGGTTGTATGTTAGGAAAGATAATTCGCACCATAGTGTTAAGTTTGTCACTAATCATTTTATGGCAAGTAGCGTTAATTTAAATAAACCTAATTAATTATTCTTAGCCATAAACGTAAGTGTTGAGACGTAATAGTATCTAGTAGTTTATGAAACTGATGCATAATGAGGGGTATTAAAACATGATTGTGTGTTTTAATAGTATCACACGAGTGTTTTAATAGGTACATAGTTATGTGCAGTTTTATACACTACTTTATCTACACTCATACAATTGGGATTGAATCTACTAAATAAAAGATCAACGTTAGAAAAGAGAGAGAGACTTTGATTGTTAGGTACCTTGATATGAGTCATTTCCTTCGCTGCATCTAAAATATCGGGCGTTGTCAAATTTTCTTCACGTAATGTTCTAAAAATAGCGCGCGTTCCATTAGAAAAAATAAAAATGAGATGAGTGCATTCCAGCAAACTAATAGCTACTGTCGGAGTTTTTGGCGCCATTTCGTCGAGTTCAGTTTGGTGGCTATTTTAATTATTTGCAAATTGTTTATAGTGGATATTGTGTCTAAAAATCGGTGCAGTTTTGTGGTACAAGTGTCTACGCAACTGAACAATATGTGGGATAATTGAAATAGGCGCGATCTTGGTTGTGTGAATCTGAGACTTTTATTGTAGTGGTGGCTACCTCGTCAGAACTTACCGAGTAAACTGTATCGATATATTTGATGCCAAATGCTCCAAGCAGCATTGGAAGGCGATGCACCCGCATTCTAATGTAAACTGAAACAACACCACTGAATTATTTAACACTTGACACTGGCAAAATTACTCCCTGAAGAGGAGTAGATTGCCAAAATAAGAAGAAGAAGAATAGCTACTGTCATCGATCACCATAGATTACATTTTAATCATGGAAAGTATGTGGGAATATCGTTGGTTTTCTAATATCACGGCACTGCCTTCTTCTTGGATTTGCCCTGTATCGTAATGAGAAAAAAAGTTATATTATAACATTGTTTAGTAAGCGAAGGTACCTATGTTATAAATAAAATAACTTTTAAATTTTTTTTTCGGTATTGCGTGTATAAAGTATGTCAATCAATATACCTAAATTCGTTTTGAAATTCATAATTCGAATTCACAATGAAATTCATATCATAATATGAGAGCTGTAAATGAAACAGTATTTGCCATCGGAACGAGAGAAAGTTCAAATTGAATAGTCGGATCATTATTTTCTATTACAGACAAAGTTCCCTTTGCCTTTGAAAAATGTTCCTAGACATGGTCTATTCGACCCGGGGCTTATGTGCCGTAAATTAAGGCCATTAAGGCCGAAATTGCCGTGGAAGATAAATAAAGCCGCCCACTAATGGGTTAAGTTCACGATACGACATTACTGCGAGAATTCGAAGACTAATTTTATTTAATTCCCTCGTTCGACGTATAACGATGTTTGTCAGTTGTCTCACAATTCTTTCTAATACGGTGTAGAATAAGATCTAAAATGATGTTAATTTTTTTTTCTAACAGAAGTATTTCAGTTAAGGTAGATCTTGTGGATAAAACTACTTGTTTTGTTGTTGTTTACTTTACCTTCTATTTTTTATCACTAACCCAGATTGTTTACACAGACTGAAAGCGAATTATATGAACTTCAAGAACGTTTACATCAATTGGCGTAGATTATTAAGTCGCTTCGCGGACGTATTCGCTATCGCATAATATGTTACTACCGACTGCATCAGCGCTTACTGCATTTAGTCCATCTTTAAAGGCGGTGATCCATTTGCGAGCAAAACCGCCGATACGCCAATGAACTCGCGAGCCAAAGGTCTAAATCGCTTAAGGAAGTTTGAGGACCGGATTTGCTCGCTGGCTCTTTATGCATGTTTGGAAGTTTTAGTCCGCGGTGCAAAAAACCGCAGCCGGCGAGCCTACAGTTTTTTTGCGACCTGTATTTTACTTTTCTATAAGAGGGGACATTATAAACCTAATTGCTTTATAAACACTTTCTTGGACAATCTTATTTATTTGAATTTTGTTAGTCATTTGGTTCACCAGTAAGCTTTGAAAGTAAACTTAAATGGGACAAGCGTTGTCTTTCGTGCAGACAATTTTTTACGCGTACTTAGGTACTTTATGGCGTCTTTCCTTTTTTTTTGTTCTTTCTCCTGATGTAACAGTATACTGCTTTCAGACGGAGTTACTTTGTAACTTGGGTATAATATATACTCAAGTAACAAAGTAACTCCGTCTGAGAGCACGCCATGACTTCGCCAACGATGAGAGTAGACTGTTTTGCTCGCCAATGGATCACCAACGAAAGCCAGCGAGCCGGCGAGCCAACGATTTAATTTTTAATTTAATTTAATACCGTTGGCTCGTCGGTTCGCAAATGGATCACCCGCTTAAAACTACCAAGGCACTGTGCTTCCACACATATAACTATAGGTATAACTATACCACCACTCTCGTATCCTTTTAAGACACAGTGTCGATTTCCATAGCAGCAGGAAAACGCTATACGTGCCTCGCAAAGCCACTACATAAACATGAGTTAGCGTAGCTTTTATGCTGAATCCTAGAGGCAAATTGCTTTATTACGTAAAAGATTTGTGTTCCTCCTAAATGTGTTGGCTTTCAAGGAATTTTCATGCCTCGACGCCGAGCTTTGTAATAGTCAACATTGAAAATCTTAAGTGTTTATTCAAAAAAAATGTTATATTTGATGGGGTTGGTAAACTTTTCCAAAACTGTTGTGAATTATATATTTTCTGGTAGCTTTTGGCTTTGGAGTCAGGAATAACAAATTGCGGAATTTTTATAATGCTTCATTTTAATTTAAATAAAAATTTAATTTTTTTATTTACAGCATAGTACAATAAATCACTATTACGGCTGTATGCGTAGGTTATGCCTTTGCTCCAAAGACTTTCTATGTTGTTGCTCAAAACAAAAAAAACAAAGGTATGATTACTCTTTGTCACTGTATGTCAAATCTGTCAATCAGTTTTTTAAATCAGTAAATGCAAAGGAACTTCGTGATCAGCCGTATGTTTGATATTTTATCGCGATAATAATATAAAAAAATATATTTAGTTAACAAGGTAATATAAAAAAATCATAATATTATTTTCTTTATTCTTCAAACTTGTGCTATCAAAAAAATATATAAAACAATTCTCTTCGAAAAAGTTTACCAACCCCATTAGGATCTCGTCTTAAGATAATTTTAATACAGTACGAGCGAATTCTAATATTGTTAATAATAAATTGCCGGAAGGCAGGTCGTCTTATAAATACTGTCCGAATAGTTATAGTCTGTCTCTCTGTTGCTGTAAGTCTGTTCTATGTGGCTAATAATAAGTAAATGAATAAAATACATTTGAAAATGCTTAATTGTTATTTCAGGAACAGTCGCTAACCAACCTTTCTATTATATTAAAATTATAACCGTAACATACAGACAAGAAAGCATAAAAATTGTAAAAAGGTATTTCTTTTGGACTCTTTGTTCAAAGTCCGTAAGATAGTAGGTATTACTTAACATGTTTTTATTGAAAAACGACGAACATTAAATGTATCACGTCACGTGATAATATAAGAACACAAATGTAGACCCGGCCACTGTATTTATAAATTAATCATTTACAAATTAGAGACGAAGGTAAAAAAAGGTACAACAACGTGACCTCCCAAATACTTGAACGCGTGATTCCAGCATCTACAGCGTAAGCACAGTATATTATAAAGCTACAGTATCTCAACTCAAAAAGACCCTTTTCTCATTACGCCGCGCTACCATGTTCATTTTGTTTTGTAATCTGTATATCAGCTCTATGCTCGGCGCTATTAGTTTATGCGTTGCATAGGCTATTTGTTTTCGGTGATTGTGATGTTAAAATTACAATTACAATTACAATGAATAACGGAAATAGGACCTCGAAGCGCAGCGGTGTGGCTGGCGGCGTGGTGGCGGAATGAATGTGATAAGGTACTGCTGACCAGCACGACACTGACTGCTAGGCTACACTGCGAACCTTGCCTAGAGCACTCGAAGCCACGTGTCTGTAAGAATACACTTATTAAATTTTTTAAATTATGTAGTTGCATTACTGCTTTAGCTATATTTATTCTGTGGCATAAGTCTCTAAACATTAATCACGTGACGCACACCCACGGCAACTTCCTTAGCCCATCAGCACCGCAATCGCACCTATTTATATGAACTTGAGGACCCCCCACCCTCTCTTTAGCCCCACCTGCGGCTCCAGTTCGTACATGCTACAGAGATCTCACTCACGAATCATGTTTGTAAAAAGTATTGACAACCATCGGAAATCTGCTTCGTAAGCCGAAAGAATACAAAAATCTCCTATTTTTTTGTACAACATAATAGATCATCATTATCATCATCAAATATTTGAAGATGCCCACTTCGGGCGTTAAAAAGATTAAAAGATACCTGGAAATCTTGGATAGATTTTGCTTTAGTTCCTCTGGACGATTCCAGTATAGAAGTAAACTTCTTTCACCACCATTACCTAAGTTAAGTATATGGAAAATGTTTAAACAAGAACGCATACTACAAAAAAAAATATTTTAATGGTCTTCGTCATTCAATTTGCTTGATTTTGGACCTTTTTCCTGAGCTAATTGTGTAATGAAGCGCATCGAAAGACGTTCGAAATTCCTGGTTTACTTTTCGGAGTAGCGCCCGGCATTAACCTGCATTCAGAATACAGAAAACTATCTCTGGCGACCGCTGTAACCGCTAATCAGTCCGTCCGTCATTACCCGTCCACTTAACTGGCGTGTCCATTATGATCGCCCCTTTGCTAATGATCGTCCGCGGTTCACAGCTCACCGCACAGACTCGCTACCACCACTACCATTTTAGGTTATCATAGTGATTCTAAAATAAGTAAAAAAAAATATTTCTAAAGAGATAGTTCCAGTGATATTAGAAAACTATGTTATTATAAATATTATTTATACAATTCTTTAAAAATTGGTACGGGCAACAAAGATAAACGTTTTTAATTGTCATAATAGGTTTTCCATCTAAGTATCCAAATATTTTTACCGCGCTTAAATATCCCAAATAAATACGTCACTAATAATAACAGAACGCTCTTGACAGCTGGAAATACAATGTTCAATTTTCCCTGGCAGCATCTCGCCACTCATGTCATAAGGAAGTTCCGATCGTAAATACTTCATGAACTTTATGCGGAGTTGTAAACATTTTACGTTCATATTTACAGTTACAATCGTCAAGCCGCGACGAAAGCGTAGCAAACAAACCCCGTAGCACTCGGAAGCGCCGTAGTTGTTTCGTAGCAGCTAAAATTGTAGCTTCGTAGCAAATACGTACAAATGTTTACTACGGGCGTTCACCGGGAACGTGATACTTTCTAAAAGGCAGGAGGTTCTCAATTTTTACGCTTTGTATTTTCATGTCTATTGCTGAGAAACTTTTGCAAACGTATACGATAAGGATGGTGATTCTTCATTATTTATATTGACTGTAATTATAACTGTACTTCGTGAATATAATAAATTCTGAGAGATCACAAAAACACAAAACACTCAAGACAACAGTGAGTTACATTTAATTTTGATAATTTTGATGATTTTGAAAATCATATTGTATCTGAATCGCAAGAGCTTCAAATGAAACAGTGACATAATATGGGTACTCGTACGTATACGTGTCAAACGCGATATGAGTGTCATGCCAGTGAGGCACCGGCGCCGACGCCGATAACCCTCGTCAGCGGCGGCTTTGTTTCCAGACACCTGTCAACATTTTTAACAACGCTGCACACCAAAATTGATCATTCATAATTTTTACTGCGGCAACAATGTTCGAAATAAAATCTTATTTTTAAGTACAATGACAGTCAACGTAAATACAACATCAAGGTTTAGACAATGTATATTTGCATGCAGTACAGTCGTGACACTCCGTCTATACAATACCCTATAGTTATAGTCGTATTATAGATTTCTTTCCTGCATCTCGCGTACTCCGCGTCATGTTTGAACAGCTCTCTAAACTGAGCCGTTTGAAAACAAACATCATTCGCAGCCGAAAGCTGAAAAAGCAAAGGCAAATATTGGATCACCCGCAGCAACGCCGTAATATATGCCGCGCGTACTTACGCCGACGTCGACACCAGCGCCTTTGACTGAGCCACAGAATAAAAAGCCAAAATATTTTTTTCTCGCCCATTGTATTTGAAATAATCACTTACAGCCTTCCATGTTTATAAACACGCTCATATAATCCAAACGCTGACGAAGAGAGAAACCTGAAAGAGACTTTATTTTGTGTGTCAGATAAAATCCATTTATTGAGCCTAAAACATTACGTTAAGCAGTTAATTAAAATTCAGCTGATAATTCCTTACCATATTTGCATACTTGTCAACACACACTGTCCGCGTCCATAGGTAATAGCACCGCACTCGTGGTCGTTGAATGCTGGAAACCTACCTACCGAGATTTTATCACTGACTCCCAGCTAGTTCGTATGAAGGTGTAATACTGGTATTTATAGATTCTGTGGCGGAACGTCCAACATAACAATGTTTGTGCCTCCCCTTCTTCACCCCTCATCTTTGTAGTTTCCAATCTCAAAGTAGTCATGATTTTTGTGCGTTGACGTTACGAAACAAAACAGCGCTGGAAAATGAGGTGAGATTCTATCAGATTCTATAGTCACACTTTACTACTGTCAACATGTAGGTATTATGCGACTTAAGTGTGAGTTGCACCAAAACGCTGTCAAAGTTAAAGTTATCGTCAAATGATAATGCTACCAATTTGTCACGTCAAACTTGTCAAAGGACATCATGCTAGCTGGCAACCTCTTTTTTTGGCTAACTTGTGCTTAACCGGTACTTTGCTTACAAGCTTGTTATCGTTAAAGTTAGATGGTGCAACTGAGCTTAAGAGATATTATGACCAATTCTGAATGAGTCCTAAACCTAATGTTGCTATTTGATAAAGTAACCAATATCTCATGTGACGAATCGCGAAAATGTCTTACATCGCACAAAGGAAAATCATATCTTTTTATTTCCGTGTAAAAAATTGTTGGTGTCACCCACTAACTAGCTTAAAATAGTTAACGCCAATCATATCAAATGTTATAATAGTACATTATGAGACAAGTTAGCTTAGGTTGCTCATTGCACACAAGGCTGTGGGTTGCAGCCCGAGCCGCAGGCGAGGGCGTAACTCAGCCGAGTGTGCAATAAGCAAGAGCTCACGAGTTTCATATGACGTTTTTCAACACATTTGTGAGGAAAAAACAAAGTAATGTATCTATCACACAGCGACAAATATGGCAAAAACAAAATATGATAATTATGGGAAAAGGCGCCCATGTTTTTTTTTTTTTTACACGCCCAACGCAAGAATATTTTGCGAACAAAGGGGTGAGGACCATACAGCCTACTACTAATACTTCAAAATTATAATTTTAAGTGACAAAATGCAAATATTTTAATATTTTATAACAAAATATTGTGAATTATGAATAATTTCATAATAATTATATATTTATTTGACTTAATTGAGGACTTATACATTTATTTATTCCAAAAATGTATATGAATTTTCAGCAGCATAAAACCTCTTTGTTGTCAAAAAAAAAATAACTGTATTACCCGGCTAAATTGGGGATGCTCTGTTTACTCGCATAGAACTTGCAGTAAGGTACCTACTAATTTAACTTTGTAGGGTTAATTCTATTACGAACTAGTGTTTTATATATTATTGCACGCGTTTGTTATAGCTCGGTTTATGGCCCTAAAAGCGATGTATTAGGGCTCACTTTACGAGCGAGTGTGTTGAAAAAATATGAGAGTAATACAAGCTTTTAAATACAGTTCATTTTACAATATCCTCCGAATTAAACACACAAGTAATCCGCTCAGTGAATTATCATTCTAGAATATACGAAACTTAGTTATTTATTTCATTTTAAAATTCTCACAATTGCGAACACATGAATCTCAAATTCGTATTATCTATCTAATAACCAGCCATAACAAAAGTTTCTCTAAATCCACAATCGATATTGAATGTTCCCTCGCAATTATTACATTTCATGAAAGTGGCGCGAGTGCCGCACAACTATTAGTTTTAATTAATCGCCAGTTGTCAGCATCTGCCGAATAGATATCAATTAATTTAGTTCACGGCTTTTACGTTCCACAGAATACCAATTTATTAACAAGCATAACTGATTATTTTCATAGCGAAAAACAATTAAAACTTTGAACATCTTGTTTTCTTGAAAAAAACATAAGCTTCAATATTTTGTCTGATCTATCATTAATCAAATTGTGATGCTCATTTACTTACACTTATTTGTATGATTAATTTATGATTTTAAACTGGTACTAACAGCTATTCTTTGCAATAACAATATTTTATCGAGATGGATAGTTAGGGAACACTAATCTTGAAACACGTTTGCGACAAGAAAGCATTCTATTAAACGTACAGTCAGCAACGAAAGTCGCTTAACGCTTTAGTACTTTGTCATAGCAACTTGTTGGACAGAATATGTCCCACGTTTTGAAACATGATTCAAAAATTCACAGATTTTACAGTCCCCGCAAGAATCGGAGCATTGAAAATGAACCCAAAAATTTACGAAAAGCCAAAATCAAATCATATGCAAAATCCTATTATATTTTTAAAGTTAACTAGGTAGTACCTATTTATTTTTACGATTGTGACACTCGCTTCGCCTCGTGTCACAAAATTTTGTAGCCAACTAATACCCTAGGACCAATTTTTCATTTTTTTTTTATCCGAAATATTTTCAATTTTGTAAACAAACACCCCCCAAAAACCCGAATTAACCCGAGTTTTGCAAAATTCCAAAAAAAGTTACTAGTAGATTTTCAAAATTCAAACGTTCACACGTGTCTCGATAAATTTCTCAACTTTTGGTACTATTTCCTCTTGCGGAGATATGGCCAAAAATACGTCTCAGGCGATTTGCATCTGATAACCATTTTCAATGGTAAATAGTTACTTTGACAAAGTACTAAAGTATTAAACAACTTTCGTTACTGACCGTACCCAATCAAATAGCTGTCGCGTACAAAATACCTTATTTATCTGACGTGACGCGGAACTCTCGCGTCGCGGCGCTCATGAATACAAATTCATCATTTCATTTTGTCTCCGGCGACGCCCGCCGCCGCAGTCACGTCGGATCACACTTACACACGAATATTTGGAAATAATTATGCTTAAGGCAAAGAGACTCTAAAATGGCTCATTATGATAATTAAATTGATCTTCTTCTTCTTATCGAATGAGGAATTGTGGCCACCTCAGCCTGCCTAGCATGACCGTATTATATCGCGTGATATAGCATTTTATCGACACTCAACTGTCAAACTCCTTTGTCTTTTTGACAGTTAAACGTGATAAAACGCTATATCACGCGATATAAATCGGTCGTGCTAGGCAGGCTGGTGTTAGAGTTTATCAAGCCGCCTGTAAGGCCTCTAACTTGGCTTAACGACTGTTATCAGGGGGTCTATTACGAAAATAACGTACGCAATTGCGTAACGCAGTCACTTGGTCACGATAATCGTCCGCAGTTCGTCGGTTGTGGCTATTAAGCACATTTTCAATTTGACTATCGTAGCCCAAAAACTATTGAATGAATGATGTCGGATACGCTAGAGAAAAACTGTCAAACTTACGCAAACACTTTGCGATATCGCAAGTGCTTTGTAATAGGAAACAATCATAACGAAGCACGGACGCAGCTGCATGTATCGCATGACACTTTTCGTAATAGACCCCCAGATGACAACAGCCGGGACCGACGGTTTAACGTGCCCTCCGAGCACGGAAGCGCTCGGTTTGTAATGGCACTTAACGGTCACCCATCCAACACCTGGCCGGACTGAGCGTAGCTTAACAAACGTGATCGAGTACGGTCAATCTGTCAAGTTCCGCCATGAGCGCTCCATGAAATTGATGGAGATGCATATTCATTATATGTATGACATATAATTATTGCGATTGATTCACTGACTGATTGATCATCGCACAGCTCAAACCACTACTGGATGGATCAGCTGAAACTTGGCATACAGTTATTTTATGAGGTAGCACAGCTAAGAAAGGAAACTTTTGAAATTTTCACAAGAAATGGAATTTCATGCAGACAAAGTCTTGCATAAGCGTTCTAAGAATATGCATAGTCAGTCTTATATCGAAATTGTCTGATAGACTCTTTTAAAATATACTTCTTGAAGTCATCGATATTGCACGATGAATTAGAAACAGTGTTTCCATAATGAGCCATTTAATACAACAATTCAAACGCAGCGTATTAAGTTTGAATAAAGCCGGTAGAAATTGCTATAAATTAGAGAAAGTATGGACCGCTCCGTTTCCAATGGCTATAGATAGGGTAACTGATGAAAAGCGAGTACATTGTGTGAATACAAAGGGGTGTCTGTCAGGGTGAGCGTAAGTTGAGCGCTATCGGCGCGGCAACGGCACGTGAGACCGCGAGAGTTACGACTCGAGCGGTGAGCACGAGTAATAAACCTAAAATCGAGGCCAGATCAAAAGCAGAAGTACGTAGTTATAATAAGTTGTAATAAGTAGGTACTTACTTATTAAAGTCAAAAAGTCAAAAGTTTAAATGGCTTTATTCAAATAAACTGGTTGGGTTGCACCATCTTGGCTTAACCTTAACTTTAACTTATCTGACTCGGTGACAGTGTCGCTGTAGTCTATGGCGTAACCTAGGTAACAATATGTAATAATAACACCTTAGTTCCACTTTTGACCACTGGCTCAGATAAGCTTGTCTCATGTATTGTTAAAGTTAAATCAAGATGGTGCAACCAAGCTTACTAGCTCGGTTGCACCACTTTTGAATCGTTTATATTTTCCTACCACCTGTTCCAGACTTTTTTAACTGACAAGAAGAATTAGAACTACGTAGAAGTAAGTAGTTCTAATTTTAGTAGCTTTAATCAATCAGATTTCTGCAGGAATCAAAAATAATGCCACATGTCTACTGCCGCAGGATAGGTATTCTGTGGCAGTAGAAATCGAAAATTCTTTTGGTTTCCTAATTACTATCACTTGCATTTCAATAAAGGCATTCTAATATATACCAAAATGAAATGCACACCAATCAAACCACTAATTAGGTCCCAAAACTTTTGATACCTAGCTGATATGTTTCTTGCGCCCATTCTTCTTGTCAGCAAATAGATTCCTGAACGGAGTAGTAAGAAACTGGACGATTTAAAAGTAATTAGTAGTAAGTCTATTGAAATAAAAATAGTACATTGTTCACCGAGAGGAGAAAGAGACCGATTACCGTCGAGGGTGTCGTTTGAAGCCCGAGCCGTAGGCGAGGGCTTTAAAACACCCGAGATCGGGAATCGTACTTTCTCTTGAGTGATACATAGTGCTTTATACTACACCTACGAGGAAAATAAAAAACTAAATCTTTACTAATTGAAATTTATATTGAAATTGTTGCAGTTAGTGTATAGGTTTTATTATATTTTTAAATTGATTTCTGTAGTAAAAGGTTATCAATCAGTATTTTTGCTGTTTCCTTCAACTGCGGCGGAGTTAAAAAATCTTCATCATCACTATCACTACTTATCATTTTGATAGTTTTATTTTACTTTCTACGACAACTGAATCCACAAACAACACACAAATTGAAAATGGCGCCAATGGCGTCTGCAATTTTCACATGTTCGTTTTTCAAATTGTTTATCCTGCCGCCGTTGGGTCGCACCGCCACCCCGAAACCATCCGACACACAGCTAGTGGCCAGTGTCAATTTGCGAACTTGGAGATAAAAACTCACTGTAAAAACTTTTTGGTTTTTGATATTTAGGTTACCGGCGCATAGTCTTACCCAAAATTAAAAAAGAAAAACCACGTAAGAAATGGATTTTCATACACTTTTCTCTCCAGCTCAGATGCGTTTTCTCCCCGCATATTTGTTCGATATGCAATGACGTACTTTCTACCGTAAATTTGATAAAGTATCAAGGTTCTTTCCGAACAGGTGTAGTATAAAAAACATTTTCATTTGAGAATATAACTGATATGATAACTGTTCGCTAAAAAATTAAATCTTAGAAAGGGAAAATAAAATACACTTTGAATAAAATCTAGTTATTTACAACGCAGTTCAACTGTAACAAAACTTTGTAGCAAAACATACACCTAGCCAGTGACTAAATCATGTCAGCTGAAAGCGGTGAACTGTATCCAAACTATGCTTAACAAAAAAGTATGAAAAGAAAGTCTCTGCAAATTCAGTGCTGCAGCGCGGCAGCTGCCGTGACGCGCCGCTGCAGTTTGCATAATGCGATGGGCACAAGCCTGCTGGATGCACAGAACAACGAAATTGTATCAAGCGGACCGTATGCGAACTCCACGGAAACGATCTCAAGGATATACCTACTTAAAGTATTTTAAGTTCAAAGCGTAAGGTTGCGTGATGGTATACAAATTAAATCCTCAGAAGTGAAATACTTCAATCATCGTCCGGTATTTTCACCACATTCACGCCATAACCACGCGGGTCCAATATGAATCGGTATATAGCCAGCCGGGACCAACCATCACAATCACAGGCCAAATGCGTTCAGTCACTGCGCCTATGAGCTCCTAAAACTTTCTCAAATTATTAATAAAATTCACAATAAGTCAATTTAAGCCCCTTGCAAGATAAAGTTGACTTGCTAAAACTAACAGCATACACAGTCGTTTATTGGCCAGCATTTCAATGGTACAGATTTACACGAGTATTCCTTATCATACAGCATTTGTGCAGCGCTCATGAATCAAGCTGTAGTCGGACAGGAGCGCCGCGCCGCCGGAACTCTCTAACTGGCTCCTTCCGCCGCCTCAGCCTCCGCCTGCCTCTGCCCGCCGCCGAAGCGCCGTGCGGCGGATGCCTAGCTAAGTGGATAGTTTACAGCTCACCGTGCAACCAGAGAATATTGAAACACGAACCAGATAAAAACTCAACAAGATAAAACCATTTTCCTTGCCGTATCCTCATTACTGACGTGAGTGGCAAGAGCAGGCGACTTGGTGAACGTGGTGTAGGTCCGGAAGAGGCGAATTTACGCGAAATGTTTCAGTTAAAATGTTGATAATATTTAGCTGTTTCCCGACACGGTACAATCATAGTGAACAATCTAAAATACTTAGCGGGTCTCAGTGATGTGGAGCTCTGCCAAGCTAGCATGCGCACCACTAGCAATTGTAGACATTTCTCTCGCGATCTATGTCCTGCTCACATCAGTGTGGTGTGGGCGACGCTAACACGAGAAAAGTGTCGACGTATGCTAGACCGGCTAGACAAAGGAGGAACTATTAGACTCAAGCTTTAAATTTTTTTAATCCTAGCGTAGGAAATGAAATCAAACAGCTTATCTATTTTAGCTTAGTGTTTTTTTCAGTTAACATAACCTGAAAAACTTAATTCTTCGATCCTCAAAAAAGTCTTCCAACTTCAAATATTCTGTCTGGTAAGCAAACTTTCAGGAACATTTTCTACATCCTGCTAGAGTAATGCTGGGCGTTGGGTATGCGTGAGGCCAACGCTAAAGTTATTTAAACATCTAGAAAGTCCCGGTCAAGTTGCGAAGAAAGATTCTTACGAAAGCAAAGTGGAAATGCACGCAGAGAAACGGCTATGGCACGCTCGTTAAAATTAAAAGTTTCTTCGCTAAGTTTGTGCGGTGCGGCGGCGAGCAAAAGACCTACGGCAGCCATTCAGTTTAATTGCAACAGTTACGAGGGTCCTTCTATAAAGTAACGTATTTTGACTATGATTCCTAAAATTCACGTAGTTTGGAGTTTTTTTAACATTGGACAATGGACAAAAACAATAATAATTAATCCTTTATTCACACATCACACAATTCATTATTGGTGTGGATTAAATCAAGCTGACAAAGGTTTTATGTTTCCAGACATATCTTGCTACGCTGGCCTATATAGGTTTGAGAGGAACGAAAATAGATTCTCAGTGAACGAAAATGAATCCTCTATGTACTCTATATGGATCTGCCCGGCCGGGAACGCTCTAATAAGCTAGACGAGGTTACACGGCAAAAAGTATTACAATAACGTTATTTTACGACTTCTGAACTTGGCTTTTTAGAAAAATATAATCTCTTATACTTTTCGAATTACAGTGTAAATATTGGAGATTATTTTTATTCAAAACTGCCTCCCTCTGATAATCGCCATTTTTTTACCAAAGCCGTCACCGGGACGTCAACGGACGTCAACAGCGCCGAAGATTTCAGATGACGGGACGGGATTTTGGTAGACTGGCAGCCATTGTTAATGTGTGTACCGCTACACTTCGGCACCATCAAACCGTTGCCGTGACGTCACGGTGACGGCGTTGGTGGACAAACGGCGTACATAAGTTTAATAGACATTTTACAGAAAGAAGCAACACTGTTGACTTTCAAAAGAACAAAAGGTTTATTCTGTTCCGACCGCTTGCAACTTGCAAATTAGTAGATTGTTATACGAGGGTCAAAAGGAAGCAATTCCCATTCGAGATATTTAGACGCCTGAGCATAGCGAGGGCGGCTATAGTTCGAGAATGGAATTGATGACTTTTACCCGTGTTAAACACTCTACTTTTCATTTCGAATTTCAGGAAAGTAAAAAAAGTCTTAGTTATTCCAAAATGTTTATTAATAAAAACATGTAGGTACCTACTTAGTAACTACATTGGTAGACCTTATAATTATTACCTAATACCAACTTACCTTTAAAAACCTAGAAAAATTAGAACAATTTGTGAAATTTAAGTTAAATTCTTGCTTGGAATATTTACAGTTTGATATAAATTATTATGATGACAGATTTGGCTTTGTTGGATACCTATAAAAGTTAGAGATATTCTTTGGTCTTTGATAAGACGGTAAGTCCATGGCAGAGACTCTCCTGAAGTAGTTGTTTCTTGTAGGCGAATTACAGCGTAGTTTTATTGTTTCTTTTATTTTATTTGAACTTTTTGTTTTAGTTTTAAACTCATTTTTAGTAAATAAAAAATCAACACAAAACTTTAATACGGCACACACAGCTCAAAGTCACAGAGTTAGGTAAATCCTCCCTCCAATATTTTATAGTTTTTCTTATTTTAAATTTGGAACACGTCACGTCGCCGGCCGCTCCGCCCAATGTTTTTAATTTTGCACTGGCTGTTTATACCGTGTTTTGTTGCTGTTCGTGAATGCGCCCTACAAGGCTGCAACTTTTTTTAAACCATTTGTTTTTAACTATTGTAAACTTTTTCATTGCCAAATTCAGTTCTATTTTTAAATTACTTTTCCACCCTAGGGTGGAACGAAGAGTTTTGGACCCGCTGCTCAGTTCAAATATACATCACTTTCCGAATATGAGAAATGAAAAATATTTTGTTTATGTCGTGAGCGTTCATTACCATCATTTAAATAACGGTATTAGTATTCATGTAAGTTTATAAGATTACGGTTTAAAAATATTTTTGAGTAGTCAGTAGCAATACTATTTTCTATAAAATAAAAAAAAAAAAATAATATTTTTTTATTAAAATAATCTTACATCAAATATATAACAAATAAAATCTAGATATAGGTACAAAAAGCTAAAATAAAGAGTGCCTGAACTATCAAAACTAGATTCACCTTACTTTTCTAGTTTCTCATCAAATCTAAACTTTAGGCGAACAACACACAACATCTGACGCCCCTAATATTAAAACATCGAACGAATAAATAATTAATCGCAAAATGTTCTCCCTCTCACTTAGAAGTTGGGGCAAGGAGTTCGGTTAATTTAACTTTTTCACTCGGTTACTTTTCGGTTTGCATTTTAAAGAGAGGTTCAACCAAGAGGCCCTTTGGAAAACCATAATCTTTTTATGCAAAATTGGTGTTACCGACGTCGTTACAATTTCGAGAATCATTAATTGATTTTTGGGGAAATGATGGGCGACTAATTGGGCTGAATTAACTTGAATAATTATCGTCCATGTTTCTCTGATGTTAATTCATCAATATAAAGGATCACTTCAAATTTTTGGAAAAGCAGTAACTATAGCTTCCCATATAGAAAAATTAAAATTAATTATTCTGCGAATAAGGTATACTTAGCTGTCAATAAACTGTTTACTTGCAGTATAATAAGTAATAAATTTTGACTAACTATTATGAAACAAAGTTCTTTAATATAAAATAATGAATGTCCTCTGACCGTTGTCTGCCCGTCAGATGAAGACGCAATGCGCTAACAGCCTCATGTTTCATTTACTACGTGATAACACTGATAACATATTACGGTCTTGAAGATGGTGCCGTATAATTATGCTGGCCTTTATTTGAAATGGAACCCAAAACTCGAAGTATTCGATAATCATCCATCCATTACATGTATTTTATTTAGATTTACAAATGGGTTTAAAAATGTATTCTTGTCTACGAACAATATTCGTAGCACTGATACACTCGTAGCCGTAGCATAGAAGTGGCGGCGTCGGTGTTTCGTAGCGCTACGACGGCGCTCTGCCAGCGAGTGCCGCGCGTTGCTCAGTGACGTCACATAGTCACCCCCACCCCTGCGCTTTCAGCCTTTACAGTCGATAAGGGCACCGCTGTAGACCGGGAGCTGCATCGCTGAAAATGTTGTCTGAATAAACCCATTTCATATATTTTAAGATGAATGCTTTTTGTAGCTACTAACTCGTACTCATAAACCTGTCAGTGAAAACAGAATGTATGAACTTCAGGTCAGTCAATATTTTGGGGCTTTAAAAATAAATAAGTCAGTTTTTAGTTTACCTAGTGATATTATGACGAAAATAAGCATTATTTAATCAATTTTTATTTTAGTTGTATTTTAAGATACCGTTTTTTTACTTCGTTATGACATTGTTAGTAAACCTAGCTGGTTTTCGAATCCAGCTCCCAGCCCTAGCTCGGGTGCGGGTCGGCTTCGTCAACCAGTCGCTCTCCGCTCGCCGCCGGACGCCGACGCCGCACGACGCCGCATCGCAGCACGCGACGCACACGCGACGCCGCACGACATGTTCCGTGGATTGTGACCGCTGGAGCCTGTGTCTTGAACAACATGTGCTTATTCAATTAAAACTGCATTGTTAACCCATTGTTTGTGAAATTTTAAACTAAAGTGTGTGTTATAGTGAACCATGTGAACTATTGCCGTAACAACATTGTTTAAAAGTTTATAGTGCCGCAGTTTCTTAGAATATCGACGAAAAGGTAAACTATTTTCATGTTACATTCGGTAGGGAAGTAAACTTAACTTTTCAAATCATTTGTAGTAAGAAAGGTTTAAGGTAGAAATTAATAACTTTACAATGACTTCAATCCTTGACGAAAAAAATACATATTAATAGTTAGTAGTTCAAAAAGTTTTTGTAGTACAAACTAGAGATGTAACGAATGTCAAATTTTACACATTGCGAATGCGAATATTTAGGTTGCGAATGTGCGAATGCGAATGCGAATGCGAATGTTAAGACATCAAGTATGTACCTTCCGACTTTACAGCCCTTAGCCCTTCACATTTTTTAATTGGACGACCTCTCACGTCTATACCGTGTCCACAGCCGTCAGAAAGACCCATCAGCAGCTTGGAGCGGCACAAGAGGATCGACTACGTACAACAGCATTTCTGGCAGCGATTCTCTAATGAGTAGGTACATCTCTCTCCTGCAGCTAAGAACGAAATAGTCGATCTCCTCAGGAATGCTAACCGACGGAATGCTGGTGCTGGTCCGGATACAAAACTTATCTTTGGGTTCTTTTCTAAAAAATATCCCGCCAAATTAATTAGGTTCTTTTTAGTGTCTTATGTTTGGGTTTTTTTTATATATTGGAAGGAGATTAGATGTTCAGTCTTGCATCAGTCCATTCCATCAGTCTGGTACGATCTTCAGTCTGTAAAAATTCAAAGTCTATACAAACTGATGAAATGCCAGACTGATCATGTAGTTTCCGTCTTAGTTAGCGTGTTTGTTTTATCTCATTGAAAAACTTCTAGTTTCACTATTTTCTAATGTTTAAATATTACTGATTACCTACCTAAATAATAAAAATGTGATAACTATAAATACTATAGGTATAAGTACTGCTATTTGTTTTCTCGCAGTCAATGGTAAAAAGTAGAGTACACAACTCGTGAAAAAAAAATTCATCTCGGTCCGTTGTATCCCTCTTTTTTCACTTGTTGTATAATCTACTATTGTTATACAAGTGACCAAAATCAATTTGTGCTGTGAGTTCCGACTTTAAATCACGAACTAGCGAAGTAGTCTAGAATCACGAGCGTTGCGAGTTATTTTATTCTTATTTATTTATTTATAATCATAAAACACTAATTTGTTAATAAATTTCATAAATTTTTCTTATTTTATATTTATTTCATACATGCGACCTTATTTAGTCCATACTCTTTATTTCGAATTATCAATCTTCTTTTTTAACTATCCTTATTTAAAACTCCTTTTTATATCCGTGCATTTTATTTTTTTACTTTCTAATTCATGTATGACACCTTAAAGCACTCTATCTATCCTTTTCTGACATATCAATTTTACAAGTCTCATCCTTGTACCTTTTTTTTTATTATTTTAAAAGTTAGTGTTAGAAATTAAAAAAGCACTTTGCCTCACGCTCGCAGCAAAAATCGATTTTGCTGCGAGTTTTTATGCGCCAAAAGCTTCCTTTTCGTGCTGGAGAGATGAAAATGAAATTTTATCTGCGGCGCCTGACAAGTAGGTATATGGTGCTTTTTTGTGTAAATGCGTAGAAGATAAAGTTATCGTTTCCTAAAGTTGTTATTTTACAAAAATGCTTGCTTTCAGCCTTAATATTAATTATCGTTATTATGTAATTTGAATAATTTGAAATCAATAATTCATTCATGTGATCTTTATCTTAATTTGAAAAAGAATGTGAAAAATTATTTAGTATAAAATAGCTTCGAAACCATAACAATTAGTAAATGGGACATGAGACTATGATACAGTGACACGATAATATCAGAGTAATTAAAATAAATACATAAATCAAATCATCATAAACGGTAAAAAAATGGATTCTTATCTATAAACCCTCATTTGTCAAATTACGATAAATAGTTTAGAAGTTATGAGGGAACAGATGAACATACAATACCCACAAACATACATACCGGTTAAAATCATAACCCTCCTTTTTGCTTCGCCTTAGTCGGGTAAAAGTGGTACCATTCAAAACGAAAATCGAATAAAAACAATAAACTATCATTCACGTACAATATTATTCGGTAGCAATGGGTAAGGCTATTCCCAGAAGCGCCGTGTACAAAACTAGTGGGAAAAAGTTTCAAGTTTCACAACTAAGTCTTGGGGCCACTGGGAATTATTGAGGCTCGTACGTGTTGTGTTGTGTTCGTATTATTTCGTATACTCAGAAGAGTTACCCATTTGATTGCAATCGAACGGAGTTTTACAAAGGCTTAGGGGTGGGGTTCATCATTTTATGGAATGCCGCAGTCAAATCACAAAATTCGTTTAGAAAGAAAGAAACTATTTTTCAAACCCATTTCGTTTATCGATAATTAAAAAAATGACCACTTTTTAACTGACTTCCAAAAAAGGAGGAGGTTCTATGTTCGTCTGTATATTTGTTTTTTTTTGTGTATGTCCACCGATTATTCAAAGACGGCTGGACCGATTGAAATAATTCAAACGTTATTACATTAGGTAAACTCCCAAGTTGGTCCCATTTTTTTAAATTTGGAAATCGGTTCAGTACTTTTCAAGTAATCTTGAAAAAAGCACGAAAATAGTATGATTTTGTGTGAATTACCTCGATGATAATGGTCGTATTACTTCTTTGTTTATGAACTGAATAAGATAATGATTTTTTTGTTGGGAGAGGGATATCTTAAGTGTAGTTCTTTAACCGACTTAAAAAAGGAGGTTCTCAGTTTAACCCGTATTTACCTACACTAAAAATAAAAAAATAAAAAATTGTTTAAAAAAAAACAAAAAACCGACTTCAAAAAACCTACCTCTAAAAAGCAAGAAATAATATTCGTAATAATAAAAATACGTCTATTGAAGTCGGGTGGGGCTTTTAGAATAAAAAAAAAGGAATTTGTACTCCAGCCCCACCCGACTTCAATAGACGTATTTTTATTATTACGAATATTATTTCTTGCTTTTTAGAGGTAGGTTTTTTGAAGTCGGTTTTTTGTTTTTTTTTAACAATTTTGTTTGAATTACCTCGATGATTGGTCGTATTACTACTTTGTTTATGAACTGATTAAGATAATTATTTTTTTGTTGGAAGAGGGATAATCTTAAGTGTAGTTCTTTAACCGACTGAAAAAAGGAGGTTCTCAGTTTGACCCGTATTTAAGTATGTTTCTCCGCGATTATCTTACGGTTGGCTATGCCGATTTTTCTACATATATAATATACCTTACCTACAAGGTATCTACACTAAAAATAAAAAAAATATTACGAATATTAATTCTTGCTTTTTAGAGGTAGGTTTTTTGTTTTTTTTTAAACATTTTTTTTTACTATCTGTTGCTCTGTTCAAATTGCTTTTGCAGATAACTGCAACAGCGATTGCAACACTGAAAACAATCATGATTTAGTGTTTTATATCTATACTCCTGGGTATAATAAGGCTTTACTTAGACTATTTCAACTTATTGGATTTAGAATTTTAATTGCGATGATAACAAATTAGCTTTATTTAAAAACAATGAACCTGAATGGTACTAAATTGGGATGCATTATGTTTGACCCCGGACTTCAGAGCTGAGATCGTCAAAGTCTATACAATGTATCTTTGTACAATTATCTACCTGTTCTCCCCAAATATGTAGTCTATAATTAAATCTACTAAGATTTTACAATTCCATTTCATAGCATCGCCTAATCTCATTGTTTATGACATCGCTTTGTTTCGTATGGTATCTTTTCTAGTATTATATCTCAATAATCAGTCCTTGGAGACACTCGGGAGAATGGCATAGCTTATTCGACAATAGTAACCGCTTGTGTGGTCCGAATAAAGTGTTTTCCTACTTTCTGGGCACTACCTGCGGATCTGATCTCCCATCAGCGCCCTCATGAAATTGAAATGAGGGGAGTTCGCTCCCAGTTGAAGCCTCCGCTCGTTCACGGTAAATGTTTTCGTTTCCAAAGTATCGGGGTTTACTTTCAGTCGAGCTGGTTTATGTGCCCCTCAGACAACTTTCTTCCACTTTGTAGTTCTTAAGTCTCTCTGGTATGTTGTTTGTTCTTTTGTCGAGAGATAAAATTTGTGGACGTGGTGTATCAGTTAATTCATCAAACAAAGGATCAAAGGTTAATCCAATGACGCTCGCTTATAAAAAAAAACTCACACTTAATTCAACAGAACTAACAACTCTATGTATATATCACTCAATAAAAGAAGAAACATGTATCGGAGAGTTTTAACAACTAAAAATCAAATCAAATGTTTATTTGCACAGAGTTGATATAATACAATAATGATGTGCATAACTTAGTGACCATTTAGGTATAGCAAATTTTGGACAGTACAGCTTATAAATTAATATTTACGAATTAGTAGACACTTAAACCAATAAGATTAAAAATAAAAATATGTATCTTTGGGCAGATATTCGAACAAAGTAGAAGAAAGTTGTCGGAGATATGCGCGCATAAGTAAACCAACTCAATTGAAAGTAAACTCCGGAATCTTTCAGCAGTTTAGTCCACTAAAAATGAAAAAATACATCTTAAAATCTGAACTTGACCTTTACAGCATAGCGTTTTAGTTTCTCCACGAAGCTGCCTCGGAAACAATAATACTACCAAGAGCAAAGATATTTTTTAAAATTCTAATATCTTTGACCGAGAGTCATGGTACTGTAGCGCTTGTGCGCTGAAAACGACTCTTTGGTCTAGAAATCTGTTATTTATTCAAGAGACTTTATAGTTTACAATACTTTTATATTAATTGATCTCGGCCCTAGACCGGATCGTAACAGACTGTGTCAAAACATTACGTTGTAATCCTTCTTTTTATATTTACTTTTCGTTTCAGTGATTTGAAATAACCAACTGTTCTAAAAAGGCTTACATACACACAGAGTAAACACTTACTACTAGTTGATACAGCCTATAAATACACTATCCTTACACTACCTTACCAATTTCTCTTCAATTTTGGCCTTTGTGATATTTCCAGACCGGCATCCGCTCCAAATGACCAAATTGAAATGACAAATAAAGAATCAATAGTCTATCTATTTCAACGCTGTGAGATTCGGACGGTACTTAAAAGAAGCACTATATTGCTTATTTTAAAACTAGTGGCTCCGTGAGCTGTATACCACGCGTTAAAAGTTGAAAGCAAACACTACGCATGTTGTTTATTATAAACAAATAATATACGCAGCCCGAGATTCTGTCACAACCCTAATTTTTTAAATTTCGAATGAAAATATTTTGATTGATTTTGAACTATGAACTTTTACATATCTTCGCTATTTTGAAAATAATTAACATACGAGTACGGAGCGGCGCGCACCGGGCTGCGAGAAGAAGACGCTCGAGAATCTCATCAATGTTGTTATTAATCATACTCGTAGTTTTTTATAGTTTGATTGCTGTTATGGCTATGGTGGAAAAAAGTCACAGGCAAATAATTATTATTACTGAAAAAAACACGTTTTTTAATAAATTTTCAGCTCTAATTTACATTTATGATTAAGTGTGCTGCATTTAAACATCATCAAGTCATCAGCCATTTTTAAAGTCCCCCCTGCTGGGACACACGTCTTTCTATGGTTATTAACGACTGAAAATGCTACGGAACTTCTGTACTGTAGATTGGAGGAGCTCCAGCTGATAAATATTCGGTCACCCATCTCATGAGAAACCCTTGCAACAATCGCTGGGATAATACGCTATAGCTTACCAACTACGCATCAAATTAAATAGGTATATCCCTTTAGTATTTCCAAGTTAAGGGTGCATGATAGGAAAACCTGGTTTGCGCGGGCCATATTTTTATATAGAAAACGTAAAGTTGTAGCCACAAAAAAATTGTTTAAAAAATAACAATAAACCGACTTCAAAAAACCTACCTCTTAAAAGCAAGAAATAATATTCGTAGTAATAAAAATACGTCTATTGAAGTCGGGTGGGGCTTTAAGAATAAAAAAAAAGGAATCTGTACTCCAGCCCCACCCGACTTCAATAGACGTATTTTTATTATTACGAATATTATTTCTTGCTTTTTAGAGGTAGATTTTTTGAAGTCGGTTTTTTGTTTTTTTTTAAACAATTTTTTATTTTTTTATTTTTAGTGTAGGTACCTTGTAGGTAAGGTATATTATATATGTAGAAAAATCGGCTCAGCCAAACGTAAGATAATCGCGGAGAAACATACTTAAAAACGGGTCAAACTGAGAACCTCCTTTTTTAAGTCGGTTAAAAAACTACACTTAAGATATCCCTCTTCCAACAAAAAAATAATTATCTCATTCAGTTCATAAACAAAGAAGTAATACGACCAATCATCGAGGTAATTTACACAAAATCATATTATTTTCGTGCTTTTTTTCAAAATTACTTGATCGCGGGTCATATTTTTGGCGTAAATAATAGCGGAAACGTATTGAATTCTACATTTTAACGCGCTGTGTAGTTGCTCATTCCTCCTTAATAACTTTTTCCAAGAAAGATAACTGTGCTAAAGATAATGATGAAAAAACAACGAAAAACATCGCAAAAGTGCAGAAGTGAGGTTATTTTCCATTCTCTTTACACGTGAAGAAAAAGACAGAGACAAGTGATTCCGCATAACGGAGCCTTAGGAGCCATGAGCCTGCGCTTAATAAATTTACGAACTATCGCGTTGACATCGTCGGGATTATCCGGTGTATTAGTGGCTCCTCCCCGACCCGACCGAGTTAATGAGGCTTTTGTTGACTGACGGGGCTTCGCTCGTCTTTTCACTCGGCTAGTTTGTTTCAGAGTTCACTGTGCTGTCAAATACCGTCATGCTCCCTGGCAACCCCAATATCGAATTTTCTATTTCTAAATACATGATGAAATTGTTCAGAATAAGTACCGAATTAGTACATACCATTGACCTCTATTTATTACACTGGACTGGCTACTGTCAAACTGTCTTTGTGTTAAACTTTTCGTAATAGACCCCTGATTTCAGTAAAAGATGTAGCTATCCTACACCAGACAATAAATCTATCAAAGTTTAAAGCACAAATAGTTTGTTTAAATAATAAAGAACTTGGAATTATAAGCAGCCGTTTTGCTTTGTCGTCCCGTGACCACGGCCCCTGGAAAGGTGTCGGGAAACCAAAATAACCCACAAATCAAAACTAAATAATCCTAAAATAACATCTGAATTGACCCATATAAGCGCTGTAGTCAGTAAAAAGTGTTTTATTTCTAATGAACTGTACGCGCGGAAGCCTTAGAAGTGTTTAACTTGGAATTTCTTTAACATACCAATTCATAACGTATGCTTCTGTACCGTAAAGCGATCGACATTGGAATTGTCTACCAACCTAGGCGTAACCAATAAATTTCGAATCTCCAGGTTTTTTTTTCTTGAAATATTACAATCTGCACCATTTTAATCTAATGAGTGATCTGTCTTTGCTACTTTAAAGTAATTTCCATATTACCCACATTAATTTGATAATGATAGAAAAAGGTTTGCATAGCATAAATTGTGGTTACAAAAACATGTTGTTATTACAAAGGGTGTTAAATGTAGGATTATCGGCAGAAGGAAAGTGTGCGAAGTCTTCACAATGAGGGTCGAACAGCTGGTGACTATAAAGCCGCGGGTAGGGGGAGGGGGGGGGTGATTGATCGCAGCAGATTAGCGACCTCCGGCTCTCCGGCCTGCACTCCGCTCCTCCGTTTGCAAAGTTTAATCTTTCCAGTTCGCTGGACAAATCAAATTAGGGATTAACTGGTGCGAGCGCACTCTTCGAGCCAGTTCGTGATCATGCAAGGTCACGGAGCCAGGAAACTCGAAAATGGAATACTCAATTTTGATCCCTAAAATAATCAGCATAGATGATCGGCTATTACTACGCATTCATTTGTTTAGTACCTTCAATAGGTACCTTCTTGAAGTCTTTTTAATAATCTACGGGCTTTTTGCAAAATATAATTAACATCAGTCATTTTTAATGTCCCAACCCGATGATAAGTGTGATAAAGATGATTGGCCATTACCCAACACGCGGGCCTAATGCGGATTGGTGGGTGTTAACGACTGCAAATGTAATCGGGACCGGCTAAATGTGCCTTCCGAAGCACGGAGGACTGCTTCAAGATAATATTTTTTTGGTCACCTATCCCATGACCGACCCTTGGGCCAGGCGCTAAACCACTGCGCCATCGAGCTCCAAAATATATCTAAATAATATAATCGCGATAATCTAACTCCTGAAAATACTTATAAGTAGTCAAATAAAATTTTAAATAAATAAAATATTTTTAATACTTATACTTATTATCGTTTAAACCGAGCTTATAATGATACGAAGTGGAACTTCGTTCTATTTATTAGTGGTTCAGTTCTTGTAGTGGCCCTCTATTCCCAAAATAACAGTCCGCTAGGTTTTGATAAACCCCTTAGATTATTATCAGATTTAATAACTCTACCAGAGATTTAAGACGAAAGTACGCCTACTTAAGTACCTATTCTGTATTGTGATAAAATCAAAATCATTTATAAAATGCTTTATTAGCATTAAGTTCGCCATAATTATGCTGTATTTTTATAAGACGGAGTGCCGAGCTGACCATTTAATTCAGCCATATCCATGGGCGTTGGAGAAAGCGCTATTTATTTTATGAGGTATGCCGAATTGCGAGCGCACGCACAGCGCCACGGCTCACGGTCGAATGTGTCCCAGTACGAGCGCCGCCTGCTTATAAAGGCCAGCCGGTTGCCCCACTACCCCCACTCACTGCGCTAGAACAAGCAAAACTAGTCCGGGCGCTGACGTCACTCGCAAGCCCGCGGACGTTAGTCCCCTCTTTGATTATTTAACTTGATTTTATGATTTAACCATGTTTTACCATTATTTTATTGTTTTAAATTGTAATTATTATTGATTAGCAATAAAAACAACATGAAATTACAAAAATTGCGTAAAATAACATACAAAATATATAAGCTAATATTAATAAGAATTAATTAAAAATAAAATAAATAAATATCGGCCTATTAACCGAGTTATTTCATTCTAATGCCCTCTAGGGCAGTTCCGCAGGTTAGACAAGTACCTTATAGAAATTCTGTTCATGTTTAAATAAAATAGGATGGTACCTAGCTGAAAAATGTGATACTTATATGTCCCCTAATCTTCGATAATGTAATATTGATACCTAACGGTAAGAAGTAGATTTATTTCCAGCCATTACATTTTTGTGCGTTTGTAAATGTTTATATTTTTCATTCAATTTGGAACATTCAAACTTAAGGCATTATATCTTGATAAAGTCATATTACCCGCAGTATGAATAAAGAAAGCCTTTTTTAATTTAGGTTCGTTGTAAAGGCCTTGATAAAATCAACGACGAATAAAAGTATTACGTCAAGGCTTTAATTTAGTGCTTTATAAGGTTTCTTTCTTCTTTCAACATTTTAATTAACATTATACCATTTCCATGAAAGAGTATAATTTGATTTCAATAGAAATGGTTCGTATCACAGTCACAAAAGTATTTTTATTAAAAAAACAGTTGTAATTAGCTATGGACTGAACAAAGAACTAGTAACAACCAAAATGTGTTCTAAATACGTCGCTTTGATTGACCCCACCCATACAATTAAATGGCGAAAAATTTCATTAAAAACATATTTCATGGCTTTTTTTAAACGTTCACCACCATCTAACAATTAGAGACGTTTTGGTCACGGGAAAGAAAATATGCTGCTAACTCATTGTCTGTAACGGTGGTGAAAACATTTACAAAATGCCATACTAAAACAATATCGTAATAGTACATTATGAGACAAGTTAGCTTAGGTTGCTAATTGCAAACAAGGCTGTGGGTTGCAGCCCGAGCCGTAGGCGAGGGCGTAACTCAGCCGAATGTGCAATAAGCAAAAGCTCACGAGTTTCATACGACGTTTTTCAACACATTTGCGAGGAAAAAACAAAGTAATTTACCACACAGCAATAAATACGACAAAAACAAAATAACTATGATAATTTTGGGAAAAGGCACGCAGGTTTTTTTTTGTTTTTTTCACACGCCCAACGCAATAATATTTTGCGAATAAAGGGGTAAGTGAGCATACAGCCTACTTCAAAATTATACGTTTTAAGTGATAAAATGCAAATATTTTAATATTGTATAACAAAATATTGTGAATTATGAATAATTTGATAATAATAAATATTTGTTTGACTTAATTAAGGACTTACACATTCATTTATTCCAAAAATAATTATATGAATTTTTAGCAGCATAAAACCTCTTCGTTGTTACTAAAAAAAAAAATTGTATTACCCAGCTAAATTGGGAATGCTCTGTTTAGTTGTATAGAACTTGCGGTAAGGTACTAATTTAACTTTGTCTATTACGTACTAGTGTTTTATATATTATTGCACGCGTTTGTTATAGCTCGGTTTATGGCCCTAAAAGCGATGTATTAGGGCTCACTTTACGAGCAAGTGTGTTGAAAAATAAAAAATATAGCTAAACTCAATCACGAAAACACACACGAAACACTTGCAGGAGACTTGCATAGAATAGGTATGTAATGTATTGCAATGTTTACTCTCAGAATAATTTTACCTATGAAATATTTGCATATACTGGTAATTATAGACTTGACGCGATACAACTGAACTTCGAGTGCTTGGAAACTTTGACATCTATACCTTTTTAGATGGAAAAGGACCGGATAATTGGAATCTAAGATAGATTTTCGCGGAGCTCGGTGGCGCAGAGTTTAAGCGCATGGCCCACCGATTGCGGAGTTTAAGTAATTTTCGCAAGGGTCGGTCATGGTCATGGGATCTTCTAGGTCCAAAGGTTTTGACTGGGCGTTGACAGGTCAGTCACCCTTTATTTTAATATAATAAGAAGACTGATACAATTAATTTCGTTTAATAAATCACCACCTCGCCTCGTCGTAATCAATCATCATCTTTGCAGGCTTCATGTGAAAATGTTTTTGGGAATATTTAAGAAAAAATGCTCAAGTACTATATTTTATATTGGAGGTCTTACTGAAATACTTGGTCAAGTTTATTTAATAATAGCTTACTAGGACATCAATGAACTTATTGTGAAATGGATTTGGATGAAAAAGTCCCAGCATGATCTACAAAAATTACTTCTTCTTCTTCTTATCGAATGAGGGAATAGTGGCCACCTCTAGTGTTAGAGTTTATCAAGCTGCCTTTAAGGCCTCTAACTTGGCTTAACGACTGTTATCAGATGACAACAGCCGGGACCGACGGTTTAACGTACCCTCCGTAGCACGGAAGCGCTCAGTTGTAATGCCACTTAACAGTCACCCATCCTACACCTGGCCGGACCGAGCGTTGCTTAACAAGCGTTATCGAGTACGATCAGTCTGTCAAGTTCCTCCATGGGCGAAATAACTAATGTTGTACAATTTGTTAATATTGTTGATACGAGCGCAGATATTAATATCTGTGGTATCGCTGGGGCGAGTTATCTTTACAAAATATATTCGAACAAGATTCGACGATGTTATAGAGTCATTAGTGGCATAAAAATTGTAGTAAGTAATTGACCTAATAAATTAATTGGAAACTCAGTGCTGATAATCATCATCTAAAGATAATTTGAATTGAAGTGACAAAACAATTTCAGAAAACAAATGGAGTAAAATATGAGTACCTAATGGAAAACTTCACTAATGGAAACTTAATTGGAATTTAAAAAAAATATGTCTAGGTAATGTAATGTATATTATTGTGTTACTAATGTAAGGTCAAGAGCGAGTCGGACTCGCGCACCGAGGGTTTCCGTACCACCATAACATAATAAATTTATACAATGTAGAGTAGAATAATAAAAATATTATTGCAGTTTTAGGTTAGCGCCATCTCTTGACCGATAGTGGAACTATTTTTTTTTTCTTAGGCCAGCACCATCTTTTGACCGATAGTGGAACACATTTAATTTTTCTTAGGTCAAAGCCATCTGTTGACTACTAGAGGAACTAATGAATTTTTTGTTTGTTTTTTTTAATTTTTAAAAAAGTGTGTTATATTGAGACATAGTCTTATGTATTCTGTGACATAGTTTTATTTTCCTGTCTATATGACATAGAATTATTTCAGATTTTTCACTTTGCAAACTTCGAAGGGAACGGTATTTTTTTTACATTTTTCGTCTTAAATCGAAAACTATGCGGCCTTAATTTTTTTTTTTAAATTTGCAAACAGTGCTCTTTCATTATGATACCCCACATGTCCTAGTCGCCCCACTTAAAATTTTTAAGACCCCTTTTCAGTTCCTGTTGTAAAAAAAATATTTATTTTTTTATTTCTTTCTTATTTGCGAAATAGTTGGGCAAACGTCATCTTAAACTAAGTATTTCAAATATCCAGCTGTGACAGACAGACAGACAGACTGAGTCACACCATAAGGGTTCCTTTTTACAATTTTGGTACGGAACCCTAAAAAGGAAAGGTAGGTACTACGGCGATCGAGACATTTTTTACTATCAAAAGCTTTTTTGCCGTATTTTTATACGTCGTCTTTTCAGAACCAATCGACTCGAAATAGTGACTTTTAAATCTGTATAAAAGAACGTTTTGACTCGAGTATTTTTCATTGATGCGTCGAGACGCGAGGGAGGACACAGATCACGGCACCTTTATATCGAATTCCCGCTAGGGCTGGCATGTTTTGGGAACTCACAAAGAGGCAGACAGGTACTATTGCGATACGCTCGTAAAAAACACATCAATCTCAGCGGGAGCGGTGATCAATCACCCGCATTAACGCCCTCCCCTCCCGGGACAACCCTTTCATGTCGTCCCCTCCACAAACACTTCAATTCATTTAGGAATAACTCGATGAAGTATAAAGCGCGGATAAACACAGACACCCGAAATTTTCAAAATAAATTCTCATCGTCCCCTCTCTTTGTCCAAAAACATGGAATTGTAAAAATAATGTCTGCTGATGTGACTTATTCGTCAACTCGCCATGTCGAATCTGGCCGAGCGGCGAGTTGACGAATTTTAATTTGTGATACCTATGCATCAACTCGCCATCACAAATAAACAAAATAAAAAAAACCGGTCAAGAGCGAGTCGGACTCGCGCACCGAGGGTTTCTGTACCATCATAATAAATACACTGCAGAGCTGTAGAGTAATAAAATTATTATTGCAGTATTAGGTCAGCACCATCTCTTGGCCGATAGTGGAACTATTTTTTTCTTACGCCAGCGCCATCTCTTGACCGATAGTGGAACTCAATTAATTTTACTTAGGTCAGGGCCATCTGTTGACTGGTAGAGGAACTTGTAAAAAATATATTTATTTTTAACCGACTTCAAAAAAAGGAGGAGGTTCTCAAGTCGACGGTATTTTTTTTATTTTTTTTTATGTATGTTTTAACATAACTTTGTCAATCTCAAACCGATTTTAAATATTGTTTTTTTGTTTGAAAGCATATAGTTACAGATTGGTCCCATTGTCATAAGATCACGATCTGATGATGGGATCCTGGAGAAATCAAGGGAACTCTTCAAATATTATGGGCACACCTATAGCGATTTTGGTATTTTCTTAAGTAACTCGTGCATTTGCTTTCGAAAAGTACCATTTTGGTGAAGTGGAACTGATGATGAAGACCATAGATGATCACCGGAACTATTAAATAGGTACTAAACTAAGTATCTCACTGGTGCGATACGATTACTTTAATACGGTTGCTAGGCTATTTATGTTGTTCGTCATAATGCATATGGTGAAGTGGAGCTGATAGTGAAGTACCAGGAGAACTCCTCAAGAACTAACGCCCCTGCGTCGGGAAAACCAGTATTTTGTAAAAGGTGATGAGCTATTGACATAAGACTATTGTAACTTAGATAATATCGTCGCTAAATAAGCTTTAAAATTTAATACCTCTAAAAAACCTACACTACCTAATACAGAAGGTACTTACACTAAAAATAAAAAAATAAAAAAATTGTTTAAAAAACAAAAAAACCGACTTCAAAAAACCTGCCTCTAAAAAAAGTAAGAAATAATATACAAATCATTAGATACGCATTATCATTGTTATAATAAAACACGTCAATTGAAGTCGGGTGGGGCTTTTAGAATAAAAAGGAAGATGTACTCCAGCCCCACCCGACTTTAATAGACGTGTTTTATTATAACAATGATAATGCGTATCTAATGATTTGTATATTATTTCTTACTTTTTTTAGAGGCAGGTTTTTTGAAGTCGGTTTTTTGTTTTTTTTTTATTTCTTTCTTACTTGCAAAATAGTTGGACAAACGTCATCTTGAACTATTCCAAATTTCAAGTTGATACCATTAGTAGTTCTCGAGATATCCAGCTGTGACAGACAGACAGACAGACTGAGTCACACCATAAGGGTTCCTTTTTTACCATTTTGGTACGGAACCCTAATAAAACTGCCTCTGTGGTCAAGTGGTTCGCCCACCCGTGTAATACTTAGAGGTCCCGGGTTCGATTACCAGGGGGGGTACAACTTGTACTCGGTTTGGTAGGGCTTAGTTCAAGTCCGCCTGGCTAGCAATAGCTACCATCATCTTAACTAAATCTGACGCCCCATAACAAGAATTAAAAAAATTGTTGTGTTTCGGCAGTTAGAGGTAAGATAGCCAGTTCCTCAGTGATGAGGATTCCGAGTGTAGGGCGCTTCCATCTCCTTATCGTCACATAACATCAGGTGAGGTAAATAGCCCAGGACTTTTAGCAAAAAACCTAGGACTAATTCCGGCGTAAGGTTTTTTGTTTTTAAAGTGTTCCTTAGGTCCCCCTGAATATATCTGGAAAGTTCCCCGTGGATCCCATGTACGCTCGCCCCTCCTCCCCCTCAAACGTCTCCCTGATTTTAGTTTTTTCTATTTATCTCAGAATCGGTTGATGATAGAAGAAAGTTGTCATCGTATGATATAATACATTGTTATAGCAGCATCGGTTCACGATTCACACCAAATGGTGTCAACGCCACGATATAATTTTTAGCCCAATACTTTTAGATAAAAATTTCGCGATACCTAGGACTAATTCCGGTGGTAAGTTTTTGACTTTTAAAATGTTTCTTAGGTCCCTTTGAACATATCTGGAAAGTTCCCGATGGATCCCGTGTCCGCACCCCCCTTCCCCTCAAAAATCTCCCTGATTTAAGTTTTTCCCATTTATCTCAGAAATGGTTGAAGATAGAAGAAAGCTGTTGATGTATGATATAATTGTTATAAAATAACCGACCCGTCGACACTTCAATCGTTTCGATGTGAGCTGTAGTCTTTGAAATATACCTACAGACATTTCACCTGAAATAAATACTCGATATTACTATTCGTTAGACGTTATTATATATAAGCCTGGCCGCACACAGACGTTTTCCGCGCGCGGATTCCGCATTCGTTTTCCGCGTCGAGCCTAGCGCCATCTAGCGCACGCGTTTTATTTAGACCCAAATGCATCAAATCCAGTACAAAATACACTGACTGTTCACACACAAATTCAAAATAAAACGCGTGCGCTAGATGGCGCTAGGCTCGACGCGGAAAACGAATGCGGAATCCGCCGGTGGAAAACGCCTGTGTGTGGCCAGGCTTATAGTCTAAATTGTCAAGAAGGTTGTGTCGGGAGCCTATTCACGATCACGTGTCGTCCGTTCCGTCGGCCATTCTGTCAGGAACAAATGGCTACACACACGTTTGTGCTAAAATCGATTGATTGGTTGTATCAAATGTCAAATGTCATTTCTGACATATTTCAACCAATCAAAAGTATTGATAGCGGCCGCCGGATCGCCGCTGGCGCCATCTGCGATTAGCTTTGGGTTACCATCCCCATTCGGTAGATTCAATGAAGTTGTAGAGTCGCTAACTCTACATAGAATGTTATGAGGATGTTCTGAAGATGTTCTATGATGACGTAACTATAATGTTCGGAAAGTTACGTATTTGTAACGTTAGCTTAAAATAATATAATTGTACCTAATATTGTAGGAGCTCGCTCATACAGAAGTATTGTTATACGAATAAATATAAATAAAACTGGATAGTACGCCGCCATTTAATACCTACTTCCCCCCTTCACTTCGTTACGCTCCGCTGTCGTCCAGGGCCAGGGGCCAGGGGCCTTACTATGACCTCATAAAGCAGGACTTAATATATTGAACTGCCTTACTTTTTCGTACCATGACCTCGATTTTAGCTCGAGTTTAGTTCATAAGTCCTGTTCAAGGCCTGATTTTGAACTAAACGGCTTAAGGATGGTTTCTTATTTGCTGATGGTAAGGTAAGCCCCCAGGCGTGTTGCCAGGGTTGCTTACAGTTAAATATTGCTTAGGTACGTCTAAAGATAATATTGCTAAAATATAAGTTTTTCTTTGCTTTGACATCATTATTTTATTCTAGTTTTACAAAATATGAGATCAACGGCCTATTGCGGGGCTATTAAAAAAGATTTAACGACAAGTAAAAAAATACTCCTACGTCTACTTTAACAAAATTTTACTAATCTAAAAGAACCAAACACACCCCAATAACTTGACGCCATATCCCAAGATCGTACGGAAAGCACAAACAGGCAAACGCGCGTGCGACGACGCCGGCCGTGACAGCCTGACTGAGTATCCCGTTTAACGTGTAGGCTAATATCGTGACCTTGAGCCCGTCCGGAGCGGGAGTGTCCGTTCTACCCAGTTTTATTTATTCTTATGGTATAGTTTGCATTCCAGAGGGCGGTTGTGCGATGGTGGGCAGTGGCGGGCAGTAGCGGCGCGGCGGCATGAAGTGGGCGGCGGGCGCGCTGGCAACGGCGCTGCTCGCGGCGCTGGCGGCCGGCTCGGTGGTGCACGCGCCCGAGCCCGCGCCTCCCTCGCCCTTCCAGCCCCCCGCGTACCCTTCACCGCAGCCGCACTCACCGCTGCAGATACTCGATGTCGCCGTCGAGGTGCCGGAGGTCGCTGAGGTAACCTTGCCGAGCATACCAGCATAAATAACGTAACGCGGCCGTTGAAAGTTTCGTCTCAAGACGAGTGTAGACATGTGATGCGTATGCTAGGCCGACAATGCCATTGCTAGCTGGGCATTTTCGCCTGCAGACGTCCCTTCGCTTTTTAATATGTCCCACGACTTTCCATGGCAATTAGTTAAAATCTATCTGTTCAACTAGCTCAAATATTTGATGACATCGATGATTTTAAATTCCTTTTTACTTCTAAACATTAAAAAAATTAAGGAATAATGTATTATAATTTAAAAATATTATTTTATGTTAAAATTATGGTAATTTTTGGCATGTCCCATACTGACTAGTTGACTAGTAACTCGATGCAAACGCGAAGTATTTTATGTGATGCATTATAATAATGAATTTATGTAAATCAAGTGTAAAATATTGGAATACATGTACATTATTTTTAAAACTCATTTAACTACTCGTGTCGGATTTTGGTCCTGACATGGAATTCGATTGTAACCGACTTTTGGCAAAGACATTGTATGAAAACTACCAATCAATTTTGATTTTTACGGTCTAGCAGCACTAAATCAATTCCGTAGATCATTTTTTTCTTAGATTGGCAAGAATCATATTTCTGTTAGTGCAGGTTAAAACTTGCCATTGAGAGTGGTACAAAAAGTTACTCTCTACTTTGTAACCCGTAAATTAAGTAAATTATCAAGGTTTTGCTGTTTAGACCTATTTTAAAAGGTAATTTTGATTATATTCCAATGCATCATAATACATTTATAACGATTTAGTTTATACTTTACGAGATTTTACAGTTTTTAGCTGCGGAAATGGAGAAGCGTTACTTCCACTTTGTTTGGTTACGTATAGGATAGTTACAAAGTTGAAACATAAAGTCTCATACTAAACTAAACTTAATATTTCCATTTTGTAACCCATTTACTCGATTTTGTAACCTGTCTCATTTTTATAAAACCTTAAATTTAAAAAAATGTTATAAAGATTAATAATAATATGTTGTTTTATTTTGTTATGCTAAGACAAAAATAGATATTTATTTTTGTATTATATTATAATTTATTTAGTTATATTCGACGTTTTGAACACGTGACAAAGAAAATAAGTGTCCATTATGGACCACTAAGTAAAAAGTGGATCTTATTTCACACATAAAATTTGAACTAGAGCCGTTAGAGCTTCTGTTTTTTCTAATTTATTAAGCTATGAGTAACAATTTAATGCAGGAAAAATGCAATATCTCAACACTATAGTTTTCATGTAGATTAGAAAACAGTATGGGCCTGTATGGATACAAAGTGGAACTCAAAATGATGTTGCACCATCTTTGAATCCGTTTTTAGCAGGTTTTTTATGTATTTACTAAGAATTAGATAGATAAATAGATATGAATAATGTTCATCCGGTAGCTTTGAATATAAGGAATATTTCTACACTTATATAACATAATTTTATTTTATAAAATAAAATTACATCCACTTTGTAACCGGGACGCATATAAGCAAAATCTAACTCTCGAGTTTTGATGGTGATCTCTGATTGGTCAAGAAACTCAGTAGTTAGGTTTTGCGCGCAAACTCTAACTCCCCAGTTTTGCGCTAGTTCGATAGTGATCTCTGATTGGTCAAAAAACTCAGTAGTTAGGTTTTGCCCGCAAACTCTAACTACTAAGTGCGCATCCACCAATGAGCGCGCTTCAAAATTCAGTTGTCAATTGTCTTTGAACACGACTGTGGTAAAATTTATTATTTTTTAAAAATGACTTCTAATTTTCCAAGTTCTTGCGAATATAATCCAGTAAGTATACCCAGATCTGAACGCAATTTGTTTTTTCCAAACTAAATATTCCTTACCTATGAAATTGACGTTTTGTATGGAGAATTTTTAACAAGTTGCATTTTCTATTTTAATATTTTTCACAATTTATTTAACAACTGTGAACGCTATTGCAACAAAACTTTTCTGTAAGTACAAATGTTTGAACATTAAGATAACCTAGGCAACATAACTTACTCGATTTTTTTTATATATATTACAATCATTAATGTGGATTTTAAATTGAATTTTTTAATTGTTATTATTATTATTATTTTTTTGTATATTTAATATTTAATGATTTGATTTTATTTAATGGATTAAGTATTTTTTACAATGTTTACTGTATTTTAATTTAGCTTAATGTTTTTTTTATTACAATTTAAATTTCTCTCTCGTATTGCAACGCCCTCACAGTCACAGGGCGTCACAGGAACTGTAATACTATGTATCATCTTCTTACTATGTGACAAGCAATAAATGAATTATGAATTATGAAAAAAATAAGATTAGGCTACGTTACAACGGATTAAGTGGTCATTTTTGCCAACAAAAAAGGTTTCACTTTCAATGTATTTTTAGATGACTTTAATTATTCATCAGAACAATCAAATTACATCCAATTATGATTATAGCCGTTGCTGGATCCACTGTAAATAATATTAACTGATAAATAATTTAAATCACTGAAGTTATATGGTTCTGTGTGTCAGAAAAAAAAACGTCAATTTCATAGGTAAGGACTCCAATATTATAGTTCGGAGAACTGTGGCATATGCCAAGTTCTCCAGTGTATCCATATGGATACAAGAATGCTGAATAAAATTGACCAAATGGATTGTCCAGAAAACCAAACCTGCGTCGCAATTAGTATCTACTTAAAGTGCATTTATTCTTACTTGTCCTATTTGGTTGCGCTATGCCGCCGTTGTGAATTTTGCCTGAAAACACGCTTAGGCTGAATTTTAGAGCGCGCTCATTGGTGGATGCGAACTCAGTAGTTAGAGTTTGCGGGCAAAACCTAACTACCGAGTTTTTTGACCAATCAGAGATCACTATCGAACTAGCGCGAAACTGGGGAGTTAGAGTTTGCGCGCAAAACCTAACTACTGAGTTTCTTGACCAATCAGAGATCACCATCAAAACTCGAGAGTTAGATTTTGCTTATATGCAACCGGGACATCTTCTCACGAAAACGCCCAGCTATGTAGCCAATATATAATAAATGGTGCATTCATAGCTGTTTTCTATGTTAAAGGTCATTAGGCATTTTGTTCGGACTTTTGACCAACAGCGTACACAAACGAAATAGGGTTAGGGCTCCTGTAGATAAATGTATCTGCAACTCAGTGGCATGGGTCGCATTCATGCAGGCCATGTTTCATTTATAATCATTATATCATAGCATTTCAATAAATAAATTCATAGCAATAAATAAAATTAAATAAATAAATAAAGACATACAAACGTATATTATGCTTGTACCACACATTTTCACAACAAAAGTTTAATAACATTTAACATATACCTACATTACTTACTCACACATATACTGTAAAATAACTTTTTTCTGCCGACAGATACATAAAAATATAATACATAGTTTGAAAAGTGGGATTGAATTCTTCAATTTAAAACTGGTTTGGTCTCTGCACGCGAACTTTCATCAAGTAAATAGGTCAAATATGCTCAATGACCTTTCTATTTATACACGTTGTGAAGCCTACTTACTAATTGCCAGCCATGTCATCGTTGTAATTAGACTCAAGCAAATGTAACCTTCATCAGGGTACTGTCTAACTTTAACGTGCAAGCATTAAGTGTGTGATATTGTTATATGTGCAATTGTTATATGTGCAGGTGCCGGCGTGGCGCGAGCTGTGGTACGGGTCGCTGGAGGGGCTGCACGTGCTGCGCGAGCCCACCATCAACAACACGCAGGAGGACGTGCTGGCGCAGCTCGGTGCTGTCGCCTTCCTTCACTGCCCCGTGCGCAACCTCGGGGAGAGGGGGGTGAGGATCATTATGACCTATTTTAATGACCTCACAGCTGGAGCGTACGTTTTCCTTATGGATGGATTAGGAGGATGGAGCTGAGATCGACTGTACTGTAGAGCTTCTCAGTAAAGTTGATATTTACTCAAATACCTAACTGTTAACAAAACATAAGAGCGTCTTACTCTGAGAGTGGCAATATAGTCGAGTCGCCAAGCAACCCCCTTTTCAGCTATGGCTGCCATTATTGTTTTAAAATGTGTCTGCCTTTTATTGCAGGTTTCGTGGGTGCGACGCCGCGACTGGCACATCATCAGCTCAGGAGTGCTCATGTACACTAATGACGAACGATTTCAGGTAAAGGAACTAAATACTACCAGTAATTTAATAATAATCATACGACGAACCTGCATTACTTAAAGATGACAATATCTTTCACAGGTGTTACACAGCGAGGGATCTGATGACTGGATACTGCAGATCAAATATGTGCAGAAAAGGGACAACGGCACGTACGAGTGTCAGGTAACTTTCTTAAGGGCTTTAGTGGACTGAAACTAATAAATATTAATTGTGATAAGTACACACATCAACTTTGTCTAGGGATATAGGTGTTATTTTCATACAAACGAGGTAACTTTGAAGCCTTGGTTTCCTGCCAGGGATGTACTGTGCTGTGATCTGATGATGGCTACCCAGGGAGTGAATGGAGGAGATTAAGATCGCTATGCACACCCAACTGATCTGACCAGCATTCTAAAAGATTGAAGCAAATGTTTAAAAAAACCGCGAAAATAGCATGAAAATGTATGGGAATCCTGAAACTGAGAACTCTGACCCATCAATCTTTTAGAATGCTGATCAGATCAGTTGGGTGTGTATAGCGATCTGAATCTCCTTCATTCACTCCCTGGATGGCCATCATCAGATCACAGCACGGTACATCCCTGGCAGAAAACCAAGGTTTCAAAGTTACCTCGTTTGTATGAAAATAACGCCTATATCCCTAGACAAAGTTGATGAGTATATATGTTAATTGAATAAATATTCTTTAGCGAAACAGATATCCGCAAAACCAAATTTTTCATTATGAACCGTTGGCTGCACCGTCGGGGAACAAACAACTCGAAATACTTAATACATATTTTTGATTACCCATCCTATGACTAACTCTAGTGATTATTTCCTCTGTGACTAACTCTTTAGTTCCTTAACTATTATAGGGACTAGAAATGTGCTAGCCCTCTGCACCATTGAGCTCCACGTTATTATAAACTATTAATTAAAATTCTCCCTTTTTCTCTTCTTATTATCGAATGAGGAATATTGGCCACCTCTAGTGTTAGAGTTTATCAAGCCGCCTGTAAGGCCTCTAACTTGGCTTAACGACTATTATCAGATGACAACAGCCGGGACCAACGGTTTAACGTTCCCTCCGAAGCACGGAAGTGCTCAGTTGTAATGCCACTTAACGGTCACCCATCCGACACCTGGCCGGACCGAGCGTTGCTTAACAAACGTGATCGAGTACGATCAGTTTGTCAAGTTTCGCCATGAGCGCTTCCTCCCTTTATAAAGTATTATAATAACTCTGGACTCATGGTGTTGCAGGTATCGACAGCGTCGGGCACGCTGTCGCGGCTGGTGCACCTGCACATCGCGGTGCCTGAGGCTTTCATCCTGGGCGCTGACGAGCACCATGTCGACTCCGGCTCCACCATCAACCTCGTCTGCATCATTGAAAAGGTGATTATTTATTTTATAATCCGTCTAGCTAGGTTAGGTGGACGGTGTAACAATATCGTAAGATGTGATAAGATTATCGGGTTGCATATTAGAAAATCAAAACTTTGTCGAGCAAATTTTTAAAGAACAACGAACAAACGTCAAAAACCTTGGCCTGCATATCGACTCATCACTCAGTTGGACAACACAAGTTGCCGAGGTCAGTCGAGCTGTTATATCTTCACTGCGCTTTCTAAATCGTTTCAGAAATTTTCTCCCTATCCGCACTAAGGTCAGTCTTGTCACTTCTCTCATTCTTCCACTCATTGATTATGACGATGTCTGTTACCCTGACTTAAATGAGGATCTCCTTAATAAGCTAGACCACCTCATTAATAATGCCATCAGTTTTGTATTTTGCCTTCGCAAATATGATCACGTTTCGTCTTACAGATCTCAGCTTAAATGGCTTCCTATCCGTCAACGCAGACAGTTACGGCTGCTCTGCACTCTCTAATCTATTCTTTACAACCCTCATTCTCCTGACTACTTAAAATGTAAGTTTCAGCATCTCTATGATTCCCATGATCGTAGCCTTCGCTCTGCCAATTCTCTTTCTCTATTTACTCCTCTCTATCGTTCTGCACTGCAAGCGACGCGTCTTTGGAACGGTCTCCCCGATTCTATTAGAAGGGCTCCCAGTAAGTTTTCTTTCAAGAAACAAGTTCATGCGCACCTGTTGGAGGGCTTATGTCCGTGATGTGGAAGGGTCAACGTCACTACTTATCCAAACTCGGCATTTGGCGTATATAATATATTATATGTAAGTATATATATTTATCTATTTATTGAAATGTAAGTATATTAAATAATTCCGTAGATATATATTTATTGGTGTGTATCAATGTATTTTGTATGCATGTAAATATCATTCTTCTTTATTTGTGCCGCATTCGCGTTTACTGTTACGCGGTTGACTGGTAGAGAATGCTATTAGCATTAAGTCCGCCATTTGTACCTTACTCTATGCATTTGTACAATAAAGATTTATAAATAAATAAAATAAACAAAACAACAAAGTTTAAAATAACAATGGTCATTTGACCAAAAGTTCAACTGACCAAAGTCTGGAATATCTATGTTTAAATTATTTCGCACCTATCTCGTGACCTACGGTCTACGATTTTTAAGTCCCAGTAGACTAGTTAGGCTTATTTCCGGCAGCTAAATTTGCTATAAAGCATTTCATTTCAATTTTACTTAATGATTTCAGATTTATTACAATTATGTATTTTGATAAGTAATGATTTGCTATTTTAAAATTACAACTAGCAACTTTTGATGTCACATACATTGGCATTATAAAATTTTTCTTTGTAAAACATTTGGTCTATTCAACTTTGTTGTTTTGTTCTTTTTTCTTTAAAAATTTGCTCGACAAAGTTTTGATTTTCTATTATGCAATCGATTATCGAGAGGTTTAAGTGCATAGTTTTTTTATACACAACGGGATAGTGCTTGGCCTTCATCTCACCTTATGTTAAGTGACGATAAGGCCGAAGGTGGAAGCGCACTACTCCCGGAATCCTCATCACTTAGGAACTGGTTGTTTTACCTCTAACTGCCGGAACACAACAATTTTGAAATTGCTGTTATGGCATCAGACTTAAGTAAGATGATGATAGCTAGCCAGCACGCGTAGCATGAGCAAACGGGACTCTTGTCTACGAAGACTTGCTTGTCGTGTCGTCTAAATTTTCGAGCACAGTTTGACAGACAGGTGGGACTCGCTCTCAGATTTTTACAATCTTTTAATGTCTTTTTATTACAAATATGAATTTTAAAAGGTAACATTTTTATTTCAACATCAATAAACGTCGAAATTATCTAAAATGATCCGAAATAATTTAGTTTAAACATGATTCTTATTTTAAAATAAGTTCTAAGATAAAGAGACACTCAAGAGAGCGTTCACTTCCGTAGACAAAGCTCTCTCGAGCTCGAGAAGAAATAATGTTGCCAATAGTAAATAATTACCATAATTGCCATCGTTTCTCATAAAGTGCTGTTCCTTTCTATACATTTCACGACGCAAAACTTAAAACTGAGTAAAATTTAGCTGTATGGATATAGATTCGCTTGCCTTTCTTTTATTAATAGAATTTTGAACACACTTGTTAATTTAGTAGTCTGTGGAAACTGACGAGAAAATTACAAAATATTGAAATCGACGTATGAAAATAAAATGTTAATTTACGTTTTTAAATATTAAAAAATTAAAGTAAAAAAATCTATATTTGGGTAAAAAGGGTGGAAATATTAGAAAACAATATTATTATATTAAGCAATAAATTATTTAGAATTATTTATTGCTTTAATTTTTTTTATTAATATAAGTTTTTTTATTTTATTTTTTTATTTTTTATAAATTTTATAAATAAAAAAAATTAAATCAACACATCATTTATTATTTTTCCATAATAAAATATAAGCAGGGGTAACTTTTATTTGTTTTTATTGCGAAATTTAGATTTACATAAAATAAAATACGTAAAAAACTCTTTCTCGACCTTCTCGACTACCCAAAGGACAAGTTTCTCCGACTCAACTGTCAAATTAATGTCAATTGAAGAGAAAAGTGGTCGTTTGTCGACTTTTGACATAAGGCCACGACAAAGAACAATACGAGTCTACTAGTGTAAAAGTGCGAGCATGAGTATCTCGATCTCAACCCGACAAAAGTGACATTTGGGTGTAGACAAGCCATTGTTCTGTGAGTCGAGTCTTTTCTCGAGAGTGGTCATGCTACGCGTGCAGGTGGACTTGGAATTAGCCCTACCACAAAACAAACCGAGTACAAATTGAACGCGGGACTTACACGGGTGGGCGAAACACTAGACCACAGAGGCGGTTAGATAATTAGATTATATACCTATAGGTAGTTTAATAAAGTTACCTGTCTGAGCATTCTAGAGCCCCGTGCCACCGCAATACGTGTTCTGGTACCACAACGCGCGCATGATCAACTACGACGCGGCGCGCGGTGTGACCGTGGTGACGGAGCCGGGGCCCAAGACGCAGTCTACGCTCGCCATACGCGCCGCCGCGCCGCGCCACTCCGGCAACTACACCTGCTGCGCCGCCAATACCGAGCCTGCACACATATACGTCTACGTATCCGAAGGCAGTCAGTATTATTATAACGGGTGTAACAAGACACTCAACGAAGCCGAAATCCGAGCATTCCGCCCATCATCAGGATCATTTTTGTCTTTTAGACTATACCTGGGAAACCAATAGCTACGAAGTTATTGAAGGTCAAAGTCAAACATTTTTATTCAATTTTTTTATGAAATCTTATTTTTCTCACTTATGCTCTGAAATCTTATCATTCCATTTGAAAAAGGAATGCGGGGCGTTCCACATTTCCGAGGGGGTCTGGTTCATCACATTCTAAATTTAAAATTCAGGCCAGGAATGAATTTCAATACTTACTTCCCGCACCAGCACCAGTGCGGGAAGTAGGTACAGTGCGAAGATGATCTGGGTGGTCTGTGGCAACTTCTTTTTTTTGTTTTAGCTGTTCACAAAAACAAAAAAAGCAAAGGCACATTTGCACCATATAGCCATAACTTTAGTTCCTTTTTTCTGGCACGCAAGCCAACGACAAGACAGTTAATATTATAAAGGTAAAATTATTTAATAGGTACTATAATAACGATACAATAAAAAAAATGGTGCGCACAGAGTATATTACTATAAGAATAAATAAATATTACATTGTATTGTACCAGATTTATCAGAGACAAATCTTGAATTATGTACAGCGCCATCTACCGCCGAGAAGCGAAATGAGATGGGTTTTTGCTTCTCGGCGGTAGATGGCGCTGCACGTAATTCAAGATTACTCAGAGGATTTGTCTATGATAAATCTCATTTTTAATATTAATTAAATTTAATTAAGTTTCAATTGAAAAGTTTTTTATTTCCTCGCATTTCTTGAGAAAAGCACTATACAAGCCTTGTTCTGGAAGCTACTTGCATTGCCTCGAATGATTAAAGCCCTCGCCTGCGGCTCGGGCTTCAAACCATCCTCGACAATGCAATCGCTAGCTTCCCGTTCACGGCTGTAATGTACTATTAATCGTTTTTTCCTATTTTTTGTCTACAAAAACATTTTCAAAATTTTATCTATTTCGTAACAAACAATGGCTTCAAAACGTCATCACTCATGAGCACGCACATAAACGTTGCCTTTCAACTCGGCCGTACGCAGCTGTGTAGCATTCACTCGCAGGCGCGGTCTTTTGTACGCGTTACATTGCATGGTAATGTATGCAATGCTTTTTTAACACCAAAAATTAAAATCGTTTCCCAGCAATAATTTTGAACAGAATTGGTTCTGATGATGGGCATAATACGTAGACCTCGGCTTCGTTGAAGGTCTTGTTACACCCGGTATAGTAATTCTCCTTATCATCATTAGCTATTTTTAATGACCTCACTCCACGGTTCTTTCTTTATTGCGTAGTTATGGAGGATAGACTATAACCCACCAGCCCACCATCATTATGGCCTATTGTATTCCAATGCAGACCGCAGTCTTCTTCAGTGGAAGGATTTTAGATATTATATCATCATAAAATCCTTCCACTGGAAGATAATCTTTACTCTTGGTTGGAGCGCAGGGTTGGATAGTTTTTGTTAGAAACCCTTTCTCTTTTTTTTCTGGCTCTAAGATGGTATAAAGTAGTAATGATTAATATCTGGTCGTGTTCGGCAGGTGATAAAATGGCGGCAACGTTGAGTCGCAATGCGAGCGGAGCGCTCCACGCGCCATCTCCCGCGATGTGGGCGTTGGCCGTTGCGCTGACATTCGCTGCTGCAAGCCCATCGCGCTTACTGGCTGTCGAACGCAGCGCCATGCTGCTGTGAAAGTGCACCCCTAAATAATTGACATCCTGGAGACTATACTCAGAACTTGACAGACAATAGTGCATCGAGTGCCGCGATACTTTTTACAGGCCGTAATTTCGGTCGTCTTCACTCCGAAGCACACACGTAAGAAGTGCTCACATAAAACAAGGTTGTTGTCGATTGATTGTTGTGTACGGTTTGTTGTGAGTGAAAACTGTGCCATTGTCCCGCGTCCGTAACTTAATGGAAACCGATGGCAACAGGTAAATCTGATACGCTGGCAGTATTTCGATTAAATTAAATTAAATTTTATTTTCTTGTTATTGTTATCTTATAAGTATATTTTTAATCTGTCCATTGAATGGATGTAAGCTGTATATACGTACGTAATGTAAAGGGACCGGGTCTCGGGACATTAATGTTTTGTAAATATTAAGAATAATTTATTAATAAATCTATTGAGATAATTATAAAATAAATGGTTTAAAACTGTAAAAACATTTTGGAATTTGAAATGTGTATGGAAACACTAACCACTGCTCGCCGGCTCTTCTGCTGGTATAGTAATAATAATAATATGATTACTACAATAATCATTTACAGTTTCTGTACCTAATACTTAATCTAAGCCCAGTGGTTCATAAACTACTTAATACTATGTGTACGGAAAGCCGACAGGCGCCGCAGAGCGTGGTTCACACTAAATGATGCCGATTTCTGCCCCTCATGACTTTCTCAAAATAAATTAATACAAAATTAAACCTTTGTTTCATTTCACCCTTACATACTTCGTTAAGTCCTTTATTAATATTATTAAATAGCCGTTGCCCGCGACTTCGTCTACGTTGACAATAGAACATGTCAAACATTTCTCTCAAAACTACAGTGATATACTAAATAGTTAAACTGGTTGTGCTCTGAAAAGATTTATTTATTTTCATAACTAGTATTTCGCCCAGGTGCGCGGGCTGCTGAAGCAGCCTTAATAAAAAGCCAGTCCAATTACATCAATTTAGATTGTAGATTCACTAAAACGACTGTAGATTCTTTGTTTACTACTCGATTGTAGGTAATTATTTAAGGTTTATTAAATCTAACAATCTAGTTTGTTAAATCCACAATCTTAACGGTTACCGAGATTTTTAAAAAAGAATGGCATGAATTGGCAATACGGAATTTTTGGATTCAGCGGTTACCAAATTAATAAGAAAGCATCGGTTACCAAAAAGTAATACGATTTGCGTTTAGACTCATAACGGAGGCCTTTTTTCCAAAATATGACTTGTCTACAAGGTATTTTACGTAATAATCAGTTTTTTTCGTAGATAGTCCAGCGTTTGACCAACATCACGCCTGGTGGTAAGCGATGATGCGATCTACGATGAAACTACGTCAAGAAGTACCTATATATTTAAATATCCGCAGTTCTAAAAAACAGTCTTCATTATAAAATCAGAGATATATTATTTTACAATCTACATAGTTCACTATGTAGAATAATAATACACAGACAAAAAATATAGTTAAGTACTTATCAGTTCTTCGTATCTTGATACACTTATGCCGATGTTTTGACACCTTTTTCACAAAAATATGGCTCAGTCACTCCTTGATAGCTAACACCCCACCAAACCATCACTGTAGTCGGATAATGTCCACTTTGTACTCTGCTGACTAACTGGGATGTTTCTAAGAGCTTAGAGCATAAACTCGGCCATTTGCTTGTTAAAACATTGCTCAATAGTAAAAAAACTCGTCAACAAATAAAAAAAAATATATAACTTCCATTTGCGTGCCGCTTCTCTTTGTCAGTCCACTTCACTTTAATATCACAAAAATATTTAATACCGATTGGCGCGAAAATGAGAAAAAACAATGAATATTCATATATGAATTCCAGATTCCAAGTTCAAATGTAATATTATGCTTTTTTTAATTTGTAACAGTATTTATGGCCAGACTATGTTGTTACAGAATCCACTCACTTTTACTGGTGTTGTACTTAAGTCCATGATCCACTGCGTAACACTCACATATTTAGATGGACTCAACAGAACCATATCATCAGCGTAACTGATATTATTCATACAAACGCCATCTATGTAACACCCGACGTTGGCACCGTAAAGTCGACATATCGCTGGTTAATATAAAGATTAAACAATCGAGGGGAACTTAACCCACCCTGTCTCTTTGTAGCCCAAATTCATCGGAATGACATCCAGCACACTTAAGTATTATTTTTATTTTATTTTTATTTTAACACAATACATTAGTCTAACTACTATACCAAAACTTAAATATTGCTACAATCTCCTTAGGTACGTCAGTCTCACAAGACAGCTTTTGCCATAACTTATTATAATTAACTACGTCAAAAGCTCTAGACAAGTCTAGAACCTTTGCACGCATAATACCACATACGCAAAATACCACCTACGCAAAATACCAAACAAGAGCAGAACACCAACTTTGATTTACGCAAAATACCAGCTGAGCAGAACAACTTTGATCTTTGATTTACTCTAAATACCAACTGAGCAGAAAACCAACTTTGCCCTTTGACTATCAGCATAAAAAGTCTATTTATTTTTACCACACCATTTTTAAATTACCACTCTATCCGTTGTAACTTAGCCTAAACTTATTTTTTCGCTAATGTTATGTTGCCTAAGTTAGCTTAATGTTAAAACATCTATATATATATATATAGTATAATTAAGTATATATATATATAATATATATATTATTTGACAAAATGATTGAAAAAATGATGAGTGACAAAATAATTCTAAGTCCCAGGTGGTGTTTTGCGTTTGTGGGATTATACGTAGTTGGTATTTTACGTATTGTTTTCTACAAATCCGCAAATCACCACAAAACCTCGTGTTGGTATTATGCGTTTGTGGGATTATACGTAGTTGGTATTTTACGTATTTTTTTCTTAAAATCCGCAAAACACTACAAAACCTCGTGTTGGTATTATGCGTTTGTGGGATTATACGTAGTTGGTATTTTACGAATTTTTTTCTTAAAATCCGCAAAACACTACAAAACCTCGTGTTGGTATTATGCGTTTGTGGGATTATACGTAGTTGGTATTTTACGTATTTTTTTCTTAAAATCCGCAAAACACTACAAAACCTCGTGTTGGTATTATGCGTTTGTTGGATTATACGTAGTTGGTATTTTACGAATTTTTTTCTACAAATCCGCAAAACACCACAAAAACTCGAGTTGGTTTTTTACGTATGTGGTATTATGCGTCCAAAGGGTCTAGAAAACTAGCAAATACCGGCGTCTTCCTACATGTGTACTACTACAGTCTGCTTAAGGGACAAGATGGCACTTTCAGTCGATAGACCGGATCTAAAACCAAACTGGTTATCATATAATTCAATGTGATTATCTAATATTTTGTCCAGCAGACTGTCCAATACTTTGGTCATAATCGTAGGTAGTGATATTGGCCTATAATTAGAAATGTCGGAAGCATCGCCAGTCTTATTCTTTATAACAGGTACCACCATAGTTCTAGTCAAGTCCGCAGGTAACTGTGACTTATGCATAAACTATAAAACATTGCAAGCACTCGAGGAACATGATCACCTGCATACTTTAAATGCTCAATGCTCAGGCCATCATAGCCAGGGGATTTCCCCCTCACCATGTTTAATAACACCCGCAACAGACTTAGCCGAGAAACTGGATACTGTGGGGGCTACCGGTAATTATTGCCTCAGCATTGCTCATCTGTCCCAAGCCCAACATAGCGACCGATGGTTCAACCTGAAAGTGCCTACGGAATGCATTCGCTATTTCTGTTGGTGTGTGCATTGCATACCCGCAACACTCACCGGGAGGCCCGATTTATGATTTAAGCTATTAGTAGCTTTCCAAAAATTTATTAAACTGTTTGAGTGACACTGAGCTATCTTGTTCATTTTTATTTGCTCTTTAAATATTAACTTGTATAAATTTTAATTTATTTTTAAAATAATTTCTTGAATTGCAAATTTTATCATATACCTACCTATATAACCTGACTTAGGACGACCATACAAAATCCAATTTTTATAATGTAAACGAGCCTCAATGAGCATCACGGACATGCATGTTCCAACCTGGTAAGTATTCTAGTCTTTTTTTTAATTTTGAGATTTTTGCATTCACAATGCTATTTTTATACAATACTAAATAATATACAAGAAAAATTCGACTCGCACCAGATCAATTCTCGGACGGGAATCAAACCCGCGACCTTTGGATATCCGGTCCAATGCTCTGACCGCTGAGCTACCGAGTCACTAGTGGTGGCATTGTCGAATTTCTTCTAGTATATACTGCTCGTACGCTGTAAGCCAGCGTTATTTCACCAATGTGAGGCAACCTCGACATCCAATTGAAATATCTTTCCAGATATTTTGACAATTGATAAAGATGAAATAGCGATATAATTTTTAATTTTGAGATTTTTGCATTCACAATGCTATTTTTATACAATACTAAATAATATACAAGAAAAATTCGACTCGCACCAGTCGATTCCCGTCCGAGAATTGATCTGGTGCGAGTCGAATTTTTCTTGTATATTATTTAGTATTCTAGTCTTCTTACACCTTGATTGCTTGCCCGACGGGGTCCATACTGATAACCTTAATTCATACCACCTATTGATAACCATTGGTTTTATCAAATGAATATTGCACTCTATCAACAATTTTTTTATGTAACCACAGACAAACTATGTACTTTGCGAAGAAAAAAGAATTTTATGAATCGGTTAAGAACTGACGAAGTTATGATAAAAACCGTTGCCTTGAGAACCTCCTCCTTTTTTGAAATAGGTTAAAAAACTGTGGAGTATTAACAGTTAGACAACTTTTTGTATTGAGCATAGTTCTGAAGCAGCACGAAGCCCTTCATTACAGCACTCAGATTACTAACAAAAGACGGAAATATAAAGTTTGTACTATCGGTGGAAAATTTTGCATGTTAGGACCGTTTCTCTACAATAAATTAAGTGCTAAAACATCTATTTATCCACTCAATCGCATAAACTGCAAAAATATCCTAAAAACCACTCTCCAAAAGATGACGTATGATGAGACAGAGGAGTTACTTGTAGTATTAAGATTATTTGAAATACGGTCTGAGTAAATAAATTTTTACCATCGCCACTCAAAAAAGTGCGTCTTATTCACTTCTCTCAGTTTTCACTTCTCTTGCTCAAAAAGTGCGTCATTGTAACGTACAAGAGTCGAGATAAAATAGCATAATAAGCTCCAGGGGATAAAGTTTTTTCTTTTTTAATGTTTGTCTATTACCAATGAGCCTACTAAAACGAAAAAGTCTTTATCTACACTCACAACGTAATGTTCCAAATATGAATTCAAAAAAGGTAATATAAATACGGACTTTATTTTCGTGGACACGAAAAATTTAAAAATAAAACTCATTACGATGCAGTCAACTGAATCATAAAATAACTTTTTTTCTCATTACGATACAGGGCAAATCCAAGAAGAAGGCATTGCCGTGATATTAAAAAAAACAACGATATTTTCCTACACATTTTCCATGTGATCGATGACTTTAGTGCGATTAGTTTGCAGGGTTGCGTTCAGAGGCTTAGAGTGCGGTTGTTTGGTTGTTGGCTCTAAGGTTCGGAACGACCAAGAACTTTTAATGACATTAATAGTACATATTCTTCGTTTTCCATTTGGAATACGAATAATTTAAACTTTCCTTTATTCTAAATGAAATAAAATCTGTGTCTGAGGAGCTACCATGAATATTTTAAAAAATTAGACACAAAAACATCAAAATACAAAATAATGTCAAATGACATTGTCATTTTTTCTATAGACAAACGTCAGCGTTTTTCAACCACCGATTTTGTTGGATAAGAAGTTGCAACGCTCTGACGTTTGGAACGGGAAAGTTGTTACAACCGAAAGTCACGCTCTAATGTTTGGAACACCGTTAAAGGTTTCGGTTGCACTCGGAGCGTAGGTTCTGAACGCAACCCAGTGCACTCATCGCATTATTTTCTAATGTAATGCGCGCCATTTATAGAGCTTTACAAAAAAGTTTTGATTTCAATTTTAACATTTTGCTGTACTGAATTTCGTAGGTTTTTTTAATTCTTGATTTAAAATGTGAAGAAAATTTGACTCTGCTCGATATTTTAGATGCAGCTAAGGAAATGACTTATTACAAGGTAATACCTAGCTAATACAAACAAAGTCTTACTCTCTTTTCTAACGTTGATCTTTTATTTAGTAGGTTCAATCCTAAATGTATGAGTGTAGATAAAGTAGTGTATGAAACTGCACATAACTAGGTATTAAAACACTCGTGTGATTCTATTAAAAACCGAGCCGTACTCATGTTTTAATACCCCTCATTATGTGGCAGTATCATAAACTACTATTATTCATAATCACAAATAAAAACTCGCTCGACTTAATACTGGGGGTCTATTACGAAAAGTTTAATGCGATACACGCAGCTGCGTCCGTGCTTCGTTCTGATTGATTTCTATTACAAAGCACTTGCGTATGCGATATTGCAAAGTGATTGCGTAAATCTGACAGTTTCTCTCTAGTGGATCCGTCATTATTCGTTCAATAGACTATGGACTACGATGCTACATTGAAAATATTTGTAATAACTACAACCGACGAACTGCGGACGACTATCGTGACCAAGTTTCGTAATAGGCCCCCAGTTTCTCATTCTTATTTTTGAAAATGGAACTAAAAGCATCTCTTCGGTGAAATCATAGACTTATTTATACTCTGTGTACAGAGTGAATCGTAGAATGCGTGTTTGTGTTGCTTAGCTGCTACAGCGGAAATTAAAAAAAGGTACCGTGGCGCGAAATCTTTAGAATTTTTCTATAATTACAAACTGATTGAATTGTGTGACTGTAATAGGAAAGAAATAATTTTAATCTTTTGCCGTCAAGCACAAATCATTTATTTAAATATTGTACAAAAAGTTTATGAAGTGGACGATAGAAAAACGAGTGGATTCGTTTACGGAAGTAGGTATAAACTATTTGTCCATCAGCCATTTTTTATGTCCCTACTGCTGGGGCACAGGCCTTCCTTATGGGTGGTAAGGAGGACGGGCCATAACCCACCACGCGGGCCCAATGCGGATTGGTGGGTGTTAACGACTGCAAATACAGCCGGGACCAACGGCTTAACGTGCCTTCCGAAGCACGGAGGAGCTCGAGATAATACATTTTTGGTCACCCATCCCATGACCGACCCTTGCGAACATTGCTTAACTTCCGCAATCGCTGGGCCAGGCGCTAAACCACTGCGCCACCGAGCTCCTCGTTATATAGATAGGTTATATTTAATATTGTATTTTATTTTCTCGCAATCGTAGTTAAAAGTATAGTGTAACACACGACGCTAAAACCCATTGTAACTCGGTTTCTATTTATTCCCTCGCTAAAGCTCAAGAATAAAACTACCTCGTATGCAATGGGTAATTTTAGCGTCTTGTATAACAATCTACTATTTTATTCACCGAGTGAATAAAAGTATTTTGAATTTGGAAAAGCGCGCATCATAAGAATTATGTACAAAAAAAATAAAACGTCCTGAAAGTATTGGAGCTATTCCATAGTTAGGTTCTTTTTAGTGTCTTAGCTTTGGGTTCTTTTCTATCTATAGGTTCTTTTTAGTGTCTTAGCTTTGGGTTCTTTTCTATCTATTATAGCGAGATTAGATGTTCAGTCTGTGGCATCAGTCCTTTTTATTTTCGGTACGATCATGTCTGAAAAAAATTCAAAGTCTACAGATTGATGGCATGGACTGATGCCAGACTGACTGATTATGTAATCTCTCTCATATCGTGGTTGTTTTATGTAATGGAAAGCTTCTAATTTCATGTACACTTCTAAAGCTTGCGCGCGTACAGTTCATTAGAAAATTTCAAAATTTCTAATTTCACTATTTAATTTTTCTAATGTTTTAAATATTATCGATTTCCTACCTAAATATCAAAATCTGATAACCTATAAATACCTACTATAGGTATAAGTACTGCTATTTGTTTTCTCGCAGTCGATGGTAAAAAGTACTATAATTTTCAATAATTCAATTCAACCCAATTATTTTATTTTATTTTTATTTCTTTATTTATTAAAGTTAACAACAGCTCATAAATTTGTAATAATTACTTATATAAGTAAGTTACATTATTATTGCATTTTAATGAAGCCAATAAAAGTTTACCACAAGTTACATTTTAGTCTTAGTGAAAACGGTTTACAAATATTGCGTCTACGAGCCCAAAAATATTATTGTGATGAAAAGTGATACATTGGATAATTTACTTTCCCATGTTATCATGGTGCACTACAGTTACACTTTTACTAATGTCACTTTAAACTCAATAACTTATACAAAACTTATAAAGGAAAAAAAAATGTGCAGTTAGCCGCATATAAATTCTTTTCCGAGTTACCTAATGAGTTACCTAATGACATAGCAAAGCGAAGTAAGTTCCTATGACACTTATTTTTAATCCATTCAGTTAACATTTTGATAGTAGCTAGCATAAAAATAGCATTGTGAATGCCAAAATTTCTAATTTAATCATCTCAATGAACTAATAACAGCGCTTTTACAATCAAGTTTTTATACGATTGCTTACTTAAATTAAATAGATCTATATCTTTAAATTCTTTATTAAAAATGTCAGTGATTCTCGTATACACTGAGTTTTTTCCATATTTGGTACGGTGAAAAGGTACGTGAAACAAGTGGGTATGTCTAGTAGAACCACAGAATACTTGACCATGCAGGATGTCGTGCAATAGACTATACTATATCTATGGCAATAGACATGCATCCAGTAACTCAGGACGCTCAGGGATTTTATAGTGTCGACAGTCATCAGTATAAGTAGTATGTTTAGGTCAAATTTTAAAGTTTAAGTATTTGATATTTTTTTTGTATTTGTTAATTTCTGTTTACGTTAAGTTCGTAACAGGGAGACCATACTTGACTCGCGTAGTCCAAAATACTTGGGACATAAGCAAAATATACTACTTTTAATGCTAGTAGACTATTGAAGGGTTGACAAGTTCTAATTATAAAACCTAAATTACGGTACGCTCTGCGTATGATGTTATCGATATGTTCCGAAAGAAGCATTTTGCTGTCAAAAAAGACTCCTAAATTGCGAACCAACTTGGTCCTTTGCAACAAGGTATTATTAATTTTAAACTAAAAAATAATTAGTTCTTTTTAACGTGTAAAGCTAATTACTTGACATTTATCGATACTTAAGGCCAGTATATTCCAAATTATCGAATTTGGCTTATTTTTGATTCAACGATAAACAATCAAATTCTTCATTTTGAGAAGATAAAAATGTATGTTGAAGTTTCATAAACGATCTTGATTATTTTACGATTAAAATAACGATATTTGTATCTTCACTCAACTAAAAAAATATGCAAAGAGAAAGAAAATGTTCTTTAATTTTATATTTTTTGGATAATACTTAAAGTTTATGGACTGTTCCTTTCCTTTGTTACCTGATGAGCACGCTGATGAAGACCATATCGTGCTCATCAGATAACAAAGGAACTCCTGGGAAGCCAACAGCAGAGAGTCGGTTTTTAGACCACACATACTGCAAGACCAGGTACCCCGTAACAGCACACCTGAAAACTACACCGGAAGCAAGAGGAGCTAGAAGACAACAGCTGAAGAAGACCACTGAGCGCTCTTCAGGTAACCAACGGAACTCCTGGAATACAAACAGCTGAGAGTCGGTTCGTTTACTTAGCATACTTTTGGACCAGGACCTCGCGAACACCACACCGGAAAACTCCACCGGCAGCCGTAAGATTCGGAAGACCAGCGCTGAAGATGACCACCTAGTGCTCTCCAAAAACCAAGGGAACTCCTCAAATATCAACGGCCGCAAGCTGGTTCTTGGACTCCACACTTAGTGAGACCAGGATCCTCCTTCCCCAACTCATCCGGTCCATAAACCTCTACCCCTCTACCTTCCCCCCCCCCTCCCCCCCTTCCCCTGCACCTCGTGAAACCCCCCTCCCACCCCCCTGTTTGGTTACCTCACCCCCCCGGAGTCTAACTTCGTCATCTTTGGTCCTAGAGACCCAAGATTGGGCTCATTTGAATCGGCGAAAAAAATCCAGTCGATTGGCTCCAAAGGATATCTCAAATTTTTCATAGTTTACAAAAAAAGCACAAAAAAACAACTGTAACATCAAAGTACTATAAAATAAAAAATAGTATTATAATAATACAAAATAGTATAATAAAACTATTTTATAAATTATTATAATACTATGATGTAACAGTTGCTTTTTGTGTGTATTATGTAAACTATGCAGAATTTGAGATATCTCGTGGAGCCAATCGACAGGATTTTTTTTGCCGATTCAAATGAGCCCAATCTTGGGTCTCTAGGACCAAAGATGACGAAGTTAGACTCCGGAGGGGTGAGGTAACCAAACAGGGGGGAGGGAGGGGGTTTCACGAGGTGCAGAGGAAGGGGGGGGGAGGGGGGAGAGGTAGAGGGGTAGAGGTTTATGGACCGGATGAGTTGTGGAAGAAGGATCCTGGTCTCACTAAGTGTGGAGTCCAAGAACCAGCTTGCGGCCGTTGATATTTGAGGAGTTCCCTTGGTTTTTGGAGAGCACTCGCTGGTCATCTTCAGCGCTGGTCTTCCGAACCTTACGGCTGCCGGTGGAGTTTTCCGGTGTGGTGTTCGCGAGGTCCTGGTCCAAAAGTATGCGGAGTCAACAACCTGACTCTCAGCTGTTTGTATTCCAGGAGTTCCGTTGGTTACCTGAAGAGCGCTCAGTGGTCTTCTTCAGCAGTTGTCTTCTAGCTTCTCTTGCTTCCGGTGTAGTTTTCAGGTGTGCTGTTACGGGGTCCCTGGTCTTGCAGTATGTGTGGTCCAAAAACCGACTCTCTGCTGTTGGCTTCCCAGGAGTTCCTTTATTACCTGATGAGCATGCTGAAGAAGATCATATCGTGCTCATCAGGTAACAAAGGAACTCCTGGGAAACCAACAGCAGAGAGTCGATTTTTAGACCACACATACTGCAAGACCAGGGACCCCGTAACAGCTTACCTGAAAACTGCACCGGAAGCACAAGGAGCCAGAAGACCACTGCTGAAGAAGACCACTGAGCGCTCTTCTGGTAACCAACGGAACTCCTGGACCACAGACAGCTAAGAGTCGGGTCGTTTACTCAGCATACTTTTGGACCAGGACCTCGCGAACACCATACCGGAAAACTCCACCGGCAGCCGTAAGATTCGGAAGACCAACGCTGAAGATGACCACCTACTGCTCTCCAAAAACCAAGGGAACTCCTCAAATATCAACGGCCGGAAGCGGGTTCTTGGACTCCACACTTAGTGAGACCAGGATCCTCCTTCCCCAACTCATCCGGTCCATAAACCTCTACCCCTCTACCTCTCCCCCCTCCCCCCCCCCTTTCCCTGCACCTCGTGAAACCCCCCTCCCTCCCCCCTGTTTGGTTACCTCACCCCCCCGGAGTCTAACTTCGTCATCTTTGGTCCTAGAGACCCAAGATTGGGCTCATTTGAATCGGCAAAAAAAATCCTGTCGATTGGCTCCACGAGATATCTCAAATTCTGCATAGTTTACATAATACACACAAAAAGCAACTGTTACATCATAGTATTATAATAATTTATAAAATAGTTTTATTTTACTATTTTGTATTATTATATTACTATTTTTTTTTATAGTACTTTGTTGTTACAGTTGTTTTTTTGTGTTTTTTGCCTGATGAGCACGATATGGTCCTCTTCAGCTTGCTCATCAGGTAACAAAGAAACTCCTGGGTTTTGGTAGTTTTTATTAGGATATCACTTTCTTGAAAATGTTACGATATTGACCTGTAGCCCTACCATGAGTTGATGCAAACTGTTTCCGTTACCGTAAACTATCGTTTTCTCTCTTTCACTCGCATTGACTGTGAGCAGTAGGTATATCCGATAGTTTACGGTAACGAAATCAGTTTGCGTCAACTCATAGTAGGGCCACCTGCTGCTGCAGAGAATGCTCTCCAGCCGGACCACAGACTACTGCTAGTAACTTCTAAGTCAATGAGTTTTATTTTAGGTGTAGTTTTTATTGGGATATAATTTTCTTGAAAATGTATCACACTTACGATATTGACCTGCAGCAGAGAATGCTGTCCAGCCGGACCACAAACCACGGCTATTAACTTCTAAGCCAATGAGTTTTATTTTACGAAACTTGTCGTGTGGAAGGTACCTACTATTTAGGTAGTTTTTATTGGGATATCACTTTCTTGAAAATGTATCACACTTACGATATTGACCTGCTGCAGAGAATGCTCTCCAGCCGGAACTCAAACTACGGCTAGTAAGTTCTAAGCCAATGAGTTTTATTTTACGAAACTTGTCGTTTGGAAGGTACCTACTATTTAGGTAGTTTTTATTGGGATATCACTTTCTTGAAAACACATCATCACACTTACGATATTGACCTGCTGCAGAGAATGCTCTCCAGCCGGACCACAAACTACAGCTAGTATCTAACTTCTAAGCCAATGAGTTTTATTTTACGAAACTTGTCGTGTGGAAGGTACCTACTATTTAGGTAGTTTTTATTGGGATATCACTTTCTTGAAAATGTATCACACTTACGTTATTGACCTGCTGCAGAGAATGCTCTCCAGCCGAACCACTAACTACGGCTAGTAACTTCTAACTCAATGAGTTTTATTTTACGAAACTTGTCGTGTGGAAGGTACTTTTTAGGTAGGTACTTACCTAGTTTTTACTGGGATATCAATTTCTTGAAAATATATTACATTTTTTGAATTTGTGTTGGCGCGGCGAGAAAGCGTTGCTTTGCGGCCGGACCACATAATTTGTTAAATATTTATTTATCTGTTGAGCTACTATTAAATTATGATATATTCCTGTGAAGGTAGACTACAGGTAGCTACTATTTGGAACAAAACCATCTGAGCACTTAAATGTGGTCCGGCAGTTCACAGAGGACCACACGCTACCTCGGCAGAACTAACCGAGTAAACTGTCTTGTAAAATATTTGCAATAATTCAGGTAAAAACCTATGGTTTTCAATAGTAATTTACTTAGTTTTCGTTTTCTTTAATATACTTTTGATTTTTCAAAGATAGCTCTATCAAAAATGTGTTTTTCTTGAATTTTAATTTAAAAAAGGTTTAACAAATTTCAGGATCCGTCCGAGAAATAATTTCTTTATTTTTGAATACTATATATACATATTGTTCTATAAAACTACAAAAATTGGCCGCGAAAACCCGCGCTTTTAAAAATAAACAGCATTTGAAGATTTTGAGTCGAAATTATTGAGCAAAATGACATATTAGTGCTACTTTGTATGAAATCAATTTACTTTTTGTTTTAGGTCTGTCTGGTGCCTTGGGTACTAAAAAAGTGACTTGGAAATACTTGTTTGACCAGATACAAAAACAAAATTTACCAAGTTTAAGTGAAAAACTCGATTATTAAGTTACTTAATATAATTGAAAAAATACTAGAAAAAATCGACTCATCGTTGCTATTATACGTACTTAGTCAAAAAAATATTTTTTTTTTTAGAATACTGCATGGGTGTCATATTAAAGGGTATAATATAAGGATTTCAAAAAGGTATATCATGACCGTAATATATAATAACTAAAAAGAGATAAATAAAAAAATAAATTAAAAAAATTAAAAAACCCGCCTGCATAAAAAGACAAGTCGACTGAAAAGATGGAAACAAGATTAAATAAATAATAAAGGCAACATGTCATAATAACATGCAGTCGGAGGCATGCATAAAGAAAGTGACATTATGAATGATTGAAATATATGCCTCCGACTGTATGTTATTATGACATGTTGCCTTTAACATTTATTTAATCTTGTTTCCATCTTTTCAGTCGACTTGTCTTTTTATGCAGGCTGGTTTTCTAATTTTATTAATTTATTTTTTAAGATCTTTAAGTACGAGTATGTGTACCATGTTACGTTTGCAGAATAAATATTTCTTATTCTTATTCTTTTTCTAATGTGAAGAATAACCTTCAACATTCGAATGCAACATCATTACAGATGCCAGACAATCGATTAAGATGAAACAGCTAATAATATTGATTTTTTAGATTTTAGCATTCACAATGCTATTTATATATATTAAGTTACTTAATATAATTCAAAAAATACTAGAAAAAATCGACTCACCCGTAGCAGCTTAGACGGGACTCGAACCCGCACCGACGGGTGAGTCGATTTTTTCTAGTAATGCTAAAAAAAAATTGAAACAAATGCTTACTTAGGTGAAAACCGAATTCAAGAAAAGATGGACGAAAGCCAGTAAACACGAAGAAGTTATTCTAAAAAAACACCCGAGAGAATTTTTTGTGATTCCAATAGAATCGACCTCTCTTCAAGTTAGACCACCTAAGCCTAACAACGTAACCTACACCTTTTAAAGATTTAAGGTTTATGTGGTCTACCTTCCCTTCTCCCGTACTTCTCCATACCTAACCTTCTCCCCCCCCCCCCTTAGGGTTTAACTTCCGAAAATACCGATATACGGTGAGTTAGTTTCCAACATAGCCTAAATAATCAATTTGGTATTTTTTACTTTGAAAATGAAGGATTTTCTATATACAATTTCATCCTCCCTTTTACCCACCCCTTTAGAGGGTGAAATTATCAAAAACGATGAAACACGGTGTACTAATTTTTAAATAAAAATATTAAAATAAATAAATATAAAAATAAATTTCACTTTCACTTTCATCCCTTATCCTACTAATATTATAAATGTGAAAGTTTGTGGGTTTGGATGTTTGTTCCTCAATCACGCAAAAACGGCTGAACGGATTTAGATGTAATTTTTGGCACACAGATAGTTTATAGCCTGGATTAACACATAGGATACTTTTTATCCCGGTTTTTTGTTCCCGTGGGATAATACAGGATCTCGGCAAATTTGAGACGGCAAAAAAATTTTGCATATTATGTACATAGTTAGGTTTAACTTAACATGCAGGATACATTAATTTTTATCCTGGTTTTTCTTCCCGTGGGATAATTAATATAAAATAATTTATTACGAGACGGCTGAACGAAATGAACTGAAATTTGGCCAGGTATAGGTACCTCTAAGTTTTGAATCTCAACACATGAGCTATACATTATATCCCGGTTTTTTGTTCCCGTGGGATAGTATAGGATATTTGATGATTGTTATTTTTTTCAATAAATCTTTGTAGGTGAAATATAATCCTACTAATGCTACTAATATTATAAACTAGCTTCCGCCAGCGACTTCGTCCGCGTGGACATTCGATAAAATCCTCAGAGAAGCTTAAACTAGGATAAACAGTATTCTATGATTTAATTTTCCACGCGGACGAAGTCGCGGGCGGAAGCTAGTTTCGAGATAAAAGGGAGCCTTTCTTGGTCCTTGCTCAAGCTCTATTCTATTTCTGACCAAAATTCATAAAAATTGGTTCAGTAGTTTAGGCGTGAAAGCGTAACAGACTGACAGACTGATAGACAGACAGGGTTATATTCGCATTTATAATATTAGTATGGATTTATAAAAATTAAAAAATAAATAAATGTAAGTAACCTTTTTATATATTTTTGTGAAAATTTCTATACCTATTAAAGTATAAAAATGTTGTTTGATCCATTAAAAATAACTTGTTTTGATCAAAAACAGTTTATTTTAATTTAATTTTGTAAAAATAACTAATTTCAATCAAATAATATTTTTGGCCGCCTAAATGATTGAAATCTACGTAGGTATTTGCGCAGTTTTGTCTGTCGCGGTCAATAAAACTATGAAAATATCATAAAAATAATGTTGCACTTTATTCTCTCTTCCAAAATAATGAAAAGCCTTTTTTTGAAAGAACGGTAGTATTTCTTTATCATTCATACAATATTATCACTTACAAAATATTACAAGTCTGGATTGGTGTAACGATATCGCCATAATTTGTTGTATCCTCAAAAACTGTTCGTTCTTAAGACATTATTAATAACCGCAATTACTTGATTTGATGATAAGTAGGTATACATACCACACACTTATTAACATTACTAGTACACCAGGGGATTTTCTTTTAAACAGGACACCTATATACCTATTTAATATTGAACCGATCAGGACCAAACTAAAAATATCTAGCTGTGTATAATAAAATAAAAAAAAAAATTGCTTTATTTCTAAAATCATTTTACAAAAAGTTTACGCCGAGACTTCCCGGTAAGTAATCAAAGATAATTGTGGTGAGAACATAAAGTTAATATACCTAATATTAACTTTATGGGTGAGAATGACTCGTAACTTCCCAATTGGATTACAGCAAGCTTACAGTTAGTTATATATGTATAGAACTCAAAAACACTACCTTTGTATTTAGAACATAGTGTTGTGAAAAAAGAAATAGAATATAATAAAAAAGAATAGCATTATATCGGCTGCACATAATATCGGGTCCAGTACTTGGATTCGAATGACGCTGTAGCGACACACGCTGTGGCAAAAAAATGTCAGTGTGGTACGCTGGAGCGAAAAATCATTGGAGCGAAACCCACACGGTCGAATGACACGACAGCGACAAACTTTGTGGCGAAAAATAATATAAAAGGCAGAACGATTCAGGACTACCTTCAATGTGTAATTTATTCAGTGTTTAAAAAAAATGATAAAAACTAATGATAATTTATTTGTACATAGTAGGTACTCAAAATATAACCTTTTGATTGTTGATTAAAATGAGACTTATACTTTGTGTTTTATTTTCAGCCTTTTGAGTTTCAAACTAGCATACAATCATATTACGCCACAAAGTTTGTCGCTGTCGTGTCATTCGACCGTGTGGGTTTTGCTCAAATGATTTTTCGCTCCAGCGTACCACATTGACATTTCTTCGCCACAGCGTGTGTCGCTACAGCGTTATTGGAAACCAAGTACTGGACCCCATAATATCACATACACAAAGCGTAACAAAATATATTAGGACAGCACTAAAATTACAAGGAAAAAAAGCAAAGTCATGTGCAGTGCTATGTGATGCCAAGACTGACCTCGGCTCAGTATAATGTATATTATGTAGCTTCCGCCAAGTGACGCCTGATTCAATCCAAATAGAACCTAGTGTCTTCTCTTTCACCACTGAGGCGTCCGGAAGGAGGACGCCTCAGTGGTGAAAGGAAAGAAAGTGGTATGATAACATTAGTACTATTATATATTCTGTGATGATTCTGTTGTTCAATTTGATGGTCCCTATCTACCATATTCGGCATTCGGGGTTATTTTGTAACACGTTGTATATCAACATGGCACATCAAAATCACAGTGAGTTAAATTATAAACCCTAAAATCAAGTCTCATAATTTATCTTTTACTACCTTACAACTTACAATAATTTGCTTTTCAAAAAGTTTCTATATCAATGAATTTAGTCTTCACTTTATATGAGTTTTAATTGATACAAACAAAAGAAATAGTATCTCCTGTAGTCATGTGACACAAACAAATTAGGTAAATTACATTACAAATAATAACCGTAACATACAACAATATAGGGGCAAGTTGTAACATGTTACAAGAAACCCCAAGATTTTGTTACAATTAACCCCAAGGTATAGTTGTTAATATTTATAACGATAACTATTTAATCAATTTACTAATCTTGAAAACTGTGACACAACATGATAAATAGATAAACTTGAGTAAGATTGAGTCGTAGAAATACGTTAATAAGTTTAAATTCTTAGAGAACAAGCCCTGTTACTACCTACCCATGTTACAACAAGCCCCTCGCTCCCCTACTCATATAATAATGATCGAATTTCACTCTGAAGTTCGTTTGACCATCTATTATTATGAAAATTGGAGATTCAAGTTTTACCTCATGTCACTACACACACAAATTTTGAGATACAAGTCAGTAGGTATCTAACTTTTACGATCATTCTAAACGCGGGTTTTCAGAAATTCGAACTTTTTGGTGACAAAAATGAAGCCTGAGAGTTTAATCATCATATCAGCCACACACACGATACACGTCTCAAAAATGACTCATGAGCTAATGTCTAAGCACTAGCGTTAGCACCATGTTTCAACTTATTTTACATAATTCTAAGATTGTTATTAAAGCTTAAGAGCTATCTAGTGTCTGAAAGCTGCAACGATGGAGGCGACGCTCTGGTAGGTGCCGGTGAGGAAGATGAAGAGTCCGAGAGCGATGATGAACATGTCCTTGGCGATGGTGAGCGATGGCTTGGGCCCCTGTCGGTGGAGGGCCGTCACCAGCTCGATGAGCGGCGGGAACACGAGCGCCAGTGCCGTGCTGCTCACTGCGCCCACCAGTGAGATGAACAGCCCAAGCTGCGGGATCGACTCCGCCAGAGTGACTACATAGGACACCTTCCGATTAAATATGCTCATAAATGCGATAAAACAAGTATTTTGTTGACTAACAGTCAGTTGCAAGAACGACCTTTAAAGTTACGACATCTTTTTCTTCTTTCAAAAGAAGTAAAGGACGGAGATACCTTTAATGACGCATTAACTTTAAAGATCGTTTTTGCAACTGACTGTTAGTCGTGTTTGTCAACGTCAACCATTGTGATATTCAATTTTGATATTCATCGTAACTTTTTAGTCGTGTTTGTCAACTGTCGACTTATTTTCATATTCAAATCAATGCTTAGGTACTCATACCAGCACATTTGCTAAAAGCTTAACTGATTGCAAATAAAACAGAGCATAAAAAATACAGTACAAACAGCACGGTAGCCCTAGACTCACACACACAGTTACACGTGTACAAAAACGTCATCTGACGTCATCTGTTTATAATGACGCAGTTGTATGGAGTGTCTGGGGTGTGGTTGAACCCCTGAGGGACTCACAGGTGAGCAGCACGAGCAGCGCGCGGAAGGCGAGCTCCTTGGCGAGCAGCGCGCGCGGGCCGCAGCGGCGCCGCACCGCCGGCCACGTGATCGCCACGGGCACGTAGAACTGCAGCGGGTACGTGAACGTCATCGCCACCGCGATCAGCGCCTGCACCACCTTGCTCATGCTGAATCAAACAAACAAAACACTATCAGCACCGCGGATGTGGATTACGGTGTTGATTGTCCTATTAGGGTAGGTTTACGCTTGTTCAACTCAACAATTAGTTGAAGCAACGGATTGTCGAAAGCAACAGTTTTCAACAGTGTTGTATGTTCAACAATGATCAACGTCTGGTGCATCAACAGCTTCGACAGTTTCATTTTACATACGTTCTACAGTTGTGTACATCTACAGTCATGTCTACCGAACGATACAAGTCGTTGCTGCTGCGGCTGTCTTAATTTTTTAAAGTATTGGGAAAGAAAGGAGAAAAGAAAACGTTGATAGAAACGGGCAATGTTTGGAAGTGAATACCGAAACAGTATACTAAAGGACATACTATCAATGATCATTGGCGTAAGAAGGGGTGGGTGCCCACCCCAGAACAGTGTGGTGCCCACCCCAAAAAAAACCTGATTAACCAGATAATATTGCCCTTCTAAACTAACGCGCCTCTAGCACCACCGCTAGCTTTGCCTAGGAACTGGGGGCCTGGAAAATCTCTAGATACGCCAATGTCAATGATGGAATGTTATTTATCAATTTTAAGTGACTTTGAAGACTTTTGTTTTTAATTGTCTTTATATTCACTGAGGGTTATATTCCGGAGCACTTTTTTTTTCTATGGTCCTCAACTTTTTCATTACTCCACTGAATTTCCATTTTTTACAAAACAAACAAGTTAAAAATATGATTTGTAGAAGCAATATAAAATTATGACTATATTGTGGCAAAAGAAATTAATAAACTATGTTCCATACTGTTTTCTTCGTCGATAAACGAACAAATGTAGCGAAATTTGGTTTTAGAGAAATGTGTGGCAATATCTTATTTACCTGTGAAAAGTCTGATTACTTGGATTGTTTCTTTTTGTCACATCACAATCACTAACAGAACAAGATACCATGGCTCCACTATACCCTTATTTAAAATTCTAATCAAGATTACTAAATATTTTAAAGAAATTGTGATTGCCCTTTTGCTAGGCGGGACGCTAGGGGCTCTTACTGTAAAAAATGTTGGCACATTGTCACTTGATCCTTTGTCTCTTTTTTTCATAGCCCGTGTCCGTATAATGTTAACTACTCTTTTCCACGCTTTGTTGGTCTTCTTGAGCGCAGCGAAAAATTTTCTAAGTCTATGTGTTGAACAGATTTAAATGCACCTTTAGTATTCCTCAATGTTCTTATTTTGTTGATATAATAACTGACATTTGTTGCCCAGTATAAATAAATAAAAAATAGAACACCAACACACCAAGGGCGGCCTTATTGCTAAATAGGCATCTCAAGGTTTAAAATACAATACAATATCTGCATTTCACACATTGCCCCGGTAACACACACACACACAAACAGACTATTTAAGAGGACAACGGATTTGTGCACTGTGGTACTACATAGATGTAAAAAATAGAAATGAAAAAAAAAATGGGTTCTAGGAAAACGAAATGCTTGATTGCCGAAGGAAAAAACTTTTCCTGATTCCCTTTGGAACCAATTCCATAAACGGCTGTATCTACAGAGAATTGATAAGGTAAAAAATATTTTTTAGCAGCTGCAGCGTGGATTAAGATGGAAATGGAGTATTTTTTAAAATACAATAATACAAAATACTAAATTATTTATTTCGGTAAAAACATATTCTAATACAATAATCCGTGGTTGAGGTTCTCTTTTAAGCAAATATTTTGCTTGTGTTAGGTGGCCCCGCTTTTCCTTAGCATAGTTACCTACAGATAGAATAGTTAAAACCGCCTTATTATTTATAAATTAACATTATCTAAATTACCTGAGCTTTCTTAGATACATTTTTTTTTATTTAACTTAAAAGTAAATTAATATAGGTATACAGGGTGTAACAAGACCTTCAACGAAGCCGAGGTCTACGTATTCTGCCCATCATCAGGACCATTTCTGTTCAAAATTATTACTGGGAAACCATTTTCATTTTTGGTGTTAAAAAAGCATTGCATGCATTACCACGCAATGTGACGCGTACAACAGGCCGCGCCTGCGAGTGTATGCTACACAGCTGCGTGCGGCCGAGTTGAAAGGCAGCGTTTATGTGCGTGCTCATGAGATACATCGAGTGACGACGTTTTGAAGCCATTGTTTGTTACGAAATACTTACAATTTTGATAATATTTCTTTAGTCAAAAAGTAGGAAATAACGAATAAAAAAAGATTTCATAAAAAATTTGAAAAAAAAAATTGACTTTGACCTTGAATAACTTCGTAACTATTGGTTTCCCAGGTATAGTCTAAAAGACAAAAATGATCCTGATGATGGGCGGAATACGTGGACTTCGGCTTAGTTGAAGGTCTTGTTACACCCGTTATATAAATGTAATAGTTGTAACACCTTTATACATAATTAATTGCAACAAAAACATGATAAGCAGGTTTTTTTTATTTTTTTAGTAATATTATCATCTATCATCTATTTGAAAAAAACAAACAAAACAAAGGTACTCATACAACATGTTACAAAAAACCCTAAAGCCGAATATGGTAGATAGGGACCATCAAACTAAACTTCAACTTTTATTATGGATCATAATAATAATAACTTCCAGATAAAAAAACTGCTGTTTCACACAAAAATATTAAAATGTATGAAACAGTTGATTTTTTTCGCGATTTCAGAGTTGGTCCTATAGTAAAGGTTTTATGGTCCCTATCCACCATATTCGGTTTTAGGGGTTTTTGTAACACGTTGTATAAAAAAGCCACCTTTGTAGATAGCAGTGGCGAAGGGTCTCCATACAAGCCGATTCCCATCGGCTTACCTTTTCAATCCAACCCCACCGATCCACTATGCAGAACATAACTTTTGTAGAGCGGCGGTGTTATTTGTTTACTGCTGTATGGCATGCCATCGAGCAATGTATTGACACAGAATAGATAAGTACTACCAGGAGGCTTACCATCACCTTTTAGAAAACCATCATGTTTTATAAACGTTTTGTTATAAGCTTACAATAAGATTATTCAAATTCGTACCACAACCTGCACAAAGTAATAATACTTTATTCCTGCCAAAGAACGAATGATATTGCGAAATTGTCTATTCCCTGCTAGCCATCACTACGGCTTATTAGCTATCTACACTTGACACTGGCAAAAATTACTTCCAAGAGGAAAGTAGATTGCCAAAACAAAATAATAAGAAGAGAAAAATGGCCAAGAATGCGCTGAATGCGACAATTAAAAAAAATGTGTAAGCGCGCTTGTGTTTGAACTTAGTAAATTAATAAAAAAAAAATTTTAAACTTAAATGTCGGACTTAAAGTAAGTAAATACAGATTTCCTTTCATCGCCTTTAAACGCGCAGTGCTTTAGTTTAACTATTAAGTATTATTTCTTATTATACGACAATAAAATTAGAACTTCTATGGGAGTTTCTAAATCCCAATAAGGATATTGCTTCGGCCTATTATAATAGGTCGTTGCAGGCTAAAGAATACACTCGCACAGAAAATGCAACGAAATTACAGCAACAGCAGCAGCTAATTTTACAGGGGACTTCAGCAGAGGTTTCAACTCCTCGGTGAGGTTATAAACCAATTTCTTGGTAAGTCGATAACGTTTCACAAACTCAGCATCCTCTAATTCGAAGGGATCACTTTCTTCATTAGTCGACGCTGCCTTCGATTTCTATTGGTTTCTGCGTTATCGGCTTCCAAAAACTCAAATACTTCGTATTCACTTCACTGTCCGTCCGAAAACAAGTGTGTCCATCAGCCATTTTTGATGTCCCCACTGCTGGGGCACAGGCCTTCCTTATGGGTGGTAAGGAGGATGGGCCATAACCCACCACGCGGGCCCAATGCGGATTGGTGGGTGTTAACGACTGCAAATGCAGCCGGGACCAACGGCTTAACGTGCCTTCCGAAGCACGGAGGAGCTCGTGATAATAAATTTTTGGTCACCCATCCCATGACTGACCCTTGCGAACGTTGCTTAACTTCCGCAATCGCTGGGCCAGGCGCTAAACCACTGCGCCACCGAGCTCCTCCGAAAACAAGTATTTGTTATCAAATAGAAATGAAACATAACAACTATAATATTACATTCACAATGAAGAACAATGTATAAAAACGTTTCACTTACTGTTTATGACGCAATTTCCAATTTCTAAATAAAATAACTCAAAATAGTTTTATTTCCGTCGAGAAAAAGCAACTTTTTTAAGACTGCAAAATTTCTCAATATTTGACACAAAAACAATAATGCTAGCTGTCAAAAGACACGTCGTGGTACGGTTTAAGTGAACGATTGAACGATGACGTCACAAAACTTCCAACGGAAACATTATTACAATAATCATACTTTATGAAGGTCGTAGTACGAAATAGCATGGTAAGAATGTTATAATACTGCGCTAAGACATGGCAGTAGGCACCCAGGCCTCCTTCAGTCGCTCAAGGTCGCGTAGAATATTAATATAAGACTAGCTTCTGCCCGCGACTTCGTCCGCGTGGATATTAGAGAAAATCCTTAGGGAACCTTCAACCAGGATCTGACCAGCCATTTTTACGCATTTAGGCGGGTTCCTACCAAGGGCGCTAACTGGCGAGGCAAGACATTTGCCGCGTGTGGCGGGCCTCGCACGTGGCTTCCCGTTCCCGTTCTCGTTCCCGTTCCCGTTCCCGTTCCCGTTCCCGTTCCCGTTCCCGTTCCCGTTCCCGTTCCAGTTCCCGTTCCCGTTCCCGTTCCCGTTCCCGTTCCCGTTCCCGTTCCCGTTCCCGTCCCCGACCTATCATGGCCACCGTGTTGGACTTCAAAATAAATGTCATTTTCGCAACCACCATCCCATGAAACCTCAAGAACGACATCCACATCGATTTTCATGTTTACTTACCCCATTTACACCTTAAGGGAGGATTTTCAAAATAACAAAATATGTGTTTGCCTATTTATTTTTAGACATGCTCCTACGAATTTTAAAGTTGTAATGTCTATTTTATATTATTTTTCCATACATAATTTAAACCCGTTCCCGTCCCCGTCCCCGTCGCCGTCGCCGTCCCCGTCCCCGTCCCCGTCCCCGTCCCCGTCCCCGTCCCCGTCCCCGTCCCCGTCCCCGTCCCCGTCCCCGTCCCCGTCCCCGTCCCCGTCCCCGTCCCCGTCCCCGTCCCCGTCCCCGTCCCCGTCCCCGTCCCCGTCCCCGTCCCCGTCCCCGTCCCCGTCCCCGTCCCCGTCCCCGTCCCCGTCCCCGTCCCCGTCCCCGTCCCCGTCCCCGTCCCCGTCCCCGTCCCCGTCCCCGTCCCCGTCCCCGTCCCCGTCCCCGTCCCCGTCCCCGTCCCCGTCCCCGTCCCCGTCCCCGTCCCCGTCCCCGTCCCCGTCCCCGTCCCCGTCCCCGTCCCCGTCCCCGTCCCCGTCCCCGTCCCCGTCCCCGTCCCCGTCCCCGTCCCCGTCCCCGTCCCCGTCCCCGTCCCCGTCCCCGTCCCCGTCCCCGTCCCCGTCCCCGTCGCCGTCGCCGTCGCCGTCGCCGTCGCCGTCGCCGTCGCCGTCGCCGTCGCCGTCGCCGTCGCCGTCGCCGTCGCCGTCGCCGTCGCCGTCGCCGTCGCCGTCGCCGTCCCCGTCCCCGTCCCCGTCCCCGTCCCCGTCCCCGTCCCCGTCCCCGTCCCCGTCCCCGTCCCCGTCCCCGTCCCCGTCCCCGTCCCCGTCCCCGTCCCCGTCCCCGTCCCCGTCCCCGTCCCCGTCCCCGTCCCCGTCCCCGTCCCCGTCCCCGTCCCCGTCCCCGTCCCCGTCCCCGTCCCCGTCCCCGTCCCCGTCCCCGTCCCCGTCCCCGTCCCCGTCCCCGTCCCCGTCCCCGTCCCCGTCCCCGTCCCCGTCCCCGTCCCCGTCCCCGTCCCCGTCCCCGTCCCCGTCCCCGTCCCCGTCCCCGTCCCCGTCCCCGTCCCCGTCCCCGTCCCCGTCCCCGTCCCCGTCCCCGTCCCCGTCCCCGTCCCCGTCCCCGTCCCCGTCCCCGTCCCCGTCCCCGTCCCCGTCCCCGTCCCCGTCCCCGTCCCCGTCCCCGTCCCCGTCCCCGTCCCCGTCCCCGTCCCCGTCCCCGTCCCCGTCCCCGTCCCCGTCCCCGTCCCCGTCCCCGTCCCCGTCCCCGTCCCCGTCCCCGTCCCCGTCCCCGTCCCCGTCCCCGTCCCCGTCCCCGTCCCCGCTCCCGCTCCCGCTCCCGTTCCCGTTCCCGACCCTGTCCCCGTCCCCTGGATGTGCATGTCCAGGTCCAATCATTCCACCGTGTGGGACTTCAAAATAAATATCATTTTCGCAATCACCATCCCATGAAACCTCAAGAACGACATCCACATCGATTTTCATGTTACTACTTACCCCATTTACACCTTAAGAGGGATTTTCAAAATTACAAAATATATGTTTGCCTTTTTATTTTTAGATGTGCTCCAACGAAGTTTAAAGTTGTAATGTCTATTTTATATTATTTTTCCATACAAAATTTGAACCCCATTTTCACCCCTTTAGGGGTCAAATCATGACCACCGTGTTGGACATCAAAATAAATGTCATTTTTGCAATCATCATCCCAGAAAACCCCAATAACGACATCCATATCTATTTTGTGTTTTTTTACCCCTTTTCACCCCCATTGCATCCCCATAGGGGTTTAAATACTAACAATAACAATATACGTTGCGTTAGATTTCCATCCATAAGCCTAAATTATAAATTTAGCGATTTTTACTTCGAAAATAAAGGATTTTCTTCAATACACAACTTCATCCCCCTTTTGACCCCTTCGGGGGTAGAATTTTGAAAAACGCTGAGACCCCTATTTATTTATTTTCAATGGTCAGTCTAAACACAAAATTTGAAGAACCTAGCTTCAAAACTGAGGGACTTTCATACAAACTTTGATCCTCTTTTTTACCCCCTTAGGGGGTGAATTTTGAAAAACCCTTTCTTAGTGCACCCCTAGACCTCATAAGGAACCTACGTGCCAAATTTGGAGTCTCTAGACCCAGCGGTTTGGGCTGTGCGTTGATAGATCAGTCAGTCAGTCAGTCAGTCAGTCAGTCAGTCAGTCATTCAGTTTACGATTTTATAAATATAGATTCTTGGTCGCGCGATAAGCACCTACCGCTAGCGTAGTGAGTGAGTAGAGGTACACGCCCGCCTGTGTAGTCGCGCGGCATCTTACTGCCTGTGTAAATATTGCCTCTTTATAATAGTAACAATGTCGAATCGACATTACTGTGCCGTGTACGGATGTCAAAATAAAAAAACCAATAAACAATTGTCGTTTTTCACCCCCTTTTAATATACTATATCTATGTTTTTCACATTATGATATATGCTACGCAGTTCATTTAAAAGAAGACAACCCTAACGTTGCGTCGTCAGAAAAGGTAAGAGCACGCGATAGAAAGAGAGGCAACTACTAGGTGAACCGCGCGACCTGAATTGCACTTTATTGTGTCGGAGCAAAAGTCGCTATTTATTTAAATGACTTTGCCGGGTGCTGCTTCTGTACTTGTACTATTAGTTATTCTGTGGTACTACCGTGTATTGATTGAGTACTTACACGAGTTCAGATGGCAGGTTGAGAGTGAGACTGCCCTCGACGGCGTCGCCCCACTGCAGGTAGCCGAGGAAGCCCACCGCCACGAAGATGCCGCCCACCACGCACATGCTCACATTTAGCACGCCCAGCGGCCGCTGAAACTGCTCCGGGTAACGCATTTCGTTCTTTAGGGGTAGAACCTGGAAGTTTGTAGGTACTAGTATACCAATATTTTGCTCGACGATTAGTAATACCAATATTTTGCTCGACGATTTAGATTGGAGAAGTTCAAATGGTGCAGCGCGTTTGTCTTTCGGTTACGGACTTATAATTGCAGCGGACACCAGAATCAATATGAAGAAGTTAAACCTTCTCCATATTTATGTGATCCTGGTACTTTGATGACGTAATGTTTTATTTCTTTGTAATTTTCATGTCAAGGGTGCGTCGGTGTGGCCATGGGTAAAAAAATTCTCCGTAGTCACACTGGTGTGGTAAAGCGGACTGTGACCACGGGGCGAATTTGCAAAGGCTATATAGCCATATATATAGCCTTTGGTGTTCTGGAAAAGGTCACTAGGATTTTAAACGACATACGACTTGTTTGCTGGTATACAGTACTATACTAGGTTTTGTCCGTGCATTTTCTTTGAAAATATCAAGGCAAAAAGCTAATCCATTTGAGTCAACTTTTTTACCGAGATAGATTAGGTTTTGTCGAGTAATATGCATAAACAAAAGCTCATCTATTAGAGTCTGACTCGTGACTCAAATAGCCTTTGTAAATTCGCGACCACGGGTCGGTCGGGAAAATCCATTTTGTACGCCGGTGCTATCTTTAGCCTTTCTTTAATAGGGCCCACATAGTGAAAGTGAAAGTGAAAGTGAAATAAGCTTTATTCAAATAAACTTAATTATTAAGTACTTTTGAATCGTCTATATTTTCCTACCACCCGTTCCAGACTTTTTTAGTAAGAACATTCTCTCTACTGACTCATAAGAAAGACTTGTGCGCCTGTGAGGGGGATACATTAAAAAGTCTGTTAAAAATAGCTGATGCATAGAAAGGCTCGCAGTTAGGCTACACTATTTGCATCCCTTCATATAGCAGAAAATAAACATAAAAAACACAATTTTGTACTCACCAATCCAATCCCTTCAAAAGCGTAGATCGCAGTTCCGAAATACAAAGGCAGTTGTTGCCAAGAAGCTATGTAGTGCCTAGAAGAGGGCGATGGGAGGTCCTGGCAGGCTTGGTAGACGACCGCACCCACGCCCACCGCCATCAGAAGGTTGGCGATTGTGGAGAAGGGCGTCAGGAACTTGAGGTTGCGCACCATGCACGCCACCAGCACCGGGATCACCACCAGGATCATGTGGATCGAGAGGTCTATGCGGATATCGTAGTGGTCGCAAATCTAAAACAACATATTTTGTGGTCAAAGATTTACAACGTGTACCAGGGCTAAACCAGAATACGGTAGATAGATAGGGACCATCAAACTGAAAAACTGTTTTTTTTTCGCGATTTCAGAGTTGATCACTTGTTAAAAGTTGTTCAGTTTGATGGTCCTTAGCTACCATTTTCTGGTTCAGGCATTAATTTGGTTACAAAATTTCATAGCTTTCGGATACCTACAACTATATTCTGGTTAATTTAATAATCAACCGATATTATTTGAAATTTAGGTTTGACTATATCACTTTGAAATTAATCTGATAAGTACTATGATATGAGATTGATATTCGATAACACTTTGATTGTAATAAACTAATCTGATAGGTATTATGAGAAGAGTGACGGAACATAACTATCATAGATTGTCGTGAGAAAGTTTCCTAACGAAATACCTACCTTTTAACTTTTCTAATGTGGAGCGTCCACTGCGTTTTCCCGCGCGGGTACACGGCGCGGAAATATATATTGCTGGTTTTCTGACGGACAGATGCTTGCAGTGCGCGAGTAAGCTCTAATCTAGTCGCCCCACGCGCGTGTCCCACTTAACGCAGCGGACGCACTCATGTACAAGATGAAGGCGCAGTGTGACCGACCATTTTGATGTTGGTGGCGATGAACACGATGTAGACGCAGCAAAAGCCGAGCTGCGTGACGCAGAGGAACACGTCGACGAGAGCGCCCGCGAGGCGCGCGTGGCGGCGCAGGCGCGGGCCGGCGCGCAGGAATACCAGCCGCACTGTGTCTGCGAACCCCGGCGGCCCGCCCTTCGTGTCGTGCCGCACCTCCTCGGCGCAGTTCAGCTGTGGACCCAAGAAAATCCGTTATTTGCCCGTGGTTCCCCAGTCTAACCTTCCCTTGAGGTACCACGAGCAAATATTTTGGCCAGTGGAACACCCAAGGGGAACAAAGGGGTACCATGGGAAAATTATATGGCCTGTGGTACCTTTAATCGTCAATATGTCAGATTGAAATGTTTGATGGAGTACCACGGACAAAAATAAAAATATATTTAATAAGGAGAAGGAGAGCGGAATAATACCAGTCCACATGTTTGTTAAACAATATTTGCTTTGACACGTCCAGTTCCAGTGCCAAGTTGAAGAGTAGACGAGCGGCGACATCGTCGCAACCCGCTAATTGCTGTTTTGTTGGTCTATACTTATTTATACAATGTCTATCTATCTACACCAAGTACCAAGTGTAACGTGACCTTGGCCGGCGCACGTACAAGTCATAAAATAATTTTATACTGTTTAGACGTGAGTTTAGACCATTATACACTCGCGAACAAAAATAAGTGGCCACAGGCCTACTTTCATACAAACGAGGTAACTTTGAAGCTTTGGTTCTCCGCCTTGGATGAAAACGGGGTGTGATCTGATGATGGCCATTCAAAGAATAAATGGAGGAGGCCCAGATTGCTAAAGATACCCAATGGATTAGAAGTGTCGTTTACATCAGAGTCCGTACGCACTTTTTATAATGTTATATTTTATATTTTCCATACTTTTGATGTATTTTCAGATTTTTATAATTTTAAGGCCGTATATTCCCATTTCAAAGATATTAGCGTATTTCCAAAGAAGTTATCTTAGAATGAAACCATTGCTATTTATGTAAACTTTTAGGAAGAAATTTTTCACAAAAGTTTCAGCTGTAACAAATAAGATTACGACTCTTATTTATTTTTTCACTTATTGTATGTTTTTGTCAAGGAGTGCACTATAGAGGAAAATACTGCGTAGTAACAAACAGTGGTAGTAATGTAATAGTTAGTACATTGTGAGACAAGTTAGCTTAAGTTGCTCACGAGTTTTATACGACGTTTTTCAACACATTTGCGAGGAAAGTGTACAAAGGAATAATTCGTTCACCGCAATTACTCAAAATAGTCGTAGGTAATACCAGTACCTAATACGTAACAAACAGTGGTAGCATGTACCAGTATGTGTTGTGCGTGCACGCAGATGATCCCGAGCGCGACGGTGGCGAGGGGGGCGAACACGAGGCCGCCGTTCTTGAACGCGTCGCCCATGGCCAGCAGCCCGCTGCCGATGTTGCCCCGGAAGATGTGCAGCATCGTCTCACCGTACCTGCGGACGTTAAGGGGCTTATACAGGTCAACTAGCGCCACCAATACATTTATTTTTATTACTCGTACACCAAGTAAGTAAATATTTAAAAAAGGAAACAATTATAATATGCCCTCTTAAATTGTCTCAATTTTTTTTAATAACTCTTTAATATTTTTCATTCTTTGTATTAGTTTTAAAATACATTTGAAACGACTGTGGCTACTTTTGGTTTAAATGGATTTTAAAACTTACACAAAGAATGAAAACTGTTGAGGAGTTATTAAAAAAATATTAGAGAAAATTTAAGAAGGCATTATTGTTTCCTTTTTAAATATTGACCTGGTATACGTAAAAAATAAATGAATTGGCGGCGCTAGTTGACGGCTATAAGGGCCAATGATAGAAAAACATGGTTTGCGGGGTCATATTTTTATATATAAATAATGTAAAGTTGTAGCCACAAAACAAACATACAACAAGCTAAAGAGATTCTCTATTAGCTACAAGTATTAAATGCGTATAAACCTCACAGATGATGTAAAAAAATCAGAATATCATCAAAAGCGCTTGCGTAGGGACATATTTTGGCGTAAATAATATTTTTGGCGTATTGAATTCTACATCAAAATACACTTTAACGTACTGTGAAGTAGCTTTAATAACTTTTTTCAAGAAAGATAATTGTGCTAAAGATAGAGGTAAAACAACGAAAAACATCAAAAAAGTGCAGAAGTGAGGTTATTTTCCATACTCTTTACACGTAAAGAAAAAGACAGATACGAATGTTTCCGCATAACCGAGCCATAACAAAGTACTTAGTATTCTGTAATTGCTGCACCAAGTCACCAACATTACCTACGACGAGACACTTCCTACTTAAATGCGTTGTTTTGTTTTTCTAGGCGGAGCAAGTGATAAATCGAAATTTCACGGAATCAGTTCCGCATTGAGCGGGTCCAATTCATATGCGTATTATGTCCAATAAGTACTAGTGTTGCTCTGCAGAGCTCTAGACTTAACGTTTATGACATTTTTGAATATTTTTCGAAAGTTAGCTGATATTTAGGAATAAAACACTTTTTACGGATTACAGCGCGTGCATTGGTATTAATTCAGATGTTACGAGTATTTTATAATTATTTAGTTTTTATTTATTGTTTTTTTTTTCCAGACGTTTCGGCCGCGGTCACGGGACGACTACCTATATAATTATGTAGCAAAAAGGCTGCTCATATTTTTATTAATACCAATATACGCGCTGTTATCCGTATTTTTTATTTCTAATGAATGCTCGGAAGTCTTACGGCCAAATATTCATAGTTACGGCCACCTTAAATTCAAAAAAGTTGGCAGATTTGACAGAAACTCTTTGAAACTGACAGAGGACCATTAAGGGACCTTAACTGAAGATTTTAGCTAAGAAGCTTTTGAGTACCTATTCGGCCGTTAGAAATGTATAGCTGGTATAATGATATTCCCTATACGTTTCGACAATCCTTTAAAAAACACATAAAACTAGCACTAATATTGGAAATGCAGCTAAGTTAGGAATTGGCACCAGCACCAGCGAACGCCTGATAACGGTTCCTGTGGGAATGCCCTAGATTTATTTATTTAAATGTGTTTTATGTCGTGACTGATATTTTTTTGTATCAAGTTTTTTATTTTAATTTATTTTATCTATTATTTAATCTGGTATTTTCAATGTTGAATTTTTAGCAATTTTAAAATGATTGATATTTTTTTTAATAGGTAATGGATTTCTATTTTCATTAATATAAATGCTGTGACGTGACACGCGGCTACGCGGATTAAGTAGGGCAAAAACTGAAATTCAGTGCTTTGCTGTAAAGCAAAGGTATCACTGAGTCTTCTGCCTTTTTCTATCGATGCGGCACAAAGTTTTAAACAAGTTTTTTTCTTTGTAATTTTGTATTTTATTGTAAGCCTGAATGCGTGTGCTGTGATTGGTGAAATAATCAGTTATCTATCTATCTAGATATCTCCGCCATTGTAATTTGTTTTGGGAAACTGAATCGACTAAAAACATTTATATAATTTTAGAACCCTCACAAAATTTCACGAGTATCGGGTAATGAAATGCGCCCTTGCTTCCATATCAGTCGCATTACCACAGATTACCTAATAATTACTTTGCAACAATTACTAATTTATGCTGAAAACTACAAAGAATAACAACAATAGATAACATGAGATGAGACGTCTGACACACAAGGTTAAACGCGCTTTGAAGCGCGCCATACTTGTAGAAACACTAGCAGATTTGGTTACTTTAAAGTACATCGTTAAAATGTTTATAAGTCTAACTTTGTATAGTAGACTTATTCAATACTAGCGACCGCCCGAGAATTCGTCTGCGTGTACAATTTTTGTCTATCCCTCGGGAACAGTTCTTTTTTCAGGATGAATTGTAACTTATGTCCTATTCTGCACCCCTGACAATATCTATGCAAAAATTTAACGATTATCGGTTTAGTAGTTAAGACGTGAAGGCGTTACAAACAAACAAACAAACTGACTTTCGTATGTGGAACTTCTCTCACAAGCAATTTTCGAAAACAGGCACTGGGTTTTCCAGCAGGATTCTGCGCCGCCTCATAAGGCGAAAAGTACCCAAAACTGTCCAGTCCAGACTTGAATCCCTTGGATCACAAGACTTGAATCCCTTGGATTACAAGACTTGAATCCCTTGGATTACAAAATATGGCAGTACTTAGAGGAGCGAAGGTCTGCGCTAAACCCCATCGCAACTTGGCGTCACTTAAAGCATTCGCCGATATTGACATGAACTTCGTGCGTGATTCGATTGATGACTGGCTTCGTAGATTGTAGGCTTGTATCGAAGCAAGAGGAGGAGATTTCGAATAATTTTATTTTGTATTTGATATTATAAATGGTCATTTATTTAACTTTCCATATGTGACAAAACTTATGACCGAGCCGTGTAAGTATATCAAAATTAGGTGTCTTCATGCTAAGTTTTTTTTATAATTCACATATTATTTTCATACTTTATATGCTGATCGAAGTTTACATGAGTACTTTTGGTAAATAAATTTTAAACAGTTTTTTTTCTCGACAAAAGATATGAACGATATAAGAAATCATTTTTTGGGATAATTTGCAAAATACATTTTATTTATGCAACTTTATCACTGTAAAGTTTCGTCGACTGAGGATTTACTGTGGGGTTTCACTACCTTCGTTTCCTACACTAGTGGGGGCGAACGGCGGCGGTGGCGGCCGGCACTGTGATGGCATTCGTATTATTAGCAGATGTGAGAGCCGGGCTCGTAAAACAAAACTAGGAATAAAAAATTTGTTTCGAATATTTCTTCTAATAGATTAAGAGCGACAAGTTTTATTAGCGCACAGCGGGGACTAAGACAAATGGAGTCTTGGGTAGGCCGTAAATTACGCTCAACTGTCATACAAACTATTCAAACTGGTGAATGATGGACAATTTTAGTTGAAATGCACAGATTTCTAAGAGTTTGGTAGATTTAAATGTGTTACAGATGGGTGAAGTAGTCGAAGGAAAAAAAAAAACTTGAGTTCTCAGAATTGGTAGGGCGGATCGTGAGAAATGGTGCGTAGGCGTCGCCGTGAAGATTGCAAGCATCAAGCTGACCAATGAGGGGTCTAAATGGGCGTAGAGCGGGCGGAGAAAAACTTCAGTAGGAATGGAAGAGATAAAACGACGATGCAACTGGGATTCGACACAGACGCTAAGACAGACAGTAGGGCGCAGACGCTTTTAATATTTTAGGAGTGGTAGATTGGGAGTTTCGTGACTCCATTGTAACTAACTGTGTGAGAAATAAAGACTAAAGAGTTAACTATTAAATAAATACTAACTTTGTTAAGTAAATTGTAGATTTGAATATTAAAACAAGTGTAACTATTTTACAAAGTGAATCCAAACAACGTCGAGTGGGGTATGTAATTGTGTACATTGTGATTTATTTCGTGTGTCAATAAAGGTACAATCTCTAGATTAACGAGCAGAATATCGTATACAACGTAGAAATGTATCAATACGAAGAACAACTCCATTCTAGGGGTTTCTCTTTAATAACCGAATGGAACTCGGTAGAACACCTCATTTTTGTGTTGACTTTAATATGCGCAATAGTTGTATTAGGGTGTTGTGGATATAAGATATTCAGTTATTGCAATCGTCGAATATTAAATAGACGGAGGTATTTGCAAGATGGTCTACCAAATGAGATAGAAATGCAAAGAGCCGGGTTAGATTGAATTGGATTGCGTTTTCTTGATACATAGTTAATCTCGGAGATAAGGATGGTTAACGTGAAAGTATTAATTAAAGCTCTAGAGACTGTAACTTTATGTAGCCTGGTGGAATACGAAACACTAATATCTATTATGAATGTTAATAATCAAGTCTAGATTAGACTAATATGTGAAATAGTTTTTTTTCTTTCCATTTTTCAATCAATGTATCAGGTTAGTTCTATAAATGTGTTCGTATCTCACTTTAGACTTAATTTGTAAAATAACTATTGAAACTTTAGTGTGTGTTTAATTAAAATTAAGTGTGAATCTAGATGACCTTAGAGAGTTTTTTCTTTGGATTTTCGCTTTCTCTCTATTTAGTGTGGTCTTAAGATAGGAGCTGAAAATCTAGCTGTCATTATATAGCAACCTATAGGTGACAGCTTAAATAATCAAACCAGTTTCTTTTGCTATTTCGAAGTTAAACTAAACACATTTAATTTAAATAAATAATATTTTTTTTCCATAATTATATGTTTTACTGCTTAGAGATAAGATTCCTAAGAGGAGGCACAGTGTGAGGCATAGTCAAACTCGTGTTAAATACTAAGAAATACTTAGAAGAACCTTTGAGCTAGTTTGTTTGGCTTCGTTTAACACTTTGCGTTCTCACACATATACCTTTCAGTTGAATTACGATTTCTATGAGCTAAATTCGTTAGATTTCAGTCTAGGTCTAGGTAGATTTCTATACATATACCTAATTAAATAAACATGGGATAGTAGGGAGTGATTAAAGACTAAGGAAGAGACTACATTCAAACCGTTGAGGTTACTTGTGTATAGGTAGTTTATTTAAACGTGTTAGTAAAGGAGTCTAGCTGCTGAATTTGGACGAGAGACACAACAGGAGCTGAGCAGAAGGAAGTATAATGTATTAGTGTTGAATAGGTATAATGTGTAAGTACATTTTGCCTCTACACAGGACATAGACATTGTTAGGTGCACTTATAGACTTGTATTTAGGATAGGAAATAGGGATAGGTATACTAGGTGATCTGTGATGAAATTGAACTTGTACAGGATGTTTAGATCCTGGGGTGTTTGACCGCTTGAGGCTGCGAGCTAGGCATTCCACCCACTGACTTTAATCGAATGAGGGCTCTTGACTATAAGAGATTATTCTCTTAGACTTGACTGAACGGGATGCTATGGCCGGTACTCGCGAGCTCAGCCTTATTGAGCCTAAAGGCTATCTGCGTGTGGATCCAGTGAACGGGTAGAAGCATTTCTGGGTCGTCGTCACATTTGCACTTTCATAGCGTTCAGCCATCGCCCGATTTGGCCAAATCGAACTTTCTCAATTAATACAAATATGAATAAATAAAGTTTACCATGGTTTTATGGGGAAAGGTGTCTAGCGAACACCTTATAAAGTAAAGTAAATAAATGTCCACATCCTGGAGATGTCTGACAAACGCTCCGCAGCGTAACAAAGATGGCTGACGTTCCCCAAATAATAAACCCCAGAAGGGTTTTTCCTAGAAGGTTTTGTAGGCGCTATTAAACGACCAGAGTGTAATCCACATCATGAGCAGACATCTTTTGGTTATAGCTTAGGTAATTAGTGTAGAGGAGAGGCGAAAGTCGCGATCAGATTAAAACAATTTGCATTTTAATATTAACAAGCTTCGCAATGCTATTTAAAACCATAGGCCTGCGGAATGATGGATTTATCTCGATGAGCCTCCGTTCCATTCACACGCAGCTACTAAATAGTACAAACATAAACACGATTCGCAGATCACTTAGATGCCAGTAACATCGACTTTCACCAAGACCACCAAATACATAGAAAAACATTATAACTAGACGATCACATATACAAATTAGGATTTGAGCCACTACAGAAAATGATGCCGTGTCGACCAGGATTCCAAATACGTATTCGAAATAACGATACGATTGGATCAAAAGGACCAAATAATTATAATAAATAAATAAAACAAAAATAAATAAAATAAACACAACGTAGAAATCGTGGTCAGTTGAAAGGAATACTTTTACAGGGATGTTACGAGACATCGTGACGCGAAACAAGGAGGCGAGATAAATTGTGCATGGAATAATTATTTTAATTATGTGCATGGTGTGATTATTTTATTGTGTTAAACTGTTTACATGTCTTTTGAATGTAGGGGAAAGACACAGTTACAGTCAGAATTCGTCATAATGTTATCAACGAGATCGAAAGAAAAAAAATATATACATACCTATTTCGTAAATTATAAAATTAAAAGAATTTATTTTTAGACAACTGTATAGCCAAGTTATTTGTTCACGGAAGACAAAAGCCTGTCTGACAAGCTTGTGAATGGGAAGCGAGACAAAGGAAACCTTAGGGTAATGTTTTATTGGTTTGCAACTTAACTGCTGTTGTCCATTGAAGTAAAATTTGACGGTTGTACATTAAAGACAAAAGGGAAGGACGTGGAGAAATCTTACCCAACAAAATAAACAATAAAAGAGTAAAATAAAAATACTTTCCAATATTATTCAAAGCATAGCAGCGCGTTTGACGATTTTGACTGTACGTAAAAAGGTTAGCATAATAAAGATGTGTGATTTAGGTGGAGACAAAGGCGGGAGCAGATTCTCAAGATATTGTTACATTTCAATGTAAGTCTGTTATCATGAGTATTTTAATCACATGTGGTACTATCTACCTTTCTCATAAAGAACGATCTGTGCATTTAGGAGTAGGGGAAAGTTTAAATCGAAACTAGTTTGTCGGCAGTTGAGTTAAGTGACGTTATAATGCCTAGGCGCAGTAAGAGACGGGTTAGAGGTCAAGATAGGACAGGGGAAAGTCGCGAGAGTAACGGAAGCATAGGGGAACAAACGGGAAATATAGATAACATAACTTTACAACAGATGTCACAAAGAATGGATGAATTTCAAAATACATTACGGCAGTTGAGCGCGGAGCGATTAAACGAGAGGATAGAGTCGCGCGGGAATGTGCAAAATAGTCATCAGACGATTAGACAAGAGTCGATTAGCACAATAGCTAGTGGTAGTGTCGCGAATTCGGAAACTAGAAACTTATACGTCATACAGCCTTCAGTTGCGAAGCCGAGTTTTGACGGAAAACCATTCGCGAACCCTATTGCGTTTTTGAAACGATTAAAAAAATATATTAGAGAAGTGAACGGACAGGACCGCGAAATTGATATAGCGCTAGGTTGCATCACGGGACATGCACGAAAATTGATGGAGATGTACTCAAGGAGATGGAATACTTTTAGTGATTTTGAGGACGACTTTAGACGGACTTATTGGACTGAACAAATACAAGAATCCGTTAGGTATAGGTTGATTAACACGGTGTACACAAGTGAATCAGCAATTTCGATGTCCGAACATTTTGCTGAATATGTTGAGTCGATGCAGTCCTTGACCATATCTTTTAGTGAAAGGGATTTAGTAAATTCGATAATGCGTCATTATCCTTTGGATGTTCAACGGTTGTGGTTTACGAGAGCAGAGGAACCCACTATTATGAAAGGCGCGAACTTTCTTAGGAGTATCGAACAAAATGTAGTTGTGGGACAGAGAGAGATAGGTAGATATGCTAGAGAGAGAGGAAATAATCAGAGAGGTCGTTACAGTAGGACACAGACAGATTATCCAGTTGCGGCAACGATTTTAGCGGAAAGATGGCGAGGCAGAGGCGGTTCGACTCGGGGAAGGGCTCACCGACGAGGCAGGATAGGTTACGGATCATATTCTAATAGGAATACATCACGGTCGAACGTGTTGGGTGAAATAAATACTAGGCCAGCTATAACATTCATGAAGGAAGGTGAGGGGTCAACATTATCAACGTCTGTGAGGGAGGATAAAACAAAAAACTAATACCCCCTACACAAGCGGAGTCCGATCGGTTATCAAAGTGTAGGAAGGGGAATGAATGGACTTCAGAAAATTGTTTAAAAAACAAAAAACCGACTTCAAAAAACCTGCCTCTAAAAAAAGGAAGAAATAATATACAAATCATTAGATACGCATTATCATTGTTATAATAAAACACGTCTATTAAAGTCGGGTGGGGCTGGAGAACATCTTCCTTTTTTATTCTAAAAGCCCCACCCGACTTCAATTGACGTGTTTTATTATAACAATGATAATGCGTATCTAATGATTTGTATATTATTTCTTCCTTTTTTTAGAGGCAGGTTTTTTGAAGTCGGTTTTTTGTTTTTTAAACAATTTTTTTATTTTTTTATTTTTAGTGTAAGTACCTTCTGCATTAGGTAGTGTAGGTATATTATTTAGGTAGAAAAATCGGCTCAGCCAAACGTGAGATAATCGCGGAGAAACATACAAACTGAAAACTTACCTCCTTTTTTTGAAGTCGGTTAAAAAGACTACACAACGGTATCCCTTCCCCAACAAAAAAAATCATCTAATTCGGTTCATAAATAACAAAGTTGTCAAGTTAGTTGATTTAATATCATAGTATTTTCAGGATTACTTGTAAACTACTGAACCGATTTGAAAAAAAAATAAATGGGACCATCTCGCAAGAAAACTCAATCGAACAAAAAAAAAATTATCGAAATCGGTCCATAAATGTCGAAGATACGCGCGAACAACGATAAAAAAAAAAAAAAAAAAAAAAAAAAAAAAAAAACATACAATCGAATTGAGAACCTCCTCCTTTTGATGAAGTCGGTTAAAAATAGGAAAGACGATATAGCGTATAAGATTTTAGTTAAAAATGGATGGGAGCCAGGTCAGGGTTTAGGAGCAGACGGAAAGGGATTGAAGAGGCCATTGACCGGGGGAGTGTCAGTGAGTAGCAACAGTTTGCGAGCGATAGCGTGTAGCATAGGTGTCTTATTGGAAAATCAATTCAATCATGTGATAGAATGCGACGAAGAAGGGCTTGCGTGTGATCTTTGTACAAGCAGGGGTAGAGAGGTTTTGTCGATATCACATGAGCTAGACGAGTCAGATTACTTAGGTGTTGATTATTCGTTGCCTAGATTACCCGAGATAGGAGTGGATGTGTACGGGATGCGTATAAGTGCATTGATAGACACAGGGAGCCAAATAAGCGCTATAACTAGGGAACTACACGATTCTATTCGGAAAGAGAGAGGTGATTTGCCCGAGATCGCTATCCCGGCTATACAGGTGCAGGGAGCATTTGGATCACGGAGTGAAAGTGCGAATCGTATGGTACTAATAGAGCTAAGTTTGGGTGGCACAATCATTGAAGCGTCAATGTTAATTCTGCATAGGCTTCCTAGGTCAATGATATTAGGATACGACTGGTTGGAACGTGTCAAGGGGATAGTGGAGTGTGGCAGAGAAAGGACGTTATCAATTGAGCACTTAGGAGTCAGGACTAGTGTCAAAATAAATTCGAGTTGCGAATTAAAACGGTTAGGCGGGAGAGACAATGCAAACATGATAAATACGATGTTAGAGACGGACGCCCAACCGGCGGTGTATAGTGAGGCGAGCGAGAAAATAAACAATAGCGGAAAGGTGGCTACCTACTTGGACGAGATGGGTTTAAATGACGAACAAAAGAAACTATTGTTACCCGTTTTAAACAGATATAGTAGAGTGTTTACCGACGAATTAGGATTGACGGACAGATACGAGCATGTTATTGAATTAATCGACGACACGCCTTTTATAAAGCGAAGTTATCCAATACCTTTAGCATATAGGGAGGAGATAAAAAGAGAACTAGATGGGTTAGAGAGTTTAGGAGTTATCCGTCAGGAGGCGACACCGTGTTGTAGTCCGCTTACCTTTACAAAAAAGCGAGACGGAACAATTAGACTCTTATTAGACGCGCGCGAACTCAATAAGAAGATGGTGGGGGACGCGGGAGCGCCACCACTTACATCAGAAATCATACAATCCTTTTATGGGGTTAATTACATCAGCCTTATTGACCTCAATAATGCATATTTTCAGATACCATTACATCCCGATTCTAGAAAGTATACAGGGTTCACTTTTATGGGGAAAACCTATACGTATTGTGTTTTACCTCAAGGACTTAAGACATCGGTGGCAGGTTTCTCGAGGGCTATGGATTCGATACTAGAAGGGGTGCGCGAGTTTTGTATAAATTATATAGATGACATAGTAGTGTTCACTAAGGGGGACCTAAAGTTACACCTAGAACACCTAGATCAAGTACTGAGCAGGTTAGAGGCGGCTAGACTAACGAGTAGGAAGGAAAAATGTAAATTCTTATGTGTGGAGGTAAAGTTATTAGGACACATTGTAAATACCAAAGGGGTACAAATGGATCCGGATAGGGTAAGGGCGATATTGGATTTCCCCGCACCTCGAACCATAAAACAATTAAGAGGATTTCTGGGATTAATAAACTATTTTCGTAGATTTATATCAAAGTATAGTGAGGAGGTTAGGCCTCTGTGTGACCTATTGAAACAAAACAAAGATGGTCATGGACACAGGAAGTAGACGATTGTTTTAAAAGGGTGAAAACTTTATTTGTAGATACCGTGCTTCTTGCACATCCAAACCCGAAGGATATATATTATTTACAAACGGACAGCTCGAATATAGGTGTCGCAGGATACATCTACCAACTAACGAGTGAGGGGGAAGAGAGAGTTATAGGGTTTTGTAGTAAATCATTATCAGAAACGGAACGCAGATGGACAGTCACTGAACAAGAGCTGTGGGCCATAATTTATAGTCTATCAAAGTTTGAAACGTATTTAAGGGGTGCTCAGTTAGTAATTAGGACCGATCATAAAAGTTTGACGTTTCTACAATCGTGTAAATTACTAAGCGCTCGCATGATACGGTGGGTAAGTTATATAGGACAGTTCAATTATACGATTGAACATGTCAAGGGTAGTCTGAACACTGTAGCTGACGTGTTGTCACGACATATAAGTGGAGCCACCGATACCTTGACTAATAAAACTGTGGGACCGGAAATGAATTTGTTTGAAATACCAACTGGACGACTCATAAAGAATAAGTGGGAAGAGATAAGAGAACATCAGGGGCGTGATCGTGTTGTTAGCGAAATAACTAAGCGTATAAAAGCTGAGAGCGAGTCTGAGGCTAGACATTACAGACTAATAGACGGGATTCTCTATAGGATAGAGATAGGTTCGGGTAGGTCGCGATTATATGTTCCCGAGAACTTACAAACGGAATTGATTACTAGTATACACGAGGAAGTAGGACATTTTGGGCGATACAAGGTGCTTGCGTTAATGAAGCGACGTTACTACTTCACTGATATGGCACGCAAAATAGGACAGGTAGTTAGGGCTTGCGACGTGTGTCAAAAATCGAAACACGCGTTGGAGACACACTCAGGACCAATTAAGACGGTGATAGCTAGGGAGATAGGGGAACGAGTATTTTGTGACATTTATGGACCAATACCGGCAGGACGCTTTGGTCATAAGTACGTGTTTGTTATGCAGGACGCCTTCAGCAAATTAATTAGATTATACTCATTACGACAGGCGAGTGGCAGGGCCTCGTTAACTTGTGTTAGAAAATTTCACGAACAGGTCAAAATAAAGGTTTTATGTTCGGATAGAGGTGCAAATTTCACATCAAGGATTTTTGAGTCAGGTGTTAGACAGTTAGGTATCGTGCTAACGCACACCTCAATCAGAAACCCGCGACCTAATTCTACGGAGAGGGTCAATAGAGAGCTAGGAAGAATGTTTAGGACGTATTGTGAAAAATCACATTGTTCTTGGGTTGACGTATTGCCGAAAATAGAGGATTGTTACAATCAAGTTATACACACCACGACGGGTTACACACCTAACGAAATAGTATGGGGTACGGGAACTCGCTTATCTACGGATAACGACAAAATTATTGGAGTAGGGTTAGGCCTACAACAAGAGCCATTAGAATTAGTTCGGGAACGAGCGAGACAGAACATATTGAAGTCAGCCGAGAGTAGAGAATTTCATTATAACAAAAATCATAAACTAGTGTGTTTTGACATAGGTGATCTAGTGAAGTTGAAAAAGTTTGCGAAATCGGATGCATCTAAAAAGGTGACTAAGAAGTTTGCACGTTTGTTTGAAGGACCATACGTCATTGGTGCTATTCCCAGTAGCAACGTGTACACTCTAATAGATAAACAAACAAACAAGATAAAAGGGAATTACAATGCGATACACCTGTTTCGCTATTATGTGAATAGGTAAAAATAATAAAAAAATAAAATAAAAGAAAAAAAAGTAGGGACAATGGTTTGTGAGGCGCCATACTTATGTAACAAAGGAGGCGGAGTATCGGGGTTTATTGCCTACTTGGGTATACAATGGACAGATAAGAGCTATAGAAAGGGAACGTGAGAACTGAACGAATACCGTGGGAAAGTTTGGAAATGTGGACAGATAGGAAATATAATTTAAAACGACCGTACATTCGGATGTAGGTGTTTAAGATTCTATTTAGGGGAATGTGTGATGGCATTCGTATTATTAGCAGATGTGAGAGCCGGGCTCGTAAAACAAAACTAGGAATAAAAAATTTGTTTCGAATATTTCTTCTAATAGATTAAGAGCGACAAGTTTTATTAGCGCACAGCGGGGACTAAGACAAATGGAGTCTTGGGTAGGCCGTAAATTACGCTCAACTGTCATACAAACTATTCAAACTGGTGAATGATGGACAATTTTAGTTGAAATGCACAGATTTCTAAGAGTTTGGTAGATTTAAATGTGTTACAGATGGGTGAAGTAGTCGAAGGAAAAAAAAAAACTTGAGTTCTCAGAATTGGTAGGGCGGATCGTGAGAAATGGTGCGTAGGCGTCGCCGTGAAGATTGCAAGCATCAAGCTGACCAATGAGGGGTCTAAATGGGCGTAGAGCGGGCGGAGAAAAACTTCAGTAGGAATGGAAGAGATAAAACGACGATGCAACTGGGATTCGACACAGACGCTAAGACAGACAGTAGGGCGCAGACGCTTTTAATATTTTAGGAGTGGTAGATTGGGAGTTTCGTGACTCCATTGTAACTAACTGTGTGAGAAATAAAGACTAAAGAGTTAACTATTAAATAAATACTAACTTTGTTAAGTAAATTGTAGATTTGAATATTAAAACAAGTGTAACTATTTTACAAAGTGAATCCAAACAACGTCGAGTGGGGTATGTAATTGTGTACATTGTGATTTATTTCGTGTGTCAATAAAGGTACAATCTCTAGATTAACGAGCAGAATATCGTATACAACGTAGAAATGTATCAATACGAAGAACAACTCCATTCTAGGGGTTTCTCTTTAATAACCGAATGGAACTCGGTAGAACACCTCATTTTTGTGTTGACTTTAATATGCGCAATAGTTGTATTAGGGTGTTGTGGATATAAGATATTCAGTTATTGCAATCGTCGAATATTAAATAGACGGAGGTATTTGCAAGATGGTCTACCAAATGAGATAGAAATGCAAAGAGCCGGGTTAGATTGAATTGGATTGCGTTTTCTTGATACATAGTTAATCTCGGAGATAAGGATGGTTAACGTGAAAGTATTAATTAAAGCTCTAGAGACTGTAACTTTATGTAGCCTGGTGGAATACGAAACACTAATATCTATTATGAATGTTAATAATCAAGTCTAGATTAGACTAATATGTGAAATAGTTTTTTTTCTTTCCATTTTTCAATCAATGTATCAGGTTAGTTCTATAAATGTGTTCGTATCTCACTTTAGACTTAATTTGTAAAATAACTATTGAAACTTTAGTGTGTGTTTAATTAAAATTAAGTGTGAATCTAGATGACCTTAGAGAGTTTTTTCTTTGGATTTTCGCTTTCTCTCTATTTAGTGTGGTCTTAAGATAGGAGCTGAAAATCTAGCTGTCATTATATAGCAACCTATAGGTGACAGCTTAAATAATCAAACCAGTTTCTTTTGCTATTTCGAAGTTAAACTAAACACATTTAATTTAAATAAATAATATTTTTTTTCCATAATTATATGTTTTACTGCTTAGAGATAAGATTCCTAAGAGGAGGCACAGTGTGAGGCATAGTCAAACTCGTGTTAAATACTAAGAAATACTTAGAAGAACCTTTGAGCTAGTTTGTTTGGCTTCGTTTAACACTTTGCGTTCTCACACATATACCTTTCAGTTGAATTACGATTTCTATGAGCTAAATTCGTTAGATTTCAGTCTAGGTCTAGGTAGATTTCTATACATATACCTAATTAAATAAACATGGGATAGTAGGGAGTGATTAAAGACTAAGGAAGAGACTACATTCAAACCGTTGAGGTTACTTGTGTATAGGTAGTTTATTTAAACGTGTTAGTAAAGGAGTCTAGCTGCTGAATTTGGACGAGAGACACAACAGGAGCTGAGCAGAAGGAAGTATAATGTATTAGTGTTGAATAGGTATAATGTGTAAGTACATTTTGCCTCTACACAGGACATAGACATTGTTAGGTGCACTTATAGACTTGTATTTAGGATAGGAAATAGGGATAGGTATACTAGGTGATCTGTGATGAAATTGAACTTGTACAGGATGTTTAGATCCTGGGGTGTTTGACCGCTTGAGGCTGCGAGCTAGGCATTCCACCCACTGACTTTAATCGAATGAGGGCTCTTGACTATAAGAGATTATTCTCTTAGACTTGACTGAACGGGATGCTATGGCCGGTACTCGCGAGCTCAGCCTTATTGAGCCTAAAGGCTATCTGCGTGTGGATCCAGTGAACGGGTAGAAGCATTTCTGGGTCGTCGTCACATTTGCACTTTCATAGCGTTCAGCCATCGCCCGATTTGGCCAAATCGAACTTTCTCAATTAATACAAATATGAATAAATAAAGTTTACCATGGTTTTATGGGGAAAGGTGTCTAGCGAACACCTTATAAAGTAAAGTAAATAAATGTCCACATCCTGGAGATGTCTGACAAACGCTCCGCAGCGTAACAAAGATGGCTGACGTTCCCCAAATAATAAACCCCAGAAGGGTTTTTCCTAGAAGGTTTTGTAGGCGCTATTAAACGACCAGAGTGTAATCCACATCATGAGCAGACATCTTTTGGTTATAGCTTAGGTAATTAGTGTAGAGGAGAGGCGAAAGTCGCGATCAGATTAAAACAATTTGCATTTTAATATTAACAAGCTTCGCAATGCTATTTAAAACCATAGGCCTGCGGAATGATGGATTTATCTCGATGAGCCTCCGTTCCATTCACACGCAGCTACTAAATAGTACAAACATAAACACGATTCGCAGATCACTTAGATGCCAGTAACATCGACTTTCACCAAGACCACCAAATACATAGAAAAACATTATAACTAGACGATCACATATACAAATTAGGATTTGAGCCACTACAGCACGTCGAGATCAATAGTCAGTGCCCTTTTTTCCTGTGTACCCTCGGCTGTTCCCTTGAGGGTACAGTGGAATATACATTTAAACTTCTGTATCCTCGGCCGTGAAACCTAACCAAATAAAAAAAGGTGCCTCCCCACCGGCCGCCGCGTACCTCCTTGAAAACTTATAGAAGGTACACTTCTTTAGTTACCTTCCTTTCGTACACTAGTGGGGTGTGAACGGTGGCGGCCGGCACGTGGAGATCAATAGTAGTACCTACACTTCGTCTTCTTCTAAGGTTCCTCTTCAACTGGTGAAGGTTGGCAGTCAGTACCGCATACTTATGGTCTTGTCCTTGGCAAGGTGAAAGAGTTCGGCGGCACTTGTTATTCCCGTCTACTCCCAATGATTCGCAACCAAGACTTTCTTCTGCGACCAGGTTTTCTTTTTCATGCAACTTTTCCCATCATAATTAGCTCGTATCTATCGTGCTTTAGCACGTGCCCCAGTAATGCAACTTTTCTCTGTTTGACGGTTTGCAAAAGCTTGCGTTTCTGTCTGACTAGTCGCAGAACTTTCTCATTAGTGACATTGAGTCCAGGAAATAAACGCATCATGCGTCTGTATGCCCACATTTTGAAAGCTTCTATATACGTCTCCTGAGATCTTCAAGCCTCACATCCGTTCACTACATAGTATAAAACAAAGTCGCTTCCCGCTGTCTGTCCCTATGTATATAAGCTTAGAAGGCTTAGATGTTTAAAACTACGCGACGGATTTTGATGGGATTTTTAATAGATAGAGTGATTAAAGAGGAAGGTTTGTATATGTCAAATTCCACACTATCCTTAAGCGAAGCGAGGGCGGGTCGCTAGTATTGGTTTAGGCCAGATAACAATTGAGAAGACGTACCCGAAGTGGGATAGTAAGGCTTCTGTTGCAGAGGACCTTTCCCATTTTTCCAAACGCACTTCGGGTAATTTCGATGCGAGTTTTGATTTCTGCGTCGCTGTCCCAGTTTTGTGTGAGCCAGGTGCCACGATGATGATAGTACACTGATGGACATAATATGGTCTACTCACGAGGTGGGGTGTGTGACGGCGACGGGCGCGTGCGGGTCGGCGCTGGCGCACTCAGCGTCCCGCTCGCGCACCTTCTCCGGCAGGATCTGCTCCCGTGACTGGGACATTGCAAACGTGTCTGACACATGGCTGGAACAAACAATATTGGGGTGATGAGCAATCAACATAATATGTAGGTACCTACTCCTACCACAAAATAATATACTTTGTAGTTTTAATGTTTTCGATTGTACCTGTGTCACAGAAATTATGTGCCGTATGCCCTCGTAAAAGTCTTGCGTCAAGCGGCATACCTAATGAAGATGGGTCGATTGTTTGCAAATATCTAACAAACACATTACTAAACAACTTATATCGAACGAGCTAGGCTTCCTTTTTTGAAGTCGGATAAAAATCCGACTTCAATAAAGGAAGAGGTTCTCCTTCGATCATCTATACGATCGAAGAGGTTCTCACGTCGACGGTTTTTTATGTACTTATGTTTTACCGTAGTAGCTTCGCGCTTCGCCAGTTGTTAACCGATTTTAATAATTCTTTTATTATCTGTGAAGGTATGTGTGTCTAATCGGTTCAGTCGTTTTCAAGTAATCCTGAAAATACTATGATTTATGATGAACTACCTTGACGACTTCTTTGTTTTTTATGAACCGATATTTATTTTTACATATTTTTTGTTGGAAAAGGGATAGGTACCTTCAGTGTAGTCCTTTTAATTGGACTTCGAAGATACCCAAGTGAACTCCTCAAATCAAAGTCAAACAGGATATGGTGATTGACATAAAAGGTTTATAACAATCCAAAACAAGCCAAGCTTTGGTCTGCAACCTTCTGGCTGGGACGATACTAGACTTGGACTACGAAGGCACAACGGAACAAACAGAGTGAATTTGGAAATTGAGACAACGCTATTGAAAATATTAAAAAGTTAAAAATATTTACAAAGTTTTTGGAGAATTTTGACGTCAAATGTATTTAGCCTGCAAAAATCACACATCAATTTTATATTACAACACAATTCAATTTGTAACAATTAGTCGAACCGAACTTCGTAAAATTGCGTCAAAATCTCCCACCAGCCCTTGAATGGCGAGTCACTAACTGCTTTTTAATAAGGCGCGCCATTGGGGAGCATCGCGCGCAAATCGCGTAATCAGCGGCACATTATGTGCATGCGCATAATGCTGCCACTTATTCTCATTACTCCCTTCCCTACCTAGTTAAAAATTTACTTTTATCTTATGATCAGTGATTTCCGTCAATAATAATTGAACCACTATTATGTATTCTTTAACTAACGTTAGTAAATTATTCAGCTCATTGAAGTTATTCAAGACAACAGGTAGGTACACGCACATGCGAGCTAAAGAGGATTGTTAGAAGTTGTACTTGCACAGCATCCGAAATATTGTTTTAAGCAGGTATATATAAACACTATAATCTGCGACAATCAAACTCACATTAAGTAGGTACCTACCATCCAGTCACCACAATAACATTTCCGTGACACGTACTGAACTACCCCGCCTATTATTTAAATGGCCCTGACAATGTGTACCAACTACGGTCATTAAGTATAATAGGTATATCTATATTAAAATGAATTGCAAAAGTCATGATTACCTAAACATTAGGTAGATTATTTATTATTAGATGTTCGCTTGGCAATCATGCATGGCATTTCACAATACAATAATTATGACTAGTGGAATGATAATTAATTTGACAATTAATCAATAAATATTGTTACTTTAATAAGGTATGTTGTTAATAGTACATTATGAGACAAGTTAGCTTAGGTTGCTCACACGAGTTTCATACGTCGTTTTTCAACACATTTGCGAGGAAAAAACAATAGTTATTTGTTATACAAGTGACCAAAATCAATTTGTGCTGCGAGTTTCGACTCACTTACTGTACTGTACTAGTAGTCTATATTAAAATCACTCGCTACGCTCGTGATACAATTCTAGACTACTTCGCTAGTTCGTGATTTAAAGGCACGAGGCAGAACAAAATTTTGGTCTCGTGTAAAACATACAACTTTTCACCTCTACCAGCGAGAAAATTTTCACGTGACTTTCTTAGTAAAAAGCTAAATTCAGCATTAAAACATGTTCACTCAACTATTTTGGAGTTAGACAACTATCTTCATCGTTGGACGCACTCATTTTATGTAATTTATTACAAAAATTGTTCGATTAAACCTATGTTGAAAATTTTTATTCATAAAGTATCTAGATTCCCGTCATTTTGTTTTAAATTACTTTGTGTTTTCCTCTTATTTATTAATATCCTACCTTATTTATTTATTTATAATCATAAATACTAATTTGTTAAAAAAACATTAATTTTTCTTATTTTATATTTATTTCATACATGCGACCTCATTTCGTCCGTACTCTTTATTTCGAATTATCAAACTTTTTCTTAACAATCCTTATTTAAAACTCCTTGCTACATTCGTGCATTTTATTTTTTACTTTTTAATCCATGTATGACACCATAAAGCACTCTATCTATCCTTTTCTGACATATCAATTTTACAAGTCTCATCCTTGTCACTTTATTTTTTTTCTTTATTATTTTAAAAGTTGGTGTTAGAAATTAAAAAATCACTTTGCCTCACGCTCGCAGCAAAAATTGATTTTGCTGCGAGTTTTTACGCGTCAAAAGTGCTCTTTTCGTGCTGGAGAGGTGAAATAGTTATTTGTTATACAAGTGACCAAAATCAATTTTGAGCACAGTGAGTGATTTAAAGGCAAGAGGCAAAATTTTGGTCTCATGTTAAACATACAACTTTTCACCTCTAACAGCGAGAAAAATTTCACGTGACTTTCCTGTTAAAAAGCTAAATTCAGCATTAGAAACTTGTTCACTCAACTCTTTTGCAGTTAGACAACATCTTCATCGTTGGACGCACTCATTTTTTGTTTTATCACAAAAATAGTTCGATCTAACCTATGCTGAATTTTTTTATTTATAAAGCAGATTCCCGTCGTTTTGTTTTACATTACGCTGTGTTTTTCTCTTATTCATTTATATCCTACCTTATTTATTTATAATCATAAACACTAATTTGTTAAAAAAACATTAATTTTTCTTATTTTATATTTATTTCATACATGCGACCTCATTTCGTCAATACTCTTTATTTCGAATTATCAACCTACTTTTTTAATAATCCTTATTTAAAACTCCTTGGTATATCCGTGCATTTTATTTTTTTACTTTTTAATCCATGTATGGCACCATAAAGCACTATATCTATCCTTTTCTCACATATCAATTTTACAAGTTTCTCCTTGTCACTTTATTTCTTTTTTCTTTATTATTTTTAAAGTTGGTGTTAGAAATAAAATAAGCTCTTTGCCTCACGCTCGCAGCAAAAATCGATTATGCTGCAAGTTTTTACGCGCCAAAAGAGCAAGTGTGTTGAAAAATATATTAGGTACTTTCATTAATCAAGCATAGTTGAACTTCGCTATGCTGCGCTCGGCTCGGATCTCAAACAATGTCAAGAACATAAATCTTTCGCAACAGCGTGATGTAACTATTGGTTCAACGTTAAAAGTTACATTTATAAAATTACAAAATAATATACAGTCGCCAGTCGCACCTGCCCACGCCTCCCACACACTCGATTTGAGGACTATGAATAAAACGCAATGAAATAACACTTTCATTACAACTCATTTATTTTCACTAAGGGCCCCTATATTCAAGAACGATTCGTTATGCTTACGGATTTTACGTATATTGACATAATGTTCATAGTATATGTGTCTAAATTGTACCAACCGTAAGCAAAACGAAAACTTTCTCGAATATCGGAAAGGGATTAAGTATAATATTTATAATTATATTATATTATAATGTAACTTAATTAAAGCTATACAGGCTGTTTTGGTAATAGCCTTTTAAAGCATATAAGTAATATGGTATTTATAGGTACCATGGATACATTATTATAAACCTTGAAAATCGCCATGGCTGAAAAATTTAGTTTTTTTAATTGTACCTATCGAAAAATGCAAAATTTTGTTTATTTTTTTTATTTCCTTCGGGGAGTTCGGGGAGCTAACAGCAACATTTGCAAGTTAACCATAGAAATAAATACTTAAAAGCTAATTACAAGCTTCCACAATATAGGCTTCCACTTTGTATTCGATACAAGGAATTTATAAGTACTAAGGTACTAAAAATTCCTTGATTCGATAATCACATTTAAAAAAATCTGTCTACGGTCGCCTGCCACTATGCAGTTAATCTTAAAAAGAAAAGATTTCTTTTTTCAAAATAGTTTTGATTTTGAAGGATATAATAATTTTCCGGATTATAATTATAATAATATTCGGCTTATAAAGCTATTACCAAATACCCTGTAGGTATACATCCTGGCTAACAATGGCAGTAATTTTTATCAAATTATTAACGTTACAATTTATTGTGTACAATATTGAGTTGCATAAAATATTTAATGGCGTTCTTTTTTCATTTATTTGTATCTAATATTTAGTAATATTATTATTAGTAATAAAACTACTGAACACTCTTCACTAAAATAATAATGACACAAGAACTGGAACGAGCGTCGTATAGCCTCTTAATTATCTGCGCTCCTGTTACAGAGATACATGCCCAAATGAGGACTGAATATTAATAAATGCAAATCACAGAAATACAGCCTTATTCTAATATCTTACCAAAATATGGACCACGCTGCAATGCATTGTTTAACTCTTCCACTACACTATGTTCTACTCAAGTCTAAACTAAAGCGTGTCACTCGTTAAAACAACTTGTAAATAGGTTTCAAGAACTGATTGATTTGTCTGTTGATGACTTTCTGGGTCTTTCTGGGGCGAGTAATGTAGTCGGCGAGCGCGGAGCCGAGGCCTGTGGCGGCGGCCGACAGCGCGCCCTGCAGCGGCCTCTGGTACGGGGCCTGGCCGTACGGGGTCTGGCCGAACGCCTGCTGCTGGTACCCCTGGTTGAAACCTCCGAAGCCACCGTAGTTTCCGTAGTTACCGCCGCCGTAGCTACCTGCGAACGATCCGGAGCCACCACCGAAGCTACCGTGACCGCCACCGAAGCTGCCTTGTCCACCGCCGAAGCTACCTTGTCCACCGTGTCCTCCGCCGTGGCCCCCTCCGTGGCCTCCTCCGTGGCCCCCTCCGTGGCCCCCTCCATGGCCCCCTCCGTGGCCTCCATGGCCGTGCCCGCCCTGGCTCTGCACAGGGAACGTCGGGACGACGGGCACGGGCGCGACCGGCAGCGCCGCCACGCCGCACCCGAAGAAGTAGTTCATCACCGGCGCTGACACATAAGTGTAGTCGTGCAACCCGAAGAATTTCTCCCCGAAGGTTTTTCCGTAACCACAACCTCCATTATTGTTCTGGTGTTTTTTACGCTTCCGATGCTTCCTTTCCAGATCCTCACTATCAGTGATATCTACGAGGTCTTTCGTCTCCGCTTCCTCGGCCGCTATGAATGATGCAGTGCAGTAAAGCAGGACGACGATAACAGTAGTTTTCTGAAAAGTACAAAGGAAAACCCCAAATATTATGATTATACTCGTAACTAGCATTATTGGAATTGAAAGCAGCCATAAGAGGCCCTATTTAACTTCAGCAGTTTTAGTTTTATTAGAATAGTATATTCAGGTTATATTGCACAAACGTCGTCTGCTGCTGACACACACATTGGGTAACACTTACCATTTTATGAAGGTGGGCGGTTGAGCCGACGACGGTCGTGCTGGTCTCGGTGCAACTGAGCGCACGTGGTGGCTTCAGGGTGAGCAGATGCTAAAGTGAAAGTGAGTGACCAATCCCAGACTAATATAATAACGCAACTGTTGACAAATATAAGTGGAGCTATTCTCTCAGGCCGGCGGAGCATGGGAGTAGGGTTCGCGTTGGGTAATACGCTTTGTTTGGGTCTAATTTGCGTATCTTAAGACGCTTGACATGTGTGTGGAACGTGAACTGCAATCACTCTTTGTCTGCCGACTACCTACCTACGGCGGCCGCAGCCGCAGCAGGTGAGCGAGTGAGCCGTCAGTGTGTCAGCACCAATTACCTAATGGAAACTGTATATTATTTTGATACAAATGAAGTACAACGCGGTAAAGTTAACTCGGCACCTGAATCCTGAAGCATAAGCGACCCCTCTCCTTTTCTCCTTGCCTTACACGTGGCGTGAGGCAAGGAGAAAAGGACAGCTTTCACTTTTATTTTTTATTTTATTTATTGATTCACCAACGTTTGTATACACCAATACATTCAAACAATAACTAGTTTAACTTATATTATAATATATCTAGGCGCAACAAACACTTATAGGTAAATACAGCTTGTTCAAATACTTCTAGATCAGGTAGGAGTTTAAAAATACTTTATCATTTAAATAATAAATTGTTTTAAAGTTATTTATATAAAGCAACGGTACACGTAGCATCTTTTGCTTCAGGTGCCAAGTTAACTTGACCGGGTTGTTCTTAGCTACTATTATTTATTTTAGTATTTTTCGGTTGCTATTGTACTAAAATAAATAAATAGAGTGGTGGTGAACGTTACGTGGATGTTTATCGAATGTGCATATCGCGGGCAGGCCAGGCGGCCGTGACCCAGAGCGGCGCGCGCAGCCTGCGTGCGCCCGCGCCGCGCCTCGGCCGGAGGTTGTTGCTCTACTGTTGCGTACTACACTTTATTTATTTCTACTGTTGTTGTTTTGATGCAATTGAATTGGGTTTTTTGGTTTCATCATTGTCAGCAATACATTTTGTTTTCATTTAAATGTATACAGACATACACGGCAGAAGGTTTCTATTTTTTTATGTGGTAAGTCCTTATCTAAATGCTGTCGAGTGATTTAGATTAGTAAATTGTAATTTAACAGAAGACATTTTAAGATTTACTAGTTAACTAGTATTAAATAAACTAACCTAACCTTATCGTTTAAAAACCGGCCAAGTGCGTGTCGAGCCACGTGCATTAGAATTAAAAAGATGTGTTATGTCAGTATATGCGACGCCATGAATTTGTCCGCAAGGCGTATATACCTGCCTCGTTATAACACACTAAATAATACGATATTACACGGTCAAGGTAACTCGGCACTTTAAGTCGATAATTTCGTATGGTCGCATAGGCCGACTTAACTTGACCGTGTTGTAAAGTGTGAACAAGATAGTATGATTATTTACAAGAGCGTAAACGAGACAGATACATATTGCGCAATGTCGTCGTGAATGTCGCGATACTAATCATAGAATATCGTTAAATGTGTCACAGAAGAGACATTCGATGGTTTGATGCCTATGAACTACAATGATGTCTGAATAAAATAATGAATCATTTTACTTCAAGCGATAAAATAAAAAAGCTACTAATAGTCATAATTAGGGATGTGCAAGGGCTTAAACCCAAAGGTTTAAACCGGGTCTTTACGAGTTTAAATCCGATTTCGACCCAAAAAGCGGGTCGAATCTATTACCACTAATATCTTGGGTTGTTTTTGGGCACAATAAAATTAACCTATTAGTTTCTATTGCTAAAATAACAAATAGTCTGTTGCGTAATGGATTTCCACTTCGAAAAAAATATTTTTTGTAACCAAAACGAATTTTTAAAATATATGTAACTTCGTAAAACTTGTAAATTTAAATAGTAAAAGTGTTCAAATTAGTAAGGAATTTAGCTTTAATTAAATATGGGCGATAAGAAATTCCATGTCACAAGGTTTAGGTAATCCTTACTAATATTAAAATGCGAAAGTCCGTTTGTTTGTTACGCTTTCACGTCTTAACTACTAAACCGATCATCATGAAATTTTGCATACACGTTGTCAGGGGTACAGAGAAGGACATAGGGTACCTTTCATCCCGAAAAAAGTAATGATCCCGAGGGATAACAAATAACCATTCCACGCAGACGAAGTTGCGGGCGGCCGCTAGTATTTTAATAAAATTCAGTGGCATTTCATTTAATACATCGCAATTCATTTGCTGGAAACCTATAAAAATAATAGTAAATATATAATAAGTTAATAAGGGCTTTTCAAAATGACATTTAAAAAATAAAAACAGTAACTATTTGCCTCACTAGATCGTGTTGATACTCGTCGAACCCTAAAAATAGTAACTATTTGAATTACTAGATGGTGTTGACACTCTTCGAAGCTTAGTAAAAAACTCACATTGTCACCTATTTTTATCAACGCCATCTCGATAGATCATCTGGCTCGATAGCCTACAGTTTTTTGTCATTGTGAAAAGCCCTCATTAACTATTCATCTCGTGGATAATGCTTGAGCAATATCGTGGCATTGTCCGTTCTGTACATTTATAATCTATGACAGACATCTCTATCACACTCGGTAATCGGAGTATTTGCTGTCGCACTCAATCTTTTTAGGATAATATTTACTGACATTTTGTATTTCTAATGTACAAATATGAACGAAAATTAGTTAAAATATAATACTTACGCATGATATGTGATCCCTAGACTTTTGGAAGTCTTGCTTGTGTAATTAGTACAAGTTCGCATTACGCAGGACGGCATTTTTACTGTGTTTCGCGGGAGCACTTCAAAGTGTCAACGTTGCCGATGCTTTTGCGAGACTACACTCAGGTGAGCTAATTAGCCAAGTTTAAGACTGCCAGTGTTAAGGCGCAGGTAACCCATCTACCTCTTTTTAAAATTCTAATATCTTTGCGTGCAGTATAGAGTTTCGTAGTAACCATATACCATACCATATGGCTTTAAACTTATATTACTCGCTGTTTTACACTACTTACGACTACAACTATATCTACTTAACTATTCAATATTTTTTTACCTACGAAACCTTTACCGAGAATCGAATCGATTACTCGTCAACTTGTAAAGCTTATTTAGCAGTGATCATTTCTTTTTATTATATTATTATGTAGGTACCTACCTCTACTGTCCTGATTTTTTTTCACGTATCCAAAAGCAACCGTTTGCCTCTTAGTGGGGGGACACTTGACTCTAACAAAATTTTGCACTTCAAAGCTTAATATTTCGCAAGAATCCCTGAATCGAAAAGTTTTCTTTGCAAACATACAACATTTCAAAAGACCTATTCAACGACACCCCACATTATGAGATTTATGTAAAAAAATCATCCCCACTTTACATGTAGGGGAGGCACCTGGGTCCAATTTGGCATGAATATGTACTACATATATGTATTAATAACGCTGAAAAAATAGTAGAATAAAATCTTTAAAATATATTTTGTTGTGTAGGTGGGTGAATCTCCAGGCGTTTTGAACGCCGTCATTCTCCTAAACATAAAGTTTGTCATGATAGGTTGAGAAAATAATAAAACTTTTGCTGCTAAACACTACTTGTCTGAAACCTATTCTCGTTACTGGACACGAGGACAGAATTTTCTTACCTAAAATTATGAAAATATATGCTGAGGAGAATGACGGCGTTCAAAACGCCTGAAGATTCACCCACCTACACAATAAAATATATTTTAAAGATTTTATTCTACTATTTTTTCAGCGTTATTAATACATATATGTAGTACATATTCATGCCAAATTACAGCTTTCTATTCTAAGTCGTTCTGAGCTAAGCCGCAGACGGACATGGAAAAAAATATAAGGGTCTTTGTTAGCATGACTACGGAACCCTAAGAAGTCGTAAAATTTCAATGGAAGAGCGCAATAAAGATTTCCAATGACAAACCAATAAGTGTCAAATACCTACCTAGATAATCGGTACATTGCCATCCGGTCGAGTTTATCATGAGATTCGTTCGCTATCTGATCTGAAGAGGACAGTTGTTACAAGGCTAAGCGAAGATATCAAACGAATCAGAACAACTACACAAATTTACTTTGATCGGATTGATTAAACAGATATCGGTACTAGAGATATCGATAAGACGTTCCTGTTTTCTTGAGTAAAGATCACAAATCACAGAATCTGAGGTAAAGGTCATTTTCCGGAGAGTGCCCATAATTAAGTTGCTGGGGGCCGTTTGTTGTTATTTCCAATTTTGGGAAACGTTATTTTATGGGTCCTGGACTAAGTCTCGAGATCCTAATCGAATATTTGGTCGAGAGGTGCCAAATGACATGCGGTTATTGACCATAAACCGGTCCACTTTTTTACAGAAATAAATAAGTATAAGTATCACGTCCTTAAAATGTACTCCGATGTGACGCGTTAGGAAATCTCGGAATACTTGGATTCGGTATCCAAGTGTCAAGTGGACGAGGAAGGCGAAAAGTAAGTGAAACGTTCCTAATTATCAAGACGTCGTCGATCGTAATGAATGGCATGAAATTAACGACTGTGCTTGCGTGTTTAACTGCCTACCGGTCGCAGGCATAATTCCAAGGGCATAGAACAAAAGCAAGACAAGATGCTGCTACTAATTTTTCTATGACTATCTGGGCGGCGCAGGCGTCACTCACGTGGTGCCGGCGGCGGCGGCTGCTGCCCGTTCCTCTGCCTCTTTCGTCCCCATCGTAGCTCTTTTACCTGCACACAATATTTACACAGCATTAAGAATATAAAAGGAGCTCGATAACGCTGTGGGCCTGTGGGTTATTGAATTTACCATGAGATTGTAGCAGTTAATCAACTTTCGCAATAGGGAACATGCATCAATTTTTTGTATTAAAAATTAAAAGTATAATGCGTGAGAAAAACAACTGTAATATTACAACTTTTCTCTTGCGTTTTTTTCTCGTGATATACCTAGTTACTTGAAGTTGGCACGCATCAGCACCCGCCGAAAACGCTCTTTACAAAACGGTCAATATATGTGACGTCACTTACCTAGGTATGCCATGTTTCAGGCGCATTATTATGGAGTTAGCCAAGAATTTTCAAATATCTTCTTAAACATACATAATGTGTCATACAAAAAATACTTTCTTATTCGATATTCTATCCGACTGTTAAGTCATTATATCCGAAAATGAAAAAAAATATCGTTATTTTCCCCTGTGTGATAAAACTAAAATAATTCATTTTTTTTTTTGATCCATCATGTTTTTATACGTGTCCGCAGCATAGGTCCCCTATCGATATACACAGGCTATGACACAGTTTCTTCGTGCGCCGCTACAATTCTGAAATTCCCGTCGAAAATAAAAAAAATCAATCCCATGGACTGATGCCGAACTGAACGTGGATCAAGCTCCAGTTTATCAAAATCGGTGACTTATGCATGTTCCCTATTGAAATGTTTTAGGTTTTTATTTTTGACAAGGTGGGTCACCTATAAATATCTCCAGCTCCTCCGTGCTCCGGATGGCAAGTTAAGCAGTTGGTCACGGCTGCATTTATTTGCAGTCTTTACACTCGTCATGATCCGCACTGGGCCCGGCAGCGTGGTTTTTTCCTTGACTAACTAACTTGTAGTAAATGTTGAAAATGGGTGACTTTAAAATACAAATTGAGTAACTAGTTATTCAGAACGGGCGACCAAATTACTATTTGGGCGAAAACCTTAGGGCATATATTTTATTTAGAAAAGGTGACTATTATGCTAATCGAGATGACAAAAACACCATGTTGGGTAGCTTAAATTAGTTATATACAGGGTGTATTTGTAACCACTCTCCAAATTTTAAGGATGTGTTCAGTCCACGAAACTGAACTTTCTCCATGAAGTATAATAGTGGTCATACTGAGTGGACCACTATTATACCTACTTGGTATAATAGTGGTCCACTCAGTATTTTTGTGTCTCATTTAGAATTTTCACTGCTAACTTAAATTATTTATCTCTCCCACATATAGTCGCCCGTTTAACGTATTTTTTGTAATCCACAGTTAGTCGTCCGTTTAGTTATTTTGTCGGCCAAAAAATTATAATAATAATATATTTATTTCATATTATATAAAGGTTTACAAACTTAAGGTACTATGTACTATATTTATATAAATATAAATAAACCTTTGCGAGGTTTAGTATTTGATTTACTGATTAATTCCCCTATTAATTTAACACTCGCGAATACGAGACGCGTTGATGTCTTTTGTACCTCGATTTGTGAATTATTCAGTAAAACCACTGATCTGATATTTTTTTTCTATTTAACTGGACTGGCTGTCTGTATGGTTTGACAGCAAAGTTTTTTGTGCCTATTTGAAACGCCACTAGCGTGCGTCTAAAGAACTAATTTTGGCATTTGGCATACATTTTTGACAAGTTTGAATGGAAGTTTTAAGTTGTATAAAAGGCTTTCGGTATTTGCGTTGACATAAGCACATCACTAGATTTAGTACCCTGTACGCAAACTCATAGATATAGTATATTCAAACTACGTCCTACAGAGCCAAAATGGTGGAAATCAAGTAGGCACAAGAACAGTTTGGCAGCAGCCAGTCCAGTGTAATAATATAGAGGTCAATGAGTAAAACCTTTCATAAGGACTGAGAAAGTCCTAAAATCACCAAAAATATAATTGATATCAATCGTTCTGTTTTAAAACTTAAAATATAACTAAACAAACTGGCTGTGCGGGTGCGACAGACAATGGTGAGGTATTAGATTAGAACCAAACACATTTTATTTTAAATAATAGTTTTTTATTAAAAATCATACCAAAGTAATATTTTATTCCTAACAAGTATGTTTACTCGTAAGGCTGAGTACTTAGCTCTTAGAATAATATATAGGTGATTTAATACATTTTTACCATTGAAAATGGTTATCAGATGCAAATCGCCTGAGACGTATTTTTGGCCATATCTCCGAGGATTTTGGGAGGATCGACATGGGAATAAATAATACCAAAAGTTGAGGAATTTATCGAGACACGTAAGAACGTTTAAAGTTTGAAAATCTACCAGTAACTTTTTTTGGAATTTAGCGAAATTCAGGTGAATTGAGGTTTTTGGGTGGTGTTTGTTTACTATTGTAAATATAAAAAACCGACTTAAGAAAAAAATATTCTAGGGTATTAGTTTAGCTACAAAATGGCGAACCAATTTTGAAAATTGGTTAATAAATTGTGACCTCTGTGTGGTCCTTTTAGATTTGGAATTGTAGAAAAACGGGTGTTTCCGTACATAAAAAGTCATGTAGCTTCTATGATTATTGACCGATCGTCATGATATTAGTGTTAAAAGATGCAGAAGCAGACGAGAAGTGCATTCGATGCAATTTTGAAAATCGGTTAATAATATTTCGGCCGCGTCGAGGCAGTCAACGGGCGCTTTTGTGACACGAGGCGAAGCAGAGTGTCACAATCGTAAAAAAAACCCGCCTGCATAAAAAGACAAGTCGACTGAAAAGATGGAAACAAGATTAAATAAATATTAAAGGCAACATGTCATAATAACATGCAGTCGGAGGCATGCATAAAGAAAGTGACATTATGAATGATTGAATTATATGCCTCCGACTGCATGTTATTATGACATGTTGCCTTTAATATTTATTTAATCTTGTTTCCATCTTTTCAGTCGACTTGTCTTTTTATGCAGGCGGGTTTTTTAATTTTATTAATTAATTTTTTTATTTATCTCTTTTTAGTTATTATATTTTACGGTCATGATATACCTTTTTGAAATCCTTATAATAAGCCCTTTAATTTGACATCCATATTGCAGTATTCTAAAAAAAAATTTTTTTTTTCACTACGTATAATAGCACCGTACAGCCGCCATGTTGGTTTTTTTATAACGCCACCTTCTTAAGAACACTTGGGCTGAAAAGACCAATCTAACGATATCTTAATCATAGAAATCCGTTCAGCCGTTTGAGAGATATGAGGTAATAAAGAATTTTACATACAAACATACTTACAAGATACGCGCGAAATACATAACCCGCAGTCGGGTAAAAATAAATAGGTACTACCTAGGTAACTTTAAAAATATAATAGGATTTTGCATTTGATTTGAGTTTGGTTTTTCGTAATTTTTTGGGTTCATTTTCAATGCTCCGATTCTTGCGGGGACTGTAGAATCTGATTATTATTTTTTATTTGTTCGTTACTTTGTACATACAAAGAATCTTATAATCTTTTATTAAGATTCTTGATGCGTATACTAACGGTAGTACCACAGAATATATTAGTTTTGTAGTTACTCGATATCGCAGTTACATTGCTGCTTTAGTAAGAACCAATGTAACAACTATTGAAACCGCAGTTACATTGCTGCTTTAAGTAAGAACTTAATAAACTTAAGAAACAGCTTAAAGCAGAAAAGTAACTGTGGTTTCAATCGATTTCAGTCGAGGATTATTAGCAACAGAGTAACGTAATCAGCCAAATCATGGCAGGAATCAACTTACGCAATGTACCGGCCGGTATTCTGCATAATTGCATTTGATTGAGATTTAAAATTATGATTGTACAGTAATTTATGCAAAGCAGTTGTCTGTGTAGGGCGAAATTAACTAAATGAAAAATTATCGGACTAAATTCGGTAGTCGACCTTCTGTTCAAATACCCAATAAATCTGATTTTGGACGTATTATACCACTTTCTTTCCTCGGTCGGAACGCCACTAGGTTCTAATTTGATTGAATCAGGCCTCACTTGGCGGAAGTCCCAAAAAACATTGTGAAAAAAAAAAATTTAGCTTACTACTATATTTTAATATTACTATTTATTATTCTTTCTTCTTTTCTTTTCTCAATTTTTATTAATTTTATCACTCATAAACTTCAGTGTTCGTATCATCTTTATGCTGATTACCAGAGGCTCGCGTTGAGCGATGCTATCAACGCTTTGAACAGCCCTCTGGCCACATGGTCCGACTGACAGTGACCTACACCACATTAAGCACTGGGGGGTAATTATGTAACTTTGTTGCAATCAACTCTGACAGAAATCGCAGTTACAATGCTGCTTTAGTAAGGACCAATATAAGAGCTATCTTTCTTAAAGCAGCAATGTATCTGCGCTTTCAATCGATTTCAATCGAGAATTGTTAGCAACAGAGTCACGTAATCCACGGGCATGTCTGACTGCTTTGGTGTTGCCGTCAACTCTGGTAAATGCCAAGCTCTGTTATTAGGTAGTCCCCGGATGGTGTCAAGAGTGGACCCTACTGATCTGTCTCCAATTGTTTTCGACGGCACTCCAATTCCATTAAGTCCTAGTGTGAAAGATCTGGGTTTACATGTCGATTCTAGGTTAAACTGGCAAGCTTAAGTAACAAGTATTTGTCAGAAGGTCACAGGAGTATTGCGCTATCTCTAGCGCCTTAAACACTTCTTATCATCGAACATCAAAGCAATGCTTGTGCAGACCTTAATTTTCCCTATTATCGACAATGGTGATGTGTGCTATCTCGACCTGAATGCAGATCTACTTAATAAACTCGAATAACTGCATTCAATTCGTCTTTAATCTCCGCAAGTACGACCATGTGTCCGCACACCGATCGCTGCTAAAGAGTACATTATTTTCATTTCAGTAATTTTTTCAATAGTTAAAGATTAGATAAGTTTTTCATACTGTACAACAAACTCTTGCATTCCAAACTACAATATGTAACTGTTAAGATTATGGTGAGAAATAAAGTTATTATTATAACTTCTTTTGTTTTTCTCAAATATTATTATTATTATGTTTCCCATTCGGCAGCGCAGAAGTATGCGGGCCTTGAACAGTCTATTTCCCCTAACGCTCCCTCTTATCTCACTTCGCATTTCCAATACCTACTTATCTTCTTCTCATGACAAAATTCCTCATTCCTCTTCTAACCGTCTTCTTAGCTGTCCCTCTCGACACTCTGATACCATACACTTTTCTTCGTACATCCTATATCACTATGGAACGCGCTCCCCGTTGACATCAGAATGTCCACCAGTCGGTACGCGTTTAGTTGCGCAAATTCCTCACGGAGCAAGCAGATTTCGTTGATAACTTTTAAATATAATTATATATGCTTATTGTATACAGGGTTATTTGTAAAACACCAACAACCTCGCAGGAGTAGATTACCACCGCGACCCGCCCGCCCCGCCGCCATCCATAGACGTAAAAAGTGTCGAACAGTACAATAAAAACTTGAAAATTCATTTTTGGTGAATGTATTGAGTTATGACAAAAGTCGTAGAACAAACATGGTAATCTACTCCTGTGAGATTGTTGGTGTTTTACAAATAACCCTGTTATGTACATATAGTATATTATATTAATAATTATTTATATACTATATTTATATTTATGTTAGTAGTATGTTATAATATGTTTTATTTATTGTAAATAATTGTTGAGTATTTTAATTTTAACTATGTAGTTATATCATATTATTTCTTATTTTTTCCTATTTACCCTAGTTGTGCACCCTACCACACAAAGTCTTCACCACATCACCCTAAGGTTGACTGGTAGAGAATGCCTAAGGCATTAAGTCCGCCATTATACAACTGTGCGTTAAGATTTTTTTTTTTTTTTACAACACACTTAATTTCTATTTTCACAACAATTAGGTTTTATAAATACTTTGAGTTCTATAAACAGCTAGATATTTTTAGTTTGGTCCTGACCGGTTTAGTATTAAATATGTATAGGTGTCATGATTATAAGAAAATCCCTGTTGTACTAGTTTGTAAATGTGTGGTATGTATACCTACTTTATCAAAGTAATCGCGGTTATAATGTCTTAAGAACGAACAGTTTAAATTGAGGATACATCCAATTATGGCGATATCGTTACACCAATCCAGACTTGTAATTTAATTGTAAGTGATAATATCGTATAAATGATAAAAAAAACTACCGTTCTTTTCAAAAAGGCGTTTCATTATTTTGGAAGAGAGAATAAAGTGCAAAATTATTTTCATTATATTTTGATGGTTTTATAAGAAAAATGGAATGTCCGCTTTTTGCAATAACAGTACTTCAAAAGGTCAGGACGAGTGTCGGCGACGCAGGCGGCCTCCCCGGCGTAGGCGCTGGCGCGCGACACGTCGCCCGGCCGCAGCGCCAGCGCGCCGCTGCCCACGGCGAGCGCCACCGTGCCCTCGAACACCGCCCCCGCCGGGCTCATCACTATCTTTGCCTGGTAATACTCTTTACTGGGTCTCACCAGATCACGTCCGAAACTTCCTGAGTATCCCGATACCACATCCCCATTCTTAAACACCTCCTCTTTCAAACTTTGCCTCATCACCCAAACGATAGACGTTAAAGTCCGCTCTTCGCAATCACTCCTCACGGGATCCGTAATATTATTGATGAATTCAGCCAACACATTCGCTACCTTTGTATGCATGATGTCGGACCTCGGGACGTCGAGCCACTTGGAGCAGACGCACCAGTGCGGCAGCACGCCGGCCTCGCCACAACTGCGATTCTTTCGGATCGGTTTCAGTAGACTCATGGCTCGGGGCATGCTCGCGCCGCGCACTCTGAACGAGTTTGCATGTTCCTGCAGATCCATAGCATCCAGTGCTGTAGCGAACACGTCAAAATGCGTTGTCAATACCCTGCTGTTAGCTTCGACGGTTGCTGTAATTTTCGGTTGGCACGCCTTTAACTTTTCCGGTAGTACGAGGGCCATCAATGGAAGGCGCTCTTCGACCATTCCTTGATAAGTGTATCGGAATCGGCCAAACCTGGGTCCGTGATCACCGAGAATCATCAACAGAGTATTCTGTAACGCTCCGGTTTGTTTGAGGTCCCGTAAAAAAGAAGCCACATCATCATCGATTAAGTTATAAGGATCATGGTAGATTTGTCCTATTAAAGATAAACAAAAATATTTCCTTTCTAACTTTGGTAACTGTTGCGTTAACTGCAGGATTTTTTTATGTAGAGGAGAAGACCCGATGCAATGACTATTTCTATAGCTTGTTAGCAATTTCCTGTTTAAAATTGCATCAAGATGGAAGGCTCGAAGGTAGTGATCGGCCGGCTGTTGAGAGAAGCCATTGTACTGATTCTGGAAAGTACCCACGTATTCTACATCTTCGTAAAAAGCAGTCCGAAAACCGTTTATCTTCGCAAAATGAAATATAAAGTTTTTCATATCGATGTAAGCCTTAGAGGTTTGCTTCCTCGTGTCGGGAAATTCCACCTCAGGTTTGCCTGTCATTAAAGGGAACAAAGCGGCGGCGGTACCTTCACCTACTATACTATGAATATTGAAGATGGTAGCATTAAGTTCTTCGGTCAACACTTTCAAACTCCTGGGCATGCGTCTTGTGAATCGGTTCCGTGAGGCAGAATGAAAACAGAGGATCATTACGTTAAGTGGCTTGCAAGGATGTGGAGGTCGTTTTATATGTTTATTATTATAAGTTTGCGCCTTTTTTACTACTCGAAAACCAATTTTGTGCCCCACCCAAATGGAGGGTAAAATAGCCCCGACTTCCGCACCCGTGCAGGACACTTTAACATGGTCACTCTTGTTGAGAGTGTAAGTCTCGCTACCGTAAAGCTTGACCGGTTCACCCATCACGTATTTATTGTCATTAATATACACTATATCTTTATAAATACAATATATCTCTTTCATTCTCTTCAGAACTTCTTCGATGACATAGCACTTGGACACGTGGCACCGAACCCAATCTGTTCCCTCACATTTGACCTTAGGCTGATCATAATCATATCTGATCGCTTCTTTGGAGAAGGGGTCGAGGCGAGGAACTTCACAGCCGGACCCCTTCTCATCGAGGATGCTTTCGTGCAGTCTCTCCTGAATAACGAGGTCGATGACTTTTAAATCCATGGTTCCGGCTCCGAGCAGCCCCCCGGCGAATAGGCGGCTCGCCGCCGCCACTCCCGCCACGCAGACCATCACCAGGTAGATCCTGGTGCGGCGCGTACGGAACAGCCTCTTCATTAACAGCCACATCTTCCAAACCTATTTTATTTATCTTACTCTATGATAGATACTACACTGAGCAAGTAATCACTACGCTATAGATACTAACACAGGGGGGGGACACTCGTGACACTCCCATACTAAGTGACATTATTGTAAAGGAAGTTCCTTCATCTCTCGTCGGCGGAGATTATTATTTCATACAATTATTTTTTTATAAAGACTCCCTCAACGATCAAGCAATGCTTGACAAGCCGTTTATGCTTTGAGAAAAGTCTATGATTATCTCAAAGTCATTAGCGAGAGTACATTAAATACATAAAGGTACGCGTGCGATGAAATGATACGACTCCAATTTATCACTAATTTTATATTGATACTCACACGAGTTAGGTACAGACACTTGTTAAGTACAAAAGGCGTTATTTCTAGGTATATAATGCAAGAAATTAACAATTGCAAAGCGCAAGCGACGCTGTGTCAACCTTATTGGTAATCTCTCTCGCCCCGCTCCGCGCATCTCGCGCATGCGCGGTGGAGATGCCAGAGCTACTCTGCCGAGCGGCACCAGCAGGGAAACGCTAGCAGAACTTTACATATTGTTGCAAAGCGCAAGCGACGCTGTGTCAACCTTATTGGTAATCTCTCTCGCCCCGCTCCGCGCATCTCACGCATGCGCGGTGGAGATGCCAGAGCTGCTCTGCCGAGCTGCACCAGCAGGGAAACGCTAGCCGAACTTTACATATTGTTGCAAAGCGCAAGCGACGCTGTGTCAACCTTATTGGTAATCTCTCTCGCCCCGCTCCGCGCATCTCACGCATGCGCGGTGGAGATGCCAGAGCTGCTCTGCCGAGCTGCACCAGCAGGGAAACGCTAGCCGAACTTTACATATTGTTGCAAAGCGCAAGCGACGCTGTGTCAACCTTATTGGTAATCCCTCTCGCCCCGCTCCGCGCATCTCGCGCATGCGCGGTGGAGATGCCAGAGCTGCTCTGCCGAGCGGCACCGGCAGGGAAACGCTAGCCGAACTTTACATATTGTTGCAAAGCGCAAGCGACGCTGTGTCAACCTTATTGGTAATCTCTCTCGCCCCGCTCCGCGCATCTCGCGCATGCGCGGTGGAGATGCCAGAGCTGCTCTGCCGAGCGGCACCAGCAGGGAAACGCTAGCCGAACTTTACATATTGTTGCAAAGCGCAAGCGACGCTGTGTCAACCTTATTGGTAATCTCTCTCGCCCCGCTCCGCGCATCTCGCGCATGCGCGGTGGAGATGCCAGAGCTGCTCTGCCGAGCGGCACCAGCAGGGAAACGCTAGCCGAACTTTACATATTGTTGCAAAGCGCAAGCGACGCTGTGTCAACCTTATTGGTAATCTCTCTCGCCCCGCTCCGCGCATCTCGCGCATGCGCGGTGGAGATGCCAGAGCTGCTCTGCCGAGCGGCACCAGCAGGGAAACGCTAGCCGAACTTTACATATTGTTGCAAAGCGCAAGCGACGCTGTGTCAACCTTATTGGTAATCTCTCTCGCCCCGCTCCGCGCATCTCGCGCATGCGCGGTGGAGATGCCAGAGCTGCTCTGCCGAGCGGCACCAGCAGGGAAACGCTAGCCGAACTTTACATATTGTTGCAAAGCGCAAGCGACGCTGTGTCAACCTTATTGGTAATCTCTCTCGCCCCGCTCCGCGCATCTCGCGCATGCGCGGTGGAGATGCCAGAGCTGCTCTGCCGAGCGGCACCAGCAGGGAAACGCTAGCCGAACTTTACATATTGTTGCAAAGCGCAAGCGACGCTGTGTCAACCTTATTGGTAATCTCTCTCGCCCCGCTCCGCGCATCTCGCGCATGCGCGGTGGAGATGCCAGAGCTGCTCTGCCGAGCGGCACCAGCAGGGAAACGCTAGCCGAACTTTACATATTGTTGCAAAGCGCAAGCGACGCTGTGTCAACCTTATTGGTAATCTCTCTCGCCCCGCTCCGCGCATCTCGCGCATGCGCGGTGGAGATGCCAGAGCTGCTCTGCCGAGCGGCACCAGCAGGGAAACGCTAGCCGAACTTTACATATTGTTGCAAAGCGCAAGCGACGCTGTGTCAACCTTATTGGTAATCTCTCTCGCCCCGCTCCGCGCATCTCGCGCATGCGCGGTGGAGATGCCAGAGCTGCTCTGCCGAGCGGCACCGGCGGGGAACCGCTAGCCGAACTTTACATATTGGTTGCGTGTTGCCACATACTCTTTTTATCGAAAACAAAATTTAATTGTCAATTTGGTAATTTGCAGTTTTGCAAAAAAAAGTTCACCTGTTTTGTTTATTTAGCTCCGTTACCCACCGTTTTCCATCAGAGGATGAGGACTGGATAGTTTTAAAGCAGGAACCAAGACAGCGTACTCCACAGGATGCTGAATTTAATATTTGGCGTAGAAGGGCCACATGTACCGTATTGCAACCTTCGGTACAAAGGTTTGATTCCTGTCGTGGTCTTATTTCTGAAATTACTTAGGACTTGGTAAATAAAAGATACTTGTTGCGTTGAAAACCATTTGGCGTCTATATTATTTAAAAAATTGAATATGTACAACGATCGAGGAGAGAGGGTGAGGAACAATGTATTGCTACCATAGACTTATTATATTACTCGGTTTGATTCCCACGTCATGTAGCGCGACCGTGGTTGGGTGAAGACGATTTGCGTTTCGTTCTTGCTTCTAAGCCTAAAGAAATACTAAGTGACGACGTTTAGAATGTTATAAAAGATACCTAGAACAAAGCAGTAGGTAGGTTAGGACTAGGTATTAAAAAAAACGAAACAAAAAGAACGCCGATCAGAGATGGCGCTTCAAAAAGAGTTGGCATTAAAAACGCGAGAGAGGTCTCTACCCCTATTTTATTTATATTACTCTATGTAGGTCGTTGTAGGTCTATACTAGGTAGGTATATCTATGATGTTGTACATAGATATATGTTGTAGGTACTAAACATAGACTTAAATTTTTCGCTATTAAGTTTATGGTACTAACATAAACTTAAAAATCTTATTTTTTAATTAATTTTTTATCTATCAAAGTAACAAGAAAATAATCCACAGAGAAAGAAATAAAAAATAATCATTATTAACATACCTAATACAAGTAGTCTGTATATCAAAGAGTAGATTTTTTATTAAAGAACGGAGTACCTACCTCGTCTATATTTTAAATGGTACCTATATGGCTTAAGAGAAGCAACTCGACAGCTTGGGCAGCGCGGTATAAAGGTGGTATGGCTTAGGGTAGTACTTATTGTATGATCTGTGAGCGAGGGTTTTTTTTTTTTTTTTTTTGTGGCAATACAGTGTTACTAATTTGCCAATGTCAAGTTATATAAAAGGTAGGGAAACAGGGAAAGCAAAATACCGAAATTTGGAAGAAAAGGATCAGAGGAGTTGGTTTGGGTTTGGAATGATAAAATATTATTGGTAATAGTAAAATAAATAGTAAATGTATGAGCATATACGGAGCAGCCTTATTAGTGCCACGGAGATAAATTCACAGATTTTGCAGTCCCCGCAAGAATCGGAGCATTGAAAATGAAAACAAAAATTTAGGTATAGGTAGAGTGCGTGTCATCGGTTATTATATTTCCTATGGCGTTATGTTGGTACCCCTGAAATTTATTATTATTGCGATGGAATAAAGTTCAAAATTGAATAAATTTTCGGGGTACCAACATAACGCCATAGGGACCGGAAAACCCCTTTTTTTGGTTAATGTCAAAGAACAACAATGTCAATAAACAGGTGACAATAAACAACAATGTCAATAAACAACTTATGTATACATTATTATATGAGATACGTAAAATATGACTTACATCAAAGATATTAGAATTTTAAAAAGAGGTAGATGGGTTACCTGCGCCTTAACACTGGCAGTCTTAAACTTGGCTAATTAGCTCACCTGAGTGTAGTCTCGCAAAAGCATCGGCAACGTTGACACTTTGAAGTGCTCCCGCGAAACACAGTAAAAATGCCGTCCTGCGTAATGCGAACTTGTACTAATTACACAAGCAAGACTTCCAAAATTCTAGGGATCACATATCATGCGTAAGTATTATATTTTAACTAATTTTCGTTCATATTTGTACATTAGAAATACAAAATGTCAGTAAATATTATCCTAAAAAGATTGAGTGCGACAGCAAATACTCCGATTACCGAGTGTGATAGAGATGTCTGTCATAGATTATAAATGTACAGAACGGACAATGCCACGACATTGCTCAAGCATTATCCACGAGATGAATAATTAATGAGGGCTTTTCACAATGACAAAAAACTGTAGGCTATCGAGCCAGATGATCTATCGAGATGGCGTTGATAAAAATAGGTGACAATGTGAGTTTTTTACTAAGCTTCGAAGAGTGTCAACACCATCTAGTGATTCAAATAGTTACTATTTTTAGGGTTCGACGAGTATCAACACGATCTAGTGAGGCAAATAGTTAGGTTTTTTTTTTAAATGTCATTTTGAAAAGCCCTCATTAACTTATTATATATTTACTATTATTTTTATAGGTTTCCAGCAAATGAATTGCGATGTATTAAATGAAATGCCACTGAATTTTATTAAAATACTAGCGGCCGCCCGCAACTTCGTCTGCGTGGAATGGTTTTTTGTTATCCCTCGGGATCATTACTTTTTTCGGGATGAAAGGTACCCTATGTCCTTCTCTGTACCCCTGACAACGTGTATGCAAAATTTCATGATGATCGGTTTAGTAGTTAAGACGTGAAAGCGTAACAAACAAACGGACTTTCGCATTTTAATATTAGTAAGGATTACCTAAACCTTGTGACATGGAATTTCTTATCGCCCATATTTAATTAAAGCTAAATTCCTTACTAATTTGAACACTTTTATTATTTAAATTTACAAGTTTTACGAAGTTACATAAATTTTAAAAATTCGTTTTGGTTACAAAAAATATTTTTTTCGAAGTGCAAATCCATTACGCAACAGACTATTTGTTATTTTAGCAATAGAAACTAATAGGTAAATTTTATTGTGCCCAAAAACAACCCAAGATATTAGTGGTAATAGGTTCGACCCGCTTTTTGGGTCGAAATCGGATTTAAACTCGTAAAGACCCGGTTTAAACCTTTGGGTTTAAGCCCTTGCACATCCCTAATTATGACTATTAGTAGCTTTTTTATTTTATCGCTTGAAGTAAAATGATTCATTATTTTATTCAGACATCATTGTAGTTCATAGGCATCAAACCATCGAATGTCTCTTCTGTGACACATTTAACGATATTCTATGATTAGTATCGCGACATTCACGACGACATTGCGCAATATGTATCTGTCTCGTTTACGCTCTTGTAAATAATCATACTATCTTGTTCACACTTTACAACACGGTCAAGTTAAGTCGGCCTATGCGACCATACGAAATTATCGACTTAAGGTGCCGAGTTACCTTGACCGTGTAATATCGTATTATTTAGTGTGTTATAACGAGGCAGGTATATACGTCTTGCGGACAAATTCATGGCGTCGCATATACTGACATAACACATCTTTTTAATTCTAATATCTTTGACTTACATACATAAAATATGACTATATAATGGCAAATTAATAAACTATGTTCCATACTGTTTTCTTCGTCGATAAACGAATAAATGTAGCAAAATTTGGTTTTAGAGAAATGTGTGGCAATATCTTATTTACCTGTGAATAGTGTGATTACTTGGATTGTTTCTTTTTGTCACATCACAATCACTAACAGAACAAGACACCATGGCTCCACGATACCTTTATTTGAAATTCTAATCAAGATTACCAAATATTTTAAAGAAATTGTGATTGCTCTTTTGCTAGGCGAGACGCTAGGGGCTCTTACTGTAAAAAATGTTGGCACATTGTCACTTGATCCTTTGTCTCTTTTTTTCATAGACCGTGTCCCCCTTTTTAATATACTATATCTATGAATGAAACGCACTCTAGTTACCTATTTATTTTTACCGAAATATTATTCGATTTACAAAAATCCAACGACTGCACTCTTTTATACGGAAATACCCGTTTTTCTACAATTCCAAATCATCACAATTATTAACAGATTTTTAAAAAAAAACGCTATTTTGTAGCTAAACTAATACCCTAGGACTCTTTTTTTTAATTTTTTTCTTAAGTCGGTTCTTTTTTTCGAAATATTTACAATTTAGTAAACAAACACCCACCAAAAACCCGATTTTTAGAAATTTTTCAAAATTCCAAAAAAGTTACAAGCCGATTTTCAAAATTCAAACGTTCATAATGTGTCTTGATAAATTCCTCAACTTTTGGTACTATTCCCATCTCGATCCTTCCAAAATCCTCGGAGATATGGCCAAAAATAAGCTTCAGGTGATTTGCATCTGATGATCTGCGGATGAGCTCCCGAACCTCTTAATTGCCCCCCCGGAGAATTTTGTCTGAAAGAAACACTGGCCGCGAACTCACGCAGTGCTTCCCAGTTTTCACGGCAATAGATAGGGTTCTATAGTGATAATCGGGTCCAGCAGCTTCTGTGCATACCTATGATCTTGTCCAATATAATGCGTCTGGCGTCGTCGTACAGCAAACAATCCTACAGTGGGTGATCCCAGCTCTCCTCTATTTCGGTGCCATACGGGCCGAGTGCAGACTCACACTGCGATAGTCGATGAAGTCGCTTCCTGAAACACCCATTCCGGGTCAGTAGTTGAGAGACGATGTCACCTGGTTCAATCCAGAAAGAAATAGAAATTTATTCGCTAGAAACACCAGTCTTTGGAGAGCCTCACTGCGATATCGGGAATTAATCTATAGAGTTCTCTATAAAATAAAAACATTCTTATATTTTGTGTTTGATGTTTTTACTTGTATTGTAACTGTTACTGTTTGTCGGTAAAGTTAATAAATAAATATGAGATAAGATGGTTGACGTTAAAATTTTATGTGTAGGTTCACTTCACAAGAATATCGCCTCATTATTATTGGTAAGTACTGAATGATTATGCCCAGCATCGACTGGTGGCGTTCGCGACATGCCAATAACGGATTTTTCATGGTTTACGTTTCGCTCTGTTATGGCTCTGTGGTGTACCTAATGCCTATCAATACTCGCATAACTCTAATGATTGCAAATTCTCAATACCCAACAAAAACATTAGACCGGCTGTTCGTCACTTTCTGGAGAACGTGCTCGAACCTCAATGCCACCGTCTATAATGCACGTAATTAAGTGTCTTAAAATATTGATGATGGCAATAAAATTCATTAGACACAAAATGACTGATTAGTGTGTTGGCTAGTAAATATTTCTAAAATACTGGACTGCTCTAAATTTTTTTTTTGCTGCAATCTGCGTTTAATAAATTTCTTGGTGAGCAATTCAGTGAAAAATAGTGAGTGATTCAGTGACCACGTCTTATAAATTGTGGCTCGCTCGTTTGATTCGTCTTGACAAGTAAGCACTGTTGGGAAATAGTGTCCAGGATCGGCAGACCCGCCAAAGTTCGAAAAGTTAGCCGGTAGGGCCCCTGGTTGAGGATAATGTTTATTCGGACATATAATTTTATTTTGTTGCGATTTAGTGGGAGTACTGGGTGCAATAATTGCACTAATTGCAATCTAATTATTAGATATAGGAAGATATATCAGATATACACCGTTATTTTTTAAGTATATCTAAAAATTAAATGGGGATTTTAGACCACGTAAATGGACAACTTTTACTATGGGGCCAACCACGGAATCTCAGAATAAAAATCAGCTGTTGGTCTGAAATCCCCATTTCATTTTTACCGACTTCAAAAGAGGGAGGTACTCAATTCGACCCGTTTTTTTTTTGTATGTACACCGATTACTCGAAGACGGCTGAACCGATTGAAATGAATCAAACGTTATTTAACATTAGGAAAACTCCCAAGTTGTTCCATTTTTTTAAATTTTGAAATCAGTTTAGTATTTTTCAAGTAATCTTGAAAAAAGCACGAAAATAGTATGATTTTGTCTAAACTACCTCGATGATCAGTCGGATCCAGCCCCACCCGACTTCAATAGACGTGTTTTTATTATTACGAATATTATTTCTTGCTTTTTAGAGGTAGGTTTTTTGATGTCGGTTTTTTGTTTTTTAAACAATTTTTAGATATACGTAGATACTTAAAAATAACGGTGTATAGATATAAAGAGAGTAATAATGGTGAAAGAAAAGATGAGGACATATGATAGTGTATTAGGAAGGTGAGAGGAAATATTGATCGCTTGATCGCGTAACGATCACGAGTTTGAGCTTTCCTGATACCTTCTGGGAGGGAATTCCACAGCCGTACAGTACAGCATGCACAGAGAAGAAATATGAGAGAAAATCTTATTACTTGTTTCCACTTCTGCTACGATATTCTCTTTTAAAAGGCAGCCAAGGTTTGTGGCTTGTTGACATAAACGCGCGACTTTAATTATGTAGGTAGGTATTCTTCGGAACGAATAAAAAAAGACAGACCGTAATGTTTGCGCAGTTGGTGCTGAACGACCAGAGAAATGACAACGAAATTTACGTGGAGGTAACACCACTGAACGATTATTAGTTAAAAACAACGAGACAATTATTCCGCATTCTTGTAGAGTAGGTATTAGCGCTCCGTGACTTTCCAGTGTGTATTTTACTTTTTTAAGTAAACTTAGAAGTTTGATTTTTTCACAGCATCAAGAGTCCATAGACTTGAGTCTATGGTTTTAATTTCAACTCGATACCTCCACGCGTTCCCGAAATAAAGGGTCTTGATGACAGACACATAGACGGACGGACGGACGGACAGACAGACAGACGGACAACAAAGTGATCTTATAAGGGTTCCTTTTTTTCCTTTTGAGGTACGGAACCCTAAAAATATCTTTAGTAGCAAGTAGCAACACACTTTCCTTACGTTCGCGATTACCTACGTTGCGTAGAAAATTAACGAATTTTGTAATTTACTCGTACCTACTACCGTCTGTCTGGAGGACAGTGGTGGCGCAGTGGTTTAGCGCCTGGCCCAGCGATTGCGGATGTTAAGCAACGTTCGCAAGGGTCGGTCATGGGATGGGTGACCAAACATTTATTATCTCGAGCTCCTCCGTGCTTCCGAAGGCACGTTAAGCCGTTGGTCCGGGCTGCATATTCAGTCGTTAACACCCACCAATCCGCATTGGGCCAGCGTGGTGGGTTATGGCCCATCCTCCTTATCCACCTTTAAGGGTGTCAAGTTTCAAGGTCAAGTGGTCGGCTCCGTTTTTTTGGCGCGCGCACCCCGGTCGCACAAAAGATAAGGAAGGCCTGTGCCCCAGCAGTGGGGACATCAATGATTATCATTGGGGGACATTAAAAACGGCTGACGGAAGGACGGACGGACACCGTCTGTTTAGACAACAATCGCGATCCACAACGGATAAGTATTGTTCGTTATTCTTATAATATGACAATAATTATGTATTTCTAGCTATCGTATGGACCGTTTTGTTATTTCCTTACACCTGTGTTTATACCTAAAGAAAGACCTATTATGTCCCATTGATAAGCCACCAAGATGTCAACAAACCGAGATGATTGACGAGTGCCGATGCGATGATCGCTGATAAAAATCGCCGATGATATTGAAAATAAAAATTATCTTTACTGACATACATATATAACATATAGGCATAGTATGGTATGACATAGGTAAAACATTAGACCTACCTAAATTCAGTCCCTACGTCAAACAACGGCACGGCGGCGGCGGCGCGGCGCGGCGTAAGTTGGGTGCGTAAATTAACTAAAAGAATAATCTTACTTTTTTTATCTACATCCATAAAATTTAAATCCTCTATAAAAGGTTCTAAAACAGTAAGCTTACTGCCAACATTGTAACAACCAGTGTCATAGTAACCACAATATCCGAGCGAAAGAGCGAGGAGCTCCTCTCCGCGCCCAAACCCGACGAGTTACATTATGAAATTCAGTACAACATTATAACCCTCGTTCGGATGATTTTATGATGAGGAGGAGAGTGACTCACCCTCGCTCGGACATTACGTTACGGCTACCATGACACTGGTTGTTTCAATGTTGACAATAAGCCACCGTTTCAAAACCTTTTATAGAGGATACAATATCATGGGTGTAGATGAAATATGGAACTGTACATATAGTAATTAGGTAAGTATTAATGCACTTATGTGTTACTATTATTACATTCGTGTTTAAACTGAAATGATTTTGTCTGTCTGTCTGTTCTCGCGATTTTGACGAAAACTGAATTGGCACACAAGTTCCTTGATTATTTTTTTAATCAATCGCGATTTTTGATTGGAGGGAAAATATATTAATATATCGACGGATTTAAATCAAGTCCATATAGTCTTCAGGAACTCCTCTGGAACATCTGGGCCAAGGGTACACTGATGTTGCGAAATGTCCAAAAGGGAGGAGTGGAGGGGGAGGGGGGAAATTTTGTTGTAGCGTTGTCCTTGGTGGTTATTCAACCTAAATGAGGTTGCATACAGACCTCGAAAGATTAAAACCTCTTTCGTATCTTAGACGTTAGAAGTAGGTAATAAATAATATACAAACATCATACTATCTAATATAAATAATGGTTTCACTCGTTTCACTGATTTTTCTTGTTGAAAACTGTTATTGTGCAAATGGTGCAAATATTTTGTACTGAAATTTTTTGAAAAAAAAAACATATCTTAGCCATTTAGAATAATGTTCAAAAATGTCACAAACGCGAGGTCTACAGCTCACAGCACAGAGGAAATAATCACTAGCGCCACTTTTCTTTTAACTGTGGAGCCACTCGACATACTTACATACCACAACGTACCATACATTTAATTGCCACAAAGGTATTAATCCTACTATCCATCTATTGAGGAAGATATTTGAAGTTTGAACAAGGCAACGGCAACGTCCGTACCCTAAACTTAATATTACGCTAGTATAAATAAGTTTATGGTCCGTACCAAAAATCTTTGAATCTAAATTCTTAGTCCATACGATAACCAATAATAATGGACCAACGAATCACGGTCAAATTAGCCTGCCACTACGAGCAAATACTTAACAGTGCCCAAAATATGGTGCAAATAACTTGAAGCAATTAGGCAGAGATAGAAAATGATTCGTAACGAATTTAGAGCGATGTTGGAATGGGACTAAATCACTAAATAAATAAAAATTTGCTAATAAATAAGTAGTAAAACATACAGGTTGTACTTACCTACAATGTTACCCTGTTTCTCCTAAAAGATACAATTTTATTGGCTTTTATTGTTGTTGTTTTTCAATAAATCGTAGACTACTTTAGCAGGCCAATACATTTATGAAAATTTAGTTGATGTATGGAAACACTATGATTCATTTACTAAGAACTGCAATATTCACCAGTTTAATACAAGAAATAAAGATAAACTTGCCGTTCCAAGATTTAGGCTTGCAAAAACGAGAGGTTCATTTATGGGGAAAGACATAGCCTTCATTAATAAAGTTCCACAAACAAGTGATTGATCTTCCTTTGCCTGAATTTAAAAACCATGTAAAAAACGCTCATGTGTAAAGGTCGATTATCTTAAAGATCAAAATGCGTGGAAATGTTGTAACACATAACTTGCTAATATAAGTACTTTGTTGAAGTAATATAATAAGTCTCTGTTGTTTCCAATAACAATAATCCTGTCACCCTGTTGTAATTATCTGGTAACGATATATTCAAGTTTGTAAATATCGTTACTTATGGCTGTTACAGCTGATAAGTTTCTTGCGCCCGTTCTTCTTATATGGACGATTCAAAAGTACTTAATAATTAAGTTTATTTGAATAAAGCTTATTTGACTTTTGACTTGACTGAGTGTACGGTCTAGCTTATTATGCCGCAACCTGTTCAAAGATTTTTAAAATTAAGTAAACAAAGAATACAGCGTCACGGTTTAACGAAATAGGTAATTAAAGCTGAAATACGTAGCGTAATAAATTAATTAACTTATTGCAAAAACTTAATTAACCCTACTCGACCATAACAAAAAATGTCTTTGTGCAGATAAAACATTTTGTTCATTCACATTTGCAATACTTACTTTTTTTTCGTCCGTGTTGTGATTGAGTAAATGTCGCGCGCGCACGTGTGTCGGTCGGCGCTCGGTTGGCGACTGGGGCGCAGCTGACCGCGCGTTAAGGCCGCCGCACACGCGTCAGCCTGTGCACCATACTCACTCACGCTTGTTTGTTTTCCTGATAGTGTCATTGATTGACTCCATGGGTTAGCCCGCTCGCTGCGGTCACGTAGTACATACAGTCCTACAACACGCAGCACACGTGCCTGGCGGCTACCGCACAGGTTAAACTTTTTTCAACATTTTCCTTCCATTTACCTTGATTAACTACAGGCGCAACAGCTGTATTAATATAATTGTACCTACTTTCAAAATTTCCAAGGTATGCTACAATATCTGAATGTATTTAAAAGAAAATCCGGTTTTGCTGGAGTAATTTATGCCAGCAGGAAAACAGTAAATATTTATTTCTCGTCTATACTATACATACCAACATATATTAGTGTAGTTGTAACAACTTAGTTGTAATAGGTAATCGTAGTGTCATACGTGGTCATACTTCGCACTGGAACGTGGAAAGGTGGAAAAGGAGTGAGGTCACCCCTCTCCCAAAACTGCACCCTTCCCCCTCCCCCAAAAATCATTTTTCATTGTTTTGATCACAGTTCTTCGAGTTAAAAATAAGTTTAATTTCATAAAATCATAAGGAGTAATAAATAATAAGGAATGCCTTCTAAAACAATGCGATTACTATTACATCCAGTAAGTTATGAAAAATATGTACTATATAGAATGAATTCACATCGAGTCACACTGTTACCCGATGCTATTTCTTTTTCCGAACGTGTCATACTATACATGATCCAGACTAAACCAGTGTTACTAGATGAAAATAAAATTTCGCATCGAGTCACACCTATGTTACTCGTTGCGAAAGTAGCCAATATGCTTTTAGTTGGTCATCGGTTGTAATGCTGGCTGACATAGAAATAAGCCACGTTTTGGACAAAAAACTCGTTCCATATCGATACGCAGGCAGGATGGACTGGCTAAAGTCGAGCCAACTATATGAAATAATACCGCGTTTATATTACTAATTTATACATTTATTCACAATGATTCGATTCATGACAATATCATATTATTACTTTACGACAATATCACGGCTCCAAACTATTATATAAACATACATACGGCTTCGACGAGATGCTCAATATTTAATAACTGTACAGTTCTCTTAAATTACAGGAAAAAAGACAAAAAAATCTAATCAAATCTTTATAATACTTTAATTTTACACGTAATAATTAGCACTTCAGGAAATACATACTTTATTCTATAATATAATAGTAACACGAAATAAAAAATAATTAAATACACTTAAATATTAGTCCATCAGGTCGCCATCGTCTGACAAGTCCTGCAAAAGAAGAAAAGGTCTGGTTAATGATGCGTCCCGCACTATAAGTTATAATGAAACAGTAATATAATGTAATCAATACAACTAGCCACTAATATGTTCCAAACAGTAGTGTGTAAGGAAACTGGTGTCTGTGGTCCTGGCGAGGAGGCCACACTTCACACCATGACCATTCATCATTCCACAATGAGCAACATAGTTATTACGTAAAGTATAGTCAGCGTACAAATTCAAATCAACCTGGATACATTGGCACTCAATAAAATCGCTTGTAGATTTCTAGAATTGGATATTACTTATTTATACAATTGTACTATAATGAGGGGTATTAAAACACGAAAAGCCGCGTGAGATAATAGTATCATATGAGTGTTTTAATACCTAACTATGTACAATTGTATACAAAAATTTCTGTACATCCATGATATGTATCCTTTATAAAGGGTTTTGACTTTCCTCCTCCCCGTACCCGTCATTATATCATCCGAACGAGTGTTATAATGTGGCTCGGATATTGTATTGTTGGTAGTAAGCTAACCGTTTCAGAACCCTTTATAGAGGATTTAATTAAAGCATGGGTGTAGATAAAAAATATTATCATTGGCAAGAGAATAGTCTATAAGCAACAACTGTAAAATATTATATAGATGCCAATGTATAATGAGAACAAAAGAAAACGAAAAAGCACTCCGAACAGAATACGAGAAGTTTAGGAGAGGGCCTCAAGCGCTACAAAATAACAACACCGGTGAACTAAGTAACATTTACCTTTTATATTTTTCCCTTAGGTATATGTTTTTGAAAAACAGAATACAAAACGTTATAATCTTATTAGAAAGATGTGAGCGAACTACACAATAATAATACTGTTTTGTGAGTAGGGCTAGCACCCGATACTTGACTTGGGCCTTGTTTTTACGAGCTGTCTTTAGAACGGTTCTAAGGACACATAAGGTGACATTTGGATGGCGTAGCTTTAACTGTGTTTATTAGGTATTAAGGCGAGGCCAGTTCACGATCTGATGAAAAGTCTGTTTATTAACTTCCAATGTAAAGAACTGATGTAGAATTCTACTTCACAAAAATTACTGTAGAGTGAAAAAGAAACAAAGTAACCGAATAGAATATTGAAAAATGGCATGATAACTCTGTTTAAAGATCCTGAATAACACCATAAAAATTTATAAAAATAAATTTCAAATCGTCAGACTTCGTAATTTTCAACTTTTAGATTTTAGATTTTTTATGTAAAAAGGATAGCTTTTTTATCGATCTAACACAATAACCGAGTACATTTTTAATAAATGATCCAATTTTTCTGAAATCAATAAAAATGTAAATTTCAGGCGAAGCATCAATTTAAGCTATGCAATATTCAACCTTATTCTAAAGACATTAAGTGAAAGAAGAAAGTGAAAGAGTAAATTTCCAGAACTGCCTCGCCTTAAGAGCCCGTAGCGATTTGCTGCTGACTGCAGCTCTCTCGCTCGCATTATTTCATGTTTCAGAATTATTGCTCGCATTATTGTCAGACATTTCAATATATATCTCAGTTTTTTGTTGCTTAAGTACAAAAAGTTATCGTTTCTAACAGTTATTTGAACTGGCAAATACGATAACTTTTTGTACTTCAGCATCTCGAAACTGAGATATATGTTGAAATGTCCGTAACCTTATATTGCTAAAAGTGGCCGAAACACATTTTTCATTTACGCACTCAAGATTTAAAAAATCTTGAGAAAACATGAAATGTGCGAGCGAGAGAGCGGCGCGACAGTCAGCGGGAAAATCGCTACGGAGTCTTAACAATAATGTCGATAGTATTGCAAATTCAACAGAAGCTATATTCAAAGGTGAATCACTGCATGGGCTAGGCTTGCACATAATATTATAACAACTATAACTATGAACAAGTACACAACGATATTCGTTCAGATCAAATAGAATCAAAAGGGACAACAAGGAAGATTAGTAGTACTAGATCCTGGTACATGAATGTTACTTGGTAAGCTCAGTAGTGGTCGGCGTACGAACCCAATATCGAAGGAAAACAAAAAATCGATGTACAGCATTGCCGATTAAAAAAAACTAAATGTATAAATATTTTTAAAATTGCTTTCTTGAGGTTAGATAATAAGGATGGATATTTAACTATAATGTGAGGTATATTTTACGAAAAATAATTCAACCTTATCGTATCTGAGGAGCACAAACTTGGTAGGTATGTTTTGAAAATTATTTTTAGTTTAATTTAAAACGTGTGTGTGGTAAATGTTATTCGTCGGGCGACGGCTTGGGTGGGGGTGTAATACGCACGACGCTGTCGACGGAGTCCTCTAACACGATGTCTTCGATTTCGCTCTCGAGCTCGCGCATGAGGTCGAGCGAGGTCTTGCGCTTGTGTCGCGTGTCCGGCTCCGTGCTGTCCGCCTCCGCTGCTGTCCTCTCACTGCACATTAACATAAAGATATGGAATAAAATACTTATGATTTATACAATACCTAATAATATACACGCTGAAATGAACTAGCGCAATACCTACTCGACATTAATGTATGGAACAGCAGATTTTTATTCGCGATTTCAGAGTTTGCTCCATAGTAAAAGTTGCTTATAATCATAAGTGGAACCACACCACTGCGGGAACCAAATGATTAAAAATTCACGCTGTATTAGAAAAAATACGTCTCGCACCAGATCAATTATCGGACGGGAATCTAACCCGTGACCTTTAGATAAAAACTTAGCTAATAAAATAATGAATTCGAAATATTTATTTTTGTATAATAAACCTCAAAGTATTAAGTAAGAATCATACATAACTAACTTCAATAATAAATTAAATTATTTTGGGGAGTGTCCCTTCTATTATTATGTATTCTATGGTAAAGTGGCGAATTGCAAAAGAATAGAATGCGATGCCTGCTCATGTTCCCCGATAGTAACAACCTTGGTCTCTTCAAGGCAAGAGTGAAAGACATATCCTGGGCAAGCGTGCTACACCTTAGACAACATCCTGTTTACCAAGCAAGATGGTGGTCAAATGCCTGCCCAGTTACCAATAAAAAACGATAAAGTAAACTGGTACCTGTAGGGCGTGTTGGGCGGCGCGGTCGAGCCTGCGAGGGTGGCGGACGAGAGGACGGGGGGCGAGGGGGCGGCGGGCGCGGGGGTGGCGGGCGTGGGGGCGGCGGGCGCGAACTGGCCCTGATGCGTGGCGCGCGCGCACTCCGCCGCCAGGTCGCGCTCCACGTTAGACTCGCGCGCCTCTGCGACGCTCGACGCGCACGACCGCTGGTACCGCTCTAGCTGCAGCGACTCCTACCATAACAAATACAAATAGAAAACAAAATATTCAGTTTAAGGCGACGAATTGAAAAGCGGCAGAGATCTCCATTTTTTTTTCAGTACGAAAACATTATGAAAGTAATATTTAATAACCTGATTGTTGACTTAATTTTCCATTGCCTTTATTTTGTCAGTTACAGAAATACACTTGAACCGTTAATCTAATCTATGGGCGCTAATGACGTTTGTTTGCTTATGTTTTGCTTGATACATTAATGGATAGATATTCATAAATTAGATTCCATCATCTCATGTAATTCCTGCCTGCAAAAATACTGTGATGAAATGCTCAAACCGTTTTTTTAAATGTCTATAAAGTCTACACGTTCTGATGTTGTTGCTTTAAAGTTTTATGGAAATTAAAATAAATGCACTTCAACCAAACTGTATTTTATTAAACAGATTCAAACGTTAAAATATCGATTTATTTTTAAATAAATGTTTCGCAGAAGATTTCTACTTTAACAGCATCATGATTACGAAGTCCATTTCGTGAAGGTTGCGACTGTCTGCCGTTACAAATCCTTTAGAAACCTTGGTATTATATTCATACATCAAATCAAGTTAAAATTAACTAAAATACTAGGTAATCCACCTTAAAACATTCCAAACAAAACGAGCAAAAGCGAAAAATAACTCTTGACAACGACAGTTTTTACAGATGCCAATTATGCTTTAGCAGAGAACACGCCTGGGTCTTTATCATCGGAAGTCATTCGGAATTCATTCCAGTTTGAGCATCAGATATATTAAATTTAATTAATATTTGACAACATCACAAACATTCCTCTGATTGTAAAGTAAGTAGCTAAAGCACTGGTGTTATGGAAATCAGAGGCAACGGTGGAACTACAAACACCCAGACCTGAGCCAATATAGAAAAGTTCGTTTTCTAAATTGACCCAGCCGGAGATCGAACCCGGGACCTCAGAGATGGCAACACCTTGAAAAAGTCGTCAAATATGTACCTCTCTTCAACGGTGCTCTCATCTGCGTACCCCAAAATACGGGTATCAGCATTTATTTATATACAGCACGAAGTTATTCCTTCCTACCGCCACAAAAATCAAAATAGTCTGTCTTTTAGACAAAACCCACTTAAAAGAAGTCGCGATATTTGTCTATGGTCAACAATTAATGTTAAATTCGGATCATCCGGAATACCCGGCGGCGGCAGCGACAGCACGCCTGTGCCGCGCGTGACCGGCGTGACCAAGAAGTCAAATATGAAGTTAGACGTCAAAAATGTCGAACCCTAGCAACAAAACAAAATATGAAGCAAGGTGAAGGAGAAAGGTGTGTGTGTGTGTAAGATCATCATACCTGGTACTCTGGGAACAGATTCTCGTAGTGTTCGGGGTCCGCGAGCGCTTGGCCCGACTTCTTGTTGGTGGCGGAGACCGCGTCGCGCCACAGCTTCACCACCTCGCACATCTTGGACGGAATGTAGGACCTGACACAGAACGCTACCATCAATACGCCTCATCATCATCATATCAGCCGCACGACACCCACTGCTGGATATGGGCCTCCCCCAAGGATCTCCACGACGATCTGCTTCTCACTACGCCTACAGGGGCCCAACCAAAACAGTAATCGTTTAGGTTATATTTACCTAGAAATAATTGGTTTATCTTTACGATTCTCATTTATATTGTCCAAAATTGGCATTCTAGGCTCCCTAAGCATAGTAAGCCGAGTGTTTTTCTGTAAACGAAACTGAAACAGTAATGTTTTAGTTTTGGGTTTATTTATCGTAGAAAATTAGCGCGATTGGGCGCCAAACAATAAAAGATGCGAGTGTAGACCATAAATAAAAGATTCACTAGAAGTATGTTAGTAATTTAATGATTTGGCTAATGATGTCAGTCAAGACAAGAGCTCTTCACACCTTCCTATTTAGTATATCCGACTAGTCAGACAGTTAAAAATCAATCAATCAATCACAGCTTAAGGCGAGGCCAGTTCACGAAATTTACTCTTTCACTATGTCTTTAGAATAAGGTTGAATATTGCATAACTTTAATTGACGCTTCGCCAGAAATTTGACGAATTTTAGTACATTTTTATTGATTTCTGAAATACTGGATCATTTATTAAAAATGTACTCGGTTATTGTGTTAGATCGATAAAAAAGCTATCCTTTTTGCTTAAAAAATCATATCACTGTCGTTGAAAATTACGAAATCTGACGATTTGAAATTTATTTTTATAAGTTTTAATGGTGTTATTCAGGATTTTTTTACAGAGTTACCATGCCATTTTTCAATATTCTGTTCGGTTAATTTGCTTCTTTGTTTCTTTTTCAGTCTACAGTAATTTTGGTGAAGTAGAATTTTACATCAGTTCTTCACATTGGATGTTCAAAAATCAGACTTTTCATCAGATCGTGAACTGGCCTCGCCTTAAAATCAATACCGCTTCCTGAATCCTCCCATTACCCAAAACGTACCCTTAAAATGTCTGCAGTCATGTAGCTGTCACAAATGAAACCTCCATTCGACATGCTGTGGTGTGTCAAAAACAAGGGTCTGACATGCTTTGATAGAGCGAGATCGTCTTATTGAGATTCCTATAGGAGGAAATAGAGAAGAGTGTCATGTTTTCTCTCTATCACCGACCGGACTTTTTTTCATGGTTGGGTTATAGGCAGAGTTCAACTAAGCAAAACAAACAAGTGGGGTTATTATCAAGAGTGCCAAAGAAATTAAAGGTTTTGTGGATTACTTCCTAATTGATACCCAAGATTTATTATAAATCGTATGTGTTGTGTTTGTGTCTAGAATACAAAATGGTGGGGTGTTCGATATTTGGCTGCAAAAGCAACAATAAAAGAAAATAAGCGGGTGTTACATTTCATGCGTAAGTACACTGTTTTTAATATTTTGATCACGTATTTCTTTCTCAAATCTCACAGGAACCAAGTTTCTGAGCTAAATCATTAGTTATATCATGAAATACCTGATAAATGGGAAAAATCTAAAAATTATTTCTAAAAATAACCTCGTAAACATTTGACATGCAAACCGGTAAAATTGCGTACATCTACGTAATAGTAGAAGTCAGCTTAGCTTTGACGTCCACTAAAATCAGTAGGTTTATAATTCGATTTCCGGATGCCTACTATATAGAAATTTTTCCCCAAAAATGACCCCATATTTCAGGGAATTTCTAGCGATTTAATTTTTCCAGATTTCCGACGGAAGATAAAACTCGTGAAAAATGGATAGAAGCAAATGGAAAAATGAATTGGGTGCCACACACGAATTTGTTCAAAACATTTTGAAAAAAATTGTTTCCGAAAAACAGAAAAACTAACGTGGGACCGAATAGATGGTGGGAAACGTTATCGCCGTTTGTATGGAGACCACGTGGTTGACAATCCTCTTAAAGCACAAAATACATAATAGTACCGAAATTTTTCTTAAAGTAGACGATTTCCGTGCTTTAACTAGTAATCTGGACATTAACTGATGCTACACCGTTAAGGGTACTTTTTCTGATCATGGCAACCCCATATTTTGACGTCATAATATATCTATCCCTTACACCCGGTCGCTCGGTAGCGCATCTACCACTTTTAATATACTATATCTATGGTCAAAAAGGTGTAATGTGCGCGTCCTTATTTTGTCTCGAAAAAATAAAAAAGACAGTGAAAATCATCAGGCAAAATACCCCGTAAGTACCTCCAATTGGTTTTGACTATTGCATGAAACTCTCGCTGAAATATTGACGTTTAGTTAGACGATATAACATAATTTAAAATCTCTTGACAAATCAATGGTTTTAGCGTTAAAAGCAATTGTATCTCCTAGCACGTCTGGATTGTATGCGTCCACAGTACTGACCTGGCGAAGAAGGCGGCCTCTGGCAGTTTTTCCCTGGCGAGCAGCAGCTGCAGGCACGCGTCCAGCCGGTTGAGCGTGAACAGCGCCACGAACGCGATGTTGTCGTCGCCTTCGTCGCCTGCGCGCGTCGCCACTTGCTCCAGGAGCTCCTTGTCCCCTGGCAACACACATTATCTAGCATCATCTGATTTTTAATGTAAGTCGAAAACTTAAAAACGTTATCGATTCAAAGCAACATTAGATTACGGTTGAAATTGGTAAAACTGGAAAAAGTACTTTTGTCACATCGTTAAGTGCAGCCAAAAGGAACGCAACGTAGTTCTCCCCGCCTTTTTCGTCGAATTTCAAATTGCATATCCTCAGCGAGAGAATATGTGTATCTATGCATGTCCAAGGCCCGGGCCTCGCTAGACACGTACCCGTGGTGGCGTCCAGCAGCAGCAGCGAGCTGTGGTCCTGCGCGCTCTGGTAGCACTCTTTAGTGAGCTCCATGTCGGAAGGTCGCGCCACGCTAATGGCCTAGTTATATTCACCTAGTAGTTGCCTCTCTTTCTATCGTGTGCTCTTACCTTTTCTGGCGACGCAACGTTGGGTTGTCGTCTTTTATTTAAAAATGAATTGCGTAGCATATATCATAATATAAAAAACGACAATTGTTTATTAGTTTTACACGGCACTGTAACTATTATAAAGAGACAATACCTACGCAAGCAGTAAGATGCTTTGACCTTGACCTTGAGCGAGTGAAGGAGGCCTGACTGAACGTTACTAGAGTTAGACACGTACCCGTGGTGGCGGCCAGCAGCAGCAGCGAGCTGTGGTCCTGCGCGCTCTGGTAGCACTCCTTAGTGAGCTCCATGTCAGCGGCGGCGGCGGCGGCGGCGCCGAGCCTGGTCCAACGCGCGGAGTTGGCGCGCGGCGACAGTCCCTCGGCCGCGCCCGCCTCGCTCGCCAGCTGCTGCGCGCGCCGCAGCTCGCCCAGCGACAGCGCCAGCTCGAACTGGTGCTCCGGCTCCGTCGACACCGCGAGCGCTTGCTGCTTGAAACCCTGCGCGCACATACATACTTGTTTTACGAGACTCTAGAAATGACGGTGTTAAATGGGGATGCAGACTGATGTGATATTGGTCGACGAAACGGATAGTTCGATTAAAGACTGTTCTGTAGCAAAATAGTTCTTTTTAATAAAGGCATAAACTGGTGCTCGGGATCCGTCGATACCGCGAGCGCTTGCTGCTTAAGCCTAAACTTAAGCGTAAACATACCTACTTGTTTCACAAGATTCTAGTGTAAAAATGACGGTGTTAAGTGGGGATGCATACTAATGCGATGTTGGTCGACGCAACGGATAGTTCGATAAAAGACTGTTCTGTAGCAAAATAGTTCTTTTTAATAAAGGCATAAACTGGTGCTCCGGCTCGTCGACACCACGAGCGCTTGCAGCTTGAAGCCCTGCGCGCACACATATCTACTTGTTTCACGAGATTGTAATGTAAAAAAATGACGGTTTATTGAATAGGGATGCATGTGAGATGGTCGACGCAACGGATAATTCGATAAAAGACTATTCTGTAGTAAAATAGTTCTCTTTAATAAGGCATCAGTACAGCTCATTATATACTAGGAGAAGGTATGTGAGTACATGATACACACACTACACTGAGGAACTAATAGCGCCACAAACCACTGTTAATGTAGGAAATGAAACGGTTTTTTCTTCTATGGAGACCCCAACATTAAATTAAATTAAAAAAAATATTTCAGATAAATTACATCCAAATGTGTTAGTAACTAGTCTTAGTCTAGTCTTTTTTCTAGTATATTATTTAGTATAGTCTTAATACTATTGTTAGAAATTTAATTTATATTTAATTTATATTGAAATTTAACATTATCATTATTATGCCACGACTGGATGATATTTTATCATACTGTAAAGTTTCGTCTACTGAGGATTTACTGTGGGGGTCCCACTACCTTCCTTTCCTACACTATATCCCAAAATGTTATGACGGTTGTTTCAAATGTATATGATTGTACCATGCTTGAGGATATTGATTTGTGTAATAAGCTCGGTGAAAGCTATAGAGTTGGTGGTTGTCACAAAGCAAGTTAATAATATGTCAGTAATATTCTAACTAATGGTAATGACTCTTCTAATTTGGATCTGGACATTTTTGGCTGCAGCTTTTATTTTAAACGCAACCTCTAGAGTTCAGATCGGGAATGTAATATTTTTGTTGCATTAGTGATGTATAACAATATTATCTTTGTTTAATATTTGTTTCAAAAATCTCTTTATTTATTGTTCATTATCTTCTTTTTCATAGTACTTATTGCTCAAAACTGTAATTAACATTTTTCAAAATATAAATATAATATATAAATAAATATTTGACAACATCACATACATTGCTCCGATCCCAAAGTAGCTAAAGCACTTGTGTTATGGAAATCAGAGACAACGGTGGTATCACAAACACCCAGACCTGAGACAAAATAGAAAAGTTCATTTTCTACATTGACCCAGCCGGGGATCGAACCCGGGACCTCAAGAGATGGCGACGCCTTGAAAACCGGCGTGCAAACCACTCGACCACGGATCTCTTTCTTTTCCATAGTGATAGTATAAGGCGACACGATACTTAATGAAGCATTAAACTTAATTGACGTCTCTGAGTACGGCAGTAAGCTAGAGTTCATTATCAATGTTGAGTTTACCTGTAATAGAAATCATACACATCAAGTATGACTTAGTGAACGAAATATGTGCAATGTTACTGTATACATTTTGTTGGTGTACCTAAAAAATAAAACAAAAAAAATAAAATAAAGTAACCTGTTTCTCTAGGAAGTGCGCGACGCGCGTGCGGTGGTCGTGCGGCACGGTGGGCAGCACGCGGTCGGCCGTCTCGAAGTCGCCGCGCATCACCGCCGTCTGGTACTCCAGTACAGACAGCAGCACGCAGTACGACACAACGTTCAACTCCTTGTCGTTCAGGTACAGTCTACAACGAAACGACATCTAGAGCGCCCGCACTTGGACCCGCTAGTCGCGACCACAAGCCGCGGACGAGTTTCTTAATACTGAGGTAGAAATGAAAATAATTTGTTTATTCCTCAGCGTAGACTGAAATTGCATTCTAAAAATTCATACTGTATGGCAATATGAAATGAAGGAAGTGCCACTAACTAAGTTTAAAAGTACGCTATCAAAAGTTTTAAAAGAAAATAATTATAATAACATTGATGAATACTTAAATGACAAAACATTAAAATGAAATTAATTCATTTATAGCAATTTGACATTATTATGATTAAATTTTATTGTTATGTTATGTATGACTTGTATATTTGTGTTGTTTAGATAATTTTGACCATTGAATATTTTTGTATTTTTTTCCATTAATTTTTATCAGTGTGACATTCATCATCATTCCCCTGCCCTTATCCCAATTTAGTTGGGGTCGGTGCAGTGCGTCCTTCTCTTCCATTCCTTCCTGTCACTCGTCATCTCCTCATCCACTCCCTTCACATTCATATCATTCCGCACACAATCCATTCATCTTTTCTGAGGTCTTCCTCTTACTTTCCAGCCCTCAACATCCATATCCATTACTCTTCTAGTAACATGCCTTTCATCTCTTCTCATAACATGCCCAAACCAAGCCAGACGATTCCCTTTCAACTTCTCTGTTACTGGTGCTACTTTCAGACTTCCTCTGACATACTCATTCCTAATTTTATCCATTCTCTCAACATTTTCATCTCTGCTACATGTAATTTCCTTTCATCCATCTTCTTCATAGCCCAACATTCTGATCCATACATGACTACTGGCCCTATTACGGACTTATAAATTTTGCCCTTTAATTTACGTGGCATCTGTGTGACTTATCAGTGTGACAATGTAATTTCATTATTATTTATTATTTTTTTATTCACTTCTCAAGCTTACGCGCTCACTAGACATGAAATAAAACACTTTTAACGGATACTAGCGCGGTTTTATTGAAAGTACTTTGGTAATTAGTTGGTATTTGGTTTGATTTTTGATTTTCCCGACGTTTCGGCACCTTTGCAGCTGCCGTGGTTACGGGGGACTGAAGCTATTTGTGAGCCTACCCTCAAGCGATGAATTTTTTAGAACGTTCAGAAATTAAAATTTATCAAATTTTTAATTAGTTTAAGTTTTGGTTTGGTTTTAATTTAATTTAAATACCAACTAATTACCAAAGTACTTTCAATAAAACCGCGCTAGTATCCGTTAAAAGTGTTTTATTTCATATATTTTTTTTAATTAATTTTCTACTAAATTATATTTTGAGCCAGATCTAATAATTATAATATGGACATTGGACATTAATTAACAATCGCGTGTTCACTTGATTATGAATATATCGTGGAGTACATGTTTACCTGTTCTCTTTAGCGACGTATCCGAGGATGTACATGGTGTGGTCGAGATGCGAGATGGTGACGATCTCGCCGCCCACGTAGTAGTTGATGCGGTTCAGCGAGTTGGTGTAGATAAAGCAGTCGCCCACCCACACGCCCGTCTTCACCGTCTCGCTCACCTCGCCGACCACCTGCCGCGCAACAACCGACAACCATTAGGCCACCTACGCACCGATAGGTGCTTAGTTTAGTGGCTAGAGCCCAGATATGTAATCAAGTAAAATGAGCGTTCGCAACCGGCCGCACTGCGCGCTAGGTGCCTCGATACATCCAGGCGACTACCTACAATGTATCGTAGGCGCGAGGCTTACAAGCAAAGCGGTCACCGTGTCCTAGCAAGTAACCTGGATATATCTAGGCACCAATCTAGGCAGCTGTCGGTGCGTTCGCAGCCTTATGCCACGAACGCACTGACAGGCGGCTTGCTTAGCGCCTAACTAAAGCCTAGCGAGTCACCTAGCGTGGAGCGAAGTTAAAGGAACATTCTATAATCGCAACCGGCCGCACTGCGTGCTTGGTGCCTCCGCTATGCGAACATTATAGAACATTCCTTTCACTTAGCACCAGCGCTAGGCTCTATATAGGCGCTAAACAAGCCCCCTGTCAATGCCCATGTGGCCTTAGCAAACACTTCTTTTATTGGTATGCTGAATACAGCACCCTTGGCACGAAAACCTAACGATATCGAATAAAGTGCGAGTCTACGACTGTTTTTGAGTCCAAATCAGAGTTTTCTAAGCGGAAATTGTATTTTTTTTACACACACAGTCTCGGCTCGGACGTCGCCACACAGTCACCACTCACCTCGAAGGCGTCCTCTATCCCGTCGTCGGCGGCGGGCGCGTGGGAGTCCCTGGCGCGCGCCACCACCGCCGCGTTGTACTTGAGCACGTAGTACGCGTCGTCCGCCGCCAGGCACACCAGCCCGCCCGACTCCGACCAGTACACGTGCCGCGGCTGGATCTCGATGCTGCCAACCACACATACTGTATTGTCATAGTATAATAATGAGTACTTGCGTACAGTATGGCCGCTCCCTGCCTGACGCTGGATGCGCCCCCACCCACGATCAGTTACCTCACAGTTACCGTCTGGCAAAGACGCGGTGCGCAGTGATTCACTACGCACCGCGTCGTCCTTGCCATCCTTCACTGTCAACACTGAATGTTTACAAACTGCAAGGTAGCCCTAGACTTACACACACAGTTGCGCGTGACAGCGATAACACAAAAACGTCATCTGACGTGACGTCATCTGTTTATAACGGGGCGGTTGTATTGAGTTCATTTGGAGTGACCGGGGTGTGGTATTGTAGCACAGAATAGATAATAGTACAAGCGTACAGAAGTTGCACTCCGCAAAATCGTTTATATAAATTGCGACTCTTGCTCCGACACAATAAAGTGCAATTTAGGTCGCACAGCGCTCCCTTCGCTCCAAACCATTCACTTGGTAGTTCTCTTTCTATCGCGTAGGTCTTTCTTTCCTGACGTATGAAATTTGTCTCAGAGGACGCGGAGCGCTTCATACTCGCGCGCAGAGTGACAGAGCCCTGATTGTAGCGAAGATATTCTTCCAATGAGCTAAAGCCGGGTTTTCACGATAACAGTCAACTGTTAAATTCTATCATAATACATATGATAGAAAAGCTTCATCCTAGTGTACTATGGTAAAGGGTTTACGATATTTTTTGCGTTTTTAGATTAGGTTACGGCATAATAGGTTATTCCATGTAGACTAAAAATAATACCTAGACATAAAATATTGCTGTTTTGTTAGAAAAACACACATTACTAACAAAGTAATAAGAAATAACACAATAATTTCAAACAAAAATTGAGGTCACGCTGTCACTGACTTTTTCCCTGTGGACTCTCATAATGTTCAATCGAAAAGTTGAGCGCGGTCCTAGTCTACTATTTATGATTGCAAATAATCATCCAAGTGCACCATCAGAGTTAACACTTATCGTCAAAACCCGGCTTTCTCTGATGTGGAAACTAATGTATTCGAATACAGTCCGCGTAGAAACTTTGACATTGCCCGAGCCAAAAAGAACCAATTACAGAGCTCTATATCAACGCAGTGCGTTTGCAGTTATAGGTAGTCAAGGGTAGTTTGAACATGTTTATAAATATTTGTGTTAGTATTTCGGTGTAGAAAGTAGACTCATTCAATAGCAGATTTCATGACATAAAATACAACATGCGCTATCTACAATTCATTGTTATTCTTTTTTTTTTCATTGGGCATGTTTCAAGTAAAATTTGGAAAACATGATAGGTATATTGTAATTCGTAATTTATACCAACAAAAGCAATTGAAAGTCCCTAAAATAAAATATAAGATTTCGCAATAGCACATAATACAATGCATTTTTTTTTCATCCAATACAGGTAATATGCTTAGTATTAATTTAAAAAAATGGTACTAAAGTTCAGTAGTCTAATAAATAGTATTATAATAATATACAGGGTTATTTGTAAAACACCAACAACCTCGCACGAGTAGATTACTAACGTCATAAACAACATTTGTTCTGCGACCTCTACCAAAACTCAATACATTCACCAAAAGTGAATTTTAAAGTTTTTATTGTACTGTTCGACACTTTTTACGTCTATGGATGGCGGCGGGGCGGGCGGGTCATAACAACATACAAACGATTAAAATAAATATTAAATTAAAATGATATTTTTTTTGTATGAAAGTAAAATCTAACGAATTATCAAAAGTCGTAGAACAAATGTTGTTGTTTATGATGTTGGTAATCTACTCCAAATAACCCTGTATAGTCGGTATTCGTGATTTAGACGTATTTGAATAGCAGTAACGCCCCTTAAGAGGATTGTCAACCACGTGGTCTCCAAACAAACGGCGATAACGTTTCCCACCCTCTAAACTTTAACCTACAGTAATTAATTTTTGGTATTTTTTTGAAATGCCTAAATACTAGGGCTGTACGTTTTGATTTTTTAAATATCTGTAATAGATTTCGAAATATTTGCATTTTAGTGATTTCATACAAAACACAGAAGTGCCAATATTTTCAAATCTTCAATGAATATTTTAAAAATCAAAACGTACGGCCCTAGTTTTTAGGCATTTCAAAAACATACCAAAAATTCATTGCTGTAAGTTAAGGTTTAGAGGGTGGGAAACGTTATCGCCGTTTGTATGGAGACCACGTGGTTGACAATCCTCTTAAATTTTGTCAACTCTTTATGGTCAAGCTGTAACGTAAATTCTTTGCAAGCATTGGCGTCGCGCAGCTAATCTCTAAACACGTAAATCGCATAATGGCAAACATTATTGCGCTAATTTGTATAGTTACAATTGCTCAGATTTTTTGCGTTTTCTGGGCAAGATCGGAAAAATTTAGTTTGGATACTTAAAAACATAACAACAAGTACATAATTTTAAACAACCATGACTTGGCAACAAATTACTATAATCTGACTATTTGATGCATATATGTATTATCTTAGCACAAAATCGCTGTGAAATTGTAGTATTCGTCTAACACCGGGAATCGAACCAAGTAATTAAGACGTTTTGAGAGTCAAACGATTTTTGGTCTAAATATTCATGGAATTGGAATTAAAATTTCTTGATTACTAAAGTACAAGTTCCAAGTAACAATAATACAAAGTGGAATTCGCGAAACTAATGTACAGGTATGTCAGCGATGAGGCAAAAATATGTAGCAGACACACATTTTCACTAGTCTTTTGAAGTTGTAGCAGTAATACATAAAGAATTCGCAAGAATACATACACATAAAGTCACATAATTAAAATACTTTATTTATCAATCGCTTTGTACTTAACATAGTGCAGCGGAATTGCGTATCTAACATAAAAAAAACACAGTGGAGATATGTAATGTATCCTTACCGCCTGATGAGCTCGAGGTGCTCCCAGTCGTAGAAAGAGAAGGCCATCCCGCTGATGGACTTGACGCCCAGCATGAACCCGCCGAAGATGCCTGCAACCACCCACACCGTTAGTTACGTCACCTACTCAACTCACCTAGAGTTGTTCTATCTCGCGAATAGTAAAAGGGTCTACTATGAATATGGTAGGCATGCACATACACATTGTTTTAGTGTGTGTCTGCACGCTCTCGTATTACGCACACTAAAACAATGTGCACGCCTAACAACATGCGTAGCAAAAGAGTCTTCGTGAGATAGAACAACTATACTAATGAATAGTCCTTTAAATGCATTACATACATAAAATAAGGTCACACTTTCTCTTGTAGAAGCAGCCAGATTCCTACATTTGCGTAGCAAATGTCTTATTATTATTATTTGGAGGGGAAACAAATGCCTTACATATTTCTTTCGCCTCATCTACTCTCATAAAAGTCCTCATACACTCCTGCCGATTTAGGGTTTTCTTGGAACTGGCTCTTGTGATAATGATACATTAACGTTGTCATATGTTCTAAAGAAACGTGATAATATGGAAAATAGCAGCTTCCCTGAGACTTTCAAGTGTCCTTCCTTTAGCTCATACTTTATAGTAGTTATTAGTAAGCTAAGCATATAAGATGTAATGATGTTATCAATATATAAATATTCTATGAGTGTCTTTCATTCAGGTCATCATCCTATCGCCACTGCACTCTTTTTCAAAATATTAGTAAAAATACATTTAGAAATTGGTAATAACTATAAACGATGTGTGTGTATTAGATAAAAAGACATTTCGAAATTGGTAATAACTACAAATGATGTGTGTACGTGAGCTCACCCTCCGCTCCGTACTCTGGCTTGAAGCTCTTCCTCTCCTTGAAGTTCTTGAACACCCTGATGGTGCTGGAGTTCTCCAGCGTGGCGTACTCGGAGCTGTCCTGGGCCCAGACGAACTCCTGCGCGGCGCCGAACGCCTTGTTGCGAAGCGCCATCGCCGTGTAGATGATGTACTCCCCGTCGCCGCACACCACCACGAACCGCCCGTTGGGGTTGTGCGCGATCGTCTGCGGGTAGATCTCGCACGAGCCCATGTCCTTCGCCACCACCGGCACCCGCTCGCCGTCTTTTATCTCTGTACCTGTTCCACTATTCGTTAATACACACACGCAACTTTCTCCAGTTATTTATTAAGTATCTGTATTGCTAAAGTAAAAAAACAAAGCGAACAAAAACTGACCCATCATGTCAGAGGATAAGTGAGCATGAAACAAAAAAGGTCTACTGATAAATACCTAGGCATATCGGTAATCTGTGACTTTTAAAATAAATGCACAACTGTCTATCATGCGAACGAAGTCGCAGGCCAAAGTTTTAATTATAAAAACGGTAACTCTTCCTACATAAAACACTTTTTGGAGCTTCAATATCGAGTAAAAATTTAAATGAAAGTGTATAGTTTACCTTCAGGAAGAGTCTTGAGGTTAACCTGCTGCATCTCGGAGTGCTTGGCCCAGATGATCTTGCCGCCGTTGACGTCCATGGAGATGGCTGGCTCTTCGCGGCCCACCTTGATCATGATGGTGCCCTCGTCGTAGCCGACGGCCACGTTGTTGGAGCCGTGCATCGAGGAGATGGTCCACACGCGCTCGAAGCCGTAGTTGAGCGAGGACTCGAGCCGGTACGTGCCCGCGTGCCAGATGCGGATCGTGCCGTCCTCCGACCCCGTCAGCAGGATCGGCAGCTCCGGGTGGAACGACACCGCCGACACATTCTGGGCGTGCCCTGACAACACGATCCATCCGATTTAACTTCGATCCATTGTGAAAATATAATTAAATCATTTTACTACAATATTTATATGAAACTTTTAATTTAGTGTGATTATCCTCTTTGGTTACAGAAACAAATGAAATAATTTGGTTTTATAGTTAACACAATCTATGAGAAAGTAGTAAACCTATCGACTAAGAACTAACCTTCCAGGGTTTGCACACAGGTCTTGTTCTGATAGTCCCATATCTTGACGAGTCTGTCATCAGCGCCACTGATGAGGTAGGGCTTGTCTCCACCGTGATAATAATCTACGCAGTTCACACCTTTCTCATGGCCCTCCAGAGTAAAATTCGAGATTGAGGACCCCAGTTGCCACACCTAAATGTGGATAAGATTATGTATCAATCTTATACCTTTATATCACAATTTTCTTCACCAGTATGATTTACTAATACTATAATATTATGTAATAATATAATATCCTTTTAAAGTTAAAACATTATTTGAACAAGTTCATTTTTGCTAAATAACCTATTGAGAGCAAGTAAAGATTGCACAAACAAGCAAAGATAAAATATTTTCGATGCCGACCTCACGGGTCATACAATTTGGGACATCATACCTTGACAGTTGTGTCGAGGCTGGCGCTGGCAAAGGTATTGTTGTCTTTAGGGTTGATCACAATTTGCATGACGTAGTGTGTGTGCCCCTCGAACACCTGCTGGCACGCCCAGTTGCGGTCCCAGTTCCATAGCTTTATCAGCAGGTCATCTGCCACAAACAAATACTGTGTTCAACATATACAAACTCATTGTTATCATATTACAAGAAAATTCTGCACCACATGTATACTATGGGGGGTAAAATTATGGCAAAGGTAAGCCATTCTACAAAAATGTTATAAACTAGTGGATCAATCAGTAGGGTTGCCACCCTTGCCAGATTCGGGTCATATGGCTCCGTCACCACTGCTACACTATAAAGTTACCATAATGTTAGCTTCATATATTATTTTACTAAAATACTTACCACTGCTTGTAAGAATATATGGCTGTGTGGGATGAACAGCTATGCATCTGACATAGTCTGAATGTGCTTCAAAGGAGTGGACTCGTTCCAGTGTGTTGTAGTTAAAGACTCGGATCTGCATGTCATCGGAGCCCGTGATCACCCAGTTCTTCCTGGGCACAAACTTTGCAGCTCTCACCGGAATATCACAAACCTGTTACAATATATGTTTGGCATTGTGACACAAAGCATTTTATACAGAGATAACTAGTGAAGTAACAAACTATCAATACTTTTATTTATTTATTTCCAACTAACTACTGATAGACTAATGTAACATCTTAACAGTGATGCATGATTGTATGTGAGGGAGACAGGGTATGGGTCAGAAGTTCTCTTAGGTAGTCTCCGTGTCACAGCACCTTCGTATTTAACTAAAAAAATATACTTTTCTTAAAGTGTGGACATATGTGTTTTACTTAAAAAGTTATACCTACTAATTATTAAAATGTTAAAATAATAAAATCAAAAATTGTCTACTTAGAAAAATAAAGACTATAGTACGTTCGCGTTAAGAATGCAGTGAGTAATCAGTGCAACTGCAGGGTAAAGGTGTATTCACAGTGGTGTTCTAATACAAAGCCAGGGGCCGTAATCTTAGTACTGTCAACCTTTTTATCCTAAAAAATTGTTCATTTAGCAATTGGATTGATGGCGCCACATCGAACTCAGTCCAAATGGTAATGACATTTGCGAAAAAACTTCTTGTAAAATATCTCAAAATAGAATAAAAAATTAAGAAAAAAGCACATTAAAAATATAAACTACCACAATGAAATACTGAGATCAAACCTAGTCAAGTGCATATTTTTTTTTGTTTATACTTATATTATATTCTTTTTTCATTAATATTTTGTTATAAATAAAAATAGTACTCTGTGCATAAAGCACAGGACATGACCGTTGCGTTCGAAAGTATGTGTTCAACTGGGCTGGGCACTGTGAACTTGACTTTATAATTTTGAATGATTTGATTGGTTAGGGGGTGTGGCTAGGCGGGTGGACAAGTATGACTCAATGCATTCTTAACGCAAACGAACTATAAGGTTTATACATTTAATAAGATTACATAATTTACACTTAAGGAATTAGATAGTATTTTATCCATTTTTACTGTTTATATTAAAATATCTGCAGTTTACATTGTATGCAACACAAAATATTATTTATATACAATTATTACTGCTGTAAAAGTAGGTATTTGTCAAAAGGTACTTGCATAATCACTAATAATCTTTTATCACTTAAATGTTTGAATACGCATGTAAGCAAAATATTCCTAATAATCTCCCATAAACTGAAGTAAAAATATACATACCATTCTTATCTGAAACTTATTATAATTTAATGGTCTTTGATGGATGACAACTTTTAATATTTAGCGATGCTATCTGGTTTCAATAGGTGCCTCACTTTATGAGGGCCTTAGCGTGACTGCTGCTTTAAGTGGGACACTCGCTGGGGCGACATACAATACAATAGAGCTTACTCATGCACTGCAAGCATCTGTCCATCAAAAAACCAGCAATCTATATTCATCACACTTAACGCAGTGGAGTGCCATAAACTGAGGGTCGTTTAATAAATTGAAACTATTTCAGACAGTCCAATTCTCTAAATCAGAGGTGCCCACACGGTCGATCACGAGAGGTTTTAGGGTCGATCGCCAAGGATAACTAAAATTAATAGTGATAAATATCGGGCGGGATAAACAGTGCATTGATAAATATTTAGTGGGTTTAAAATGTCGATCTCTTAGCTCTTAGTTATACATTTTTGCTACGTCAAACTCCTCAAGAAAAAGTATGGCCACCCCTGCTCTAGTATCATTTGTTAGCTGACCCAATTGTTGTGCAACAAGTTAGCTGTCTTAGTTTACATACCTCAAACCTCTTGATTTGTGAATGTGTTTCATAATTCCATATGTTTACGTCGCCGTTGTACAGGGAGCAAAGAAGCCATGGCTCAGTGGGATGCTGGTCCACGCACTTGACGCGGTCAGACCTCGCAGTCAACTTCCTCTTGATATCTAATCTCAACGGCTTCGAAAACATAATGAAATAATTTAGTACTATATATTATCTTACATATAAGCTCAATTTTAACGAGAAACTCGAAAATTAAAAGCAGTAGATGCCGACTTGTGAATGATGACACACGACTGACAATAAAGTAAATATGAAGCCGACACTTTGCCTACGAAAGGAAACAAAACTTCTTATTTTGTAAAACATACCCGAAAGAATTTATAACAATTCTTACCATTTTTAATAGTTAAAACATGAAAAATCGTCATGCAGAAACAACGTATCCGTGGAAGTTTGACAGGGTGGGTGGACGTGTCACTTTAGTTTTTTTTACGTCAGATTGCGTTCGGATACACCTAAGTCACACGTAATCATTTTTGCGGAAAGTACCGGTTTTTGGAATTCATTGCATTTGAAGGAGATTACAATAAGATCAGTCTGGCATCAGTCCATTCTTTCAGTCTGTACATAAACTTATTATACTAGCGTGGAATATTAAGTTTATGAGTCTGTATAGGACTTTGATTAAATTTTTTTGACTGATGATCGAAAATTTGTACTAGCAAGACTGATGGAATGGACTGATGCCAGCCAGAGCATGTAATTTCCCCTCTTTTAAGCGCTGAATACATATGCCGATTGTGTCCTTAACTGTCCTTACTGGGGATCTGGGGCCTTACTATGAGCTCTTATAGCAGGGCTTATATTGAACTGCCTTACTTTTTCGTACTATGACCTCAACGGTTAGTATGAAAGCAGGCCTTGAGCAGTCCTGTTTAAGGCCTGCTTTTGAACTGAACGGTTTTTTATTTGCTGATGGTAAGCCCCTGTGTCTAAATATAAAAAGTCATTCACTATTCACTGCCTTTCATCGAAAATGCATCACTTTTGATGAACCATCTATTTTCTGCAAGGCTCGCTTATGCGGAAACATTTGGCTCTGTCTTTTTCTTTACGTGTAAGGCCGGCCACCGATGAAGATTCCGTACGGAAAAATCCCGTATGTGTGTGGTAGTCCATAGATTTGTATGGATTAGCTGCGTTCGGAATCATGTATGTATGTACGGAATTCCGTAACGTGATTCCGTCGGTGTGTGGCCGGCCTAAAGAGTATGAAAAATAACCTCACTGTTGCTTTTTTTCGATGTTTTCGTTGTTTTTTCATCATTATCTTTAGCACAATTATTATCTTTCTTGAAAAAAAGTTATTGGAGCAACTGCACAGTACCTACATTAAAGTGTATTTTGATGTAGAATTCAATACGTTTCCGCTATTATTTACGCCAAAAATATGGCCCGCGACCGCGACCCCCGCTTTTAATGATATTGTTTTTTACAATCTCTTTAGCTTGTCGTATGTTTTTTTGTGGCTACAACTTGACGTTTTCTATATAAAAATATGGCCCGCGCAAACCATGTTTTCCTATCATGGACCCTTAGCTTAGGCCCTCTGCTGTGTCAAGCGGGACACACGCGTGGGGCGACATATATTAGAGCTTACTTGACGTTTTCTATATAAAAATATGGCCCGCGCAAACCATGTTTTCCTATCATGGACCCTTAGCTTAGGCCCTCTGCTGTGTCAAGCGGGACACACGCGTGGGGCGACATATATTAGAGCTTACTCATGCACTCACTGCGCAAGCATCTGTCCGTCAAAAACCAGCAATCTATATTCCCGCGCCGCCGTGTACTGCGGCGGGATCCCGCTTGACGCTGCGGAGGGCCTTAAAAGCAGATGTCAGCCAGCGAGCGCTTAATTACTTGCCTCTTTGGTACCTACCTAGGTAGGCTCCAGGCGCGGATCCAGCCCTCAAAAAAGGTTGTGGGCACAGCCACCCGAAAATCGGCCAAGTTCGAGTCGGAGTACGAACTCACTCATGAACAATCATGACTTAATAGCCTTTTCTGTGCAAGCTTCTATAGCTTGTCCACACTTGTATCATTTTGTTTGTTTCGTTTGTCAAGGTTATGGACTAACAGGCCATAACAGCCGGCTGGCCCCGCCGCCCCCTTTTCATTCCTCATTCCGCCGCCGAGTATAGAGTGTCCTACATCTTGGCATGGACCACTTTGAAAACCGCAATTCTGACTACATGGAAAATTTCTCCCCAATTAGTCCTAACTAGTCCTACTTTTTCGGAATTAGTCCCAAAAAGGACTGAAAGATATAAGCGATTTAAATGGTCCATGCCAAAGCAAACCTTCATTTTGGCAGGGACAGGCTATATCTAGTGAACCTAAACACCTAGCCAGGATCTGATTATTCGAAAAAAAACTCCCTTTTTTATGGATCCCGCAATGCCAAGAATCAAAACGAAATGAAGCGCTGTTCAAAAAATATAAAGGAATGATTTGGTCCCTGCCAAAATCAACCTACATCTTGGCGAGGACTTTTGAACCAGGTCACCTAGAGAAAATCTGATTATTGGAAACGATTCGTGTAAATTAGTCCCAATTAGTCCTAAAGCCACAAAATTAGTCCCCCTTTAGTTTAGGAGATAATCGGAATTAAAGTTTGGTTTTTATAGTACAGAAGCCGACTTCCTATTTAGTGACGATGTTTGTAACTTGTTTTATTTTTGCGTGTTTGTGTTAAAATAATGAAGTGTTATTAACGTATAATGTAAAACAAAAGTATAACGTAAAGTAATACGTAACTTTTATGCATTTTCGAAACTCAAAACCTTAATTTTTAAGTCATAAAATAAAAATGATTTCTTAGAGGTATTTTGATGCCGGGCTCCTGGACTATATCAAAAACATGTACAGTCGCGTTCAAAATAATTTCAAAAGAAGTATGAAATGGTCATGTATAAAATTGAATTTTAAAGTTATATTGCTTTTCTTTCGAAACTATTCATATTTGGAGTAGAGAGTGATTTTCTTCCTTCAATGGGTTCACTTGAAACTTTGTACCTATACAGGGTTATTTGTAATTAATTTAAAACCTCTCTTGGGGCTGATCACACCATCAAACTGTACAACTTTCATTAAAGGACAAACCTTGAAATCGAAAAAAAAAATCAGCTGTTTCATACATTTCGATGGAGTACCTACTTACGCATTGTACTTATGTATGGAACAGGTGTTTTTTTCTAGTTTGACAAGAAAATAACAACTCAATGTTAAAAAAATAAAAAAATACAAGATGGCGGCCAACTTTTTTGTTTGTAGGCCGATTTCGATGTAACTCGGTTTTTGCTACTGTTTTGACAAGAATACAGCAATGCAATGTTAAAAATATAAAAAATCCAAGATGGCGGCCAACTTTTTTGTTTGTAGGCCGATTTCGATGAAACTCGGTTTTTGCTACTATTTTGACAAGAATACAGCAATGCAATGTTAAAAATATAAAAAATCCAAGATGGCGGCCAACTTTTTTGTTTGTAGGCCGATTTCGATGAAACTCGGTTTTTGCTACTATTTTGACAAGAATACAGCAATGCAATTTTAAAAATATAAAAAATCCAAGATGGCGGCCAACTTTTTTGTTTGTACCTACGAAAATATGTAATAGGATTTCATTTTTCACAATTTTGCTTAAAAACATTAAAATATATTAGGTAAGTTATACTTTTTTAGCGACTAAATTACAAAAATATTAAAAAAATCCGCTAATCCAGCTACTATGTCGCTAAAACGGCAACACAGCATGTAATGTATGACAAAAACGAACTATTTTTTTGGGTGTGGTATGGCTTGGTTAAGAGCCATTTAGACAACATGTTTCGCAACATTTAGGTACCTGTCTCGTCCATTTTGCTTCAAATGGATGACACAGATAGATATTTCGGAAACATTGAATTGAAAACATGTTTTCCAACATGTTTTTGTGTCTATTTAAACGCGGCTTTAGCGCGTTTTTCCACGAACAACGACACGACACGATTCACAAGCTGCACGACAGTGTTGTCAGCACTATAGTGCTGACAACTGTACTTTTTGGTTACGTTCTGGCAACACTGTTGACAATCGTGTCGTGTCATTGTTTGTTCGTAGGAAAACGCCCTTACAATCCCTCCCTCTTAGCCTAGCATGACCACCGAAACGTGATATGGTACCTAGTGATTTATCAAGTTTAACTGGAGGGAGGAAAGGCTGCCCCCCTAGCATGACCGACAATACACGATATATATCGTTTTGTCGACACTCGACTGTCAAATTCCATTGTTTTATGGCAGTTAAACGTGATTAAGCTCTATATCATATTATCGCGTTTCGATGGTCATGCTAGGGGGGCATGAGCATATTACACTATCATATATTATTTATCGGATGCTATCTCCGACGATGATAGTAAACATATATCTCGGATGATATATACATGATAGTGTAATATGGGCCTAAAACTTTATTCCGTTCCGCAATGCGCAGTGTTCCGATTGTAAAACTTATGTTCACAGATACTGTTTGTGCATTCCTCAATCTACGAAAGTTCGTGCTTAAAGTTTTACAATCGGAACACTGCGCATTACGGAACGGAATAGTTTTATGTAATTAATTTTTACTGTACGCTTTTGTACATGACTGTACTTATATAAAAAAACGGAATTTCTCCTAAACTAAAGGGGGACTAATTTTGTGGCTTTAGGACTAATTGGGACTAATTTACACGAATCGTTTCCAATAATCAGATTTACTCTAGGTGACCTGGTTCAAAAGTCCTCGCCAAGATGTAGGTTGATTTTGGCAGGGACCAAATCATTCCTTTATATTTTTTGAACGGCGCTTCATTTCGTTTTGATTCTTGGCATTGCGGGATCCATAAAAAAGGGAGATTTTTTTTGAATAATCAGATCCTGGCTAGGTGTTTAGGTTCACTAGATATAGCCTGTCCCTGCCAAAATGAAGGTTTGCTTTGGCATGGACCATTTAAATCGCTTATATCTTTCAGTCCTTTTTGGGACTAATTCTGAAAAAGTAGGACTAGTTGGGACTAATTGGGGAGAAATTTTCCATGTAGTCAGAATTGCGGTTTTCAAAGTGGTCCATGCCAAGATGTAGGACACGAGTATAGAAGCGAAAGTAATGGCCGTGTAATAATAATAACTAACAATACTTTATGCCATAGAAAAAGAAAATTTCAGTTATCGAATGATGTCCAGTTAAGCTAATTTTATGCGCCTATAAATAAAGACTTTTGAGTTGATAGTATTTATTATTATTTCTTATTTTCCCAATAATCACAAAGTCAAAATTATTATTTCTTATTTTCCCAATAATCACAAAGTCAAAATTATTTTAGGACCTCATTTAAGATTTCTTAAGAAAAAAATGGCAAGTTGGTACAAAATGGATTGCCATCCCTTCCCTAGGGAACATTTGACCGGGATAAACAGTGTTTGATGTTTTAATTCAGGCTATAAACTATCTGTTTGTCAAACACCCAAATCTGTTCAGCCGTTTTTGCGTGATTGAGGAACAAACATCCAAACCCACAAACTTTTTATAATATTAGTTTTGATGTTTTAATTCAGGCTATAAACTATCTGTGTGTCAAACACCCAAATCTGTTCAGCTGTTTAAGCGTGATTGAGGAACAAACATCCAAAATTGCAAACCCACAAACTTTTTATAATATTAGTAGGATTCTGTGGTAGGTACTAGAGTTTGGTCAAGGAAAGATGACTCTGTTAATTTAACAGGGAAAGCAGCGCGGCGCTCGTATGGAGTGCCCGGGGTGTGGGTGTGCTACATCTTGGCAAGGACCTCTTTGAAAACAGCTGTTCTTAGGGTGGCTTTGCGGACGAACCATTTCGGGTGCTTTCAGGGACCACCAGCGGTCCGCAGACCACCGGTTAAGAACCACTGACCTATACGGTAAAAAAATGGGACTTAAAAATCCTGACAAAAGAAATAAAGTTATAAAAAGCAAATCATAATTAAGATCTTTAATTATATTATTATTAGAATATTAACAGATTTATGAAACTTAAAAAAAACGTACTTAAAAATAAAATAATATTTACAGTAGCTCATTGATACTAGACTGTTTCTTATTGTTTCACAACATGAACCCAATTAACTAATTTGATGATCTCAATAAAAAAGCATAGTATCCAGAGACAGATAAAAAATAATATTTCTAACTAAACTAAATTTTACAGTGTAAATGAAAGTTAATTACATATTTACAGTTTAATAGTACACTCAGTCAAATAACTACACACGATAAGAAGGAAACGTGAATAACCTTATTTATTTCTATAAGTATCTTTTGACAACTTTGTTGTCATAATACAGTCAATGATATAATTACATTTCAGAAAGCTTTTAAATTCTACTACCTATATCTTCCTTCAGCAGCTGTAGAGTGCACATCCATAACAACAGCGTATGTTTTTTTTGAAAATACTTTGATAACTAGTTTGATTTTATATTTTCCCGAGACGTTTCGGCACCGGTGCTACTAATTATCAAAGTACTTTCAATACAACCCGCGCTAGTATCCGTTAAATGGCGTTTTATTTCAAGTACAGTCAGTGTCAAATTGATATGGAGTCAAGAGTATTCAAAATGATCTGAAAACAAAAATAAATTTGATCTACGCAGTTAGAATTATCATATAGTTGTAAGCACACAAGGTGTTCAAAATATCTTACTACTCATTATTTCATATTGATATGAGCAGTCAGAGTATTCTAAATTTTAGCAAACAAAGCTCTCAAAGTTATTTGTGCATAATGCATTATTACCTACATTATGCACAGATAACTTTGACAGCATGCATTATTACATTATGCACAGATAACTTTGACAGTTTTGATAATTTTGAACACTCTGACCGGCTCATATAAATAATTAAGTAAGTAAATAAATAAATATGAAACAATGAGTAGTAAGATATTTCGAACACCTTGTGTACTTACAACAATATGATGATTCTAACTGCGTAGATCAACTTGATTTTTTGTTTATCAGATCATTTTGAATACTCTAGACGCTCATATCAATTTGACGCTGGCTGTACAATCATATTTGCCATAACATTCACATGATCAATGGAAATCAATGAGTAACGCAATTATATCGAATACATGTAAACACAATTACTTAAAATATATATTTTTGATTAAAACTATTCCAATTAAATAATAAGATTAACAACTAATATTCAACTACTATGTGGGGAATGTATTAGTAACCCGTCGATCAGGTCGACGGTCGCCGGGCGCCGTTCACACCTACATTAGTTTAACTTTGGTTCCGAGTCTACACAGCATCCTAACAAACAATTATTTTAGCATACTTTATTTAGATGTGGTGTATAGTCACGTCTATAATTTAATGAAGCGAAAGAAGTGTGCAAGGATCGTAGCAGGTGGCGATCCATAGTCTCCGCCTCCATGGGAAACAGGCGTGAGTATATGTATGTATGTATAATTGTTTACAGTTAGAACTTTGTCACTCTAGAAGCTTTCACTTTTTTGAACAGAAATCAATGACAAATGACAACTACAATAAAGTGACGAAGTTCTAAACTGTATACATATTTTTAAACGTGACTGTACATCATTATTCATTACACAGAACATCTCATTAAGAAGTTTTGCTTTTTCTTTATTTTATGTTTTAATTTCTTCTTGGTTTTCTTTTGATTCATTCTAACAAAATGACAACATGACCTAGTGAGGACATGACCTAGTGGGACTAGATGTTAAGGGGTCGTCCATTAATCACGTGGTGGTTTTTTTAGTGAGGTTTTAGACTATCCCCCCCCAAGGTAGGTTTTTTGTAGGTACAAAGTACTTATCTTTAAAATGTCCAGGCAAACACTAGATGCATGTTATTTCGGTTTAAAAATTGCGCGTTCAACGAAAAAATAATACACACATGATATCTCACTACACCCCCCCACCCCCATGTGACATTTCGTGACTTCTGGACCCCCTTCTCCCTTTCGAGCATCACGTGATTAATGGACAACACCTTATTATAATTCCCAGAGATTTTTAAACATACATGATTATTGTTTTACATGCAACATGCTTGAACAAGATTGTAAAGAATGCCATTTCGGACCTGTCAAAATATTGATTATATCAGTTATCGTGTATGGAGAAAATTACCTAATAAACCTAGCTCATAAAACTGCATTTTTATTGTTATTTATAAATTGCTAACCAAAATAAAAATTGGTAATATAGAAATAGAGTTAAATCACAATAAATATAAACTACATTGATTTTACCATTACAAATTTTGCTTTAGATTAAATTCTAGTGTTCTACGGTCATAGCACCTATTCAAATATAATTATCATTATCAATATAAATAAATAAACTTACAAAAATATTTGTTTGACAGGTCAACGCTACAACGCTTGTCTGCCGGGTCACACGTATCTCACATATCTTGAGATAGGTGAGTTACGCGTAACAAAGCTAAATCGAATTATTGGGGTATCATTTATATGGTACACTATCATTTTTATTTTTTTAATGCTTTTTATAATAATATTGGATATGGCATATACACGTAACTCGTATTTTTGAGTGTTTTATAACGGCGGCTTGACTTATCTTTAGATAGAATAGATGGACATTACAAGCAGCTTACTATTTCTACTGATTGTGAGCTTTTTTTTGTCGATTCTACGTTAATTTTTGAAGAGATGGATATCAACAACGACTATAAAAAAATACTAAATTCTGTTAATTTCATCCAATATCAAAGAAACTAGGAAAATACTTCTAAGCCATTTTCCCAACAGTAGTCTTTTTTGAGATAGGTGTGGCACGGCAGTTGTATGGAAAGTGGTCATTGTTCTTTATTGTTGCATGTTTGTCGAATACGACTTTATTTTATTAATAGGAAGTCAAAATATTATGTTAATATTATGTATTCAATAAATAAATAAATTTGTTCTTTTAAAGAAGCCAAGTTATCAAATTGTTTAATGAAATACCAATATCATCAATTTAAATAAAATTTATCTCAATTGAGATGTTTCTTTACGTGTCGGGATCTATTCTGCGATCTTCAGATTACATGAAAATTGATGAGTCAGTCACTTAAAATAACTCTTAGTAAACTATAATATTGTAGCGTCGGCTCGGACTTTGTATCTAGAGCAAACCACGCCACACACTATGTCAAGTATATCCAGCTGAATTACATCGGGGTCACCACTTTCGGTGGCGCAGTGGTTTAGCGCCTGGCCCAGCGATTGCGGAGTTTAAGCAACGTTCGCAAGGGTCGGTCACGGAATGGGTGACCAAAAATTCATTATCTCGAGCTCCTCCGTGCTTCGGAAGGTACGTTAAGCCATTAGTCCCGGCTGCATTTGCAGTCGTTAACACCCACCAATCCGCATTGGGCCCGCGTGGTGGGTTATGTTATGGCCCATTCTCCTTACCACCCATAAGGAAGGCTTGTGCCCCAGCAGTGGGGACATTAAAAATGGCTGATGGACATCAATTTGGCTTTAAGCTTAGGAGATGAATCTGATGAAGCTGAAAACTTAACATAGTGTGTGTGTTTGCTCTAGATACAAAGTCCGAGCTGACGCTACAAATATAAATAGGTTTGATTGAATATTAGTTGAAGTGGTACCAGAGGTTTGTCACTTCGCGCGCGAGTATGTAGCGCTCAGCGTCGTTTTTCATACGTCAGAAAAGATAAGACCTACGCGATAGTAAAAGAGGCAACTAAAGTCCGATTACTAGGCTCCCAGCAAAAAATGTAAACAAAGCTGTTGCCAGAACAAAACAACACAAAAGGAAATAGTATATTGCTATCTCAAGAAAGGAACACATATACATGTCATGTTTTTCACCACGAACCTAATAAAGTAAAGTCGCATTACTAATTTCCCAGCAAAAATGTAAAAAAGGTGTTGCCAGAACAAAACAACACAAAAGGAAAAAGTATATTGCTAAGTCAAAAAATAAATACACTTAAGTACATGTTTTTCATCACAAACCTAATAAAAATAGATTAGATAAATATTTTGAATCATGAGTTTTGCGGCAAAACCAGTAATAAAATTTAATATTTCATAATAACAGTTATATAGTAGAAAACATTTTTATGATGCTGTACACACATCAAACTGCAAATTGTAGACATCAACCTTTGGTTCATTTTATAAAATTTAATTTATACTAGTTGTATGGTGCAGTGCAACCGTGCATTTCGCAGAATCATCATTTTATTAATTGTACTAAATAATTATAATTTTGCAACAGTTCACGTCACCACACACATCGTGGCGGACGCGCGCTCATAATTATATCAATCACTTAGTATAGTAGCATCAACTTAAATATAATATCAGTTTGTGTAATAATAAATAGTTTAAATCAATATCATCTTTTAGTTACTTATCACAGCATCTTTAGGTGTCTCGTACACTAGTACTTAATAATGCTGTAGTAGTAACATTCGTCTTTTGGTATTGGGGGCACAAACGAAGATGCAGTCTGTGATTTTGTTATGAGTTTTATAATAAAGAGTCAACTTTTAATATCATAAATGGTTATGATAGGTATCAATACAGAAACAACAACAAAACAACAACTAATTTTTATCATACTGAAATAATACTTATTATGACTAAAAAATGTATGAAATAAATTAAAAAAGTATAAAAGTGACCAAAGGTTTATATCTGAAAATGTAACTGTCAAGGTCAGTTTGACAAAGACATTTCTTTGTTTACATTTTTGCTGGGAGATTAGTAGTCGGACTTTACCAAGTGAATGTTTTAGAGCGAAGGGAGCGCTGTGCGACCTGAGTTGCACGTTGTGTCTGAGCAAGAGTCGCAATTTTAAACGGAGTACAACTTGTGTATATACAGGGTGTAACAAGACCTTCAACGAAGCCGAGGTCTACGTATTCTGCCCATCATCAGGACCATTTCTGTTCAAAATTATTACTGGGAAACCATTTTGATTTTTGGTGTTAAAAAAGCATTGCATGCATTACCACGCATTGTGACGCGTACAACAGGCCGCGCCTGCGAGTGTATGCTACACAGCTGCGTGCGGCCGAGTTGAAAGGCAACGTTTATGTGCGTGCTCATGAGATACATCGAGTGACGACGTTTTGAAGCCATTGTTTGTTACGAAATACTTAAAATTTTGATAATGTTTCTTTAGTAAAAAAGTAGGAAATAACGAATAAAATAAGATTTCATAAAAATTTGGAAAAAAAATATTTGACTTTGACCTTCAATAACTTCGTAACTATTGGTTTCCCAGGTATAGTCTAAAAGACAAAAATGATCCTGATGATGGGCGGAATACGTGGACTTCGGCTTCGTTGAAGGTCTTGTTACACCCGTTATGTATTCTGTGGTGTGGTGGTAGTTAGATGTGGTTACATTTGTCCCCTGGCGTGGGGTCACTTCAGGTAGGTGCGGTAGAGCATGGGCGAGCGCGCGGTCTCGCGCTCCTGCTCGAGCAGGAATACCATGTCGCGCTGGTTGATGCGCTTCAGCCGCGTGCGCAGCGCCAGCTGGCTGCGACCGCTCTGCCACCACACAACACGACACACTTTATAATACTGTCTTAGATTATCTAGATAGAGTCTTACGCTTTTGACGTATCAAACAAAACAGGCCAACTTTTTTAAGTTGGTGTGCATTTTTAGCGTCATCGCGTCCAAAGAGTATTGTAATAAAAACTATGGCCGGGTCACACTGCTGACAATGTGTGCGTGTTGTGGTCACCCAACTGTTGGGTGATATTTTTTTCGACGCTTTCGTGCTTCGACTGTTTATTTTGACATATAATAATCTAAGAATAATGTATGGTAAAACTACAAGAGTACATTTCGTATGTTGCCTGTGCCTCATGTTAATGTCAATTTTACGATTTTAGATTTCGGCGGCGGGCACATCCAGCGGGGCTACCGGCTAAAAACAATGAAGTAAAGGTAAATGAATTTGACATATGTATGTGATCCATTGCTGCTTTGTTTTGGCACAAATAAAAACTTACCAAAGAAAAGCAGGAATCTATCACATCCATCTGTCAAATTACAGTTAACATTAGCTTCATTGTTTTTAGCCGGTAGCCCCGCAGGCGCGGCTTCTTGCGCGGCCCGATGGCTGCAGTGTGTGTGTAGTGTGTTGTAGTGTAGTGTGAGTGTGTACGCACCAGCGCGGGGTGGTGGGGCGCGGGCTGGTCGGCGGCGGGCGCGTCCAGGCGCGGCTTCTTGCGCGGCCCGATGGCTGCAGTGTGTGTGTAGTGTGTGTGTGTACGCACCAGCGCGGGGTGGTGGGGCGCGGGCTGGTCGGCGGCGGGCGCGTCCAGGCGCGGCTTCTTGCGCGGCCCGATGGCTGCAGTGTGTGTGTAGTGTGTGTGTGTACGCACCAGCGCGGGGTGGTGGGGCGCGGGCTGGTCGGCGGCGGGCGCGTCCAGGCGCGGCTTCTTGCGCGGCCCGATGGCTGCAGTGTGTGTGTAGTGTGTTGTAGTGTAGTGTGAGTGTGTACGCACCAGCGCGGGGTGGTGGGGCGCGGGCTGGTCGGCGGCGGGCGCGTCCAGGCGCGGCTTCTTGCGCGGCCCGATGGCTGCAGTGTGTGTGTAGTGTGTTGTAGTGTAGTGTGAGTGTGTACGCACCAGCGCGGGGTGGTGGGGCGCGGGCTGGTCGGCGGCGGGCGCGTCCAGGCGCGGCTTCTTGCGCGGCCCGATGGCTTGAAGCGCCGTCAGGTTGGCCTCGCGCTGCCGCAGCTCCTCGAGTTCGGCGCGTTGCATTTCCTTCGCCTGCAAGGACTCAACACTTGTCAGTGAACATGCACGCTCAGGGTTATTCCCATTCGCCACCATTGGAGGATACCGACTTCAAAAACGATAGAGAATAGATACACCGTGTAGGAATTGCATGGAATTGCACTGCATTTAAGAATGTCGATTCCTTGGTTTTTTAGCAGAGTGCTAATGAAATAAATAGTGTACGCACCTTGGCCTTGAGCTTGGCCTGCTCTGGGTCCTCGTTCTTCGAGCGCGACTTGGCGGCGCGCAGCAGCATCTCTCGCTCCGAGTCCTCGCGCCGCTTGCGCTCGGCGCGGTCCACCTCCTCTAGGAACTTGAGTTGGCCCTTCACGTCCTGCGTCACCTCGTACCGCGAGTCCGACTGAACAGTTACAACAAGAACATAATGAGTATTGCGAGTCGAATGACGCTAATCTATACTAAAGTATTAGGGTTGGTTTATACGGGGTCAGTGACTGGACCCAGTGACTCGGAATTTCAGACTTAGTAACTGGGTATATGTAGACAGGATCGGCAGTAAGTCGTACTGTGCCCACAAATACAACGTTAGGCTAGTCAGCCGGACTGACTTGCGAGCGACAAGTCAGCACTGGACTGGGTTGAAACTAGTGTCTACACGAGCCCAGTAGCAAGTCAGCGCTGGACTGGATTACTGTACTGCCATGTTACTGACCCTGTACACTGAACCGGTTTGATAAAATTTGGTATAGATATAGAAGGAAAACATAGATATTTCAACGGAAAGTGAATTTCCACATTCTTTCGCTTACACAGTCAAATAGAACATTTTATAACAATTGTAATATAACATATAACTTGCATAATATTATATTACTTAGCTTAGAGTACCTAGTCGATGTCCGACCGAGCACATGTTTTAAAAACAAGCTTAGAAAACATTCACACAGACCAACAATCGCAGGTAGCTTATTATCGCGTGCATGTAGAGGATTTTTGTTCTTTCTAAGATTCGAAAGTTTAAACCTGACGCATCCACAACAATTAATACAATTTTTTTGCTTGCTTGTGGTTTCCTTAATATCATTATTGCCTATTGGATTAAGTCAGTGTAATAGAGATAATCCCGTGAAGAGTGTCGACGCACACACAAGGCTTTAATTACCTTATTGTTTACATACAATGTTGGCCATCATAAATTAAACATATTGGTCAAATATTTTAAGTAGGTCGTTTGTTTTCCTGTTATTTTAAAACGACTAATTATGAACAGATTCGCTAAGCTAATTTTTACCAGTCGCTTTATGAACAAGATGAAACATCAAAAACAATAACAAAATACATTGAACTCTTTGTTCTCACATAAATATTTTGTGCCTCACAGAAGTCTAAATCTAAAAGACTAGACAAGACTATTTCGTAATGCCCTTAAGATTAGTGTATAGTCTGAACCTCTTCAGTTAGAAGCCTCAGCAACGAGCTTCATAGCTGTATGTCAGAAGAGCGCTTGCAAAGGGTGAGTGCGTGGCCTCTGATGTCGCAATCATCTATATGTAAATCGATTGATAGATCGGACTGACTGCACGCACGCAATAGGGATGTTGACAATTTTTTTATTTTATGTTACATAAATTACCTCTCAAAAAAAGAAACATTGGTAAAAGAATTAATTCGCTAGCATGAAAACTGCCCGAGATATCACAGTGTGAAATGCACGCAAATGGACTCGATCAAAAACGCTCCATACTAATGGCTTCCACGTTATGACGTCACGCCTTGCAAGTTTGTATGCAACGCATAGGAAATTTTTTCAGCAGCTATATTAAATATTGTGTTTATCAAAATGGTTTCTTCGACAAATTTGCTATACATTTTACGGACTAATTAAAGGTATCATTTATTTAAAAAAAAAATATACTTTTTAAATGGACTTGTCCACACAACTTTGAAGGGTCATAAAACAAATAATATGCAATATATAAAACCAAGAGGTATATTATTAGTATTTCGTTATTTTATTCATTAGTCAACATCCCTATTGCACTATGCTAGACTATCGCTTTGCTCAATATAACTTATAACAATATATTTGTAAATGGCCGCAATGCAGCCCTTTAACCAAGATTCATTTTATTTCATTCATTTAACCGCCTCTGTGGTCTAGTGGTTCTCCCACCCACACGTAAGACGCAGGGGCCCTGGGTTCGATTCCCAGGGTACAATTTGTACTCGGTTTGGTTGGTGGTAGGGTTTATTTTAAGTCCGCTTGGCTAGCTACTAAGTACCATCATACCTAAGTCTGACGCCATAACAACAATTAAAAATTATTGTGTTCCGGCAGTTAGAGGTAAGATAACTAGTTCCTCAGTGATGAGGATCCTGGGTGTAGTGCGCTTCCACCTTCGACCTCATCGTCACTTAACATCAGGTGAGGTGAAGGCCAAGCAGTATCCCGTTGTGCATAAAAAGAAGATGCTTTGTTAGCATTATCAGTCAATACATGACTGTAATAAAGTAGGGAAACGATGTTTAACTTATAATTCATAAAAAACAACTATTACAATTTTAGTTGGCGTACGTAATTTTTTTGAACAATAATAATAAAGATTTCATAAATCGCACAGCGCAAGGTTATCGTCTCTTTTATGTGTATTTGTAGTATGCAAGGAAATCCAGTAAAAAGATAATATAATAAATTTACGCTAGCCGAGCCTTATCTTCATAATTTATGGGTAATAATACACTTTTAGCATCACAATCGCAATTTCGCACAGCAATATTATGAAAATTCGTAAGCAATATCTTTTTACTTGTTTAAATACATGTTCTAATGAATAGTTATGTCTTCAGAGGGCCTAGTATGAGTTGGTTTCTTGTACTCACTTCACTTTGCGAATAGTTAACTATCGTCTTCTCGCTTTCACTCCTTCACTCACTCGTATGATTTTCTCCCTTCCACCCGATACTATTCGCAAAGTGAGGTGAGAAACACAACTCGTTCTAGGCCCTCAGAAGAGTAAATAAGCTCCTTTTTAAATTGTAGACTTTTAACAGACAAACCTCAAAGGACAGTATTATAATAAATAATAATAATCTTATGAATGTATCGACAACGGTTTATTTACTCATGTGACGGTGTTACATGCTTTCGCGGGTTTCGTAATAAGACTTTGTTCAGAAAAGAAATAATATTCGCAGCTATAGGTCAGTATCGAAGTTCTTCATATAAGCGAAGAGTGTGTCGCACCGGAATGGATCTTATTTGCGCATAGCACTGAATAAGTTTAAAGCTTGATTAACACATAGATTTAAATCTCTCCCATTCACGCCCTGGATGACCATCATCAGATCACAGCTAGATCAATCTTGGCGGAGAACCAAGGCTTCAAAGTTACCTCGTTTGTATGAAAATCGACTGGTGTCTTTATTATGTGACCGCGGCTGTATAATGGAAATTTTGGACGTTTGCGAATAAGGGCCCTGATCGGTCGGAGACGTAGATAGGAGAGTTTCGTGTATGGAGTACAGTGAGGCAAACATCTTGACACTATTTCGACGGAGTGGGGATTAGTTAGCGCATGTGCAGTTGCGAGCGACCAATAGCGCGCGCCCCTCTCCCGCCGCCCGCGTAGCTCGCCGGTACGCATACCCAAAATACGCGTTCCGCGCAATCCCCACTCGATTTAAAGATGTTTGCATCGTACTGTTTGTAGTGCGAGTGTTACCTTGATGAGAAGGTCGATGCGGTGCTGCGCGATGAGCGCGAGCTTCTCGACGAGCGACTTGAGGCGGTCGTGCAGCGCGTGCGCTAACAGCGCTCCCACCTCGGGCGGCGGCTCGTCGAGCCCGCGCCGCGCCGCCGCCGCGCGCGCGCGCCCGCACATCACGCCCGCGCCCACCAGGTACTCGTCCTTGCATGACCTACACCCCACAACCGATTAAGCCAAAGCTACTACAGCTAGTGACTTGGTAGCTCAGTTTGAAGAGCATTGGAAATGTCGCGGTGGAAGAGCATTGAACCGGACTTCCAAAGGTCGCGGGTTCGATTCCAGCCGGAAAAAATGATGTGACGAGTCGAATTTTTTCTTGTATAATTTTTAGTAATCGTTACCGTTTCGTTTACAGAAAAATACTTGCTTCAGTTTTGTTAAAATTGTTGAAAGCTACGCCTAGGGAGCACCTCTACCCTCTACGTTAAAGATTTGCCGCATGTATTCAAAATTGCACACGTTTCGACCTTTAAATTCGATTGACTGTTTATATATTTCTTCAGAACAACTCACGCAAAGTGCAAATTCTAGAGACAATTATGTTATTATTGAATAAGTCTATATACCTATATTATTATTATCGACAATTAACAGCATTGATCTGTGCAAATGAAATTACCTGATTTGCGTGCCAATAAGTTCAGTGGATCCTAAAATCCTCTGCGTCTCCTCGGCCAAGTTGACGCCCCCCATGGCGGCGACGTCGTTGATGTCGTCATCGCCCGCCATCTTGTCGTCCACGAAGGGCGTGGGCGCGAACTGCATCGAGGACTTCTTCTCCTTGTCTTTCAGCAGAGACTTGCTGGCCGTAAGCACGGTGGAGAGCGCCGCGGAGGCGACGGCGGCGCGCGGGAAGCCCTTGGTGCTCAGCGACACCGCCTTGCCGCTGCTCACTTTGCTCACGTTGATCTTCGTCTGCACCGGGATGTTCTGCAGCACCGCTATCGAGCCGCCCGACTTGGTCGGCTTTTGCTACAGAGGGTGGCTAGTCAATACTCATACGGACACAAGCTTTAACATTCAACAGAACATTTAACTCTTTAACTTTAGGTACATTCAATGCAGTACGTTATGTGGCAATACAATAATAAAATAAATGTTTTGATGCAAATGAAGGTAATGATAATTGAGGATTATGATGAGTTTGTCCGAAATCTAAGCTAGACTTCTACCTAATCCGATTGACTTTTTTTGCCTCTATAAAGAAGCATATTTTCTGTAATAAATACAGTCTTATAAAAGAAGTATTCGCTATATGCGATCTTTGATAAGGCCAATTAAATTGAAGCATGAACTCAAGGACCCAGTGATAATAATGCGAACGCGATAAAACAAAATAAAACAAAACAAGGAAAACTGCCCGTAATGGACAATGGCTCGTAAGAAGTAATCAAATCAAATAGGTAACAGAATTAAAAGGAAAATAATGGTGTAAATACACAATATACTAGATCGAAAAAAAAGCTTTCGGCTGAAATCAGTAGCATACACGTAATTATACGACAAGGAAAAGAACACCAGCCTATAGAGAAACAAGATTATTCAACAACAAATGCGCAAAGACAAAAAATAAGATATTAACTTTAGTAGTTTTCAAATCAAAAAGTGAATTTTATGTTTTATTACAGTTTTCGAATAAATAAATATTATAAAATTCCAACAATGACATTTTGAAGTAATTCATTTGACATGCAAAGCGAATATGCGCAACTCAAAATTCCTCGTTATGCCAGAGAATTAAGAAACGATACGTTTTATCTATAGTTAGCAGCACCGGTTAGTATGACACTAATGCATAAGAAAGACTCCGATATCCTTAGTCACAAGGCTAGAAATCACGTCTGTATTTATTTTTATAACGACGCGGACGAGGCAAACAAAACCGACATCTTCCGTCGACTTGTGATTAAGGGCAATAAGACGTTTGTCAGATGTATAGCTATTAGTAGGATAGCGGAAGATGTTTAAAGACTGCAATAATTAAATAATGCGAGCGAATCGTTTATACTTTATGTACTCGTATGTTTAATAGTTTTATTGTTATTTTAAAATAGTTTTTTTTTCTCTAAATATTAATTTAAGGGTGCATATTGTATTTTCCAATAGGTTAAGATGTGTCGTATAAAGGTGCGTGTTGTAGATGGTTCTAATTGAACAATTGTTTATATATTTAAATAGTATTCGCGTGAACGCTACTCTGCTGGTAGGTAATTACAACATAATTATTGCTGACAAAACTCGATGAGCCATTCAGACATTGGTATGGAGAGGCGATTTCTTTCGGAGTCGTAGAATAAACGTGATTGTTTATGATGTAGTAATCTACTGACTAAAAAAAACTGACTCAAAACTCACTAGACATTTACAATCGTATCAAAATAATTAAGTAAATATTATAATACTAAAGTCAATTATATAATATATAGATATATAATTATACTTAATCATAACGATGTAGGCATCAATACTCCGGCGAGAAATAACCCTGCATAACAATTAGTGTAAAATGTTAACCCTGTAATAAGCTGATAGAACATTATAGTATTATAATCTGTGCATCGGACAAACGTCTCATGACTGGTCAGACAGAAAGAAGGAGCGTGCATAGAGACAAACCTGTGTGGTAGACTGTACCGACATAACGTTAATGGGTTTGGTTGAGGCGAAGGACGCGAGGGGCGCGAGGGGCGCCGGAAGCGCGGGCGGCAGCAGCGTCGTGAGCGTGGGCGCGTCGCCCTCCTCGTCGCGCGCGCCGCCCGCTCCCGCGCCCGCGCCGCCCTGCGCCGACAATACCAGCCGTCAACTAACTACCCCGCACCGACACCAACATACAACCGCCACAACTCATTATTAAGGACACTTATCTTAAAGCTTTTCTGGATTGCCAAACAACAACGGTACGGGTTCAACATTCAGAAAATAAAACCACTCAGAGGCGAAATAAAAAGAAACACTGTGGAACCGTGAAAACGATATACGAAGTCTGTTCCGTCAAGAGAACGAGACTCGACAGGCGTAAACGAAAGTAGCTAGAGTTCAGAACCACCGAAAGACGGCGGGAGGTGGAAGTAAAAATGAACAAAACCAGAGCACAAACAAAAACAACGAAAAGAAAAAACACCGACAGTCGAAACAGCTCGGGGAAAGTCGTCGCATGCGCGGATCGAGCCACCATCGAGGTCCTGTAGTGAGTGCGACCAACCTGAGTAGTGTACACAGCGCTAATGGGAGCTGGGGGGTGCAGGAGGGGCCAGGCCTGCGGCACGAGTGGCGGCAAGTAAGCGCTTGCCGCCTCCTCTTGCAGCTAAACATATTATTACAACGCGTTAACTAAATGCACACACGCATTTCAAATAGTCGCTATACAGATACAGGTGTTCATCATTTAATTTATGGTAAGAATATTATATGCCTGCCTATGAATAACTGAAAAAAACAGCCAAGTGCGTGTCGGACTTCGCACATTTAAGGCTCCGTGCCATGCCAAATAGGGGTAAGGGGCGGCGTGGCGGGGCTTATCTGTGTAACGCGTTTGACCCCAAAATTAAGTTGGATTATAATAGAAAAAATGAGGGAATTCAAAACAAAATTAAGATTTATCAATATATTAGTATTTGTTGGTAAAATATACGTTATAAGTCCATGGGTCAATGGAAACTTAAAAAAATACTTGTTTTCTAATATTTTTCTTCACGCCCCCTTCACTTGTATGAGTGAGAGCCCCCTCTAAAATATTTTACAATATTTGTTTACACTTTACCTGGCTTGGGGTCGGCATAACATACCGTTGGTGCAAATATAAAGACTGTAGCAGCTGTTGTTCCTTATATTCCACGTCTGTAGCACACCTCCGCCGCGAAACATTACCAGCGAAACCGCAGTTGGTTCGGCCATGAATTGTCAGTTGTACGACAAGCGAAACAGATGCGAAACAGGCTGTTCTATAGATATATATTATTATATTTTATTATGTAAGTACGGTATGTAAGTGTATTTTAGTTAAGTATATATTTAATAATTTAATTTAATGTAGTTTAACTGTTTTGTATATAGTTTGTTTATTGCCGGCACAGTAGTATTCTTTTTCAACACACCTGCTCGTAAAGTGAGCCCTAATACATCGCTTTTAGGGCCATAAACCGAGCTATAACAAACGCGTGCAATAATATATAAAACACTAGTTCGTAATAGAATTAACCCTACAAAGTTCAATTAGTACCTTACTGCAAGTTCTATGCGAGTAAACAGAGCATTCCCAATTTAGCCGGGTAATACAGTTATTTTTTTTTTACAACAAAGAGGTTTTATGCTGCTAAAAATTCATATACATTTTTGGAATAAATAAATGTGTAAGAAGTCAAATAAGTATATAATTATTATCAAATTATTCATAATTCACAATATTTTGTTATAAAATATTAAAATATTTGCATTTTGTCACTTAAAATTATAATTTTGAAGTATTAGTAGTGGGCTGTATGCTCCTCACCCCTTTGCTCGCAAAATATTCTTGCGTTGGGCGTGTGAAAAAAAAACAAAAAAAAAACATGCGCGCCTCTTCCCATAATTATCATATTTTGTTTTTGCCATATTTGTTGCTGTGTGATAAATTACTTTGTTTTTTCCTCGCAAATGTGTTGACAAACGTCCTATGAAACTCGTGAGCTCTTGCTTATTGCACACTCGGCTGAGTTACGCCCTCGCCTGCGGCTCGGGCTGCAACCCACAGCCTTGTGTGCAATGAGCATAATGTACTATTACACAATTACTGGTTGACTGGGAGAGAATGCCTAATGGCATTAAGTCCGCCATTTGTTTGTATTTTGTATACTTGCAATAAAGATTAAATAAAATAAATAAATAATAGATTTAACTATGATGCTGTGTCTTTCACACGCGATTCCGCCCGATCGGCTCGCGAAAATAATGACGCGAAACCGCTACGTATATGTGATCGTCATATATCGTCGTTGTCGATAGAAGACAACGAACAACAATAGAAGACAAGTTTCTTGCGCCCGTTCTTCTTGTCAGTTAAAAAGTCTGGAATGGGTGGTAGGAAAATATAGACGATTCAAAAGTGCTTTATTATTAAGTTATTTGAATAAAGCCATTTTGACTTTGACTTTGACAAGTCATGGCGGAACTACTGCTGTTTCGCTGGTAGTGTGGTGGTTGTTTCGCGGCGGAAGTGTGGCACACAGGAACATTTTATTACATTATTATAACATTCACACTTGAACAATTGTGTATATATTTAAATAGTATTCGCGTGAACGCTACTCTGCTGGTAGGTAATTACAACATAATTATTGCTGACAAAACTCGATGAGAACTGACTCAAAATTCACTAGACATTTACAATCGTATCAAAATAATTAAGTAAATATTATAATACGAAAGTCAATTCTATAATATATAGATATATAATTATGTATATATATTATACTTAATCATAACGATGTAGGCATCAATACTCCTGCGAGAAATAACCCTGCAAAATAATTTGTGTAAAATGTTAACCCTGTAATAAGCTGATAGAACATTATAGTATTATAATCTGTGCATCGGACAAACGTCTCATGACTGGTCAGACAGAAAGAAGGAGCGTGCATAAAGGCAAACCTGTGTGGTAGACTGTACCGACATAACGTTAATGGGTTTGGTTGAGGCGAAGGACGCGAGGGGCGCGAGGGGCGCCGGAAGCGCGGGCGGCAGCAGCGTCGTGAGCGTGGGCGCATCGCCCTCCTCGTCGCGCGCGCCGCCCGCTCCCGCGCCGCCCTGCGCCGACAACACCAGCCGTCAACTAACTACCCCGCACCGATACCAACATACAACCGCCACAACTCATTATTAAGGACACTTATCTTAAAGCTTTTCTGGATTGCCAAACAACAACGGTACGGGTTCAACATTCAGAAAATAAAACCACTCAGAGGCGAAATAAATAGAAACCCTGTGGAACCGTGAAAACGATATACGAAGTCTGTTCAGTCAAGAGAATGAGACTCGACAGGCGTAAACGAAAGTAGCTAGAGTTCAGAACCACCGAAAGACGGCGGGAGGTGGAAGTAAAAATGAACAAAACCAGAGCACAAACAAAAACAACGAAAAGAAAAAACACCGACAGTCGAAACAGCTCGGGGAAAGTCGTCGCATGCGCGGATCGAGCCACCATCGAGGTCCTGTAGTGAGTGCGACCAACCTGAGTAGTGTACACAGCGCTAATGGGAGCTGGGGGGTGCAGGAGGGGCCCGGCCTGCGGCACGAGTGGCGGCAAGTAAGCGCTTGCCGCCTCCTCTTGCAGCTAAACATATTATTACAACGCGTTAACTAAATGCACACACGCATTTCAAATAGTCGCTATACAGATACAGGTGTTCATCATTTAATTTATGGTAAGAATATTATATGCCTGCCTATGTATAACTGAAAAAAACAGCCAAGTGCGTGTCGGATTTCGCACATTTAAGGCTCCGTGCCATGCCAAATAGGGGTAAGGGGCGGCGTGGCGGGGCTTATCTGTGTAACGCGTTTGACCCCAAAATTAAGTTGGATTATAATAGAAAAAATGAGGGAATTCAAAACAAAATTAAGATTTATCAATATATTAGTATTTGTTGGTAAAATATACGTTATAAGTCCATGGGTCAATGGAAACTTAAAAAAATACTTGTTTTCTAATATTTTTCTTCACGCCCCCTTCACTTGTATGAGTGAGAGCCCCCTCTAAAATATTTTACAATATTTGTTTACACTTTACCTGGCTTGGGGTCGGCATAACATACCGTTGGTGCAAATATAAAGACTGTAGCAGCTGTTGTTCCTTATATTCCACGTCTGTAGCACACCTCCGCCGCGAAACATTACCAGCGAAACCGCAGTTGGTTCGGCCATGAATTGTCAGTTGTACGACAAGCGAAACAGATGCGAAACAGGCTGTTCTATAGATATATATTATTATATTTTATTATGTAAGTACGGTATGTAAGTGTATTTTAGTTAAGTATATATTTAATAATTTAATTTAATGTAGTTTAACTGTTTTGTATATAGTTTGTTTATTGCCGGCACAGTAGTATTCTTTTTCAACACACCTGCTCGTAAAGTGAGCCCTAATACATCGCTTTTAGGGCCATAAACCGAGCTATAACAAACGCGTGCAATAATATATAAAACACTAGTTCGTAATAGAATTAACCCTACAAAGTTAAATTAGTACCTTACTGCAAGTTCTATGCGAGTAAACAGAGCATTCCCAATTTAGCCGGGTAATACAGTTATTTTTTTTTGACAACAAAGAGGTTTTATGCTGCTAAAAATTCATATACATTTTTGGAATAAATAAATGTGTAAGAAGTCAAATAAGTATATAATTATTATCAAATTATTCATAATTCACAATATTTTGTTATAAAATATTAAAATATTTGCATTTTGTCACTTAAAATTATAATTTTAAGTATTAGTAGTGGGCTGTATGCTCCTCACCCCTTTGCTCGCAAAATATTCTTGCGTTGGGCGTGTGAAAAAAAAACAAAAAAAAAACATGCGCGCCTCTTCCCATAATTATCATATTTTGTTTTTGCCATATTTGTTGCTGTGTGATAAATTACTTTGTTTTTTCCTCGCAAATGTGTTGACAAACGTCCTATGAAACTCGTGAGCTCTTGCTTATTGCACACTCGGCTGAGTTACGCCCTCGCCTGCGGCTCGGGCTGCAACCCACAGCCTTGTGTGCAATGAGCATAATGTACTATTACACAATTACTGGTTGACTGGGAGAGAATGCCTAATGGCATTAAGTCCGCCATTTGTTTGTATTTTGTATACTTGCAATAAAGATTAAATAAAATAAATAAATAATAGATTTAACTATGATGCTGTGTCTTTCACACGCGATTCCGCCCGATCGGCTCGCGAAAATAATGACGCGAAACCGCTACGTATATGTGATCGTCATATATCGTCGTTGTCGATAGAAGACAACGAACAACAATAGAAGACAAGTTTCTTGCGCCCGTTCTTCTTGTCAGTTAAAAAGTCTGGAATGGGTGGTAGGAAAATATAGACGATTCAAAAGTGCTTTATTATTAAGTTATTTGAATAAAGCCATTTTGACTTTGACTTTGACAAGTCATGGCGGAACTACTGCTGTTTCGCTGGTAGTGTGGTGGTTGTTTCGCGGCGGAAGTGTGGCACACAGGAACATTTTATTACATTATTATAACATTCACACTTGAACAATTGTGTATATATTTAAATAGTATTCGCGTGAACGCTACTCTGCTGGTAGGTAATTACAACATAATTATTGCTGACAAAACTCGATGAGAACTGACTCAAAATTCACTAGACATTTACAATCGTATCAAAATAATTAAGTAAATATTATAATACGAAAGTCAATTCTATAATATATAGATATATAATTATGTATATATATTATACTTAATCATAACGATGTAGGCATCAATACTCCTGCGAGAAATAACCCTGCAAAATAATTTGTGTAAAATGTTAACCCTGTAATAAGCTGATAGAACATTATAGTATTATAATCTGTGCATCGGACAAACGTCTCATGACTGGTCAGACAGAAAGAAGGAGCGTGCATAGAGACAAACCTGTGTGGTAGACTGTACCGACATAACGTTAATGGGTTTGGTTGAGGCGAAGGACGCGAGGGGCGCGAGGGGCGCCGGAAGCGCGGGCGGCAGCAGCGTCGTGAGCGTGGGCGCGTCGCCCTCCTCGTCGCGCGCGCCGCCCGCTCCCGCGCCGCCCTGCGCCGACAACACCAGCCGTCAACTAACTACCCCGCACCGACACCAACATACAACCGCCACAACTCATTATTAAGGACACTTATCTTAAAGCTTTTCTGGATTGCCAAACAACAACGGTACGGGAGAAAATAAAACCACTCAAAGGCGAAATAAAAAGAAACCCTGTGGAACCGTGAAAACGATATACGAAGTCTGTTCCGTCAAGAGAATGAGACTCGACAGGCGTAAACGAAAGTAGCTAGAGTTCAGAACCACCGAAAGACGGCGGGAGGTGGAAGTAAAAATGAACAAAACCAGAGCACAAACAAAAACAACGAAAAGAAAAAACACCGACAGTCGAAACAGCTCGGGGAAAGTCGTCGCATGCGCGGATCGAGCCACCATCGAGGTCCTGTAGTGAGTGCGACCAACCTGAGTAGTGTACACAGCGCTAATGGGAGCTGGGGGGTGCAGGAGGGGCCCGGCCTGCGGCACGAGTGGCGGCAAGTAAGCGCTTGCCGCCTCCTCTTGCAGCTAAACATATTATTACAACGCGTTAACTAAATGCACACACGCATTTCAAATAGTCGCTATACAGATACAGGTGTTCATCATTTAATTTATGGTAAGAATATTATATGCCTGCCTATGAATAAGTGAAAAAAACAGCCAAGTGCGTGTCGGACTTCGCACATTTAAGGCTCCGTGCCATGCCAAATAGGGGTAAGGGGCGGCGCGGCGGGGCTTATCTGTGTAACGCGTTTGACCCCAAAATTAAGTTGGATTATAATAGAAAAAATGAGGGAATTCAAAACAAAATTAAGATTTATCAATATATTAGTATTTGTTGGTAAAATATACGTTATAAGTCCATGGGTCAATAGAAACTTAAAAAAATACTTGTTTTCTAATATTTTTCTTCACGCCCCCTTCACTTGTATGAGTGAGAGCCCCCTCTAAAATATTTTAGAATTTTTGTTTACACTTTACCTGGCTTGGGGTCGGCATAACATACCGTTGGTGCAAATATAAAGACTGTAGCAGTTGTTGTTCCTTATATTCCACGTCTGTAGCACACCTCCGCCGCGAAACATTACCAGCGAAACCGCAGTTGGTTCGGCCATGAATTGTCAGTTGTACGACAAGCGAAACAGATGCGAAACAGGCTGTTCTATAGATATATATTATTATATTTTATTATGTAAGTACGGTATGTAAGTGTATTTTAGTTAAGTATATATTTATTAATTTAATTTAATGTAGTTTAACTGTTTTGTATATAGTTTGTTTATTGCCGGCACAGTAGTATTCTTTTTCAACACACCTGCTCGTAAAGTGAGCCCTAATACATCGCTTTTAGGGCCATAAACCGAGCTATAACAAACGCGTGCAATAATATATAAAACACTAGTTCGTAATAGAATTAACCCTACAAAGTTAAATTAGTACCTTACTGCAAGTTCTATGCGAGTAAACAGAGCATTCCCAATTTAGCCGGGTAATACAGTTATTTTTTTTTTGACAACAAAGAGGTTTTATGCTGCTAAAAATTCATATACATTTTTGGAATAAATAAATGTGTAAGAAGTCAAATAAGTATATAATTATTATCAAATTATTCATAATTCACAATATTTTGTTATAAAATATTAAAATATTTGCATTTTGTCACTTAAAATTATAATTTTGAAGTATTAGTAGTAGGCTGTATGCTCCTCACCCCTTTGTTCGCAAAATATTCTTGCGTTGGGCGTGTGAAAAAAAAACAAAAAAAACATGCGCGCCTTTTCCCATAATTATCATATTTTGTTTTTGCCATATTTGTTGCTGTGTGATAAATTACTTTGTTTTTTCCTCGCAAATGTGTTGAAAAACGTCGTATGAAAGTCGTGAGCTCTTGCTTATTGCACACTCGGCTGAGTTACGCCCTCGCCTACGGCTCGGGCTGCAACCCACAGCCTTGTGTGCAATGAGCAACCTAAGCTAACTTGTCTCATAATGTACTATTACACAATTACTGGTTGACTGGGAGAGAATGCCTAATGGCATTAAGTCCGCCATTTGTTTGTATTTTGTATACTTGCAATAAAGATTAAATAAAATAAATAAATAATAGATTTAACTATGATGCTGTGTCTTTCACACGCGATTCCGCCCGATCGGCTCGCGAAAATAATGACGCGAAACCGCTACGTATATGTGATCGTCATTATATCGTCGTTGTCGATAGAAGACAACGAACAACAATAGAAGACAAGTTTCTTGCGCCCATTCTTCTTGTCAGTTAAAAAGTCTGGAATGGGTGGTAGGAAAATATAGACGATTCAAAAGTGCTTTATTATTAAGTTATTTGAATAAAGCCATTTTGACTTTGACTTTGACAAGTCATGGCGGAACTACTGCTGTTTCGCTGGTAGTGTGGTGGTTGTTTCGCGGCGGAAGTGTGGCACACAGGAACATTTTATTACATTATTATAACTTTCACCATACAGTATATTTGGATCAGTGCCTAACAGGTGTTACTAAAATAAAGGTAGTTACAGTTGTTTCATCTCACGAATGCGCGTCGGCTATGAATGGTGTTAGGCGTGGACATGTACATTGTTTAGTGTGCGGCGTCTGCACGCTTTCGTATTACGCACACTAAAACAATGTGCATATGCACGCCTCACAATAGCCGACGCGCATTCATGACGTAAGATGAAACAAGGTTGGATGGTTTAAGAGGCGTAGCGTCTCACTCACCATGTGCAGGCCGGAGTTAGCGATGACGGGGTGCGCGGGCGCGGGCAGCGAGAAGGCCACGTGCGGCGCCGGCGGGTTGATGCCCTCGATCACCAACTCCTTGGTCACCAGCGACTGCCTCAGCAAGGGCAAGCTCCTCTACACACGGGCAAACCGTTTATATTACCACTTTTGATTTTGCATTTTAAAGAACTTCAATGCAGTTCTCAATTGTTACTTAATTTTAACTAAGCTAAGCTAGCTTAGTTTTTAACCGCCTCTGTGGTCTAGTGGTTCCCGTGTAGGACGCAGGGGTCCCGGGTTCGATTCCAAGGGGGGTATAATTTGTACTCGGTTTGGTTGGTGGTAGGGCTCATTTCAAGTCCGTCTGGCTAGCTACAACCATCTTACCTAAGTCTGACGCCATAACAACAATTTAAAAATTGTTGTGTTCCGGCAGTTAAGAGTTTAAATAGCCAGTTCCTCATTGATGAGGATTCAGGCGCGGATCCACCGTTATGGGCACTATGGGCAGAAGATTCCGGGTGTAGTGCGCTTCTACCTTCTGCCTTATCGTCACTTAACATCAGGTGAGGTGAAGGCCAAGCACTATCCCGTTATACATAAAAAAGGGAGCATATTTGACATTGTAAAATATACCTACTTACCTTTAGGAATCCAATAAGACAAGGTTGCGGACTAGCATTCAAGAGCCGCTCGAGCCTGTCGCAGAACTCTTCTGGCTCCACTTGAGCATCAATCAGCTCCTGGATGAGGTTCCTCACATTCTTCTCAACAGACTTGGGCTCTTTGCTCGACAGATCTAATAGATTGGCCAGAAAATTCCTGCACTTCTCTTTGGTGTTGTCATTGGGTTTCTATAGATAATTAAAACAGACAATTTAGTATTCAGGCCACTTATTACGCGTTCATTTCGTGATTGCCGTTGCCTCTTCATACCTCGCCCATGCATCGCCCTCCCGCGCGCCTTCCCCAGGCAACGCAGGGGGTGCGGTATGAAGAAGGGGTATTTATATTTTTATCGATTGTTAATATTATCGTAGTCGGGGGCGTGGATTTAGCATAAAGTTGGGTGAGGCGCATAGAGTAAAAGTTCGGGAACCCAACCCAATCATCTTACTAAAAGCAACGCTATAAAAATATTTTTTGTGATGACATTTTAATTGTAGACAATATAAGGGCTTTGAATATGAAATTGCCATTTTATATGGAGAATTTTAAAGAAGTTGTATTTTCCATACTAACTGTTTGGTATTTTCATAATATGTTTAATAATCATGAACGCTAATGTTCTAAAACTGATGCCGTATTTGTTAAATACAAAAATAATACGATATGCCTCCATCGGTCTTGGTCCATAGTTGCTCTCACTGCTTGATGGAATTTGCTTGAGGAGGTTGCTACTCTCAGCTGGTCTGGCCTTACTTGGTCAGACCACCTGGTTGGCGAAAGACCTCGGGCTCTCTTGACTTCTATCTTTACATAATAGAAAATATGAGGGTGCCTCGGCAATTTCATACTTTAACCCCTATTTGTTTTATTAGTGGACCCGGTGAACTCACCTACAAATTAATATGATTACAACTTTTGATCAGCTATGATCAATTCTATCAATTTCTACCTTGAAAATTTTAAGTCATGCTCACCAAAAGTCTGTTATTCACATGGGAAGTGGTCCGAGAACCAATAACGATACACCCGCGGAATGGATAAACCACAACTACACCTTACAAAGGGGCATCAAAATCTGACATCTGCAGTTTTAAGAAAAACAGTATTTTATAACACAATTTTTCGTATTACACTGTTTGAACTGATATTTTTCATACTGAGCTTATTACTGGTTTTTAAACCATCGTTTTTAAATTATCATAAAAGGTAGCTTTTTTAGATTAGAGTATTGTTACTTGTGTAGTGACGGTGGGCGGCTGGGGCGGCGGCGTGGCAGAGGAGGTAGCGGGCGCGGGCGCGGGGGCGGGCGCGGGGGCGGGCGCGGCCGCCAGCTGCATCTGCCCCGGTGCCGCTATGCTCGTCGATACCGTCGCCACACCCGGGTGCTGTCAAACGAACCACCCACTCAGTTTTACGCGCACCACTACTAGGTAAACCGCACGCATCAAACCAACACTATTTTATTGCATCTCATCAAGCATAGTTAAGCTGTAACATGTTCATACAGTAACAGATGGATTAATCCTTTAGTACACTGAACACATAGTATTGATGCTAAGAGCACTCCAGGCCTACGTCGAATGAATAAATGATTCGTTTTAGTTATGAGTTATGCCTTATCAGTGCAGCATACACTAATAATATTATTTAGGTTTTAGAGTTAATAGGTACAAGTATGAAGTGACATTGAAGTTTCCAATCATAGTCTTACCTTGTTAATTACCTTTAAACATGCACCTCCACCACAATAGTACATGCATGATATATTATGTGAAATTGAACAATGCCAGAGGGAGAAGTGTGAACAGTTGTCCAATTTCGGTGTCATCGTGTGAGTGGCAAGTGGGTGTGCCTACTTACTGCCGGCACAGTGGACAGCCGGATGGTCTGAGCCTGCGGCGCCGCGAGCGTGCTGGCCGAGGGCGCGGGGCCCACCCTCAGCAGCTGGTACTGACCCGTCTCAGTCTTTAACAACAAATGACCCTGCTGCCCGGGTTGTAGACTTTGCAGAGTTTGCAGCGTTATCTAAAAATGAACGCCTCTGTTTCAATTTTGCTACAGGAGCAAACAGATCCAATAATAAATAAATATGTATAAAATGATTTTGGTTGTATTTCAAAAAATGAATCTAAAGCAGGTCATTTGTTAGGTAAAAATATATTTTGTGAGTATTAAATTAAACATCAAAATGAGGGTGCAACATTTACGTATGATAGGGTGCTACAAGGCAGGTAATCACGAGCTAAGTTAGGTTTGTTCAAGCTGTGTGACAATTATGGTGGCAGAATTGCCTAGACCATTGTAAAATTGCATTTATTGCCTACCTATATAAATATTTTATTTTCGTATTTGCGAATGGATGTATTTATCCAAAAACTAGATAGATCACCACCATAATATGGCATAAAACCATATTACCATGGCACACATGATTGTAAAATGCTTTTTGTGTCCATTGACGAAAATTTATTTTGGTGTGTACTTATAAGTCAGGGGCGTGCATACCATATAGGCAGTTAGGCAGTGCTTACCTCATGACGAACCTAATAAATATAAGTACAACTAGTCACTAGTGTTAAAGTAAAAAATAATAATTTGGTTCCGTTAATATTCAATAATAATAACCAAACTTCTATTGAACACTCAGTAAGCAAATTTTTCTTGCGCATCATTCCTACCTACGGTGGGGTAAGCAGTCTCCAGAATGCATATTCCGGGCAAGGAGCGTTTCATACAAATTTCATTTAAAAAATTTCGGTAAAAGTTATACGACCACAGAAAAAAGTGCGCTCTTTGTACGTGTAAGGTTCTAAAACATGACCTTCGCAATATAACAGCGCTAGGTAATCATGCTTACTCGGGCTACCTCGGACCACCTCGGGCGGCCGCGGAGAAGCCGACGACGATATTATTTGTCTCACTCGTTCCTATGCACAAACCGCTCGCTCCCAGTCCGAGTTTTATTATCTCACGAGTGCGGGTGAATTTAACAAGTCTCAACCTTGTTACCTTGTCCTAAGAGTGTTGATACCTGCGCTTAATAGAATGTTTGTTTTCGGAAATAAAGATGCAAGCAATGCGGTTGTCATATTTTGTTTGTTTTTAGTTCTGTTAGTTAAAAATGATAAGAGCAAAATTACAACTGTTTAGATCTAGAGTGCCTACCTTGCTTGAAAACCAATGCACGCCCCTGTTATAAGTAAACACCCAGATGGATACTAGATCAGTGATACTATATCAGCAGGAATTTTCTAATGTAATGGAGGATGTAATTGATATTGCAAGAGCTTCTTCCACGCATGCAACACGAAAGTTACATTCTTGACTGTGACAAGATATCAGAAACATTTAAGTTACCAGCTACAGAGGTAACAAATGGGTAATGCAGTATTTACAGGCCATATTAATGTATACATCCATGTAGTTTCTCAGATTTTATGCATTTTTACAAAAGCATGTGTTTTGGTGACCCAATAAAATACCAGGAAGCCTCACTTAAGATAATCAATCAACTTATCAAAATCAAATCATTGCAATTTAAATCACTGATTTATTTCAACTGTATTTCGGCCCAAAGATGACCCTCTGACACTTTTACCTTATCTCAAAATATCAATAAGATATAAATTATCTTAAGCGAGACTTTGGGTTGATTACAGTTAATAGAGATGGGTTAAGTGGCTTGTATATTAGCAGTGAGTGTTGATGATATTGGTAAGAGACAAACTCACCCCTGGAGCTGCAGCTCTAGCCCCCACCACCTGCGGCGCACCTATCACTACTCTTGGAGACACTGTCGCCACAGATTTCTGAGCTGCAACAGCAGGAGCTCCAGGTCTCATATTCAATATCTGAACATTAGGAATTATAGTAGGTTGTGCTGAACCCAGATTCTGAGTAGTCACCACGACGTTTTGCCCTCCTGGCTTGTTGATGGTCATCACATTGGGAATGGAGCCAGCCATGCTGGAGCTGACCGTCATGGGCACGGTCACCATGCCGGGCTGCATGCCGACCTGCCCGCTGCTCGTGCCTTGTTTGATTACTAGAGGTGGTTGCATCGTGACAGTTTTGTTGATCGAGTGCGGTATTACGCTACTGCCCGACACTGTATGAAGAATTTGATTCTGAGATACTGGTAGACCGATGCAACCGTTAGCAATGGACTGGGTGGTGAAAACTCGATTGCTAGGGTTAAGGCCTTGTGTTTGAGAATAGATCACTTTTAAATCACTAGAATTAGACACGACTCCTGTTAACGCTTGTGAAACAAAGGAAGGAGTAAGGGACGCTTGCACATTGCTATACGATGCACTACTGCTTACGATCGCTGGAGATGGAATGCCAGTCACAATACCACCGCCACTGATTTGGTCCGTGTTGTATTTTTGTACACCAAAAGAATTTCCACTTGACGTAATGTTAGTTAACTGATTCGGAACGCCGTTTATATAAATATTCTGTGAAGAGGACGATGTAACCGATGTAACTAATTGATTTTCAAGGGAGCCCACGATTGCGTTTACTGCGTTCTCATCAACGTCTGTAGACAAAGCTTGCTCTAAAAACTCGGCTGACGCCATTTTATACAAATCGACGGTCATAGCATAGGATTGTAGAAACCGGTGACAAAATAAAAAACCGATAATGAGAATAATACGCTGTGGGACACTAATGAAGCAAAACGTTTAGCTTATTGTGTAGCGCAACAATTTGTGAAGTTAATAAAAACTCCAAGAATAAACTCCTGTAATATCCTCCTATAATCATTTTTAAAAAATATTTTTCACTTTACCGGTTTCTCTCATAGAGGAAGTAAGCGCATCACTTGGGTTGGGGTGCGTTCGTTCCGTGGCTTCGCTCGAGTCGTACTCGAGCGATAAGCGTATAGTTGGCAGCCTCACCATGGAATTAAAAGGCTTTGACTAGGTCCAAAAATTGTTAAAAAATCATCATAAATAGTCTAACAATTTTTTGGCATATAAATCACATTGATATGAACTGTATTTCTTAAGGTGTCTGCCAGCTTGACGTCAAGTTAGCAGCCTCACCAAGATACTCAAATATCTTTTGAACCATAACCATAGTATCACTATTTATGTGCTATAGTTCACTATTTATCACTATTTATTAACATTTTTTGACCTAGTCCAAACCTTCCAATTCCATGGTGAGGCTGCCAACTTTAGCTAATCTCGAGCGCTCTCCGGTAAACATTGGCGTATAGTTGGCAGACTCAACATAGAATTAGAAGGTTTTGATTATGTCAAAAAATTGTTAGTAAATAGTGAGAAATAGTGAACCATAGCATATAAATAGTGATACTATGGTTTAGAAGATATTTGTGTATCTTAGTGAGGATGCTATCTTGACGTCAAGATAGCAGACACATTAAGATATACAGTTCGTATCAATATGATTTATATGCCGAAAAATTGTTAGAAAAATTGTGATTCGTATACGCAAAATTTCAATAATATTGCTTCAATACAAGCCGAGATATTACGGTCTCAAAGTGGGCTGCTAACTTGACGTTTCTGTCGATGGCGATTCCAGAGAAACGGGTACAAGTTTTAAACAAATAAATATATCAAAAAATTGTTAGTGAAATTGTGATTCTTACGATATAAATAAAAAAGAATTCATCATTGCTATTTTCTAAAAATCGAATGTTAACTTCTACATAATACTCTGAATATAGGCTGTCAATTAATATTGAACATTGCTCCACAGTAATAAGGTTTAAACTTGATTGCAATCATGAGGTGAGTACTATCAAGCAAAAAGTGAATAGTACTGTAGCCCGCGGAAATCTAAATCACCAAAAAGGTTACCGCTTGTCTTTTTGTTATTGTTATAGATTTTGCAATATTGTATACTAAAACCGAAGTCTTACAGATCGTAACCCGCCGTAACCATAGACATTGATAAATCTAAAATCTCCATTTATGTTAGTTATTTACTTTCGAGGTTACCGCATTGTTTCACTATTGTAAACAGCCCGTTTACAGCGACAGCCCGGCCGCATTGTTTCACTATTGTGACCAGTTGAACGGAGGGGCCCCCTTACGTGTTGACGTCAGAGCGTTTAACGGCCCCGCCCGGTTACTGAAATTTTTAATAAACCGCCTGTAGTAGGATGCCGTACCTAAGAAGCGTTTAACGTCCTTTCTGCAAGTTGGGGTGGCAAAATCTACTATAGCCCTCACCTTATCAGGATCAGTGCGCAAACCATGTTCATCGACTACATGACCCAAATACTTTAACTGCTTCCTAAAAAATTGGCACTTTCCCAGATTAATGGTTAAGTTGGCCTCTTTTAACTTCTTATACACCTTTCGCAGTAACTCCAGATGTTCCGTCAAAGTTGAGCTAGTTAAAATAATGTCATCCAAATAACAGCTTACATTATTCGCGAATTCCGGCCCCAAAATCCGGTCCATCAGTCGCTGCTGAGTAGCCGGCGCTGATGTCAACCCAAAGCACATGACTTTAAAATGATATAGGCCGCGCGACGGAACCGTGAATGCGGTTTTTTCACGGCTCTCAGCGCCATCTAGCGGGATCTGCCAATAAGCCGATTTTAGGTCTATTGTCGATATGTATTTCGCGTTCTTTAGTTGATCTAGTATACTAGTCACGTAAGGTAGAGGATAAGCATCGTGTTTAGAAATGGCGTTGAGTTTCCGGCTATCTAGGCAAAAGCGAGACGTTCCGTCCGCCTTCCGCACTAAAGTGACGGGATTATTCCATGCACTGTTGCTGGGCTCCACGACGTCGTCCGCCAGCATTTGATCTAGATGCTTGTTCAGCTCGGCCAACCTATCCGGAGACATCGGGTAATAACGCTGTTTAATTGGCGGATGATCTCCGGTGTCGATTTTGTGCGTCACTAAATGAGTTCTACCGAGCCCTTTTTTCTCATCTGAAATACTTTCAAACTCGCTAATAACCTCTTCTGCCTGTTCACGCTCGACCTCCGTAAGTGATTCGAAATCGATTAAAAATTTATCCGTCGTAGTTATTGCACTAACATGCTGATTACACGGTAAGAACTCCCTATCTTTCAACAGTGACAGAACATCTGGCGCTATCTGAAATTCTTTCCAAAAATTTATGCCCAACAACAACTCAGTGGAGACCCCTGGAACTATATAAAATTTAATAATAGCGGTCCGCCCGTCTACTGTGACCGGTAAAAATACATAACCAGTTACAGGTGAAGCGGAACCGTTCGCGGTTTTAATTATATCTAAATCGGTAGACTTATGGATTGTGCCCATATCAGAAAAGTATTTAAAAGCGTTTCCGCCAATAATTGAAATTTCTGACCCCGAGTCCAATAAACCCCTAAATGTAATATCATATATGGCAATTTTTAAGTAGGGTCTGGTATCCCTATTTTGACATACGTGAGTCGGCGACGAGTGACATTGACGTTCGGAAATGACACCTGACATTGACATATTATTTTTCCTATTTTCATAATAGAAATTTTTCAGGAATTTCAGCCAATTTAACCACTCCTGCGCTGATGTCTTGGTCCACCGTCGTCGACTCACGCCTGCGAGTTTTTTGGCGCAGACACAAGCTTCGCTGTGGCATTTTCCCTGGTCTGCCGGCATTTGGGACATGTTCTTGCAGTCACCTCTCTTTCGCCGCATCTATAGCATACCACGCAGAAAGGAGCTTTGCAACTCTTCAGACTGTGTCCCTGAACCCTACAGCGCACGCAAAAGCCCTCATTTGTGGCTTGAACAGCTGCTACCTTCGGCGTGGGCCGGCAATACTTATAGCAGAGATCCGGAGCCAAAGAAGATGAACTCGATTTGGGGGGGTCAGCAAAATTATGAGTCCTATCTTTAGCCATCTCGATAAGCCTGCATTTGCGCTTAAGATCAACCCAAGAGTCCGCTGGATTTAGTGCCAATTGAGAAGTGTAACACGGCCTAATGTTATATAGAACAATATTTAATTTATCTTCCTCAGACAGTGGTTTTGATAAACGAATAAAATAATTTTGCATAATACTAAGGTAATTTACTATGCTTTCATCGGATCCTTGGGTGCGGGACCTTATTTCTTGCATTAATCTATGATCATAATCTGTAGGCAGATATTCTTCTAATAACAAATCTCTTAATTCTCCCCAATCATTCACCTCGGTATGATTGCCCCGGTACCAGCAAAGAGCTTCATCAGTAAAGAGTTCAGCGGCAGAATTGAACAGTCTACTCTCTGAAATATGACGTGAGCGACACAACTCATCCAATCTTTGTAAGAAAGTTTTTACACAAGTAGTCCCATTAAAACTAATCCCAAGTTTATGTATAGCTGAAACGGACTCATTAACTTTTATCGCTTTAGTAGGGCTGCTAGGCTGAATGTCACTCCCTGCGCTGGCGGGCTCATCCACCACTGATGCTGTTTGTATAGAGGGTTGTCTCTGCGACAATCCACTCTTGAAGTTATACATGATATTATCAAGCTTATGTAAGATATGGTCTAAATTTTCACGCAAACTATTCAGTTGATCAAGTGTAACTGTCGAGTCAGCCGCAGGGTTCAACCGACCAAGCCTATGAAACAGGTGGTGAGCAACCGCCTCAACCCGGTTGAGTGATTTTAGTGAACATCCCGGCTTAGCAGCCCCCAATATCAAATTGTCTACGTAAGCTAATTTATCTTTAATCACAGCATATTCAGAAACAATATCAAGATCCACTTCAGCTATTTCATCTGATGGCAGCTCTCTGCTTAGCTTCCTTAATTGGGCCCGAAGATCTGTAACCTTACCCGCTGGCTCCGCACCCCGGATCCTAGCTTCATATTCTAATTCATCTTTATGTAATAAATGAAATTTTATAGGCCTCTCTTCTTCCATCTTGTAATGAGGAAGTAGAGAAGTAGGTAAATGTAGATAGATATTTATTTAAGAAATTGTTAAGTAAATAATGTAGTTTAAGCTTATGTAAGTACCTAACTATGCAAATTACCAATATACCAACCAAGTTTAAAACTGCTAATGGCAAACTAAGTTAGTTAAAAAAAAAAAAAAAAAAGTATGTATATATTTAGCTTCAGAAGCAGGAATTCTTTAAAAAAAACAAAATCCGCAGCTACAAAGAACTTATTCCATTTATTTATTAACAATCAAAAATCAACCTTTAACAAAACACCATTTGAACTGAAATTGAAACAAAAATTAACTCACCGAATATTAACACAATTATAATAAAACTTAAAAGAAAAACCTTCACTTCAAAATCTACACACAAGAACGCGTCGACACGATGTGTTCAGTCCGAGCGCCAGCGAGCAAATGAGGTGCGGTGCGAGTGCGCTCGACTTAAATAGGCAAAGGGAGGGGAGGTGGCGTGATGGCGGCGTGACTAGCCGAGTGACGTCATCACTCGCAGCTAATTCGGCTTCTCCTGACGTGGAGTCGTCCTCGACGAGATCTTGGTCATCTTGGCGGGCTGCGAAGAGCCCGTGTTGGCCTGGGATTCCACCAGTCCGTTGTCATGGTGGTGCGGAAGATGGTCCAGCAACGGCTCCGTCTTCATCATGTTGCGCTGCAGATTGCCCTGCATCAGGGTCAGATCTTTCATTATCCGAAATAACAACATTCAGTTAAGTTACCTAAATAACTTCTAAACTTGACTAAAACTCTTTCATACGTCCCTCACATACTCATTAAAACATAAACAAAAATAGACAAAGCAACGCGTTTGAAAGCTTTACCAACATCCATCGACGTTAGCCTCGATGGGTGTCTTTCGCCTGTTTCTGTGAACATTAAAGACATACATACAGAGGGCGTCCCCTCCTGATTACAACAAAAGTACAAAACAATCATGGGTGAGTGACGGAGGCATCACTGAATCGCACGTCACTAAGCCCATCGAGACAGAGGCATCACTGAATCGCACGTCTCTTAACTCACCGAGACGGAGGCATCACTGAATCGCACGTCTCTTAACTCACCGAGACGGAGGCATCACTGAATCGCACGTCTCTTAACTCACCGAGACGGAGGCATCACTGAATCGCACGTCTCTTAACTCACCGAGACGGAGGCATCACTGAATCGCACGTCTCTTAACTCACCGAGACGGAGGCATCACTGAATCGCACGTCTCTTAACTCACCGAGACGGAGGCATCACTGAATCGCACGTCTCTTAACTCACCGAGACGGAGGCATCACTGAATCGCACGTCTCTTAACTCACCGAGACGGAGGCATCACTGAATCGCACGTCTCTCATAAAACAAGTCAGCACATTGGATGGAAGCTGCAAGATAAAAACATTATCAGCAAGTAAAGACAGAGGCTTCGAGTCTGCATATCTGCTACACTACGCGATCGGCGCTTACAGCTAACAACAGTGTTAATGATTTAACTTGTCACGCCAGCTGTGGTTATGTAAGTGCAACTAACTATTGTAAGAAATAAGTTATACCTACCTGCCTAACACCTAAGCAAAAACTTTGTTAATTATTTCTAATTATAATGTTCTGTTTGTTTTCGTTTTATTTCCCTAATGTGAATTCCAATTAGTTATTATTACTTTTTTTTTTGTTACCTACCTACTAGGTTTAAGATAATTCATGACAAGTCAAACCACCACTCTGCATTGTAACTGTCTGCAGTCTGCAGTATAACTGCAGCAAGTTTGGGGTCTAAAATCGATAAAACAGGCTCATTAGTAAGCCGAGAAATTATGTTTTTGCGAACTTGTTCCTGCTCCGGTCCCCAGCAAAACTTAACATCTCTTTTCGTCAATCGTGATATGCAAGATGTTTCTGTTGCGTAATTTTGAATGTAGCGCCTAAAATAACCAGCCAATCCTACAAACTGCCTGACTTGTTTTACATTGCTTGGGACCGGTGCATTAACAAGTGCCTCAACCTTTCGTGGACTCGGTTTCTCCTGACCCTGACTGACAAGATGGCCTAGGTACTCTACTTCGGTTGCAAGAAAAGTACACTTGCGCAAATTAATAGAAAAACCTGCCCCTGTAAGTGTAATTAACACTTCACGTAATAATTGGACGCCTTCTAGTACCTCATCTGGGGGCTTACCATCAGCAAATAAGAAACCGTTCAGTTCAAAAGCAGGCCTCAAACAGGACTGCTTAAGGCCCGCCTTCACACTAACCGTTGAGGTCATAGTACGAAAAAGCTATGCAGTTCAATATAAGCCCTGCTATAAGAGCTCATAGTAAGGCCCCAGAAGTACATCGTCAACGTAAACAAGGACATTACCGCTGTCGATGTGTTTTCTAAGGGTGTTATTTATGATCCGTTGATACACAATCGGACTGTTCGTCAAACCGTAAGGCATTTGAACATATATTCGAAATGGTCCTCTGGCGTGACGAACGCCGTCTTTTGTATGGACTGTTCATCAAGTGGTCAAACCAGTCGCCATGTCAAGGCTAGAGAAATACCTGAAGTTGCCTAATCGGTCTACATGATCATTGATCAGTGGCAATGGGTAGCGGTCTCGAACGGTGAGTCTGCTCAGAGCACGATAATCTACGCACATGCGATCACTGCCATCCCTCTTTTTAACAAGGATGATAGGGCTCGCATATTCAGAACTAGACTCACGTACCCATACACTCCACGTACTCCACGTACATACGTACGTCTTTGAGATCATTAACTATTTCTCTAACCTTGAGCTTTTTTTGGTGCGACAGTTTGTACGGTCGGTAGGCCACCGGGGTGTTATCTAATACATTAATATGCATCTTACCTGTCTTGACCCCTGTGGATGCAGTCCCAGAAATCAAATTTAGCCCTCTTTGGACATTGCATTAATTGTTTATGCCCAGTCTGTCCGCAACCGAAACACGTGATTTTATTTAACACGAGGCGTCTTTTATGCAAATTCAAATTTAACCTTACATCTCGTTTGTTGCGAACAGGCTTGGCATAAATGGATAAAAACGATACTATGTCGTCCGTGGTCAAATTAGCATTTGCTGCTGCCGCCCGGACCTGAGGATCCGTGATACCCCTAAATGACAATCAATACCATCAGCTCTGGGCTGCTGCCCTTAACTATACGCAAACGTAACAGGGTGCGTCGCGCGTATTCGGCGTATGTGGTGTATTTATCCGAGTTGGTGTTCATAACCTCAAAAAGGATATTCGCGTAGTCCAATTTACATGGACACAATGACTTAAATTCACGCACGAAATTCGACCAGGTGCGATCGTTAGTCACCCACTCGTTCAGCCAAGTACGCGCGTCGCCCTTGAGACAGTGTGATACACGTGACAAACATTCCGAGTCCTGCCAGTTATTGGCTAACCTATATAGCCCTATTAACTTCCTCGCACCACACATCGATGTCATGTATAGCGGGCTCGAAGTTCGAAACGTAATAGTTTTGTGATCATATTTTGCTAACATGCGAGTTGACTCAGGCACGCGTATCGTCCCTCCTTCGAGAATGACTAAGAGAACGAGACCTACTCATGCAGTCGCGTCGACGCGTTCTGCTTGAAGTGGCCCGTTGTTTATCGGACATGATAGTGAACAATTACGACAAATGTAACAAAGAAAAAGTGAAAATAACAGCAAAATGGTGTTTTGCAGATTATTTAAAATAGAAAAACAGAAATAGCTAAGCGTAAAATGATGGGCCTAGGTGCTTGAGCAATCCCACTTCTGAATTTAGCTTCAGAATATTTAATTTTCAATGCCTAGCAAGTAATTTTAACTTGTCACTTTACTATAAATATATCTATTCTGTTAAGCAAGTAAATCAATAGTGTGTAAGATCAAGTAGGTACTAATAATTTATTCTCAATGTAACAAAAATGAACTAATAAAGACTTTTCTCTAACTCAAGATAGCAATTATTGTAACTTAGGCGATCCTCCTCAGACAACTATTAAAAAAAATTAAAGCCGCTGTAGTAAGTAGTTAAAAAAACAAGAGAAAATTTTATGTAAGTCTCTGTGATTCAGCTGATATCCCACAAGCTAACAAACACAATAGGCATGGCAATCCTTCCTTATTTTTATGTATGTGTACGGTCCTACGCCAATACAATGTATGAATATCAAAGTATTTTCAACCAATAAAAAAGATATGTAATAACATGCAACTATTCTAACTTTAAAACAACTGAAAAATTTTTCTTATCTCTTATTTCAGGCACTCCTTTTTCCTACAATGTTCGGGCGCCAAATGTAATGTAGTTTTTCTCTTGCCCTCTGTTCAAGAAGAGTAAGTAAATACAAATCATGCGGTACTTACCATAATGACATATTTAGGGAAAATAAAGAACACAACTACATGTAAGGTAAATACCAAAATACAGTTTTATTGAAACTTCCTTTTGATTCTATATAATAATAAATATCTTTGCAATCACTGACTGTTAACCGCTGAATTTTCACTGAGGTACACATATAAATAACACAATAAAAATATCGTCTGCTTCCCCAGTGGTTATATAAGAAAAGTGGTTAACTCTTAAAACTAACTCAAAGATAATGTGGGTAAGGAATGCCTGCCCTAAGGATATCAGGTAGAATAGTATCTTGTAAAAATCTAGCTCGAGACTTAACTAGAATGCCTAAATATTAGAGTCCGGAGACTATCTGTTGCCGAGGATTACTTGCCGCTTCGGTTAGTTTAAATGTTAGGTAGATTTTACAGTTAAATAGTACCTATTTGAACAGATTCGACGGCTGCTGATTATTGATTCCTAGGAGCCGTTAGCGAGTGACGAGTGTCAGGGTATAACTCGACTTCTTTCTCTCGACGTCTAGCCTTCAGACTACTTGGACGAACGGAGCAGTGGGCTGGGAACGTGGCCCCGTATAAGCTTCTTCACCTGTATTCGGGGAACAGTACTGTGGTTAACAACGGCGACCCAGATCAACCCATAGATTTTACTAATAGCTCATAATTTTAAAGAACATAATTATTACAAGAAAGCTAAATATTCCTGCTGTTTAAAGTGTTGGTTTTGACAATAAATATTATCCATGAAAGCATTTTCTGTTTAACGATTCTACCTGCAGCCAAAATTAGGTTTCACTTGACTAAAAAAAGAGATGAAAGGTCAAAATATTTTGGCTGATGGCCGAGTTAGATTAATAATTCTCTCAATTTGCAAGGATCTTTTACACTCTAAAAGATCTGAAATTGAGAGTAGTAATTAGACCAATTCCAGGCATTTAAAACTAGGTACCTAATAGGGAATAACAATAAAGTATAGATTGTCTCAGGTTACCTCCGGCTCCTTGTGAAACGATAAATATGGTTTTAAATCCACCAAATGGGTACAAGCACTCAGCAGCTTCTCTTAGTAGCGAAATAAGCCCAGAAATCCCTGTAAACAACGAATAGGTACCGTGATAAAACAATTTCCAAGATTCCAGTCAACGAAAATCTGTAGTAAAAAAAACCACAAACCTGGTCAAATTCGATGGTCTGAATAAATAGGCTCCAAAAGGCCGAATACTTTTAGCGTAATCAGACACTGGTCTGAATAAAATATATCAAAATGAAGTTATTTTCGAAGGAAGAATTAAATAGGTAATGTCTCAATCACACCAGCTGATATTTTAAAGTTCAACGACTCGACTTTCCTTCCGATGCATTCCAAGATTTCGGACACATTCCGGCGGGTCCAACGAGAGCTCAGCGATTGGTATGGCTTGACCGCCGACCGACAAGATCGCCGCCACTCAAACCCCGCTGCGCAGCCCGCAAGGAAGCGATGGACGTCAGCGAACACAACGGAACTACGGTCAAACAACTTCGCGGAACTAACCAACTTTTGAGGACTACAGAAAAGGATCTCAACATCAAGACTTGGACATCGGAAGTCATAACTGCACGCGCCCCGATCAGTGGGCGGCCTGGGGGAGTCGATTATATGGGAAATACGATTCTAATTCTTTTTTTTTTTTTTTTTTTTTTTTTAAAGTCGATGACGCGAAAATTTAAAATGAACTTTTTACGGAAATAAGGAAAAGGACATGAGGCTTACTGCCAAACAATAAAATTTTATCATTAATAGGAAAAAGTACCTTTATACTTTGAAAAACTACTCTTTCAAGGGAAATCAACTAAACTATCATTCATTTAGTTTAATACACCAAAAAAACAACGCTACAATTTGTTCAATTACTACACATATAAAAACATACCAAAGAAATGCAGCAATGTGTCACATCCATCTGTCAAATGAAAGCGATCGCGATAGATTTTTAAAATTAGACAATAGTAGCCCGGTCCCCATCCCGGTCCCGTTCCCGTTCCCGTTGAAGGCAAGAAGATGAGAAGAAGGCGAGCCAATTCATTGCCTGTCAACCTCTGATACCCCCGATTCACCGCTACCCACAGACGGGGTTCTAATTTTTGTCATGTTCACCGTGTTGGACTTCTAGTTAAATGCCATTTTCGCAAATAACATCCAGTAAAACCTCAAAAACGACTGACGGGGTCGAATTTACAAAAATCCTTTCTTAGTGGATGCCTACACTATACAATAAGGTATCTATGTGCAAAATTTCAAGTCTCTATGTTCAGCGGTTTGGGCTGTGCGTCGATATCTCAGTCAGTCAGGACTTTGAATTTTATATAAATAGATTTAAATCAAAAATAAATAAAATTAAATGTTTTATTATGAAACGACCGATGCAAATAACATCCAGTAAAACCCGCCGTAACCATAGACAGTGATAAATCTAAAATCTCCATTTATGTTAGTTATTTACTTTCGAGGTTACCGCATTGTTTCACTATTGTCATGGTAAACAGATTTGTTCAATTACTACACATATCAGTAAGACTATGGAAAGTCGCCATTCACTAATATAAACAATGAATTTACACTACTGACGGGGTATTGTAATGGGCCCCCTAGACGATCAAAACTGCTTGTCAATCATTTACATTGCATTTACGTGCTTGACAGCAATGCTTGATCGTTTAGGAAGCGGCCCGAAACAGCTTGTCAATCATTAACATTGCATGAATGCTTGACAGCAGTGATTGATCGTTTAGGGAGCTGTTTGTCAAGCATTTGTAGATAAAAGTACTTTTTTTGAGGGCAAAGCAAAATCATTCTTAACGTAAGAAGATAGAGTCCAATATTGATGAATAACAATTTTGTATTGCAATCGTTCTTGAACTTTATTCCTATTAAATTAAGCAATATTTTGCTTTGTAGAAGTATGGTCAAAACATTTCTTCTTCTTATTTTTGTTATGGCAATCTACTCCTCTTCAGGGAGTAATTTTTGCCAGTGTCAAGTGTGAAATAATTCAGTGGTATTGTTTCGGTCGAGAATATTTGAGACGCACAGTGCTGCCATTTGTAAGGCTTCCTATTTTCCAGAATATTAATTTTATTTTATTTAATCTTTATTGCTTAAAATAAAAACAGCAAATGGCGGATTTAATGCTCAAGTTCATTCTCTACCAGTCAAACGATAAGTGTGTTAATGAGAAAAATCGTGGCGGCAATAAACAAAACTTATTCAAAAAAATGTGTGTGATTTAGGCTCGTATTATAGAATCAAACTCAAACTCGGATCTCTGCTTGAGTACAGTTAGAAAGGGATGGCGCTATATGCGATGAATAGCACCATCCCTTTCTATCTGTACTCAAGCAGAGATTTGAATTTGAGTTTAATTCTATAATACGAGCCTAAGTGATTTAAAAAATGAGTTGGTTTAATTACGTATAAATTGTCCAAGATGAGCATCGCATAACTTTATTTCTATCTAAAAATAATTGAAAATCGTGTTGTAGTTTGTAGTATAATCCCCGCAAATTGCTGATGCACAGGAACCTTGTGGAAGGTATATTAATTATTAAATTATTATTTTCAATAAGACAGGGTTTAAGACTATAAAAAATTACAATTGTTTTTCCCATAAACTTATTTATACTTGGAATATTAAGTTTATGGTTTTTCCTTTCTAAAGTTAAAAAATGGCCTCCAGGCGCATTAGCAATTTGCGGGGAAAAGAATTAAATTCTGACAACGAACATGACGTATTATAGAACAACTTACATCAAAATGCCCCAAGACTAGCGACGTGTTAAATACCCACCAAAAAAATCCGATTCTACGACATTGATATTGATTTTGTGGAATCGATAACCATTTTTCCGACGATCAATACAGGTTGGTAAAGTACTGTGGTATCTGTGCCCGCGTACTGGCCGTTGTCGCAGTGGCGCGTTGACATGGTTTTGAATTTACATTTAAAAAAATAAGTTTCGATTTTCTAGAGGACTCGGTGCGCGGCTATGGAAGCGAGTCCTAGATATTTATCTGTGGTCCTAGCATGTGAAATTAGTTAAATGATAAATAGCCTAGTCCTAGCATATGAAATCTGTCAAATGAAACCAATATTGAAATAGGCGATAGAGCCCCGAGATAAGTGGCAACATGCGTTTGCGCACAAACAAACAAACGTTTTTGTTTGTTTGTTGCAACCTCGCAACCGAAAGATTTTCGCTGCGTTTAAGTGGGACACGCGCGCGGGGCGACATAGATTAGAGCTTACTCATACACTGAAAGCATCAGTCCGTCAAAAAACCAGGCATCTATATTCCCGCGCCCGCACCGTGTACCCGCGCGGCGGGTTACCCGCTTAACGCAGCGGAGTGCCTAAACGCATATAAGTACCTTCTCCGTTCCGTTCCGAGTAAAAAAATAATCAACATTAAAAAAAAAAATCAGAGGGCCTAATAGTATGAGTTGGTTTTTTGTACTCACTTCACTTTGCGAATAGTTAACTATCGTCTTCTCTCTATCACTCTTTTACTCACTCGTATGATTATCTCTCTTTCACCCGATACTATTCGCAAAGTGAGGTGAGAAACACAACTCGTACTAGGCCCTCTGACCCATTTTGCTTTTTTGCTCTCATTTTATCCTGAATGGAAGTTTTGTTCTGGTAACACCATCAAGCGTGTAGCTAAACGATCAAGCAGTGCTTGACAATCATTGCAAATTGCTTTCCTTTTATCCTGAATGGAAGTTTTGTACTGGTAACACCTTCAAGCATGTAGCTAAACGATCAAGCAGTGCTTGACAATCATTGCAAATTTTCATCAAGCACGTATCCAGCACGTAGTTGTGCTTGATGTCAAACAGCTCCTAGACGATCAAAATGTGATTGACAAGCAGAAAAATTTACGTGCTTGACGGGAATTGCTTGATCGTTTAGGGAGTCCATAAGATTTGTAATAAATGGACCTCCTAAACGATCAAAATTGCTTGTCGATCATTTACATTGCATTGCTTGTCAATCACATTTTGATCGTCTAGGAGCGATGCTTGACAAGCACCACAGAATAGATAGATTACCGTGGCCAATCAAAAGTAGGCCACGCCCCCATATGGTAAATGCAATGTAAATGATTGACAAGAAATGCTTGATCGTCTAGGGGCTCCATAAGTATAGGATTTTTTCGATATTCTCTCTGGTCCGGGCAGGTTCGTACAACCACAGTATGCCGGTAAACTGGGGTGATTCGCAACTGGGTGGTGGAAACAACAGACAAACATTAAAAATGACATTTTCTAACGTATTTATTGATAAAGAAACTTCTTCTTTAATCTTCTTTTTCAAGTAGGCAATACATCTTCTTCTTCTTCTTGTCAATGCAGGCGGTTTCCGCAACTCGACGTCTATTGCGCCTATTTTGCGTTGGAGGGTGTGCGGCCGGATCACTCCAGCCAGCCCAGCTCAGCCAGGAACGCTCCAAGGGCTTTCACATTCGTGATCGCAATACATTCTTAGACCAGATGTAGTCCGGCCATTTTGATAATAATTTACATTTTAGAGTTACCGTTATACTAAAAATAGGCCCTCTGAACAAACCATAGACCAATTTTAAGACTTTTACTGTGGCCGGTTTAGATTTGGTCCATAAACAAAAATTGCAAAAATTAAATAAAACGCATTTACTTATCTTTCTATTACAAAAACTTAAAGATTAAATGGGTATTTCTCAAACTATGGTTACGGCGGGTTACGATCTGTAAGACTTCGGTTTTAGTATACAATATTGCAAAATCTATAACAATAACAAAAAGACAAGCGGTAACCTTTTTGGTGATTTAGATTTCCGCGAGCTACAGTACTATTCACTTTTTGCTTGATAGTACTCACCTCATGATTGCAATCAAGTTTAAACCTTATTACTGTGGAGCAAAGTTCAATATTGATTGACAGCCTATTTCCAGAGTATTATGTAGAAGTTAACATTCGATTTTTAGAAAATAGCGATGATGAATTCTTTTTTTATTTATATCGTAAGAATCACAATTTCACTAACAATTTTTTGATATATTTATTTGTTTAAAACTTGTACCCGTTTCTCTGGAATCGCCATCGACAGAAACGTCAAGTTAGCAGCCCACTTTGAGACCGTAATATCTCGGCTTGTATTGAAGCAATATTATTGAAATTTTGCGTATACGAATCACAATTTTTCTAACAATTTTTCGGCATATAAATCATATTGATACGAACTGTATATCTTAATGTGTCTGCTATCTTGACGTCAAGATAGCAGCCTCACTAAGATACACAAATATCTTCTAAACCATAGTATCACTATTTATATGCTATGGTTCACTATTTCTCACTATTTACTAACAATTTTTGACATAATAAAAACCTTCTAATTCCATGTTGAGTCTGCCAACTATACGCCAATCGGTAAACGACTACGCGCATGGTAAGTCCATCAGTATTTAATCAGGGGCCTATTTCATAAAACAAATATGAAATAAGGCCTATTATTCAACATAGTAGAGTCTGATCGGAAAGAGAAACGACTTGAAATTGGTGCTTGATTACCGTTTCTGAAATTTTGACGGTACTGTTACATTTTATTGCGACTGTAACATGATAAATATTAAGTCAAGATAGTCGCACTATAATTACGTATAACAGTGCAGTCAACATGACAAAAACGGCGATCAAGCACAAATCCCTAATCGGTTCTCTTTCCGAACAGACTCTAGTAGAATATTGGGGTATAATTATATTTTTTAATATATAAAAAACATAATTCTACCCCAATAACAACTAAGGTTAGTTATGTGTATAATAGTGAATTTACCATTCTTTTATGAAATAGTCCCCTGAATAAATACTGATGGATTGGATCACAGTATTTATCCATGCGTGTAGCCGTTGCCTAACCGTTCCGTGGTCCCGAGGTTCGGTATAAAAGTAGCTACAGTTCGCGCGCGGCATATTGTCTTGAAATCGGGTGGGGATTGCGCGGATTCCATATTTTGGGCATGTGTAGCGGTGAGGGGCGCGGGCGACGGGAGAGGAGCACGCGCTATTGGTCGCTTAAAAGAGCACAATGACATGCGCGAGCTTATCCCCACTCCGTCGAAAAAAATTCAAGATAATATCTTGAAATTTTTATATGGCTCGTACTGGGGCCTTACTATGAGCTCTTATAGCAGGGCTTATATTGAACTGCCTTACTTTTTCGTACTATGACCTCAACGGTTAGTATGAAAGCAGGCCTTAAGCAGTCCTGTTTAAGGCCTGCTTTTGAACTGAACGGTTTCTTATTTGCTGATGGTGAGCCCCCTGTACAAGTATTAAACGAGGGCTTTTCAAAGTGACATTTAAAAAATAAAAATGGTAGCTATTTGCCTCACTAGATGGCGTTGATGGAAAGAGATAGAAAGAAAGAAAGAAAGAAAAATAATTTATTTGAGACAGACATGACTAATACATACAATAAAACTATAATCACTATTTGTCTCAAAACGGTTCCAAACTCAGCATAATGCTGGTCTGTGATCAGCGCTGGTCTTCCGTCGGGACCGGTTTGTTGAGATGAGTCAAAATTGGCTTTTGAAAATAAACGGCCTGAACCAAAGAGGCGTAAGCACTCGCCTTCTGACATCTGCCCAAAGATAAACATTTTAGGATTACACCTGCCTTCCTACTTGGGGGCTTACCATCAGCAAATAAGAAACCATCCTTAAGCCGTTCAGGGGCCTTACTATGAGCTCTTATAGCAGGGCTTATATTGAACTGCCTTACTTTTTCGTACTATGACCTCAACGGTTAGGTTAGGTATGAAAGCAGGCCTTAAGCAGTCCTATTTAAGGCCTTCTTTTGAACTGAACGGTTTCTTATTTGCTGATAGTAAGTAAGCAGTTCAAAAGCAGGCCTTAAACAGGATTGCTTGCGAACTAAACTCGAGCTAACATCGAGGTCATGGTACGAAAAAGTAAGGCTGTTCAATATAAGCCCTGCTTTATGAGCTCATAGTAAGGCCCCAGAGTACTCTTCGAAGATTAGTAAAAAAAAATACTTTGAGACATACATTTTTATCAACGCCATCTATCGAGCCTACAGCTTTTTGAAAAGTCCTCCCTCATTACGTATCAGAAAAGACAGAGACAAATGTTTCCCCATATCCGAGCCTTAAAAAAGCCGATATACTCTCATCAAATGCTCCGTCCGTACGGATGGTCCGTGCGGGATCGACTACTGCGCGTACGTACTGTCAATACAGGCTGCGGTCCGCGTAGCGATAATATCGATATTATCACGATAACAGCCGGTCCGCATGCACGTTAGCGCGCTTACGATATCTAGCGTGACGTCACTCATGACGTCATTACCAGCGCCATCTTGGGCTCACAGTGACCATGCCTCGTAACGTAATCACTGTGATCGGGCTGTCAAGTTAACTGTCAAAATCAAACGATTGTCAACACTAATAAAAACAAAGAGATTAAAATCACTACGTTTAAAAATAAACAATACGCCTAGTGAAGAAGCAAGAGTCTGTAGGGAAAAAATAACTAAACAAACAACTGGAAATCCAAAAGGGAAACCCAAAAACACTTGTTGTTGTTCTTCACAAGAAAAATAAACAATGGCTTTAGTAAAACTTCTTGTACGAGACGAAGAAAATTATAGGACACTGCACTAAAATAAGACAAGTAGTAAGTAAGTAAAACGTTTAGACAAAAAACTTTGTGTTGTGGTCTATAGTTATCAATTTTTAAACCTTTTTATTGTTCGAGGTTAGTTTTGTTCGTAATCGTAATCTCGTTATCGCGATAAAAAGTTGGTCCGCATTGTGATTTGTTACAAACTGTCATTTGTCGATTTGAGCGCGATATCGAATGCGGACCTCGTGTGAGCGTTGCAAACGCCGAAACCGATATTATATCGCCATGCGGACCGCAGCCACAATGTGCAATTAATTGCGGACCATAGATAGTAGTAGTAGTAGTTGTAATTCGTCCTTTTGGACAGGCGAAGGTCAAAGCCATACAGCCTTGAGTGGACCATAGATAGTAGTAGTAGTGCCACAGATTAGCTAGCTACAGACGTCAGATAGACAAAAATTAGAAAACTTGTTTGATTTTTATTTCCTTTCCCTTGTGCTCCGTCAAACCAAATATTTGAAGTATATTATTTTTTATAAAATTCCTTTTGATAGGGCTAAAGTGAAGTTGAAGGAAATTGCAGGCCAGGCATTGTACTTTGATAAGAAAATGCATGGATTTTGTTCGGTTAGTATTTTGGTACAAAATGCTTATAAAATGTTACAGACACCATTTGTATACAGAGTTTTATTTTGCTGTGCTGTACCTATCTGTGTCGATATATACACAGGTTTTGATTACTCGTACACAGGTTTTAGATTATCTAATTCCAATGAGGTACCCACTTGTTCTTATGTAGAATTTCGTTAATAAAGAGAGGGGGCGTTGCAAATGTTGTCTGTCGTTGGCAATGATATTATATTATATCATTGGTCGTAGGTACAAATTATGTAGGTACCTACGTATTGTTGTCAATACGTAAAAATTAGATGATATTATTCAATAAGTATATAATTGGCCTTCAGATGAACATGTGTTTTGCCATTTTTTATAAATTATCATTATAGTGTCTTACAATAGGTACGTAAAACAGCACTTAGACAGACAGACACAAACAGTTTCTGTTAGTATGGACGGCTTAGAGACAGTCTAAAGATCAACATTTATTGTCTGATGTGTTGTCGACTGTACCCACCACCTCATCACTAGAGTCCAGACGAGCGAAGTTTGTATGTTTCAGGCTTTTCAAGATTAATTTTAGGGTCAAAATAAATAGGCCTTTCCCATAATTTTCCCTGCATGGGTTTTCAGGAAGACTAGTAGATAAGACTAGTCTAATGTACACTTATCCAAAGTCTAAACTATCTGTATACCAGTGGCGAGGAGTGAAATTATAGTATCTGCATAGTGGATGGGTGCGGTAGGATTTCTTAAAGGTAACCCGATGAGAATCGGCTTGCATGGATCCTTCGCCATTGCTGCATACCCAAATTCATTTGATTAATTCAATGATTTACAGGTGCAAAGCTAACATAATAATATGTAAATGCATATAGAGTAGAGAAAGAGATGCGCAGAATACCTATGGGTTCAACAAAACATTCTGCTGAATTATTTGGTACGTTTTTGCAGGAGTAGTTTATTTTCCTAAGAAGGAAATATTTATGAAGAAAAAATAAATATATTTTTGTTAGGTACCTCACATCACACGGCTGTGTTTAGGCTACATTATATTTACTATTTTTTTTTATAAATCATGTTTGATGTTAACTTGATCAAAAGACTAGGTAGGTATACCAACTTTTCACAGTATCTCTGTATGTTTAGTTATCGAGGACTATGTTAAATTCTAACTTAAATACTTATCATATAACTTTATAAATCTTGTTGATTTTTTTGAAGTACCTACTTGTTTACCTATTTTCAGCAAATGTTTATAATTAATGTTGATTTTAATTTTATAACACAAATAAATATCTTATGATCTCTGATGATCTATTCACATCATGGAAAAAATTCAACTTAATTAGACAAATACATAAATAGGTACTTAATCAAACATGCCAAACATACCAAATACAAATATTCATCTGAAAATTTGAGCAAATTTGAAAATTTGCATCTGTAGAGTTCTACAATATAAGTATGAATGAATTTGACCACTACCAATTTAGTAGATATCTACCTACTGATGCTGAGGGTACTTTAGAGTGGATAATTGTAGTCCGGCAGCTTGTAGGACTGGGACTATGGTAGCCATTTAACAATATAAAGTAGGTATATGTGTATGTATGAATCAGAAACGAAGAGATCCGCAAGAGAACTAAAGTAACCGACATCGCTCGAAGGATTGCTCAGCTGAAGTGGCAATGGGCGGGACACATAGCGAGAAGAACCGATGGCCGTTGGGGCGGAAAGGTTCTGGAATGGCGACCGCGCACCGGACGGCGCTCCGTGGGTAGGCCCCCGACAAGGTGGACCGACGATCTGGTGAAGGTCGCGGGAAGCCGCTGGATGCGGGCAGCGCAGGACCGATCGTCGTGGAGATCCTTAGGGGAGGCCTATACCCAGCAGTGGGTGTCGTGCGGCTGATATGATGATGATGATATGTGTATGTAGTCTGTACTTATAAAGGCTTATGCCCATCAGTGGACGGTACAATCAACTTATGAGTTAAAACGCTAGGCTACCACAACAGAGTAAACAGTTTCAATCAATTTTAAACTAAAATGCGAACATGTTAAAGTGCAATATAAATAGATTTTTTTGTATAACCTGATGTGCTGTACAATTACAGACTGTTGGTGAGTTCTAACGACACTTTACAATATTACTAAGAATAGGAGACAGGCGTGAGTGACGTGAGAAGAATGCCTTCACCAACTAATGGGCCTAATTATTAAGTTGATGGCTTGGTTACTCGATCAATTTATAGATGACAGAGCGCAGTACGTGCACAAAATGCACCTACTTTAATTAATGTCTTGCACATTTAACAACATTTTAAACAACTTAATTCTTATAATATAAGTAATTACCTAAAAGTTTATGAGGTTTAAGATGCGATCAGTGGTTATCAAGTCCGTTTTATCGGAACACGTAGATAGATAGTTTCGGTACTTAAACCAAATATTATAAACCAGGGCCTGTATCTTTACTATATTTAACAAATTGTCTGATGACGTATAACATAATCCGTTTGTTACAGTGAGGAGGACATGGAACGTTTTCCACTAAAGTCTTCCATACCAAAGATGTCTACTACCTATCAGTCTGTCTACAAAAAGGTAAGGTGTATGCACTAATAAAATACATTTAGGCAGTCCAGAATAGTCCATAGTGTAATGCAGTGGTTCCCAAACAGTTTTTTGAACGTACCACTAGGGTTGCCAAAACTACTATACAGGGTTATTTGTAAAACACCAACAACCTCGCAAGAGTAGATTAGTAACATCATTGATCAAAAACTTTGTTCGAAGGTAGTCTACTATATTTTGGGTCATGCTACTATATACTGTTGGAAAATATATAATCATAATCATAATAATCATAATCATTTATTCACATCAAACATGGTATTAAATGGTGGATACATTAAGTGAATAAAGGTGTTCATGTTTCACTATTAAAATAGCATGCAAATTATTAATACCTACACATGATAAAAAGAACAACAGCGCATTCTATAAAAACTAGGTCTCTAAATGTCAATAATAATGATATAGGTACTATACATGTCAATAGTTAATTATAAATGTCATAAAATTACTTTTTGTCAATAAATTCCTTAATGCTATAAAAAATATTTTCATTTAGCCATTTGAAGAGACTTTTTTTAAATTTAGTAGCCAATTCTACTATATTTCATTAATACAGCGGTAACGCGGTCGGTCGGATTATTATTTCAATAATTTCCATTCCATTTCAGCTTACCGCGTACGGAAACCTCAAAATAAAAAAAACCTTCGACTTCAAGGTGTCGTAGGTCGAATAATAAAGGTTGTAAAAACTGTTTCTCATTAATTAATAAAAAATACTATATTTTTTTATATGGATACTGTATTTTTGACCCTATAAATGGAAATCTACTATATTTTGCTTAAATTTTTTTGGCAACCCTACGTACCGCTATTGCAGGAATTATAAATTAAAAAAAAAATTAGATGTATGTAATCTATTAAATCTATATCTTAGTTAAAAGATTGCTGCGCGTACCCCGTGATGTGACCTCGCGCACCCCTATTTGGGAACACAGACCATACAACAAGTACTGTGATTGGGAAACACTGCTCTAATGAATTGTAGCGCTCATGATTGAGCACTTTGTATTTACAGCATGCGAAGTACTTGGGAAATTATATTCATTGGTCGACTGGCAATAGTTATTTATTAGCCATGAACTTTGCGTTGACTTTGCACTCGATTACCGGCCCTTTTACGATCGTGGTGGAGTGTCGACCGTGCTCCTTGGCTCCGCGGTCTGTACCCTACAATTCCCCATATTTTCGCCGTGGCTTCGTTCACCTACGAGTGGCCCAGGACCAGGGGGCTAATTGTCTAATTTTAAAAATCTATCGCAATCGCTTTCGTTTGACAGATGGATGTGACACATTGCTGCATTTCTGTGGTTTTTATTTGTGCCATAAAGAAGCTTCAATGTGCTACATCCTGAAAGCGATTGCGATAGATTTTGAAATTAGACAATAGAAAGGCTGATTTTATGTACAGATAGTTCAATCATATAGTTTTTTGCATATAAGTACATTTCTAAGGCTTCCGAGCGTACAGTTCATACATACAGCGTACAGTTTGTTTTTTGCGTATCCCCATATACCTACCTAACCTAGATACAATTTGTGCCTTTAGCCGTAACTGATACGCTTATATCTTTCGCATGACCGGCCGCTACGTAGCTGCTGTGCAGTGCCTAGCTAAAGGATACACTTCAGTAATTAGCGGCGAGCTAAAGATTGTATGTAATTATTGCAGCTCGTCGATTACCTTGATTGTGTCGATAGCCAGACCAAAGTACGGATACTTTCCAGAATATTGAGATTAGTAGGTTGGCAAAAGAATATGAAGATTTTAAGTGTTTTATAAAAAGTAAGAACATTCTGATATATCGACTGTGAACCGTCAAATTGTCCTATCTTATCTTGACAACTTTTGGGGAAGAAGAAAAAACTTGATTTTTAGTAGGTTCAGGTTGCTTTTAAATAGGTAAACATATTTATTAGAAAATAAAGGTAAAATTCTTCTGTGACAATCATTTTATGAAGGAAAGGAAATAGTACCAAATGCCATTAAAGATAGCACAAATTGCCGGTTCACAGATATGGAGCTGGGCTCAAATCTTGATATCGTTGAGCGCTACGTATACATGCGCTGCTGGGAAGTATCGTGGTACGCGAAATGCGAATGTGCGTCCTCTATTGTGGACATGGGCACAACACAATGGGTGACAACCGTTGTGGTGGGTGCGGGCATAGTTGCGGGCTTGCGCCTCGCCGTTAGAGCCAGTTGCAGCCGTTTTGGGTTGGAGGACGCTACAACTATAACAGGAAACACTTGTAGACACAAATGTTTCCTGGGGCCTAATCGCGCTAATTTTCAACGATAAAACCATGCAAAGCTAAATCGTTACCGTTGTTTCAGTTTCGTTTACAGAAAAATACTCGCTTTAGTTTTGTTAAAATTGTTTAATACTCTGCCTAAGGAGTCTAGGGTTACAATCTGGGCCAATTTAAGTGAAAATTATGAAGCTAAACCAAAGATTTTTAGGTAAATATAACCTAAATAACAACGTAACGTTTTTGGTTTTATCGTTCAGAATTACCGCGATTGCTTAGAGATTGCAACCCGGTATGTTTCTCAACCCGGCCGGGCGCGGTAGCATTCGTCACCAACCGGGTTGATATTAGAGGTGAAACCTATAAAGTGCTATATTTGAATGAAAAAGACAATGATTTAAGGCAACGAATTAATATTTATTTCAAACTAGCAAATCAACTATTTGAAAAATATTTGAAGAATGCTTTCTCAGATTTATATTAATAAGTAGCTAATCTATCTGTTTAATGTTTCTTGTTAAGTTACTTTAAATTAACTCCGACACCTATATTGTATGTCTTTTGTTAACAACTAGAGCATAGTTTTATATTTCGCCACAGAATATATAATAGTACTAACTTATTTCGCCGACAAACTGTTATGCAGTTGGGCGAAAGATAATTGTATTTTTTTTTCTGTTTTTCAGTAATAAAAAATAAAAAAAAAACAATAATCACCATAATCAGTCTCACTCAAAGTCTCAAAATCACTGGTTTTATACAGAATTGAATACTTTTACTGTTTTATGGATGGAATAGAAACATTAGTATTAGTAATTATTATTTTTTATAAGTTTAAGCAACCAGGTCTTTCTCTTTACTCCTTTTAGTGTATATTTGAAAACATAGTATCAGAATAAGAAACTAATAACGCAGCTTAAAGTAAAGTACTAAACTTGACTTATCAACTTAGATTAGATAGATAGATAAACTTTGGTAGCTTTGTATATGTCTTAGGATAATTGTACAAACAGAATTTTTACAAAAATCCTAGTATGATTGTAAAATACCGGATAATTAGAATCTAAGACAGTCGTCCGAGTAAAAATCCAGCGTATGTTAGGTAAATTGCGAATTACCATATCTTTGCGCGTGCTGATTGGCTGACGTCAACGTTATGAACTGACGGAAGTTCTGATTGGCCAACGGTAACATATTTGCGTCCATTGTTATTATTGTCAAATATTTATCTAGTGTTTTGTTCGAATTTTAGGTTTTGTATTAAAAAAATATCAATTTAGTGACATTAATGTACGATGAGTGAAGTGAGTGAATTGAATGTTATACAAGTGCCGGGCTTGATCAGTTCAGACAAGTTATATACGGTTATATCTAAAAAAAAAACCTTTTCTATACAGAGCTAAGAAAGTTCTACAGAGCGCTTGTCAATATGGTTGTGCAAAACCCGAATGGACTTTCTAACGAATTAATGTTGTTAAAACTTCAATTAAAGAATTTAATTCGGCAAAATTACGAAATAACCCCAAAACCCATCAGTAATATTGTTCTGACCAATTAGACTGAAGATGTTATAAATCGTCTCTGAGATTATCCAATCAGCATTCAAGTTTACGATTGTCCGAAACATACTAGGACTTTTACAAAGATCCTACTCGTACGATTGCGACAAATTATCTTAGATTTCAATTATCCGGTTTTTTACAATCCACCTAGGATTTTTGTAAAGATCCGGTTTATACGATTATCCTACGACATATACATAAAACAAATTCTGATTTGCCAAAAGCAAAATATTATGTGTTTTCTTAAAGCTTAGATATTAAAACCAGTGAGTGTTACCAATTTTCTACGAGTTGGCGCTCCCGCGTCGCGATTTTCATACCGGTACGTGGATTTCGTAAGTCTGTTGCTAACAATTCTCGATTGAAATCGATTGAAAGCGCAGTTGCATTGCTGCTTTAACTAAAGCAGCAATGTTACTGCGATTTCTGTCAGAGTTGATTGCAACAAAGTTACACAATTACCCCCTGGCCGGGCCCGATAGGTGTCTAAAAGGGCACTCGGCCCGGTTTGCAATATCTGCTCCTGTTATAGTTGTAGGTTGTAGCGTCGTAACGCGTGGCCCCTGTTTGCACACGTGGTAGTGTCTTTTATCTTCTTCGATATAAATCGGTATTGCAAGGGGTTGGACAGTGTACAATATAAGCAGCGGCCAGCAAAGTTAGTCTGTAAATCCATAACGGTCTTCACACAGTCAGTCGCTTTTTCGCTCCACTTGCGCTTTCAAAAGAGACATGCCTCAGGGCATGCAAAAGAGCATATATATTTTCAATGCTCTATCCTTGCTCTATCTTAAAAAAAATGGCATGCGTTTGACGCAAGACGAAAGTTGTAGACGAAAGGGAATGGGAAAGCGACTCGGTGAAAACACAATATTCTGTCGTGTTTTGCAATGTTTTTTTGTCTAGCTCCAATATAAAATTATATCATCATCACTATTCGTTCTGATTATTCCTATTCTTATAGTTTGGTTAAAGTTCTCGATACACTACGGATTTAGGGATGATGAGAGGATTTTCCTGCAAGCGCTCTCCGTCGCGCGTCGCCTAGCGCGTTGCAGTGTTAAATCACCTAAGAAGTCAAACCTGCCCCCCTAGCATGACCAGCATAAGACGATTTATCACGTTTAACTGTCAAAAAGACAAAGGAGTTTGACAGTTGAGTGTCGATAAAATGCTATATCACGCAATATAAATCGGTCATGCTAGGCAGGATGGCTGCGCTGCATTTATCGCTATTCGCTGATTATTGCCAATCACTGTTTCGTTTATTTATTGTTATTCAGTAGTTTCGGTCAGTTGGTTTCACTGGTATAACTTACCTGGGCTGGACTACGTCAAGTTTTATATTACAAAAAATACTTTTACTACTACCTTTTGACAGTAAAACGCGATAAATCGCTATATCATTTCGCGTTTCGGTTGCCATGCTAGGGGGGCTGGTTAGAGTGTGTAGTGTGGGGATTGTAGCGTGGGCGGGGCCGTTCCGTAGGGTGCGGACGCGGGCGCAAGCAACGGGCGCAATGCGCAGGCGGCGGGTGCGGGCGCGGGCGAGGAGGACATGGTAGACATGACGGCGGGCCTGCAGCGCGCCGCCGGCGACTCCACGCCCACCAGCCACGGCACCTTCCAGCTGTACGAGCACGCCACCGCCGCGGGACGCAACTCCGCCGCCAGCGCCAACTGTGAGTACCGCCGACACTGCGCCTGCCCGCTGCACACTGCGGGCGGTGCTGTCACCGTAGCCACAGAGGCGTTTCGATCATATGTGCATTATTAATTAGTCATTAAAATCCTTTATTTCCCTATTTTTCCTGTTATTGATAAGCAACTAATTTTCCCTATGATTTTTTTATTAACAGTAGATTGTATAACTTTTTATTTTATTAATTGTGGGATTTCTTTTCATTTTCCAATATTATCCACAACTTGTCAACCGAGCGAGCGCGGAGCGCGAGCGATGTTAGAACAATTATGTATTCTGTGGTTAGAATGCTCTACTTACTCTAGGAGCGAAGGAGCTCCGTTTCAGCTCGGGCAAAAATACTTTCGTATGTCCCCGGCCGTTGTTTGTTCTCTCCTAAAGGGGCCGTACCGGCTAACGCAGCGAACTTCGAAAAGTCTGCCGGGTTTCAAATTAAAACAGATATAACGAGCCGAGCCCCAATAGCGAACCCCAATTCATGATGTCACACGAACATCAATATCTTCCAAATAACTTCGACAAATTAATACGATTTCTGTTCTGCCATTCCGAAAAATTTTCAAAAATGTCACTTACGCGAGGTCTACAGCTCACAGAGTCACCAGTTATATTTAGTTTAGTCATAGACAAATTAGTGTTCGTTTTACAAGCTTTGTACTAATTAAGGATTTCTTGTGCATGCATAACCTTGCACAGTGTCGGGTACAGTTCTCGAACTAAAGTCAACAATATTTCTATTTTCAAGCCTACATCGCTCAATACTTCAGTTCATCGACGGGTAAGGAAAGTTTAAACTTGTACATACATAGGCTGTAGCTGCCGCGCTCATTCATCACCCACCGCTCGTGTGTAGTATCTTAGCATCTGCTCACCTCCATCCGCATTACTGCTAGCTTCATTCATAGACTAATATACAGGCTGCATTTTATTCACTCTCCAAATTTTAAGAATGTGTACTTTCTCCATGATATTATGTGAATACGCCACAATATTTTGGTCATCCCTTACTAAACTGGTCACGTGATCTCCTTGGCCAATATTTTTTACATAATTTGACCCTATGTTTCTTAGAGAAAGTTGTTCAGTTTCATGGACTGAACACATAAATAAAAAGATACACTGAATACTTACCTAAGTACTAGCTTTTCTCCATGAATAAGTCACTCACTGAAAATATTTGTGTTACAAAAACATTGAGTTTGTGCGCCCTAATAATAATGTTTCTGTCGATAACGCTTAGATTAGATATTAATTAATTGGTAGTAAATCAGTGTCGATTATGAAGTCAAGTTAACCTTGCGTGTTTTCCGTTACGACGTAAGTCGGTCCACCAGCCAGTCTCATGGTCATGGAGTCTTCTACTGTAGGGACGAGTGAAACAGCATCCCTTATCAGCGATGTAGGTAAAACAAGTCTAAAATTTGTCTCTTTCTTAATGTACAATCATTTACTGGGCTTCTAAACTTGATTACTTACACATTTATGTTTCTATACTTTGCTTTCATTAAACACGGTTCATCACACATTATGTATGTATTCACTCTGCAAACTAATCAAAATTCAAATTCAAATAATGCTCTAACACAATTATTATTAACACGTGTTAGCCGTCGTCACTCTTCACTCGGCCACGAACGAAGCCAAGTTTGTTTTCCAATAAGGCCGCGCTTTCACTTTGAAATACATTATACATCTTAACTTGGATAAGCTATTTCATGTAAATAAATGGGTAAATTGTAAATTTAAATGATTAAATAATTGAGTAATAGTAGTTAGTGGAAATATTTTATTTGTAATTATTTGTCATAAAATATTGAGTACCTATTAATGTTTGTTTTGCATATTGTCGCAACTATCTCGGCCACCGCTGTCCGCCATGCCGCCGAGACAGCTGCTTTAATTTTTTGCTAGCGGTTGACGCTTTTGAGTGTAGGTTCGATAAATACCTGCCCCTCTCTACTGAAATGACCAACATTCTATCCGCTTGAACGCTACGCTAACTACCTATTATAGCTAGAACATTAAGCTATGTTGCAAACTTAAGTACCTACTTACATCACAGACTTTGATCTATTGTATGGAATTGTTAAGTTTGCGGCACGTCATTTTTGGTTTATTGCTTATTTGAATAACTATTCGAATAAGCAATAAATATATTTAATAGTATAATATAGCTTTAATAGTTAACGTAGGTAGCGTTCAAACGAATCCTCGGAACAATAGCTTTAGTTAATATTCTGAGGGGTAGACACTGGGGTGGGTAGATTTTGCAGTGCGAGACTGGCAACACCGTTCGATTTTGACATTTGATGAGTTTTGACGTTTAGAGCTTCGCGTCAGTCATTGATCTAGATTTACGGTTTTCCTTTGTTTTTATTAAATGGTTTAGTGGTATTTTACTAATTTATCGTGCCTTGTTAATTTATCTAACGTGTCATCAAAATCAGTGGTCAGTAAATAATAACTGGTGAAAGTAATGTGTGACAATCATAATTTTACAGCAGTGATGCAAGTTCCTGTTTTAGCTCTGAAATTGTCTTTAAATTAGTGAAATATTGTTACAGGGGACGCAGTTATATTCTCCGGTATGCAAGGTAAGTATCCATACAATAATACCTTCTCATTATTTGTTCCCTTCTACTATGCTCTTTCACGAGTCAATTGGACATATGCTTAGATTGCAGTCCACCAGTGTTTCATGAAATCTGTGTATTCTGTTTATACGTAACTTAAAGGAATTTAAGTATTCTTCTTTGCTTTCTGTTACTTTCCTACTAGAAAACGTTTGAGATAAATTGTTACATTAATGATTGTGCACATCACCATTTTCCTCTAACTAAAGTAATGAACCCAAGACATTTGGCGCATTAGTACTATTACTGCTGCACTTGACAGTGTTTATTGTAAAATATAAATAAACAAATGCTTTAGCTCATCACGGTTATTTGTCCCATTGATTCGAACCCGGGATCGTTGTGGCAATAGGTATGAAACAAGAAGTTATCATAAAACTAACTATAAACAGATTAATTTTCTTAAAACCTATTTTTTCAAGTCAAAGTCAAAATTGCTTTATTCAAATAAACTTAATAATTAAGCACTTTTGAATTGTCTATCAGGGACCGGAACCCTTTCGTTTTGTTCTACAATATCCCATACTCTTATGAGATGCTATGATTATAATGTTTGCATATTGAATAGGGTTTCCTTATCAAAGAATCTGTTTATTGTATTTTATTTCATTTTCATTCTGTAAATACTAAAACCCAAACAAAATGAAGGGGTTTTTCAGGGTTTAATCTGGTCCCTGTCGTCTATATTTTCCTACCATCCGTTCCAGACTTTTTTAACTGACAAGAAGAATGGGTGCAAAATTCATGTATTTGTTTGGTACATTTTTCATTCTATAATGAATTATCTTATCAGCAATGCGCATTAATTATCTTGATAAAACTACCTTTCCTAATGCTTGATATCAGCAACGACTAAACCATTCAGATCAGAGTGTATCTATCTCTTCCCACAACCAAAACTATGTTTTAGTAGGCCAGTGCAAGTGACATGTGGATGTGTATATATTGTATGTTTGTGTTCATTTAGTTCATGTTATTGTGTTTTGCAGGAGAAGATGATATCCCAGGAATTGGCCAGTATGATGACTTTCACACAATTGACTGGCAAAGAGACATTGCTAGAGATCGTATGCGACATAGATATATTGTGAAAAAGAGACAGGATTCAATATGGGATTTAATAAAAGTAAGACTGATTCATTTACTTTAATGCATTACATGACTTTTGCTTGATACCTAAGTAATTCTCTAAACTTGTCCAAAATATCTTATTACTTATAGTAAAAATACAAGTTCAAGTTTAAGTAAGTACTTAAGTAAGTTTATTTGCGAGAATATAAAAGTGTTCTTAAACTAAGTTATTTCCAACATATTCTAGCATTATACAATTGATGTGCAAATATTTAAAAATAACAAGCGTAATAGACTGTTCTCATTCTAAAATAGTAGGTCTAGTTCAGTGGTTTTTAACTGTTGGTCCGTGTACCACTGGTGGTCCCTGGAAGCAACTGCAGTGGTCCTCGAAGCCATCCTAAAATATTAATAACTAGCATCCGCCCGCGACTTAAAATCCCTAGAAATCCCTTGACCGTGGTAAAAAGTATCATCCAAATCCGTATAGCAGTTTTTGCGTTGTTTTTGATTGAGTAGCAAACATCTAAACATGTTTTTTTTCACATTTATAATATAGGTAGAATAGAATTCATTCATTTATTTATCTCTCGTATTTTACCTCCAATGCGAACGGTTGGTGGTCTATGGCAAGGCAGTTGACCGCAGTTGTCAATAATGGTCCCTCATTACTAAAAGGTTAAGAACCACTGGTCTAGATTATGGTATGAGTTCTAATGTTGTCTTTGCTACTTTAGATGATTCTGTGTTAAATGTATGGTGCCCTCTTCTATCCTATGAGTGCGTAATGTGATTGGTATGTTGAGATGGAGTGGGTGAATAAGCAAGGTTTGTGTTCCCAGGGTGCGCACGACGCGTGGTCGGGATGGGTGTGCGTGCTGCTGGTGGGCGTGTGCACGGGCGTGGTCGCGGGCGTCATCGACATCGGCGCCTCCTGGATGACCGACCTCAAGTTCGGGATCTGTCCGCAGGCCTTCTGGTTCAACAGAGAACAGTGCTGTTGGTCAAGTAACGAAACGACGTTTGACGATGGCAATTGCTCCCAGGTTGGTTAGTGGTTAAGGCGATTCCCTGCCCGAAAGTGGCGCCCTAGAGGTTTTTTATTAATAAGTTGTTAATAGAAAAGAGTTATTATAAAACTATTCGTGGAATTTTTAGAGCCCATAGTTAAGTATTTTAAGATGGTATTTTTTCAATGTTGTGATACCTTCTAAAAATACTAATTAACAACTTATTAAATAAAAAACCTTTGTGGGCGCCACTTTCGGTCAGGGAATCGCCTTAAGAGACGGTAGTGTGATGTGATGTGAGCGGCGAACTAACGTAACGGGTGTGGTGTGGCAGTGGCTGACGTGGCCGCAGGTGTTCGGCGAGTCGCGGGAGGGCGCCGGCGCGTACATCATCAGCTACCTGTTCTACATAGTGTGGGCGCTCATATTCGCCGCGCTCTCCGCCTCGCTCGTGCGCATGTTCGCGCCCTACGCCTGTGGATCTGGTATGTTACCTACGCTGCTATCACTGAGTGAGAGCTGGTTTTCTAAAGCCGCAGATTATTAAGATTTACGAGTAGTTTGTAGGTTCCGTATGAGAACTATTTCGAATTTTTATATTTAAGTACACTGCTATGGCGAATCGTTACTAAAGGTGTTTGTGTATTTTTAGTATAGTAAAAAGTAACATATTTTGCTTATTCAACACTCGACTATCAAACAATATTTAACGTTAAACATACCACTTGGCAAATGCTGATCAAGTCAATATTTTAATAAATCTCATCTTAATCTTTCATTGTTCAATTCAAACTCCATGAAAGTCCCCTAAAATACCAGCAATTTAGATACCTAATAATAATTTAATGGTTTATTAATATCTTTATTTCATTCAGCTACCTTGATTTTCCTGTACCTATGCGAGAATGCGAGTGAATCATTTCATATCGGTTGAGGTAAATTCTCTTGACTAATCTACATTTTATAACCACATTTAGAATTATTATTATGCTAATTTATTCATGTAAGATGGCTTACGGCGTTTATTAATTTCTTTCTTTTAAATAGGATTGAACCTAAAATTACATTATATAGGTATTATGAGATCTGGGCACTGAGGAATCTTCTATTAGAAAACAGTGATTTACGTTTAATTTATTTTTATAATTTAATATATTATTATGTCAATCCTCAGTCCTTGTTAAATTAATATAGCCTACATGTTATTGTAATAAATCCGCTGAGCGAGTGTAAATACTAACTTGATATGAGTATACTATTGAAAAAACACAAATTCTCTCTTACATTAGTCAGCTGGTATAGTAATTTTATTATCTTGTAAAAGCACCCGCGACTGCATAATTATGTTCTTGTATACGGAACCTACTTACATATCATATTATATTTACTGTTATTAACACGTGCCTTACTTTTATTGCTTTTGTTATCGGCAAAACCTAGTTTAAAACCGGCGAATAACAGCACGACAACGTTAGATAACTTGGTGATTGAGGTGTTTCTATAATGATGACAGCACGACAGACATGTTTCCTATCCATTTTTATCCATGCTTTATGTAGGATAGTCGAAAATTCTGAAAACTGCGAGTCTTAATAGTTCCTGTTTCATTAGCATTAACTTGTATTGTGGTTGAATTTAAATATTAAATAGAATATATAAAAATAAATATCTAAAGTAATATAAAAAATAAATTTATTTGAAACTTAACTAGAATCTGCGAAACAGTCACATTAATACCAATTTTTTACCCACAACATGCTTGGGGTGAGAGGTGTGTGTCTGTCGCCATTTATCTCGGGAACGGCTGGGCCGATTTTGAAACGGTTTATTGCTTTTGCAAAATGTCTGCCTTCGTTCTATTCGAAAGCTGGTTGTAAAAACTTGAAAACTAGGATGTTGATTTTAATCTTAAGAACTGATTTATAAGACCTTTACCTGAAGATTTATGAGACTTTTAGTGTTGCTCTGTATAGAAAGGCCTTAACGGAGTTATACGCTTACGTGCGCTCGCGTGTTGATTAGGAAAGGTTTAAGGCCCGTATTTATAAAACGCTCTCAACGTTGAGAGCTATCTTGTGATAATACTTAAGATGCTCTTCTGATAGGAACATCATCTCAGTGATCTCAAGATAGCTCTCAACGTTAAGAGAGGTTTATAGTTACGGGCCTAAAGCATGCTTTACACATGTAGAGTATCATTGGGTAGTAACTATCTTATAATGTAGACAAGATTGGTAGAGTACTGAAATATGGAAGAGTAGAGTAGTTAGCACCGTGGGCAAACTACTCTAGCACCCTACCACTTTCCATCCCCCCACCCCGGCGTCCACTATACTCTACTCTACTGTATACTTTTTGACCCATGTGTACCCTTAATAGAGTATTATCATTTACGATTCTTGACGTTCATGGCGTTCGAACGCGTTCTAAGAATTGCGCAACTAACCACTCGAATGTAAATTACGTATAGACAGTTACTCTCCTAAAATGGTAGAGTACTTGGAACTGGTAGAGCAGTATGCTAGTTGAATCTACTACTCTACTCGTGTACAGCTTTAAGTGATTTGTGGTGTATGTACTCAGGTATCCCGGAGATCAAGACGATCCTGAGCGGGTTCATCATCAGGGGCTACCTGGGCAAATGGACGCTGGTCATCAAGGTGGTGGGCCTTATCCTGTCCGTCTCCTCGGGCCTGTCGCTCGGCAAGGAGGGGCCCATGGTCCATATTGCCAGCTGTTTAGGTAACACATTTTTTATGTAACACCACGTAACACTTAAGTTCTCCAGGAGTTGTTAGTTTAAAGCATCGATCGCCAATCTTAGCGTAAGGGCCAGACTATCTCCTCCACGCAGTCTCAAGGGCCAGGACCTAGCTAGCTCGTCGTACCAACATACTGTAATTACAAAATGTTGTGTACCCGCTTTCGTGGGCCGGATTGTTGGTCCTCGCGGGCCGTAGTTTTTGTAACTTTGATTTTTTGATGATGCTTTTGTCTTGGTATCTTTGTTGTATTGATCCGAGCGAGAATCGTTGAGTCGTGAAGTTGTTTTTTTTTTATCAAAATCAAATAAATAATGTCAATTATAATGTTCCGGTTATACAGCGTGAAATTTTAATCATTTGGTTTCCGCCGTGGCGTGGTTCCACTCATGATTACAAGCAACTTTTACTATGGGGCCAACTCTCCTCGCAAAAAAATGAGCTGTTCCATACAAAAGTGCAGTACCTTACGTATGACCTTAATGTATGGAACAGCTGATTTTTTTAACTGTCAAATTGAAAATTGTTTTGATCATTTTATTACGATTGATGTTGATTTTAGAATTCTGGATCAGATTTTATTAATTTAAATGGCCTAAAGAATATGTAATGTGAGACGTAATTTTTGTCTCTCTAATAAAAAACGGGATGTATTTAATAGCACTCTAAATTTGATGAAAACAGCTATAAAATAGTACTTAAGCACTTTAAAATAATAATAGATCTTTAATATAATATTATCACTTCAATAATCATGAACCAAATTTACAAAATTAACACGTTCACGGACACTCCGTCTGAGGACGTTGAAAGAATTAATTTTGATATGACACACCGTCTGTAGACGGCAAGTTTTGTTGCTTTGAAACTGACGTCCCGTGAGCAGACGACCGATTTACTAAGCAGCATAAGGGATCACGTGACCCTGTGTCACAACACGAAATATTTTATCTTCCTAGTGTCACTGCAAAAGATTTTATGTCAAGTTTTAGGAAGGTTTGTATGTGTGTGTTGGCGCACACATCGAAATGCGTGTTGTGACATGTCGTCGGCAGCCGGCCGATTTCCGAACACGTTCGTTCGCGCAGTCGCCCGGTGTCACAGTACGAGAAGGTCATGCGCATCGCAATCGGAGCGGCTACAACCAGTTTCTAGATGATTCTAAGCTGAGTTATTTCAATAGTTTTTCAATTAGAGTGATGTTTAGGTACTTGTAAACATAGTAAGTGCCCTAATATTACTGTTCTGTGTTCATATATTTCAAATTCAATAAGGAAATGAATAAAAGTAGGGTTGATAGCCAGTATAGTACCTACCTCGATATTTGTTGTGATCTGATTGTTTTGCTTGTAATATTTAGCAATATTATGGAAGTAGTGAGCATACGGTGAGTAGGTACAATATATCAAAGTAAAAGTTGATAATTGTATGTATTTGTGGTTACTGACTGATATATGATCGGGGTGTTTTGTTTGGGTTATTTATCGACTTTGGGAGACGAATAGGTATACTTACTTAGCGTAAATTCTGCCCCTTTTGCAGATGGCTTATGATATAGCAGATGACTGATATATGGTGATATATGACACATGTTTTGTAGTATGAAGCGTGACGGCCCGTCCGCAAACGTTGTCGTTTGTTGCCGGTATCGTCATAGCCATAGATATAGTATATTAAAAGGGGTAGATGCGCTACCGAGCGACCGGGTGTAAGGGATAGATATATTATGACGTCAAAATATGGGGTTGCCATGATCAGAAAAAGTACCCTTAACGGGGTAGCATCCGTTAATGTGCAGATTACTAGTTAAAGCACGGAAATCGTCTACTTTAAGAAAAATTTCGGTACTATTATGTATTCTGTGCTTTAAGAGGATTGTCAACCACGTGGTCTCCATACAAACGGCGATAACGTTTCCCACCCTCTAAACCTTAACCTACAGCAATGAATTTTTGGTATGTTTTTGAAATGCCTAAAAACTAGGGCTGTACGTTTTGATTTTTAAAATATTCATTGTAGATTTGAAAATATTGGCACTTCTGTGTTTTGTATGAAATCACTAAAATGCAAATATTTCGAAATCTATTATAAATATTAAAAAAATCAAAACGTACAGCCCTAGCATTTAGGCATTTCAAAAAAATACCAAAAATTAATTACTGTAGGTTAAGGTTTAGAGGGTGGGAAACGTTATCGCCGTTTGTATGGAGACCACGTGGTTGACAATCCTCTTAACTGACTCGACCAGTTAATCTGCAGATTAACGGATTCCGTACTTTAACGGTAACATACGTATACATAGAATAGAAATGGAAATAAACTTTATTCGCAGTAATTGTGGTACAGCAGAGATATTAATAAAATGTTTAGACAATTCGCCATTTCCAGCATGCAAAAACTCAGTGTATAATTATAAATGGTATTAAGAAAAATAAAAATACGTCTTCCCTGCTAAAATCGAACTAAAGTTAAATAACAATCGTCATTGCAGTCGGGACGGGAGTACACACAACTGCCCTGCTAAAAAAAATAGAGATATAGTAAACTAGCTGGGGTTCGCTCAGGTAGTTGATATTGAGATTGTGTGGTTAATGGAATAAAAAGATAAACTTTAAATTAAAACAGGTAAAGTCTTTATTAAACGTTGGAATACAGAACTTTTTTTATTAACGTTAGTTTTTCTGTTTTTCGGAAACAATTTTTTTCAAAATGTTTGAACAAATTCGTGTGTGGCACCCAATTCTTTTTTCTAGTTGCTTCTATACATTTTTCACGAGTTTTATCTTCCGTCGGAAATCTGGAAAAATCAAATCGCTTGAAATTCCCTGAAATATGGGGTAATTTTTGGGGAAAATTTTCTATATAGTAGGCATCCGGAAATCGAATTATAAACCTACTGATTTTAGTGGACGTCAAAGCTAAGCTGACTTCTACTATTACGTAGATGTACGCAATTTTACCGGTTTGCATGTCAAATGTTTACGAGGTTATTTTTAGAAATAATTTTTAGTTTTTTCCTATTTATCAGGTTTTTCATGATATAACTAATGATTTAGCTCAGAAACTTGGTTCCTGTGAGATTTGAGAAAGAAATACGTGATCAAAATATAGAAAACAGTGTACTCACGCATGAAATGTAACGCCCGCTTCTTTCCTTTGATTGTTGCTTTTGCAGCCAAATATCGAACATCCCACCATTTTGAATGCTAGACACAAACACTACACATTCGATTTATAATAAATCTTCAATATTAATTAGGGAGTTATCCACAAAAACTTTAATTTCTCTGGCACTTTTGGTATAACCCCACTTGTTTGTTTTGCTTAGTTGATCTCTGCCTATAACCCGACCATGAAAAAAAGTCCGGTCGGTGATAGAGAAAAAACATGACACTCTTCTCTATTTCCTCCTATAGGAATCTTAATAAGACGATCTCGCTCTATCAAAGCATGTCAGACCCTTGGTCATAGCACATATGTACTTCAAGTCAAAGCGTGACGTTTCGTCTGCAGACGTTGACGTCCATGAACGAGTTTGTCACAGCACATGTGTAGAAGTATGGCATAGGTGACATTGCGTCTTCAGCCGTCATGAAAAAATGTATGGGATTTCGAAGTGTCATATTTCAAATTATTCTTTCAACGTCCTCAGACGGAGTGTCCGTGAACGTGTTAATATACACTCTAAAGTAATAATTTCATAGACAACTTAATTAAAATACCTACAAAAATAATGGTTTGCTCTTTAACTATGTTGAAATTGAAACGAAGTAGAGAGTAGTTAAAAGTAATTGAATTAACCATAAAAATAATGATTTTCACTGTAAATATGCTTAGCTTTAGATAATACTTTGCACTATACAATTTAATTTTATAACTTTAGTCAAGCTTTAGTACTTATTGTGTAGTGTACGTAAGTAGTTGATAATTAATTGCTCGCTAAGTAGGTACATAATGTATAGGTTTAGAAAATTCACACTTACCGGTTGAAGCTGAGGTTCTATAGTTTATTTACAAATAATAACCTCAGTAAAATATAGTTTGTTGTAGACGTTGTAGTAGGCAAAAGTGTCCAATTTTTGCTCTTGAGGTTGAAGTTTGTAATAGATATTATAAAATTAAATTGTATAGTGAAAAAAGTATTAATTCTAAAGCTAAGCATATTTACAGTGGAAATCATTATTTTTATGGTTTATTCAATTATTTTTAAAGCTAAGCATATTTATAGTGGAAACTATTATTTTTATAGTTGATTCAATTAATTTTAAAGCTAAGCATATTTATAGTGGAAACCATTATTTTTAAAGTTCATTCAATTAATTTTATAGCTAAACATTTTAATGTGTATAGCATTATTGTTAAAGTGCGTTTATATATTCCCCATAAAAAACAGACTTTAAAAATTAAGAAAATTATAAAATAATTTATTATATTTCTGTCCCTCTCTTTCTCATTGCTCTGCCTGTCAAGGAGCTTGCGATTAGTAATTACTCATACCTAGTTAGTAGATATGTCGCTGCAATGCAAATTGTAATAATCCATACTTGAATATTATAAATGCGAAAGTAACTTGTCTGTTTGTTACGCTTTTACGCCTAGACCGTTGGACCTATTTTGACGAAATTTAGTATGGATATACCCGTATATTGGACCTTGGGGAAGGACATAGGCTACTTTTTATCCCACTGCTGGGCACGGGTCTCCGCTCGCACGATATAACCTGTAGTCCACGCGGGCGAAGCGGAAAGTTAATTAATAAAAGAAGTTAACCTTAAGCACCGGGCCATGCGCAGCGCAACGGCGAACGGCGAAACGAGGAGCGAATTCTGTTCATTGCGCGCCCGACGACATGGATTTGGCGCCCGACTCGACATGTATTAGGCGCCCGACTCGACATACCGGGTGTAACAAGACACTCAACAAAGCCGAGGTCTACGTATTCTGCCTAATTCATTAATTCTACGAAATTATTGCTGGCAAACGACTTTAATTTTTGATGTTAAAAAAGCCTTGCATACATTACCACGCAATGTAACGCGTACAACAGACCGCGCCTGCGAGTGAATGCTACACAGCTGCGTGCGGCCGAGTTGAAAGGCAACGTTTATGTGAAATACATTGAGTGATGACGTTTTGAAGTCATTGTTTGTTACGAAATACATACAATTTTGATAATGTTTCTGTAGACAAAAATTAGGAAATAACGAATAAAATAAGATTTCATAAAAAATTAAAAAAATAAATTTGACTTTGACCTTCAATAACTTCGTAGCTATTGGTTTCCCAGGTATAGTCTAAAAAACAAAAATGATCCTGATGATGGGCGGAATGCGTGGACTTCGGCTTCGTTGAGTGTCTTGTTACACCCGTTATATTAGACGCACGATTCGACTTTTTTTTATAATTAATGGGTTTGCTCTTGACCCTAGTCTAGCCCGAAAGCAAAGACAGGGTCAGGGACAGCTTGCCCAGAAGGTGCCTTGCCTATTCACTCTGCCCTTGAAAAGAGTCAGGTTGTATGCGCTCGGTAACAGACGTCGGCAGGGAATTCCATTACTTAGCTGTGCGCATTATAGTCGACATGTATTAGGGCTTCGCGTGTCGCTTCGCCGAACGCCGGTGCGCGTGTCCAGGGGCAGTACCGGCTAACTTACATATCCTAATCGTTTTCATTTGACAGATGGATGTGACACATCGCTACTTCTATTTGATATAAATAAAAACTTACCAAAGAAAAGTAGCAATGTATCCATCCATCTGTCAAATGAAAGCGATTACGATAGCCATGTAAGTTGAGCCCCTGGCCGGTTAGGCTTATTTGAATCTGACGCCACGTGGCAAGTGTGTGTGTGGTGTGACGGCGGGTGTGTTCGTCGGCAGGCAACATCCTGTCGTACCTGTTCCCGAAGTACGGGCGCAACGAGGCCAAGAAGCGCGAGATCCTGTCGGCCGCCGCCGCCGCGGGCGTCTCGGTCGCCTTCGGCGCGCCCATCGGGGGCGTGCTCTTCAGCTTGGAGGAGGTAACCAACCGCTTTTTGCGAATAGGTTTTTTTGCTACTAAGCCCCACCATCTACTAGCTCCACATCTAAAGGGGATCCTCGAAATCCCATAGGAAATAGCCCCAGGCCCGGCGCAAAAGAATTGTATCTCAGATTACAGAGTAATAATGTTAGAAATATTGTAAAGTATCTCTCAATTCGGTTGCTAACATTGTTTTTTTTTGTAATGAAAAGTTTCATAGGCGCTTGATGAGGAAATGTTGGCGGATCCCCTTTACAAATAATGGCTGTCTGTTTCAATTAACATTATTTTTATTAACGTTTCGGTAAATAGAATCTGAACGAAGACTTTAAAATATAAATCTAAGTATCTACACTTTTAGCTGTTAGGATTGTAATTAAGTATTTTGAAATCTTTATATCTTCTCATGTTCTTATTTTTCGTTACACTTTACATAGTAATTGATTCAAAGTGCGAAAAACCCTTTCCTCATTTGACTTGGATTTTTTCTATTTTCTAATTAAGTATTTACAAATCTTGACATCATCTGATTTCTCGTTACACTTTACATACTTAGTACATAATTTTATTCAAAGTGCGAAAAACCCTTTTTTCATTTAAGTTGTATGATTTCAGGCTAAAAGATTTATTTTAAAGTCTCGTCACTTTTCCAATTAAGTATTTAGAAATCTTGACATCATCTGATTTCTCGTTACACTTTACATACTTAGTACATAATTTGATTCAAAGTGCGAAAAACCTTTTTCTACATAAGACTTGGAGGATTTCAGGCTGAAATATTTATATTTAGGGTTCCGTAAAGGAACATTTTTATAGAACTTTGTTGTCCGTCTGTCAAGACTTTTTTATTGTAAAATGACATTACCACATAAAATGTTTATAAAACGGTGTATTGTGGTGGTGTGGGTAGGTGTCGTACTACTTCCCGCTGAAGACGCTGTGGCGGTCGTTCTTCTGCGCGCTGATCGCGGCCTTCATCCTGCGCTCCATCAACCCCTTCGGCAACGAGCACTCGGTGCTCTTCTTCGTCGAGTATAACAAGCCCTGGATCTTTTTCGAGCTCATCCCCTTCGTGGGGCTCGGCATCATCGGGGTGAGACACAAACCAACTCTTATTATTACAGCCAACATTTTCATAATATTAAAGCGAATATATTGTTCATAGAAGAATATTCTGTTTTTGTTATTGCGTAATTTTAGATAATTCACGATTAAAACTCATAATTAATACACCACTTTCCTTGTTAATGCGAAAATGTCGATATTAAGAACTAGAATGAGATAAATAGTATATTTCGTAATTTAAGATAGCTTAGCTTCAATCAATTGGTTTGCTATAGTTGTAAAGGATAGGGCACGAGCTACTAAAACCACGTTTATCCCGTATTGAAGTGCTGCAACCGCTTCAGCTTATTTACATTTGTTTTATAAAAAGATGTCACTGAAATTTAGAATTTGGAAGGTAGACCAAAGAGAAATCCAAAGAGGTTGTGAAATTTAGAATTTGGAAGGTAGACCAAAGAGAAATCCAAAGAGGTTGTGAAATTTAGAATTTGGAAGGTAGACCAAAGAGAAATCCAAAGAGGTTGTGAAATTTAGAATTTGGAAGGTAGACCAAAGAGAAATCCAAAGAGGTTGTAACTGTAACGTTGCTGGTTGGTCGGTAACAATAGTGTTCTTAGTTTTTACGTATAATTGAGTCGTGTGTATGTGTGTAGGGGTGCATAGCGACGATCTTCATAAAGGCGAACATCTGGTGGTGCCGGTACCGCAAGTACTCTGTGCTGGGCCAGTACCCGGTGACGGAGGTGCTGTGCGTGACGCTCGTGACGGCGGTGCTGTCGTACCCCAACCCGTACACGCGCATGAACACCAGCCAGCTCATCTACCTGCTCTTCAACCAGTGCGGCATCTCCAACTCGGACCCCCTCTGGTCAGTGTCACATACGATACACTCACTACACACCCTACAACTCACTTCACCTGCGCAGATTAAAATAAACCCCCTTACTAATAGATTATGTAACTGATGAATAGTTACACAGTGTTTTGTCCCGTTCTTTTTAATGTCGAACTTAAATAGTTTGACAGAGAGTAACCATTGTGTAACTACATAATACATCTATTATCTGCTATGAAATCTTTACCAGTAAGGGGTAGAATATTATCATTGTTTATTCTAACTTTTTTGGTGAGACAGTAAAAAAAAGCTTTGTTTTTTTATTGTCGGCCATTTTATGACATTTTGTGGGCCACAGTACAAGTATTTCTGTCAAGAAGTGCCGTATTTATAACGATATTGCTTGTCTTTTAACAAGCTGTGTCACAATTACATTCTAATTATTCAGAATAAATGGCTTATCTATAGTTAGTCGACTCTGTATGAAATATACCGAGAGAAAAAAGCTGTCCTTGACGAGTTACTTGCCGGTTCTTCTCTTTCTCTTCTCGTTACAAGGTCTCCCGCTTTGAGTTTAGGAACTGATGGCGTAGCTTCTTTGACATTAACAAGTCAGCCTAACTGAATGAAACTGTATGAATGAATTTGGAATTTATGGTTGGTTAAAAGGTAACGTAAGTAAGGCTGCCAACTTTCCAAAAAAAAATGGGGACAGACCAAAAAATACAAAATAAATGGCCTAAAAACAAAACTGTCCACTCGTGTCTTTACTTTTGGTAAGTAAGATTTGTGTGCAATGTGCTGACTTTACTGTGGCTATAGCTGTCTATGTACGCATGTTTTCAATGTGTCAAATTTGAAGTTTGGGGGACAATGTAGGACGCTTCCGATGAAGGGGAACAATGGAGAAATGCGGGACTGTTCCCCCCAATGTGGGACGGTTGGCTGTCTTAGGTCCGTATTTATTAACCGCTCTCAACGTTGAGAGCTATCTTGAGATCATACTTCAGATACTCTATTATGGGAACAGCATTATATAGGACCTTTTATAGGACCTTAGTTATGTCGTGCCAACGAAATCGACACTAATGTAGAACGCTTTTGATAAAGGGGAACAATAAGGTCGAATGCGGGGCTGTCCCCCCAAATGCGGGACGGTTATCTGCCTTAGTTTAGTGTATGATAATAAGTAATATTACTTGCGTGTGATGGTACAGTGACTACGACCGCAACTTCACGGACGTGAACTCAGCGATCGAGAAGGCAGCGGCGCGGCCCGGCGTGTACAACGCCATCGGGCTGCTGTTCCTGGCGCTGCTGCTCAAGCTGGTGATGACCGTGTTCACGTTCGGCATCAAGGTGCCGTGCGGCCTCTTCATACCCAGCCTGGCGCTCGGCGCCATCGCCGGCAGGATTGTGGGGATAGGTCAGTGTATACATACGCATACTCACCACACATAACTCTACTGGACCCTTTTTAATCGCTACGGCACATAAAATCAGCAAACCTGGGGGTCAAGACTGCCAAATTGTTGACGTCAAAGTTGTGTTTCAATGGTAATGCTCTTTGACATAGTTCTTGTTTCTTGAACCCAAAATCAAGTTTTAAAAAACTGTTTAATAAAAACTCTGTTTAAATGTGATGCCGTCTCTTTCAAACAATATTGTCAAAAAAGTGACAGCATCACATTAAAACAGTGTTTTAGTTAAACACTTGTTGAACAGTTTTTTAAAATCTTTTGTGGTAAGGCCGAATGTGTTTCCGTTTTGAGTTTAAGAAACAAGAACTGTGCCAAAAAGCATAACCTTTAAAAACCATTGAAACACGATTTTGACGTTAACATAGCAGATTTGACCCGCTGGGGTGGAGCTAGGTTGGAAGATAGGAATAGGTCGTCTATCTTAAAAAACAGGTCAAAAAATATTACTAGTAGTATTATTAGTAGTTCCATTTCTCTACTTTGTGGTCAAGCTACATTACCAAACATTTTACGTATGAACACAGTCAAGCGACCGAAGATCCACTCTTTATTGTATTAACATGCCCTAGCTATTTATCCGTTATTTTGCGATCAGGAGTGGAGCAACTGGCGTTCCACTACTCCAAGATGTGGCTGTTCTCGGGCGAGTGCCAGACGGGCGTGGACTGCATCACGCCGGGGCTGTACGCGATGGTGGGCGCTGCCGCGGTGCTGGGCGGCGTCACGCGCATGACCGGTCAGTACCACCAGGGGGCTGGTCACGTCCCACCACACCCAGATGTTCCGGGGCTAACTCTTAATCCAATACGAACAAAACCTGAAAACTGTTTGTTCAAAATCAGTAATAGAACGATTGCAATATTTTCTATATCGTGTTAAATAATATTTACAAAACCATAATTAACGCACGCCCTACTAAAATGTCTCGCGCGTACAAAAGCTTGTAACTTCGTGAGTTTTTAGGGTATCATATTTTTTTTATACTGATTCTGAAAATGGAAATATTCGACCCGTGTTTCGGATTTCGTTTTATACACAAAAATAATCTTGTTGTATTGGATACATTATAATTCAGAATAATAACATCTAGAAGCAGAAGCCGTGTCCTCGTATGCAAAGTGAGGCAACTAATACTGAGCCACATTGGCTTAGTTTTCAGATTTAAATCCTTCTTACGTTACCTAATCATAACTCTTCTTCTTCTTTGTCCTCATCTTTTCCCGTTACACGGGGTCGGCTTTCTTTATCATGCGACGCCCTAAGGTCCGCTTGCTGGTATCTTCTTTAAGTCCGAGGCTCTTCATGTCTCTCTGGACATTCGTCAACCAGGTAGTTTGGGGTCTTCCCTTCCTCTTTTTTTTGTAGCCATAGAAAGGCACTTTTTCACGACATACGACATAGTCATCAGGTCTTCTCATCACGTGACCGTACCACCTGAGCCTAGATTCACATATTTTGTCACTTATGGGTGCAACCTTAAAGCTTTCTCTAATCATAACTAAAATCCAATAATATAGTAACTAATCCCCTAAATGTAGGGAAATTTAAACTGTTTTGTACTTATTGTATGTAATAATTGACAATAAAAATCTGAAAACGGCGCCATTATGGCTGTTTTAGTTGGCTCACTTTTGACAGTGCGCTTTGTATGGATATATCGATATACCTAGAAAGGTGTTATTAAATTACAATGATGATGTATGCGCAGTGTCCCTGGTGGTGATAATGTTCGAGTTGACGGGCGGCGTGCGGTACATAGTGCCGCTGATGGCGGCGGCGATGGCCAGCAAGTGGGTGGGCGACGCGCTCGGGCGGCAGGGCATCTACGACGCGCACATCGCGCTCAACGGGTACCCCTTCCTGGACAGCAAGGACGAGTTCCAGCACACCTCGCTCGCCGCAGACGTCATGCAGCCCAAGTACGTACCACCACCGACCTATAACATCACACGCACAAAGTAATTTTGTTAGCATAATATTATTGTAATGTGCAAATTTTTTGAGCGAAACAACCCTTACCTAATTGTATCACACCTGTAGCACACCGCGAAACTGTATCAGCGGCACCGTGGTTTAAAGTCAATAAAAAAAATCAGTCAAATACCCTTTTCATCATCATTTGCTCCCCTATTACAGGGAACTTGACATTTCGGGAATTTGACATTTCGGGAACTTAGCATTTTGAGAATCTGACGTTTTGGGAACTTGTCATTTTTAAACCGCTTGACATTTTGGGAATTTGACATTGTGGGCTGAAAGGGTAGTTCCGCCATAGTTTCGCTATGAGTTGGAAGATTATAATTATAATTGAAGATTCTTTGGAAGATTTCGATGTTCCTGTGACATCATGAATTGGGGTTCGCCCTTTTTGCTTGATTGGGGTTCGATTTATCTGTTTTTTTTTGAAGCCGGGCTGACTTGTCGAAGTTTGATGTGTTAGCCGGTACGGCCCCCGATTTTAAAGTTAGGTTGCTCTCATAAGCTACGTTTCAGTATTTATTTGTTTATTTGGTCGTTAGTGTGATAAGCGAGTGTGTGTGTGTCGGCCAGGAGGAACGAGACGCTGGCGGTGATCACGCAGGACTCGATGACGGTGGACGACGTGGAGACGCTGCTCAAAGAGACGGAGCACAACGGGTACCCCGTGGTGGTCTCCAAGGAGTCGCAGTACCTGGTCGGGTTCGTGCTGCGCCGGGACCTCAACCTCGCCATTGGTTAGTTCTCTGACACACACATTATACACGGTTAATTTTTATGTATATCTTAAAATGAAATGAATGTATCTCTCTCCTCTTCTTATCGAGTATGTACGTACAGTTAAAAGGTTCAATATTTAATAATTGGTCAAGATATTGAGGTTTGTTTATGTCCCAAAATTTTACTGATTTTTGATTTAGGGCTCATTCATAACATAGAGTACATTAATTCATAATATTACACGCGCGTGATCAAAAGAGACTATATTGTTTACCTGCGTAAATAATAAAAATAATGAATCCACGCACACGTCTTGCTATTGTGACTTTGCCGATTAATCAAGATTTATTTACGATACTTTTATTCTATTACCGTTTTATTACAAAAGATTTTTAAAAACTGTTTAACTAAACACCTTTTTCAAATGTGATGCTGTAGCTGTCAAACAATATTGTCAAAAAAGTGACACCATCGCATTTAAACATGTGTTTAGTTAAACAGTGTTTAAAAATCTTTTGTAATAAAACGGTTAATTTTTTAACTTTTAACTGCACGTTCATATTCAGAAACGTGTCTCCTCATTTCATTTTTAGATATACTTAAAAATTAACGATGTATAAAGGCTTTGAACATTTTGGCATAAATGTAATCACATTTTTTTATTTTCGACAGAGATTTCGGAACTAATAGCAGCGCACCATGAAACCTGTGTAATCGATATATGTGTATAGACTATAGACGAACAAAAAATGTCTTATGACATAAAGTTCTAAAGCGCAACGTTTTCGAGATAAACCGGGGAATAAGTTTGGATTTTTATCTATACAGGATTTTTAATATGGATGATCTCGGAAATATCACGTGACATTTTTTGTTCACCTATAGATCCTCAATCGATATACACAGGTTTCGACGTGCGCCGCTCTATTTCCGAAATTCCCGTCGAAAATCAAAAGTTATGGTTAACATAACACTATGCCCAAATATTCAAAGCCCTTTAATATGATCCTTTTTCATATACCCACGTATTTTAGCGAACGCCCGGCGCACGATGGAGGGCATCACAGGGCAGTCGGTGGTGGTGTTCGCGGGGACGGGCCCGGCGGGGGCGGGCGCGGGAGCGGGGGCGGGTGTGCTGGTGCTGAGCCGCATCCTCGACATGGCGCCCATCACCGTCACCGACCAGACGCCGATGGAGACCGTCGTCGACATGTTCCGGAAGCTTGGCTTGCGCCAAACGCTCGTCACGCACAATGGGTCAGTATTCACTACACACACACTATATACAGGGTGTCATTAGTATTATATATATATAGTTATTAGGGTATTATACAGGGTGTTTGGGAAAACCTTATAAAGCCGAATATGATCTATCTATATCTTTCATACATTTTGACGATACAATTGACGATTTAAAAATGCTTATTATGTGAGCTTATTTAAATAAAGAATTTTTCAATTTCATGAAATGTGCGAGCGAGAGAGCGGCAGTCAGCGGCAAAATGTGTACGGACAAGACAATAGCCGCTAAAGAAGTGTCACATTTTGTTCCAACCCTGTGATTGTGTGCGTGGTGTGAGCCTGTGGTGTGTTGCAGGCGGCTGCTGGGCGTCATCACCAAGAAGGACGTGCTGCGCCACGTGAAGCAGATGGACAACGAGGACCCCAGCTCGGTTCTGTTCAACTAGCGCGCCCGCGGCATCCTGCAACACTAAATAGAGATACTTACAGAAGTTAAGCTTATTGCACACACACAAAGACAGCTCTCACCGCTGCGTCACGTACTCGAACTCGTTGAGATTGGTTCGCGATCCCTGTATAAACAGTGTCGGTGAGAGGTGTGTATGTGTGCGTTGCTCGAGCGCGCGAGTGCTAAGCTGAACTACTGTACTCTCTCTATATTGTGCCGGCACTACCTGCTGGCCCCCCGCCGGGTCCGAGCTCTAGTCTAGCTACTTTGACAACCCCGAACCTGACCCCAGTTGTTACTGCGCCGGTGACCTCGATCGTTATCCCACTATTAAAGTCCGCGCCTTCCCCAAACCCGGCTTCAGTTCGTTCCACGCTGAGCCTCCACCTGGCCCCAGTTGTTATTGTGCTCCAGCACGGCAGAGTTGCGCGCTCTATATTAAACGCGACTATCGGAAACATTATGCCCTAGCATGTATTAGCTAGGTGGATCTTATGTTCGGGGCGGATTTCCCCATGTTGTGTTCGTTGTCTGCGATCTTAAATATCATATTACTAAATACATTTTGTATCTTGAAACTATTGTAATTTAATATCAGTGTGCATATTATGTTAAGTAAATCACATCCAGATGTACATTATTTAAAGATACTATTTTTGTGTAATCATTATTTGAACAAAAGTATATTTTATATTTTGTTATATTTACAATTTTATTAAATCGCCGAAATATATTTTAGATAATTTATTATGACCATTGGCTGTTTCGGTACCTTCTTTAATCTTCGTAAATCGCCACGGAAAGATTGTAATGAATCATTATTACTTTTATCTCATTTTGTATAGTTTGCGTTAGTTGTTTTTTTTATCTCAATTGGATTTATATGCATATATTGTGTTAATGAAAGGTTTTTCTATGTATATAAATGATGTTAGCGCATAGTAGTGAAGTTATCGATCGTCCGAGCCGTGATCAGTGATCATTACGCAACGCTGGGCGCAGTACATACAGTACACCCGTAATATTGTGTAGACGTTATAGTATCGGAGAGTTAGAGCATAGTGAATAAAGCATAGTGTCGGTATGGGGCGCTAAATCGAATCGAATCGAAAGAATAGTATAACATTGAACGCGCTCGCATTGTCATCAGAATATTGCGTTGGGCCTAGCGATTCGTTTGATAACATACGTCTCATTCTCTGCTTATGTCGTCCGGTTGTATGCCGGACGGTACGCCGCAGTAAGCCAAGTTGCAACTATTTATTTTTTATTTTTTTATTTAACCATTTATTTCAGGCTACTATGCCCATAATATGAGCCATCTATCCAATTCAGGTAGCTGTTAAGCTTCTTCTTTTGTTGATCTTACTATGTGACTTGTATATACTGTAAATAATTATAGTAATATGTATTTAATTGCCGAAGTTTTTGTAGTGCCCACGAGAAGCATCTATGCACGATAGCACGATGCTATGTTAAACTTCTTAGTAAAATACTAGTAGTTGTTAGTCCCAGGTCTGAGGTTATTGCCCAGTGGAGGTGGGGCCTAATTTGAGAGTAAGGGTCATTTCAATTCAGTAGAAAGGAGAAGGGTCATTTGTGACCGCAGCGGGAAGAAAGCGATCTATCCCAGATTTTTGTTATCTTATAGGTACTTATTTAAAAAAAAATGTAAAGGCCGTGCGTGCGTGACCCTTCTCCTTTGGTATTATAGTTTGCTTTTGTCATATCGCCGGTAAGAAATAAAATATATTTGACGCTTAAATTAGATCTATCTGGAATAATAAAAGATAGGTCTTAGTTGCCAAGACATTTCTGTTAAATTTATTAATTTATGGATATCTGATTGTAGTCATCTCTTTCTGAAGATGGCATTTCGATTAATCAAATCTAGTACACTCGTGCATCGCCAGGCTATCGCGCCCGGACTCCACAATCCGTGGTGTCGCAAACCTATGTAAATGTTTTATATAAATATTGAAAATGTGGATCCGAGTGTCTACACTGTAGACATGCCAATAAAACGAGTAGCGGAGTTAAAATGGGAGCAACAGCTATAAGAAGTGAGTGAGCATTGGGGATACTATTAAATACGGGCCGGTCACACCGACCGTGCCCCGTGACGCGATATTCACTCGACTGGTGTAACACCGGGGATATAATTATACTGTTCTTTTTGTGAACTGATGATGTTGTGCTATACTTTGTTTCAATCCCGTTTTGCCTCGAATAAATACCATTTACAGTATTAAAAATAAACATTACCTTTATAATGAAATTTTTGCTTCTGCAGAGTCGTATTTTTTACAAATTTACCCAAATATGTATCGCAATACAAGTACAATACATAGGGTAAAGTTATATTTTCAAAATGGATTGAAACAGACTATACAGTAGTTTTATAAATACGGACTGAGGGTTAATAATCGATAAAAGATGTAAATAATTATAATTATTATCTACTAGGCACGGCAGAGTGCGAGGTTTTATAATATTTACAATGTTTGTTGCGGCGCAGCGCGGGCGCGGGCGTCGCAAGTCAGTGGCGATGGCGACTCGTGGCCCGCCACGGCGCTGCGGCCGACTTCTCTAGTAGGTACTAATGTGTGATCACTATTATGAGTGTTACGTAATATCAGTGTCGAGTTATCAATCCGATTTAAATAGTAATGAGATTTATATTGGTTTTTATTTCGTTATCGTGTTTGAGTTAAGGACATAAGTTATTGAATAAAGTTTCAAACGACTAAATGTCTTTCATTTACAATAATCCATTCTGTCGTATGGTCACAGAATACATAATAGTACGTATGGTGTTATAAAAATATGCAGGTAGCTGTGGCTGGCGAAAGGTTCATAAAAGCTGATGAGCCCTTCATTTCATGTCCATTAGGTTTGAGGAGCCACGCCAGCTTTAAAGCGCAACTCGCACCATTATTTAGTACTAAAGTAGGTGTCCTACATCTTGGCATGGACCACTTTGAAAACCGCAATTCTGACTACATGGAAAATTTCTCCCCAATTAGTCCTACTTTTTCGGAATTAGTCCCAAAAAGGACTGAAAGATATAAGCGATTTAAATGGTCCATGCCAAAGCAAACCTTCATTTTGGCAGGGACAGGCTATATCTAGTGAACCTAAACATCTAGCCAGGATCTGGGGTGGAATTGTGTAAGGTAATCGTATTCATTTGACAGTTCATATCGTATTCCAACGGCTGCAATTTGTATGGGATGACATATATTATGATACAATATGAACTGTCAAATGAATACGATTGACCTTACGCAATCACCTAGCTGATTATTCAAAAAAAATCTCCCTTTTTTATGGACCCCGCAATGCCTAAAATAAAAAGGAAATGAAGCGCCGTTCAAAAATTATAAAGGAATGATTTGGTCCATGCCAAACTCAACCTACATCTTGGCAAGGACTTGAACCAGGTCACCTAGAGAAAATCTGCTTATTGGAAACGATTCGTGTAAATTAGTCCCAATTAGTCCCAAAGCCACAAAATTAGTCCCCCTTTAGTTTAGGAGATAATCGGAATTAAAATTTGGTTTTTATAGTACAGGAGCTGACTTCCTATTTAGTGACGATGTTTGTAACTTGTTTTATTTTTGCGTGTTTGTGTTAAAATAATGAAGTGTTATTAACGTATAATGTAAAACAAAAGTATAACGTAAATACCTACGTAACTTTTATGCATTTTCGAAACTCAAAACCTTAATTTTTAAGTCGTAAAATAAAAATGTTTCTTATAGATATTTTGATCCTGGGCTCCTGGACTATATCAAAAACGTGTACAGTCGCGTAGAAAATAATTTCAAAAGTATGAAATGTTCATGAAATTGAATTTGATGGGTTGATCACACCATCAAACTGAACAACTCTAATTATGGGACAAACCTTGAAATCGCGAAAAACAAACAGCTGTTGGTCCCATAATGAAAGTTGCTCAGTTTGATGGTCTGATAAACCCCACCCACGTGATGTTTTTAATGAATTTAAAGTAACCCTGTATAGGTTTCTCTAGTGATGATAAGGTTAAAGAGCACTACAGGGAGGCCAGGGAGGGTGTAACGGAAATGGTGCATTCCTCAATCTACGAGAAATTAGTTCGTGTAAAACGCTGCAGCTTTCGCAAAGAGCCGCAAGAGCAGATGCTTAATGTTTTACAATCGGAACACTGTGCATTACTGAACGGAATAGTTTTATGTAATAAATTTTTACTTACGCTTTTGTACGTGACTGTACTTATATAAAAAAATCTGAATTTCTCCTTAAACTAAAGGGGGACTAGTTTTGTGGCTTTGGGACTAATTTACACGAATCGTTTCCAATAATCAGATTTTCTCTAGGTGACCAGAGTGCCTACCATGGTGTCCGTTACGCCAGCAAGAAAGTAGCTTCTAGAGGGAAACGAGTTTGATGAATAATTTGTGCGTAATTCGGTGTAAATGTGCGCCAAATAAAAAAATTTGTGGGCCCCATACTTTTGGAATAAAACGGGAAAAACGAATCCTGCTGGGGTAACGGTGCTCCAGCAGGAAGAATCTAAACTAATGATCGGAGAGAAATAAAAGATATATGGGCGGGTAGCTTGATACTAGCAAGAAATGTGCGCCAAATATATAATTTGTGGGCCTTACAGTTTTGGAGATATTTGATTTCCTGCTGGCGTAACGTTTTGCCGAATCCCAGATCTCGGAAACTACTAAATGTGCGATCTTACAGTAAACACATATAAGTAGCCCCTAATTTGTGCTATTTGTGCGGTAGAAAACATTTCAAAAATATTCACAGATTTTGAAGTAATCAGCCATTTTCTGAAAACAGAAAAAAAAATCTAGCTCCTAAACTATTAAATAAATAAAGAAACCAGAAACAGTGTTCTATTCTTCTTGAATAATACCCATATGAAGGTGAGACTGACCAAGTCATGACTTTGACGGTCAGCAGGATAAAAATATCAGAGATTATTTAGATCCTAGCCCAATGAATAATTTGTGCGGTTACTGAAGTACACGCTCTGAAAATTTCAGCTTCAAATTTTTCGTATTTAAGTAAATATCAATAAAAATCTGAAACAACTGTCAGTATTCCGATTAACCGACTAAATTCGATAGACCACTAAAAAGCGATGCGTTCATACATTTTGATGACCTCCTTAAATTTGTTGTCGAGCAGGTTTGTACACGTCACGTCTGCGTACACTTAAGTAAAAAAGTGATTTGAGTGAGTGCTTTTATTTTAATAAAAAAATGAAGTAATATCTCTTTTATTTCATAATAATATTTTATTTAGGTAAGTACTTACAATGCGATTAATTTTACAACAGAAGTGAGTGGTCAACTTCAGAGCGCTAGCATGCGGTATAAAACAACGTTTTTTAATCTGTAAAATTTTCTCTTTTCCATAGGTACCTACCTACCTACATTCTCTAGTGAAGTTGCAGCGGATCACTGTCTATTGTCAATTTAATCGCATTGTAATTGGTTAAAATTCTTTCAATTCAAGTTTCTTGAATTCAAATTCTTGAATTGAAAGAATTTTAACCATTTTAACATTATTTTATTCAAAAAATAAAGGATGTTTTGTAATTTTATTTCGTGTTTTTGTCAAACATATACATACAATTACAATGCGATTAAATTGACAATAGACAGTGATCCGCTGCAACTTCACTAGAGAATGTAGGTAGGTAGGTACCTATGGAAAAGAGAAAATTTTACAGATTAAAAAACGTTGTTTTATACCGCATGCTAGCGCTCTGAAGTTGACCACTCACTTCTGTTGTAAAATTAATCGCATTGTAAGTACTTACCTAAATAAAATATTATCTATCACATAATAAATAATAGTATTATTACAATAAATACCTACTTGCTACACCAAAACTCGCCGTCCGTCGTCGTCGCGGGGCACGGCTCGGCGGGCGGCGGTTTCAACTAGGGTTGCCAACCCTACTATATAATATCCTACTATATTGCGGGCTCGCCTACTATATTTTTTGCAAAAATATATAGTAGGCAAAACTACTACCACAGCCGAGAGAGTATTCTTCTTACAGTCGGACATCGCCCTTTGTGTTGGCGAAAAAGCGCCGTTCGTCTAGACAGGTGACGCAACGACTAACACGTTGGCACATTGTGATTTGCCTTTTTGAATTTCAAAAATAATTAGGAAAAATAAGATAGTCACTTCAAAATTCTTGTTTTATTCTTTGAATTAATTATTGTAATTTTTTATAGTATTTTTTTTCAAATAAAGGAATTTATTGTATAATGATAATGATAATGATAATAATTTTAATTGTAAATCATTACTAATTTAGGGCTAAACAAGTACAAAATAAATATTAAATAAGTTATTAATAAGGAAAAAATAAATTCTAAGATGGCGGCTGCCAACTTTTTTGTTTATGGGCCGATTTCAATGAAACTCGGTTTTTTGTACCATTTTGACACGAAAATAACAACGCAATGTTGAAAATATTAAAAAATCCAAGATGGCGGCCATCTTTTTTGTTTGTGGGCCGATTTCGATGAAACTCGGTTTTTGACAAGAAAATAACAAAGCAATGTTAAAAAATCCAAGATGGCGGCTATCTTTTTTGTTTGTGGGCCGATTTCGATGAAACTCGGTTTTTGATACTATTTTGACAAGAAAACAGCAACGCAATGTCAAAATATAAGAAATCCAAGATGGCGGCCATCTTTTTTGTTTGTGGGCCGATTTCGATGAAACTCTGTTTTTGGTACTATTTTCTCAAGAAAATAACAAAGCAATGTTAAAAAAATAAAAATCCAAGATGGCGGCCATCTTTTTAGTTTGTGGGCCGATTTCGATGAAACCCGGGTTTTGGTACTATTTGGCAAAAAAACAGCAACACAATGTTAAAAATATAAAAATCTAAGATGGCGGCCATCTTTTTTGTTTGTAGGCCGGGCCGATTTCGATGAAACACGGTTTTTGGTACTATTTTGACAAGAAAATAAAAAAGCAATGTAAAAAAAATAAAATTTTAACATTGCAGCATCGTGCAGGGCTATCATATGACTCATCTAAATACGATGACTTATGTAAAAAATTCCACCTGCTTCCGTTACACATGCGGCGTGATATTGCTGATATGGTCTACCTAATGCAGATCTCATCTGGTATGATTGATTGTCCTGAACTTCTTTATCAACTCTCTTTTAACGTACCCCGTAGTTCGCGGCGAGCTGCACCATTTAACTTGCCTTTTTGTAGCACTAAATACAGAAAAAATAATTTTATCTACCGGTCAATGCAGCAATATAATATTTTATCAAATAATTTTGATTTGGACGTATTTAACACCAGTATCCGTGCGGCGAAGACACTCATTAGTAAGCATTTCTTCAATGGCGATTAATTCCGTTATTTTTTGTCAGTTATTAATTTTTTGTCAAATCTTAAACTATTGTTTTTGATTCATTTATGCTAATTTAGATTTAAGCTCACATTTGATTTAGATATACTTACGCTAACCGTGTGAATCTATTATTAGCTTTTTAAGTTTATACTTTGTAATTTAAAGATATTGTTGTGTAAGCTGATGATTCACCGAATAATAAATAAATAAATAAATAAATAAATTGCATTGCTGTTTTCTTGTCAAAATATTAGCAAAAACGATAGTTTTATCAAAATCGGCCTGCAAACAAAAAAGATGGCCGCCATCTTGAATTTTTCATTTTTTTAACATGGCGTTGCTGTTGTCTTGTCAAAATAGTACCAAAACCGAGTTTCATCGATACATACATACATACATGAACATACATATACTCAGGCCTGTTTCCCATGTGTGTAGGCATCGGCCCATAAACAAAAAAGATAGCCGTCATCTTGGATTTTTATTTTTTTACATTGCATTGTTATTTTCTTATCAAAATAGTTCTGAAAACAGAGTTTTATCGAAATCGGCCCATAAACAAAAAAGATAGCAGCCATCTTGGATTTTTTTATATTTGTAACATTGCGTTGCTGTTTTCTTTCCAAAATAGTACCAAAACCCGAGTTTCATCGAAATCGGCCCACAAACAAAAAAGTAGGCCGCCATCTTGGATTGTTTATTATTTTAACATTGCATTGTTATTTTCTTGTCAAAATAGTTCCAAAACAAAGTTTCATCGAAATCGGCCCAAAAAAATATACCAATATAAACAAATTCGCCAATGTGCGGCCGCCATTTTGGATTCCAAATCTAACATTAAAATCGTGCCAAAAACACTTTTTCATGACACCAACATCAAAAAATTGCAAACACTACTTTCAATAATAATATAATAATTATAACCCAATCGAAAGCGTAAGCCCTGTCGGGTTAGGGCCCGAGATACATACATTGCCAAAGTATGGGCTCTCGGACATTATACCTTCGGAATCGGCTCGTCTTTTTTACTTTAATAGGACAATTATGTTGTGAAACAGTGGATAATTTTTACAAGTCGACAATTATCATGCAAACTTGACTCGGCTTCAATCTCATGTCAAGAATCACTGACAAATCTACAAATATGTTTACCTGTAAAAAATATCCCTGTTTCACAACATACCTGTCCCTAATTAAAGTAACGACTAAATGTAAAATTAACCGACATATTATGTCACTGACAAATGTCGACTTGGTGAAATAGGGCCCTGGACGTAATGTAACATATCAATGCTATATACTATAGGCACACAGGTATGTATAAAGGCACAAACTATGTATTTAAATGTTAAAACACTATTTACTCTCATTGCCAATAAAAAGTTATGAACGCGACTGTACAAACAATTTTTCTGCATAATACGACACGTTAAAGGAGGTCATCAAAATGTATGAACGCGTCGCTTTTTAGTGGTCTATCGAATTTGGTCGGTTAATCGGAATACTGACAGTTGTTTCAGATTTTTATTGATATTTACTTAAATATGAAAAATTTGAAGCTGAAATTTTCAGAGCGTGTACTTCAGTAACCGCACAAATTATTCATTGGGCTAGGATCTAAATAATCTCTGATATTTTTATCCTGCTGACCGTCAAAGTCATGACTTGGTCAGTCTCACCTTCATATGGGTATTATTAAAAAACGCGTAAATGTGGGATTTTCAAACTTTTTATGGTAATGAGAAATAACAAGAAGAATAGAACACTGTTTCTGGTTTCTTTATTTATGTAATAGTTTAGGAGCTAGATTTTTTTTCTGTTTTCAGAAAATGGCTGATTACTTCAAAATCTGTAAATATTTTTGAAATGTTTTCTACCGCACAAATAGCACAAATTAGGGGCTACTTATATGTGTTTACTGTAAGATCGCACATTTAGTAGTTTCCGAGATCTGGGATTCGGCAAAACGTTACGCCAGCAGGAAATCAAATATCTCCAAAACTGTAAGGCCCACAAATTATATATTTGGCGCACATTTCTTGCTAGTATCAAGCTACCCGCCCATATATCTTTTATTTCTCTCCGATCATTAGTTTAGATTCTTCCTGCTGGAGCACCGTTACCCCAGCAGGATTCGTTTTCCCGTTTTATTCCAAAAGTATGGGGCCCACAAATTTTTTTATTTGGCGCACATTTACACCGAATTACGCACAAATTATTCATCAAACTCGTTTCCCTCTAGAAGCTACTTTCTTGCTGGCGTAACGGACACCCTACCATGACTTGATGCAAACTGTTTACGTTACCGTAAACTATCGTTTTGTCTCTTTCACTCGCACTGACTGTGAGCAGTATATCCGATAGTTTACGGTAACGTAAACAGTTTGCATCAACTCATGGTAGGGCCACTGGTTCAAAAGTCCTCGCCAAGATGTAGGTTGAGTTTAGCATGGACCAAATCATTCCTTTATATTTTTTGAATGGCGCTTCATTTCCTTTTTATTCTAGGCATTGCGGGATCCATAAAAAAGGGAGATTTTTTTTGAATAATCAGATCCTGGCTAGATGTTTAGGTTCACTAGATATAGCCTGTCCCTGCCAAAATGAAGGTTTGCTTTGGCATGGACCATTTAAATCGCTTATATCTTTCAGTCCTTTTTGGGACTAATTCCGAAAAAGTGGGACTAATTGGGGAGAAATTTTCCATGTAGGTACCGTCAGAATTGCGGTTTTCAAAGTGGTCCATGCCAAGATGTAGGACACTTATTATTTACCACAGAATAAATAATAATAGGTAGGTACCTATTTCGTAATGTCTAAGTATTATTTACTTGCTTTAAAAATCATTATCAATATTAAATCATAATAACGTAAAGCGTATAGAATCTATGTAAGTAAACCTATATTGGTTGATATTGATATTTGGTCGCCACTCACAATATCGCCGATATCAAAATATATAGTTTCAGAATCCGATATATAGTATCGATTCGATATTGAAGAAAAGCGATATTACCCACCGCTATGTACCCTTAGCACGAACAGCTATCGAGAAAAAAAAAACGCGCGTAAAATTACTCGATCGACAATTCTCTATGGAAAATTTCATTTCGCTTATCGGCGATAGATGGCGCTGTACAAATTTCTAATACAAAATTTATCTATCGAATTATTTTACGCGCGTTATTTTTTCTCGATAGCTGTTCGTGCTAAGGGTACAGATCATAACAATTTTGTAGAACGGCTTAGCTTCGCCATATTTTCACTTCTTGCCAATGAGGTAGTTCCCGAAGTAGTATTTATTACCTACGAGTCGTAAAATATAATAAAAGATTGTGTCAAATCGCACAGTTCATAAATGACAAAAATGTAGAAAGAAATCATTTATTTTCAGTTAAATACATATACATCAGGTTATGAAATAAACATTAGTAAATTATAAGGGAGCCTCTTTTTGCGGTAGGACATTATATGACGAGCGGTTCCTGACCTACTACAGCGTGCCGCCACTGAATTAAATGCGAGGCTTGAACAACGCAAATATATCGTAACGTGCCTAAACGCAAAATGAAAAAAGTGGCCACTTTAAGCACTTTTGCCTACTAGTATTACCTACAACGAACTATATTTTACTGAGGTTATTGTCTGTAAATCTCTAACTCTCAGCTTCAATCAACTAATTTAATTAAGATAAGGGCGCCACTTGAGGGATATAGTCGCCTTAAGCCGTCCGTCCAATAATGTCCCAGCTCAAGAACATCCGACAGGTTAACGCCGCAGAACGCTAGCAAGTATGTACGTAAGTTACAAACAACAAAACTAAATTAACGAATAAATATTGTCATCACATATTACAAATACAAAAAAGGCATAACAATATCACAAACTACAATTGAGTAACAAAAAAATACATCGTTTATTATGCAAGTTGTTCTATATCTTCAACTATGGTAAAGTAGGATATGTCTATAACGGGTTTAGTAAGGAGAGGAACACGCCTGATTCGGGAACGAAGCACTTTGCACCCGAGTAAGGTAAAGGAGCGCCAGTGGCCGGCCCAGCGGGTTCCCCGAGTATAACCTACGGATACCCCGAGTAAGGTAAAGGAGCGCCAGTGCCCGGCCCAGCGGGTTCCCCGAGTATAACCTACGGATACCCCGAGTAAGGTAAAGGAGCGCCAGTGCCCGGCCCAGCGGGTTCCCCGAGTATAACCTACGGATACCCCGAGTAAGGTAAAGGAGCGCCAGTGCCCGGCCCAGCGGGTTCCCCGAGTATAACCTACGGATACCCCGAGTAAGGTAAAGGAGCGCCAGTGGCCGGCCCAGCGGGTTCCCCGAGTATAACCTACGGATACTACAATAAATCAAATTTTTGGTTCAACGCGCAGTGACATTTTTACATTTAAACAGTACCGTCCGAGTCGTAGAGTCGACGGACGCAGCGCAACAACATCCTATACCTGAGATCAGTTATTTGCGAAACTAAAGTGAGTACCTACGTTAATGTCATTATTAGTGTTAGTACTTATACTGGTGAATAGTGTTTAACGTTAGTACATTAGCTACGGCCCGCTGCCCGCGCGCGGGGGCTCCTGTGAAGCAAGCGTCAGCGGTGATGATCTTTTCTAACTAATAGTGAGAAAGTTTGGAGCCATAATATGGTCACCCTATTATTCTACCGTTTGTTAAGAATGAAAAATGGTTCCCTAATAAAATAACAGGGTATAATTATGTATGGTCACGCTCAAGACAGTATATAAAATATAATTATTTATACAATCTTACCTTAGGTAGGTAATTATTTCATGCTCATTTAAAACAGAAATACGGATGTAACGCCGCACAGCAACAGAATGAATTGTGACCATCATTGAAAAAAAACGCGTTAAAAGTCGTTTTCTCAGTTTTTCTGTTGATTGGTTGGTGTTACTTTCTTTTATCTATGTACAGAATTAAAAAGGTACCTAATTTAAGCAAATAATTTATAATAAAAAATCCGCATCGTTACTAATGTAGCATGCGACTACGTGCCTGTAATAAGCTTAGCTTGCGACACTGACACTTTATTATCTCGATCAATATAATCCTACGAGTTAAATTCGATTGAAGATCCTTATGCAGGCCATGTCTTAGACATTATCAATATCTTTAAAAATTACTATCTATCAATGAATTAATTCGCACGATACCTAAGTCTTGTGATTACATTCAAATACTTATATTGCAGACTACATTTAACACCGTTTACTAACTCGAGAGTTCAAAGTATAAATAATTTCTTGTAGTCGGTGAGCTATAAATTATAGTTGCAATGAAAAATATTGAAAGCCGAGTGTTATTATGATCACATTAGATACAGCCAGACGGAATCCACACCATACATTATGATGATCCAGCCGGTGAAGTAACTCTGTCGTGTGGGTGTCGTCAATGTGTCGTAGTGGTGATGGCGGCTAAGGGCACTGGAAGCGGATGTGCGCGTGGAGTGTTGGGGCGGGGGCGGGGCGCGCGCGGCGCGGCGGGGGCGGGGGCGGGGGCGCGGGGCCCCGGCGTCAGCCGCACTCGGGCCGCTGCAGCGCCACCGACACCTTGTACAGGCTCTCCATCATGAACGACAGGTTCTGCGACAGCTCGTTCACCGGGCGCGTGATCGCCACCATGTCTGGAACACAGTTGCACGATTCAACATGAGTTACTGTATGTTTCACACAGTACCCGTCTTGATTGATTTCGATCGCACGATAGTTGTATAATGCGTTTCATTCTTATTGGCGGTTGGGAAATTAGCCACAATGCGCGTAGCCGTGCCGCTTGCATCGAAATTGTGTTGTGCGCATGGTCTCACGCGATGTTCCGAGCCGCCAATAGGCTTAGCACGCACTACGATAAAACGCACACGTTTAATCGTAGGTCTGAAACCGCTAAAAATGTAGCACATAAGTTTACTATAGAATCGCACGCATTTGCTATTTTTTTAGGGACCAATTTAAAAACGAAACTTGCTACGTTTTGACCGCGGTTTGTAAGTGCGATTTATTTTCTGTACCATAGTAATAGTATGTTAGCGCACGCACAGCGTTTAACCGCATTCGGTTTATATTCCATCTCGACTGGGCGAGCACAGAGGATAATCGTTTGCATACAGTGTTGGCCATGTACAACCATAAAATTAAGTAGGTACAACCGTATTAATAGGCTTGTTTCCATTAAGAATAAATATAATGGATAGGGGTTTATAATGATTAATTATATTATGGAGAAAATAACAAACAATTTTAATTATTAAAAGCGTTAAAGATTAATAATATTTTTAAAAAATAAATTTCGTAAAATGCAACCTTTAGTCACGTGACAGTGAACACCAATCAGAAAGCGTTACGTCACGCCGTGCGAAACTCCAATCTTGTCTTTGACGTTTCGAGTATCACTACCGGAGGCGCGTTCCAAACCTACACTCCGAGTGCAACCTAACCACAACCGAACGCAAGTTTTAGCCACTTTTTCCGTATTTCTCCATTGTTTGGAACATATATAAATAACTGGTTTGGCGTTTTTATAGTCGTGCTATCACACTGGGGCACTATACAGTACTTATAATATGAGAAATTCATTTTTAAACGATAAAAACTAGTTATAACGTACGAAGACACGATCGCTCTTTTGTTTGTTTTGCACGGCGTGACGTCATTCAAGACGCCATGACAGTCTTGTGCGTTTTGGAACCAAATTAAAATTGGTTTTTTAAAACGCGAAATTAATAATGTAAACGCTCGATTAAAAATAAATAAACCTTTTTTTTCGATAAAATGCCTAATAAGCTAAAATATTAAGCAGTTATTGAAATTTTGTCAACTAGCCTATTAACCAATACATTTATAAAATTAAGCAAAACGCCAGCTGCAGTGCGCGTTTGCATGCGGTTTTGCGTTTTCAGCTACTTCTAAACCGCTCGCGTTTAGTGCGTGCTAAGCCTTAAGGCGCCGTAGGTAGTGAAACTAGCGCCGCCACTACATTTATTTTTATTACTCGTAAACCAAGTCAATATAAATGTAGTGGCGGCTAGTTCACTACCACCGCGCCCTAAGCTTGAAACGCATCGTGTAGTACCTGGGTGCGCGAGCGCCAGGTGGCGGCAGTACACGTGCAGCAGGCTGGTGGCGTCGTCCTCGGGCAGCTCGCCGCGCTCCAGGATGCGCTCGGCGTTGCGCTCGCGCGCCAGCGCCAGTGCCGCGCCCCACCTGCGCCACAACACTGCATTACTACACCGCCCCCGACTCATTCACACCACTCCTGAGTGAGGGGTGCCGGCATCAGTAGCACGGTATTAACGTCAATCAATAGGGATCAACAATAAAATTATCTGTTTCATCGCGTTTCGGATAGATTGCGCTAGAGCATACTATATCATTTAAACTTTAAAGTGAAATGATTTAACCTAATAATTGTCAATAGGCCATAGAACCTTTTAAAATTATTTTTATTTTTTATTTTGGGAATATTTATATGGTATGATAAAATGATGATTGACGATGATAACTTACCTAATGTTAATCTACAGTAATGTTAGTCTAATCTTTTTTCAAGAATTTGTACTGTATTATTTCTTTTTTTGTGTGTTAAATAAACCTATATATCTAATGGTTGATGGCGAGTAATGGTAAATATATGACTTTTCTTATTAATTAGCCATTTAAAGTACAAATTATGAAGAGTTGTTTTTTTGGTTTAATTTTTATTTTTAGTGGAAATTGTTACTTTTTTTGTGCATAATGCATTTTATTTTATATATAGGATACTATTGATATGTATATGTGGAGGTTTGTAATTGGCTTCGAGTAATTAATAATGTTTTTATATGCCTATAAATGCTGTAAACCTTCCTAAAATAAATAAAATAAAATAAAAATAATCATATTCATACTAGACGTTTTATTTTGTGTAATGCATGTATAGATTTTTGACAATTCAGCATCCTTATATCCTTTGTAATAAATGCCAACATATCGATCTGTCATAGCTTTAAAATGAACTAGACTGTACATTGCACGATTGTTTTGACAACTTTCGTGGTCGAGTGGTTTGTAGACCGGTTTTCAAGATGTCACCATCCGAGGTCCCGGGTTCGAGCCTTGGTTGGATCAATTAGAAAAAGAACTTTTCTCTGTTGGCTCAGGTCTGGGTGTCTGTAGTGCCACCCTTGTCTCTGATTTCCATAACAGTGCTTTAGCTACTTTGGATTTGGAGCAATGTTTATGATGTCGTCTAATACATTCTGCCGTACTCAGAGACGTCAATTAAGTTTAATGCTTCATTAAATATCGTGTTGTCTTAAACTATCACTATGGAAAAGAATTTAAATGAAACATTAAACTTAATTGACGTCTCTGAGTACGGCCGTTAGGGCTGATTTATCAATCCTCAGATAACAGATATCAGTCAGTTTAAATATTAACCAAATCTAATAAGTCATTCAAAAATGTGACAGACAAATGAATGACAAGCATTTTCAATTTGGCAGCAAGTATAATACGCTATCAAACGGATAAAGCTCTATCTAGGCATTGAAAAAACAGCCCTTATTGATTTATATTTATTGTATGGATTGTAAGGCTATGGGATCGGCATAAGTAGTTTAAATAAGAGCGTCAACGATGGTCACTTAACACTTCATTTCAACGAGGCGTCAAAGAAAAGCTGATGTCGGTAATGTATTGGGTTGGGGTATACCTCTGTCGCTGCATGAGGTGCAGCAGGCGCGCGTCGTCGTGCGCGTGCGCGTGGGGCGCGGGCGAGGCGGGCGGCGCCTCCCACGCGTCCGCCGCCGCCGCGCCCGCCGCCAGCGCCGCGCGCACCGACCACACCGCACCCGACATCTCCACGCCCTGCGCAACACACACACTATAGCCACAACAGCACAAAGAGTATTTTGAACTAAATACTCTGTAGGCTGTGCTATAGCTATCTACAGTACGTCAATATAAATAATGGGCATCGTGTTATTGCTTTACTTAGAAATTATGTTGACATTTAATTGCAATAAAGTTGAAATTATAAATAACATTTAGGGCTAAACTACTTTATGTCTTTGTGTAATATATGTACGAGTAAACGATTGATTCCGATGTTTTCCGATGCCCATTCTTTATCTTGAAGTACTGTATTACTCTTCGATCAAAAATATCCTACATACCGCTTTACGAACTAAAGCAACATACAGACGGAATCCCGATTCGGAATTCCGAAACGGAATATCAATAATGTATGAAAATACCGTACGGAAAAATCCCGCATGTGTGTGGTAGGTTCAAAGATTTGTATGGATTAGCTGCTTTCGAAATTACGTACAAGTATACGGAATCCCAAAACGGAATTCCGTCTGTATGTGGCCAGCCTAAAATAGCACGCAAATATGGCACCGACTGGGGTACGTATCAGAATGTCTAAAGTTAAAATGGCAAAGTTCAAAATGTCAAAAATTAAAATCCAAATGGTTTAAAATGTCGAAAATCATTATGTTTAACTTCAAAATAGCAAAATTCAAAGTATCAAACGTATCAAATACTTGACGAGTTAAAAATATCAATGGTCATTAAGTCTAAGTTCACAATGATTTATTTGAATTGGGTTGGATCTTAAAACGAATCGTCTTCTTTGAGGTTAATTGAGTCTGTAGAGGTCTTTGGGCTAAGTCTGAAATGCTTTATAGGAAATTTAGCTGCCGGAAATGAGCCTTAACTAGTCTACTGGGACTTAGAAACCGTAGACCGTAGGTCACGAGATAGGTGCGAGGAGCGTAGCGACGAGCATGTTAGGTTGACATGAACCCAGCGCGCGAGCCGAGCGAGCGAAGCGAGCGTGCCGCGGTAGCGGCCGGCGAAGCGCCAGAAAAAAATCTATTTCAAATTCAATTGGTGGATTTTGTTCGGCGGCTAATGAATTAGTGACTAGCACCGGCTACCGAATTAGGGTGCGGCGTGGCTATGGTGATGTGCGGCAGAGACACAGAGGTTAACACGCAATTATTTTACCTAATTAATTAGGTACCTAAATGAAAGAAAGGCATAAAGTTAATTCTATACGTCATTATATGTATTTGGACTATTAGACATTTTAAGTTTTGATCATTTGTACTTAGACATTTTTAGTTTGGACTATCTGACCGTTTGACATTTTCGTTTTTGACATTTTGAACTTTCGACATTTTAATCGTTAGACATTAAATTTTTTGACATTTCGAACTTTGCCATTTTAAGCTTAGACATTCTAACTTTAGACATTCTGATACGTACCCCACCGACTGAAACAAAAAGCGATTCGAAATTTTGAAGTTCGAATCCCTACAAAGTTAGTACCTACAAATTACTATTTTTCCAAATTCAACTTTATAGTAACCCTTGTATCTATAGACAAGTAAGTAATGATCTGAGTAAACTTGCAATTTTCAAACGCTTCTAAATTATTATATTCACATGCATAGTATAAATTAATCTTCAATGAAGAAAGTGCAGTTTTAGGTGCATTTAAAATTAGTTAATACTATAAACTGCCTGTGAATATAATATTAGAAGCATTTTAAAATTGCAAGTATTACTCAAGTCATTATTTACTCCTCTATACGAGGGTAAGAAACAAAGAATAGAATACTTTGTACGAAATAACAACCCAGTTTGTAAGCGGGGCGATATTTCGAGGTGCCGTTTTTGAGACTTTGACCGGACATCTAGGGTATTCTTGTTTGAGGACTACTCTAGAAGGCCTCCTAACATGTCACACAGCACAGTTCATACGAACTGCAAAGACATTCCTGACAATCACAGAATGGTAAAATTCTTTGAAAAACGCAACTAAGTACTTTATGGTTATCTCGTCTGCAGACTGCAGTTCATGCAACACACCAACTACATAACCATGATGTGCTTTCATTTAAACACAGTTTGTAGTAATAAGTAATCGTTAAATATCAAAAGAGATGAGTTGTCTAAAACTTAAAATAAAAGAAATCGTATCACAATTTATAATCAACGAGGAAAAAACAAAAAAGTTAACAAAAAGAAAGAAAAAACATTTAAGTGGTACCCGGTTGTCGAGCGCGGCGTGGTAGACAGCCACGACCATCTTGTTGTTAGTCTCGAGCAGCAGCAGCAGCTGGAAGATGAGCTTGTAGAGCGCGCGCGCCGTCTCCTCGGCCGCCACCGCCGCCGCCACCGCGCCCGCGCACCCGCCGCGCGCCAGCTCCAGCGTCTGGACACACAACCACGCTGCTTAAGGCGCTTATATTGGTCCACTAGAGCCGCCAATACACTTATAATTATTACTCGTAAACCAAGTAAATATTTTAAAAAAAGGAAACAACCATGCGCCCTCTTAAATTGTCTCCAATATTTTTTTAATAACCTCTTTAATATTTTTCATTCTTTGTAATGCAATCGAAACGACAGCCACTTTTGGATTAAATGGATTTTAAATCTTACAGAAAGAAAGAAAATTGTTGAAGAGTTATTAAAAAAATATTAGAGACAATTTAAGAGCGCTTGGTTGTTTCCTTTTTTAATTATTGACCTGGTTTAGGTATAATAAAAATAAATGAATTGGCGGTGCTAGTTGACGGCTATATGGGCCTTAAGAGGCCGGCCGATAGTGAACTTCCTATACAAAATGATTTGCAATTTGAGCATAATAAAATCTTCTTGTGATTTTATTCGGATTAAGACAGAATTTGTCTAGGGTTCTATTAAGGTGGTACCCTGACCCGGCGAAAGGGCGCCGCGGTGAATTATATTTAATATTATAATTCTAATACACAATTTTAAAAATGTTTATCGTGGAGATTTTAGGGTCCACAGTCTAGTATTTTTAGACGGTATCGTTACATTCCCTCGTAGCCACTGCTAGAAGTAGATAGCAAAACTGCTAAAAGTGGCCGTTTTTGACACATTTGCTATCTTCTTGTACGAATGACTACGAGGGCATGTAGTGATTGATACCTTCTAAAAATACTAGACCATGGGCCCTAAAATCTCCACGATAAACATTATTAAAATCTTTTTCTATTAATAACTTATTAAATAAAAACCTCTGAGGGCGCCACTTTCGGTCATACAACCGCCTTAAATAAAAAATCCAAAATATTAACCATTCAAAATAAATGCCATTTTTCATAAATCAAATTTATTTTTATTTGGTTTGGTATCTTGTTAAAGTAATAGGTATTATAAATAACATCACAAGAGCTATTGCTCAATTCGTGAGGGGCGCCGAGGGGGTGGCGTGTTGGTATTTCTCCGCGCGAGCGCGAGCCTTTCTGCGCATGCCTGCATTCCCAAGGCTGCGAACATGGTGGCATCTGAGTGGGTTGTTCTCAAGGTGCTATACAGGAGTGAAACTATTTATTTAATATCTGTTTATAGACCGCCTAAAATCAAGAAACAAAATAAACTTCCTCAATTTTTTATAGAACTTAGGACACTATTCGATACTTTATCTGAAACATGCAAGGCAATTTTTGTTGGAGATATTAACGTTAATTTATTAAACAAAAATGATAACTCAGTTATGACCTATGAGAATCTTTTGAGTGAATATGGCTTCGTTAAGTGTATTAGTGGAGTAACCAGAAGAGAAATTGTAGCTGGCAAACTTACAGAATCATGCCTAGACCACATTTTTATTAAATCACCTTGTTCAACGATCCACTCAGCAATGATAACACATAAGACCTCCGATCATTATTATATTACCGCAGCAATTCAATTAAACCCAACCAAATCGCCTAATGATGAACGCTCGACCGCCCGCTCCGCTTATACGAACATGTCCGAAGCCCTAACGACCGTCGCGTATTAGATAATAATAAGGTTAAAGAACAACTACTTGGTACTGAGTTCGATGAATTATTAACTTACGATTGTCCTGTACAGATTTATATGGCCTTAAACAGATTATTTAACGATATCTATGAGAGTAGTTATATAAATAAAAAAATATCAAAGAATAGTAATCGAGGTAATAATTTGTGGGTGACTAGTCATATTATGAATAAACTAATTATAGAAAGAGACAGATTGTTTAGTATATGGTGTAACGATGTTAAAAATATGGAAAAATATTGGAATACACTAGATTTCGTAATAAGCGCACCAAAATATTTTCAAAGGCCAAAAATAATTATGAAAAGAACTTAATTATTGAATGCAAAAATAATATTCGTAAGCTATGGGAAAGAATTAATGTATTATTAGGGAATAACAAAAATGACGTAGACAAGAATATATTAAAAAACATGAATGGTAATAATAATGTCCAAGATATTTGCAATGAATTCGCTTCTTGTTTTGAAAATGATGTTAACTTGATTAGACAAAACTGTGGAAATAAGTTACTGAACCGAGACTCCTATGTAAATGAACCTAACTTATGTATGAGGTGGAAAACTGTAATCAGTCGCGATGTTGCATTAATCATCAAACAAATGTCGTCAAAAAAATCTCCTGGCAGTGATTCGATATGTATGAGTGACCTTAAATTAATTTCTGATAAAATAAGCCCCGTTATTGCTAAACTTACTAACTTATGTATTAAATACTGTAAATTCCCTGCAAAACTTAAAGAATCTATTATAAGACCAATATACAAAAAAGGTGACCGCAAAAACTATAATAATTACAGACCAATAGCAATATTATCTAGCATAGAAAAGATAATGGAAAAATGTATAGTCAACCAACTCAGTTCCTATTTGGAGTCGAACAACATCTTAAACGACTGTCAATATGGGTTCCAAAAAGGTAAAAGCACTGTTTCACTAATAAGTAAATTCACAAATGAAATTAACGAAAATCTTCATCATAAAAAAATGGTCGTTTCAGTGTTCTTTGACTTCAAAAGGGCTTTTGACGTTTTGGAACATGACACCTTGATCAAAGCAATCGATGAGTGCGGTGTTAACACCCCTTTAAGCCCATGGTTCCGTGAGTACCTAACCGAACGGACTTATTGTGTCAAGGTGGGTGGCTGCCAAAGCTCGCCCAAGACGGTGCTGTGTGGCGTTCCGCAAGGATCGGGAAGTGGTCCTATCTGCTTCCTGATGCACATCAACAGCTTGCCTAATGTGGTACAACACTGTTCCACATACATGTTCGCAGACGATCTATGCATACTTAGAGCCGGTACCGACTTGAGTGAGATTTGTAAACTTGTACAACAGGATGTAAATAATATCGCCGTCCCCAACGAACAGTATGGTAATAGGAAAATACAAATTTTACAGGAAACGGCAAAAACTGTTTTTTTACTAATATCTCGGGAATTATGAAACCTGTAAAGACCATTCTTTTACCAAAAAAAGGGTATATATAAAAATAAATTATTGTTTAATAGTTTAGTTTTTATAAAGGAGAAAACGTTAAAAATATACTTTACTGAAAAAGCATTATAGGATCGTCACGCTAAAGTAGCTTTACGATAGTGCTCGACGGAAATCACAAAACAATGTTACTATAGTAATGATGCATTATGATGACATTCGATGATAAAAATGTGTTTAAATACAAATCGTAAGTTGATATTGGAATTTTATTCGCTGATGTGTCTGATATCAATATTACAGTAAAGATAAACTACTTGTTTGTTCGAGAAATTTTTAAAAAGATCTAAAATAGGTAAGTATATTGTACGTAAATAAAAACTTAATTACTTTTGTGTAATAACGTAGTAAGTATAAAATTATTAAGTATTAATAATAATACATATTAGATATCAATAGGAAGTGATTTTAATTTACAAAGGTACCTCTTTAACAGTGTTCAATCATTCCAATTTTATTACACTGGGATTATTAACGGCGGGGATTAGTTACCTTTCTGCTCATGATCTGACAGGCAAACACCCAATTGCTTAGACCTTCTACTGACAACAGACCCGGTCTGTTACTCGGGGTCAGTTTCACCACTCCTTGGTAGTTTTGACCATTGTGTGGTGGAATCGGCGTCGGTGTATTCTCCGCCCGACCCAAACCCAAATGGTTCCCGGCGGATATGGCGTTACAAGTCAGTAGAGTGGGAAGAGATGCGATGATTTTTTACGTCTTATCCATGGCGGCAAGTATGCTTTTCTTCTAGCGATCCCTCAGCTTGCGCGGATGCTGTGACCGATGTGCTTAGTCAGGGTATGGAGTATTTTATCCCCTTCTCTGACGTGCCTCTATCTAGCAAAGATCACCCTTGGTTTATTACCAAATGTAGAGATTCAGTAGCGTCGAAACATGCGGCATGTCTTGCCTGGGTTGATGTTCGATCCCCTAACGCTAGAAATACACATGAAAAGAAGAAAGCCTTTTAAAAAGGCCGAGCCCTGCAAAAAAGTTATTCCCGCTTCGACCCATATAAGCCGGATTAGGGGAAAAACTTGCTTCTTAAGTTTTACCCATCTTGTAGTAAAGCGTTTCCTTTTTGTTCCTGGCAAAATTGCTCGAGGTCAACTTCTGCCGTTCCTCTATGTCTCCTCTGCTGAAACCAGACGGATATTTGGCGCATACTGCCAAAGAAAAGGCATATTTATTTACCGAATGTTCGCGTTTAGATCCTGGCAATGCTGTACCATCGGGTTCATCAAGTTGGTGACCTCCTCAGTGACCGTCAACATGGGTTTCGCTGAAACCGGTCTGGCAAAAACAGGAACATGATATGATAGCCTTTGATGATGATGATAACCGTTTGACATGATAGCCTTATTGGCAAGCTTTCATCATATGAACTTCCCATCGGTTTGTGTGACTGGTTATCGGACTTCCTGAGGGATCAGTCGATTCGATTTGTTATTGATGGCTGCTCGTTCGACCAGTTGGCTATCAATGCTGGAGTCCTTCAAGGATCGGTACTCTCTACAACGCTGTTCTTGCTGAATATTAATGACCTGTTAGTACCCAGTATTTTGGGCTACGCAGATGATAGCATTGTTGTAGAGAACTACATTACAATGACGTGCCGGTGCAGAATAGGTCCAATGTCTTAGGGAGGCGCTGGTCAGACGCATGAACCTATCACTGCAGGCAGTCTCCGAATAACGCGATGCCAATCTGGTCAGGTTCAATTCATCAATAATAATAATGATAATAAAAATATTTTATTGTTCCAATAACCCAGGCGTGTCTGTTCTCTGCTAAAAGGAGTAATTTCGACTTGACTCCTACTTTCCGAGGTATCCGTGCCGATTTCTGAACAACTAGAGCTTCTCGGCATATCATTGACTCAAACTCTCAATTTTGACTCTTTCATCGAAAATAAAACACAATTGGCATCTAAAAAAAGCTTGGCGTTCGGGCAAAGGTGAGAAAGTACTTTACTATTACAGGAATCGGTTCAAACAATTTTCACTCGAACAAAATTGTAATGGCAGCTTACTCTAAAAGATTTAGTCTGATAGTTGGGTAATAGATCAGTGCGTTATTAATCGTGTAAAATTTTCATTGATGTCTTTCGTTGAATATAAACACAAAGATCTTTACAGAATGTCTAAATCTAAAAGTATCAAGAGCAACGTCTTGAAAAAACCGTCAATAATGTATAAGGGTCTCAGCATAGCGAATCTGCGATAAAATGCAATCTATCGTAATAAGCTATTACCATATTGTTCCTTGGGGACGGCGATATAGTCAAATGGTGTCATGACAATGGTATTGTAATAAACCAATTAAAGACCCAAATGTTAATAATAAGATCACCTCACAGTATTAACAGAAATTTAAATGTAAATGCTAAAATTGTCACTCATAGCCACGACTGCATCCATAAAAACACTAGCATAACATGTAACTGTAAACCTATTGACATAGTTCCTCATGCAACTTACTTAGGAGTAATTGTTGATGAATTCTTCTCATGGACTGTACACATTGACCACATATGTAATAAATTGCAAATTTTATTGGGTAAATTCTACCATCTTAAACATAAAATACCATTAAATATTTTAAAATGCTGGCCTTAGTGGATACAGTGATGTCATACGCTCTCGATAGTTATGGTTTAACTTACTCAACACACATAAAAAAATTAGAATCCCTACAAATGCGCTTCCTTAAATTACTAGTCAATAACAAAACAAAAAATAGACATAAAAATAACTACTACGAATTATTCAAAGTATGTAACATTCTACCAGCCAGTGTAAAACATAAATACTTATTACTATTAAACAACTATAGCTATCGTGAGCGCTTGACACCACTTCAACACGGGCACGCGACACGAGCCGTGACGAGCGGCAAGTACTGTGTGCCGCGAGTCACCAGTGTGTACGGCGACAGAACCCTAGCAAAGCGTGTACCCTACCTGTTAAACAATCTGCCTGATGATCTCATAACACTAAGTACTAGAAAACGATTTAACAACAACCTTAAAAAACATTATCTATTGAACCTATGATTATTTTTAACCTTTAAAACAAACAACTTTGTGTTACCTTAAGTACGAGTATAATATGTTTAATGTTAATTTTGTTAAGTTTATATAATACCTAGGTACTTAAATTAGATTAATTTATGTACTCGCAGACAAACCTGATGTTAGGTTTTGCGAGACAAGTTGCAAACTTTGTGTACATTACTTTTTAATAATAAATTACAAATCATATTGGTATTACGTTTCATACGTTTGTATAGGAAGTTCACTGTTCGTCGGGTTCATAATGATAAGTTTAGGCTACCATTGCATTATCATTACATTATTTATCATAGTTAAAAATATTATAGGAAAAGCAGTCGGACTTGCATAATAGGCAAGAATATTTTTACTCTGTGGTCATAAATCGTAGTATTTATATAGTAGGTAAGGATCAGAGATGTGCAAAATACTTTATTAAAAGTATTTAAATACAAATACTTGTCATTTTTTTGTATTTCAAATACAAATACAAAATACTTTAAAAAAAAAGTATTTAAGTACAAAATACAAAATACGTATTTTCAAAATACTTTTTTCAAATAAAATACCTTTTTTTTTTATTATTTTTTTATTATTGTTATATTTGCGCCCAGATAGGCTTACGTGGCTAACGTAGCTCACGCCTGCCTAGTGTAGTTCTCTTTTTAGCAATTAGTCGCAATACTTGCAATATGCAATGTATTATATGTAGCTAGCTGCATACAATGCCTATATAGATAGAAAGTAGGTAGATAGTTTTTTGTTTAACAGTGATATTGGGTGCATTCTAGGTGACTAATAGCTATCATTGATCGCCATAGAGTACATTTTAAGCATGGAAAGTAATAAAACTGAACATTAAAACAAATTACTTTCCATGGTAAAAATGTATGCTTTGGTGATCGTTTCCTTAGCGATTGGTCTGCTGGAATGCATCCATTGACATAAATAAATGTCAAATTACCGAGCTTCATGATTGGTTTTTTGTTTGGCAGTGACATTGACATGACAAATTACCTAGTTCTATGATTGGTTGTTTTGTTTTGTTTGACATTGACTTGACATTTACATAGAAAGTAATTTGTATTTTACAAATACTAATTACGTTTTAAAAAGTATTTCAAATAAAATACTAAATACATTTTGAAAAAAAGTATTTCAAATACAAAATACAAATAGGTATTTTGTATTTGTAATTAAATACTTGTATTTCAAATAATTCACATCTCTGGTAAGGATCACGGGTGCGAAATTAATCTCCTGTCACTCATACACACAGACAACATAATGTGATAGAATTAAGCCTCCTCGCAGACTACAGACCAAACTGTCGGCCGATAGTTGGCCAATAGTTGATTTTGTATGAAGAATCGGCCGATACCGAATCGTTCTAGTGTGCGCACTTATGCATACACCTTCATACTGATTGAGAGGCCGACTAAACTGTCGGCCGATAGAAAGTCTGTAGTCTGCGGGCACGCTTAGAGCCCGTAGCGATTTTGCCGATGACTGCTCTCCCTCGCACATTTCATGTATTCTCAAGATTTCTCAAATCTGAGTGCGTAATTGAAAAATGTGTCTCGGACACTTTTCGCTAAGATTACAGACATTTTAAAATATATTTCAGTTTATTGTTGCTAAAGTACAAAAAGTTGTCGTTGCTAACTCGCAACGGAACTACTTAGTAAATACGAAACTAATGGTTAAATGTGATTATGTATTAATGTACTTTTCTTTATTGTTTTAATTTTATCGTTGTTCTCTGAATGATTAAGTGAGTCTAATCGCGAATTTGTTTATTGTTCCCGTTGTTCATATCACGATCGTATTAGTGCAATTAACGCATGTTCTTACTCGTAAAAATTGTTTATTCATCTGTTATCCTACATGTGAAAACTTGATTGTTGGCTAATGACTAACCATAGTACCCCTTGTTATATAAACATAGTAGCTGTAAGTTTTCACGAAATAATAATAAAAATAAAATAAAACATTTATTTGAACTGGCAATTACGATAACTTTTTATACTTCAGCAACTCGAAACTGAAATATATGTTGCAATGTCCGTAATATTATATTGCGAAAAGTGGCCGAGACACATTTTTCAATTACGCACTATGATTTAAAAAATCTTGAGAAAACATGAAATGTGCGAGCGAGAGAGCGGCAGTCAGCGGCAAAATCGCTACGGGCTCTTAATACAAAGTACGATTAATTTAAGTTTAGAGTTGAAATACAAAATTAGAAATATTCTGGATTTAATATGTCAATGCAGATAATTGCATTGTTGCATTAATTGCTATTTATGTATGAAGGAAGCGTCCATTGCTCAGCTGACGAAGTGTGATCCATTTATGAGTATACATAATAGTGGGTACAGTCACCAGTACGTCAGTTTATACAAAACTGTCCGTCGGTCCATCCGAAAAATTAAACCGGTTGGTATCAGTGTTTAAGGGTCACTAATAGCCAGAATAGATATAGCACTAGCGTACAGAAGTTGCAATCCGCAAAATCATTTAAATAAATAGTGACACATGCTCAGACACAATAAAGTGCAATGCAAGCGCAGCACTCACTTCCCTGATATTCATCTAGTAGTTGCCTCTCTTTCTATCGCATAGGTTTTATCTTTTCTGACGTAAGAAATTGGTCCTCATTGAGGACGCCGAACGCTATACTCACTTATAGAGCCCTGCTAATAGTGAACCCACCTCTAGCGCATGCTCCCTCCTGTCGAAGTAGGTCTCGAGGTGCTCGTTGATCTCGAGCGCGGCGTAGCGCACGGCGTCGCGCACGCGCGGCGCGTCCGCGGCGGAGGCGCCCGCCCACAGCAGCGGCGGCTCCTCGCCCGCCAGCCGCTCCACCACGCCCGACAGCTCCGCCAACCCGCCCCCGCCCCCGCCCATCACCCACGCCGTACCCTCCGTGCATAACGACACAGTCTTGCTCATCACCTCCTGCGCACAATCACTTAATTAATACAACAACACATAAAACGACAAAGAATTAAATTAATAAGAGTACTTTATTGCAAATTCAACGTGATACACAGCGTTAACAAGCAAAACGTGCAATCCTAATACTGTTTTTGTTTGAACGATGGAAAATTAATAAATATAACATCATGGGTCAGTTTTACAGTTCCCGAAAAATTTCTGCTCATTAAATATCAGATATTCACAAAGGATATTATTGCACTTTGATGCTGATATGATATGATGATGATGATGACATTTTCTTATTGTTAAGCAATTTCTAAATGAGTAAGGTCTTTATAATTAGGTCCTTCGAGCCGTATAACCTTGAGCACGGTGTGCAGGCGGTGCAGCAGTGCGAGCGGCGGCAGCAGCGCGGCGTGCCGCAGCAGCGCGGCCACGGACGCGCGCCACGCGTCGCGCACCACGCTTCCCCCGCTCCCGCCTCCGCTCCCGCCTATACACAGGGGCCCACCGCCGCCCGGCACCGGCGTCACGTCGCCGCGATCACCTGACATACAATACACAATACTGTGGTTCTCTAGCCTCAGCAAAAAATAACTTTACGTAAAACAATTGATCTTTTAAAACCTTAAAACTTATATTTCGGAAATGTTCTCAAAATATTTTATTTAGTTCTTTTATTCTAAATTTATGTATACAGTTCAAAATGCATGCTGTGTTCACTAGTTAAGAGACTACATAATCATGTATGTAACAGCTTGCTTATGTGTACCTATGTATGATGTGTTAATATAATACATTTAATATATAATAAATTTTAATCACTATCACTGGTATCTTCGTTAGTATTTATTATAAAAGGATTTTCTTCGGCATGTTCAAAATAATAAAAAAATGTTACATTCAAAATATGAAGTCATTTAAAACAAAATTCGTTCGTTTTCTAAATTGACCCAGCCGGAGATCGAACTGGGGATCGCAGAGATGGCGACAAAACCGGTGTACAAACCACTCGATCACGGAGACATATCGTAAAATGACAATGTCATTATTATTTTTTTTTGGTTCACAACTTGAATCATACATCATACATACCTATGTATGATGTATGATACACATGTAATACTTATATTATATAAATGACTTTATTTTGATTTTGGACAGTTAAGTGTAATTTTATAAATCCATTCAAATCTATAAAAATATAATTTTCACCTCTGCTGCACGAAATGGGCGCTTTTGGCGCGAAAAAACTCGCGTGAGGCAGTGTTTTTATTTAATTTCTAACACCAACTTTTAAAATAATAAAGTGACAAGGATCAGACTTGTAAAATTGATATGTCAGAAAAGGATAGATAGTGCTTTATGGTGTCATACATGGATTAAAAAGTAGAAAATAAAATGCACGGATATACCAAGGAGTTTTAAATAAGGATTGTTAAAAAAAGAAGGTTGATAATTCGAAATAAAGAGTATGGACGAAATGAGGTCGCATGTATGAAATAAATATAAAATAAGAAAAATTAATGATTAACAAATTAGAGTTTTATGAGTATAAATAAATAAATAAGATAGGATATTAATAAATGAGAGAATCACAACGTAATTTAAAACAAAACGACGGGAATCTAGGTACTTTATGAATAAAAATTTTCAGCATAAGTTTTTATCGAACTATTTTTGTAATAAATTGCAAAAAAATTGTGCGTCCAACAATGAAGAGAGATGTCTAACTCCAAAATAGTTGAGTGGACATGTTTCTAATGCTGAATTTAGCTTTTTACTAAGAAAGTCAGTGAAAATTTTCTCACCGGTAGAGGTGAAAAGTTGTATGTTTTACACGAGACCAAAATTTTGTTCTGCCTCGTGCCTTTAAATCCCTCACTGTGCTCAGTAGTCTATATTAGAATCAGTCGCTACGCTCGTGATTCAATTCTAGACTACTTCGCTAGTTCGTGATTTAAAGTCGGAACTCGCAGCACAAATTGATTTTGGTCACTACAAGTAACAAATAACTATTGTTTGTATTAGAACACCACTGTAAATACACGTTTACCCTGCAGTTGCACTGATGACTCACTGCATTCTTAACGCGAACGTACATAAAGAAGGAAGTGTCGGCCCTTACCGTCTGGTTCTCCGCTGGAGGCGCTGGAGAAGGAGTGCGTGCGCACGCGCAACGCCAGGTCGTGCAGCGCGGCGGCGTCCCCCTCGCCCCGCGCGCCCGCACCCTCCCCCTCCCAGCCCCCCTCCTCGTCCGACGAGTCCTCGTGCGCACTCTGCACACACACACAATATACTGTTAACATACACTATAATTAACCCATAATAATATAAATATTATCTTTTTGTGCTTTGTCGAATACAAGTGAAGCTATTTGATATTATTTTTGTCATTAAATATCAAGTGATTCTTGAGAACAAAAATGATATTCAGATATTACCTGGAAATCTTATCTTAACTCGCTGTAGGTAGTACTACTAGCGCCGCCAATACATTTATATTTATTACTCGTAAACCAAGTAAATATTTAAAAAAGCTCATGAAATAATCTTTTAAATTGTCTCTATTTTTTTTTAATAAAATGGATTTTAAAACATAGATGGATTTTAAAATCCATTTTAGCTCAAAGTGGCCACTTCAAAATTATTATAGATCTTTTAAATTTAAAATCAATTTTTTTAAACCGCATAAATCCTTACCTTCAAGATATTTCACACTAACATCTTTAATTTTACAAATTATTTCTTAAGAAAATGTCGGTATGAAGTTCAATTACCGAGGAAACAAAGCTAATGAGCGCCAATCTTTTAGGTTAGGGTGATGGCCGTACCTGGGGTGGAATTGCGTAAGGTAATCGTATTCATTTGACAGTTCATATCGTTTTCCATCGGCTGCAATTTGTATGGGATGACAAATATTATGATACAATATGAACTGTCAAATGAATACGATTGACTTTACGCAATCACCCTAGCTGTTTTGGGTGCAGGGTGGTATTACAGGGTACCTGTATTCGAGGCCGAGGGTATCAATCAATAGCTATTTTCATTTCAGGGGATATCGGTATTTTGCAGTTGCCGTTTTGAGCGCTATTATGAGGTTATCCGTTCCTCTGGAGAGTAGTGTAGTGCGAGGTTATTTATACATATTTTGGGTGCAGTTCAAGGGTATCGGTACCTGCTAGGCGATTGCGTAAAGTCAATCGTATTCATTTGACAGTTCATATTGTATCATATTATAGTCATCCCATACAAATTGCAGCCGATGGAATACGATATGAACTGTCAAATGAATACAATTACCTTACGCAATCCACCCCTGATATGTGGTATAGTGTGGGGGTGTAAGGACTTATTTTAGGTGCTGAGGCAAGTTAGTGTGACAGTTGTGGACTTGTAAAAGTTATATGTTTTTTACAATGTAATTGTCCCTTACTAAAGTAAGAACAATCCTAAAATTCATTAACATTGACACTGAAAAATGTCTATCTGCGAAATAGGGGTCTGCTCCCCCTAGGATGACCACCGAAACACGATAAACATCGCGTGATACAACGTTTTATCGACACTCAAATGTCAAAATCCATTGTTTTTTGACAGTTAGACGTGACTCCAGACGTCAGGATTTAGAATTCCGGCCGGACATGAAAAATGTCAGGCTTTTTTGAATTATTCACATGATAGTAAACAAACCTAAAAATTAAGCTTTATTTATCTTTCTTTCATTGGTACATTTTAGTAAAATAATCAACAAACTTTTATCAACTTAGCAAAATAGATGTCAGGACTTTTTAGTAGAAATCAGGCATTTGATGGAGAATCAGGTGAAGAGAGTATACCTGCTTGGGGAGGTGGTCGTGGGGGCGCGGGCGCGGCGGGGGCTGCGCTCGGGCGCCGCCATCTCCTCGCGCTCCACGCTCAGCAGCCGCCGCCTGGTGTAGAGTATACCTGCTTGGGGAGGTGGTCGTGGGGGCGCGGCGGGGAGCTGCGTTCGGGCGCCGCCAGCTCCTCGCGCTCCACGCTCAGCAGCCGCCGCCTGGTGTAGAGTATACCTGCTTGGGGACGTGGTCGTGGGGGCGCGGGCGCGGCGGGGGGCTGCGCTCGGGCGCCACCAGCTCCTCGCGCTCCACGCTCAGCAGCCGCCGCCTGGTGTAGAGTATACCTGCTTGGGGAGGTGGTCGTGGGGGCGCGGCGGGGGGCTGCGTTCGGGCGCCGCCAGCTCCTCGCGCTCCACGCTCAGCAGCCGCCGCCTGGTGTAGAGTATACCTGCTTGGGGAGGTGGTCGTGGGGGCGCGGCGGGGGGCTGCGTTCGGGCGCCGCCAGCTCCTCGCGCTCCACGCTCAGCAGCCGCCGCCTGGTGTAGAGTATACCTGCTTGGGGACGTGGTCGTGGGGGCGCGGCGGGGGGCTGCGTTCGGGCGCCGCAAGCTCCTCGCGCTCCACGCTCAGCAGCCGCCGCCTGGTGTAGAGTATACCTGCTTGGGGACGTGGTCGTGGGGGCGCGGGCGCGGCGGGGGGCTGCGCTCGGGCGCCACCAGCTCCTCGCGCTCCACGCTCAGCAGCCGCCGCCTGGTGTAGAGTATACCTGCTTGGGGAGGTGGTCGTGGGGGCGCGGCGGGGGGCTGCGTTCGGGCGCCGCCAGCTCCTCGCGCTCCACGCTCAGCAGCCGCCGCCTGGTGTAGAGTATACCTGCTTGGGGAGGTGGTCGTGGGGGCGCGGCGGGGGGCTGCGTTCGGGCGCCGCCAGCTCCTCGCGCTCCACGCTCAGCAGCCGCCGCCTGGTGTAGAGTATACCTGCTTGGGGACGTGGTCGTGGGGGCGCGGCGGGGGGCTGCGTTCGGGCGCCGCCAGCTCCTCGCGCTCCACGCTCAGCAGCCGCCGCCTGGTGTAGAGTATACCTGCTTGGGGACGTGGTCGTGGGGGCGCGGGCGCGGCGGGGGGCTGCGCTCGGGCGCCACCAGCTCCTCGCGCTCCACGCTCAGCAGCCGCCGCCTGGTGTAGAGTATACCTGCTTGGGGAGGTGGTCGTGGGGGCGCGGCGGGGGGCTGCGTTCGGGCGCCGCCAGCTCCTCGCGCTCCACGCTCAGCAGCCGCCGCCTGGTGTAGAGTATACCTGCTTGGGGAGGTGGTCGTGGGGGCGCGGCGGGGGGCTGCGTTCGGGCGCCGCCAGCTCCTCGCGCTCCACGCTCAGCAGCCGCCGCCTGGTGTAGAGTATACCTGCTTGGGGACGTGGTCGTGGGGGCGCGGCGGGGGGCTGCGTTCGGGCGCCGCCAGCTCCTCGCGCTCCACGCTCAGCAGCCGCCGCCTGGTGTAGAGTATACCTGCTTGGGGACGTGGTCGTGGGGGCGCGGCGGGGGGCTGCGTTCGGGCGCCGCCAGCTCCTCGCGCTCCACGCTCAGCAGCCGCCGCCTGGTGTAGAGTATACCTGCTTGGGGACGTGGTCGTGGGGGCGCGGGCGCGGCGGGGGGCTGCGCTCGGGCGCCACCAGCTCCTCGCGCTCCTCGCTGAGCAGCCGCCGCCGCACGCCCCAGTTGAAATTGTCCGAGCTCTCGCCCTAAACACCACACAACATTAATGTTACTCAACATCTCATTTCAAACCTTATCAACAAACATATTATAGAAATTAGTCTGATTTTATTTGATTTGCATGTATTCATTTATTTTATTAATTAAATTCATTAAGGAATAATAAGGCTAAAATAATAAAAAATATGCGTACCTCTATGCTCTCGCTCTCGTATTCGAGGAAGTCGAAGTCCTTGAATACGCCGAAGTGGTCGTGGGGCGGCGCGGCGGCGGGCGGCTCGCCCGGCGTGCCCGACACCTCCTCCAGCGAAGACGCCATCGACGACTCGCGCTCCAGCAGCTCTGAGCTCTGGCTGAAGATCACCTGCACACCACACACGCACACATCACCATATTAGCACATCACCAGTAAACGGTATAGGAAGTGCAGTTTTGCGGTATTTAGTGACGTTTTCTTAATCCCGCTTGGTAAGGATTAATTGATATTGTTTCTCTAAACAATACTGTTGAAAATAAATGTTTAAAGGGCAATCTAACTTTTTTTTATACTTGTAACCTTGATATGATATTATAAAATCCCGAATCACGCAAGTCTTATCCATATTAAGAGAACGTCACTAAGTTAGTCCTGCACAATTGCACTAACTATTCCGATCACTGCATATTACTTGAAAATTTATCTTTCAATAATGTCACATTTTAAAACATTTAATTTTAATTTAAACCGTATTCGTACAAAAAAAATAAGTTACTAAAGCTTTTCGTCTTCAGTAGCTCTACCATGAGTTAATGCAAAATTGTTTTCGCTACCCCTTCAGGTTCAAATTGCACACTTTTCATGATGTACACCGGTCACAAAAGGTACCTTTCCCGAAATGTCCACTTCCCATAAGATACATTTCCCGAAATGTCCACTTCCCAAAATGTACACTTCTCCGAAATGTCCACTTTCCAAAAATTACATTTCCCAAAATGTATCTTTCCCAAAATGTACACTCTTAGAACAGATAGGAATAACTGATTGGATAAAAAATATATTAAAAATAAGATATTTTTTGATAATAGAAGTTAACCTTTCAGATCCTGTGATCCTTGGGATCCTGGTACTTAAAAAAATGTATCCAAACAGTTATTCCCATCTGTTCTTAGAGTGTACATTTTGGGAAAAGTACATAACGGGAAGTGAACATTTTGGGAAATGTACTTTTTGGGAAGTGGACATTTCGGAAAATGTACCTTTTGGGAAGTGGGCAATTCGGAAAATGTACCTTATGGGAAGTGGACATTTCGGAAAATGTACCTTTTGGGAAGTGGACATTTCGAAAAATGTACCTTTTGGGACCGGACTAAATTATGGGAAGTGTACATTTTGAACCTGAAGGGTAGTTTACCTAATAGAATAAAATAGGATTAAGTTTCCCATTTTGTAGATTTACTTTTAACAACACGTAATTTTTTCAAAAAACACCCTTTACAGATTTTATTTCTGATGAACTGTACGCGCGGAAGTCTTAGAATTGTAACACGTATTTCATTACAAACAAAACACATTCCAAGAATGATCATAATTATTCTAAATAAACTATACTGTGATAATTACAAGTACATGAACCTCGACATAACTGATGCTAGCCCATTATTGAACAACGCATCTACTATGATAAATAATTATTTAGGGTACGACATGATGTGATATATTATTCATTTATTCAGACACCCGATTTAAAACAGGAATTAAATTGCAGAACAAAACACGCTTAATTTAGCCATTTGTACACAAATGATTTCGAGATAATATTAATTTACTATGCCTAATAACAAAAATAGGTACAGGTCGCGCTAAAATGATCTGTCCATTCAAACCTACCAAAATAACTAATCATTAGACAAAAAATAATTTTATCTCAAGACATTAAGGTGCACTTTCATTTGTTGTCTGAAAACAAACGAAAGTGCAAAATAAGGATGCTTTTTGTCAAATGATTAGGTATTTTAGTAGGTGTGAATGCTGATTAGATCAGTTTGGCGCTGACTGTACAACCATATTAAAAGATTACTCATGTTTTTAATAAAAAGATAGTTATAGTCTACTTTTATTTTTTATTTAGAAACTCAACCGCTTTTTACTAACTTGCATAGAAGATTTTTGTTTACCCTCTACTATTTGTGTGTTCGAAAGCTTCTTTTTTTACATTATTATAGTACTCCTTTTTACACGGTATTAAAGTAAATTGCTAGATGTTTTATTATTATTATTAACCCACTATGACAAATAGAATGTTGGACATTGTTCTATGTTAGGGTAAGTATTAAAAATAATACAAGTATACAATTTTATTTCTAAAAGAAGAACTATGTGTTATTTAAAAAGCTGTGGTTTTTCATAATTGCTTTTTACGTGTAGATATTCTTATCAGCGTGAACTTACTATTAAAAATTCTTTGTTTGCGTCGTGAATAAACTTGTGTGGTATGCGTTACATCCCATGTTGTAGTGAGCGTGCGACCGTGGCATTGTCATTACGTTTGCGAATTATATTTACCAATCAACATTTGGATAATGCATGTAGGTGAGTGGTCGCGGTACGCTGTGGTACGGTACGGCTAGTCCCGTAGTGATGACCGTCCGAGCCAACCATGAGAAGCGACAAGCAACGACGTCAATGGCTACCATGTGTGTGCGCTCGCCTGAATCCGCGCGTGCGTTACTCGCGTTAATATTTGAATATTAGTAAATTAGGCCGTTTCAAAAAGTTAAAGTTGTAAAGTCACTGAAATTAGGGACCTTGAAGTGCAATCCTTCGTTTTTAAAATAACCAGTTAAAGTTAGGATTCTAATAGCTAAAACGCGCCCAGAAATAAATCCCTTTCTAGTTATTCGTTATTTATTGCATAATTTGTACTCGACTACTTTTATAATATCGTATTACCAAAATTGCGATCTAGACGGAGTGTTTGCGCATGTCCTATCACGGCGCATGCGCGACGCGGACGCAGGCGAGGAGGCGACGCGCCGCCGGCGCTACTTTTATTCAACACTTTTCTCACATAATGAAGGTATGTAGATATTTCTGAATTATGATTTCTTTATTAGGTTTGTTTATGTTAGTATAATGTTAAATTCACGCACATTATTCTACTTAAGATTTGCATTGATCCAGATGATAACTATAATGGTAGTTTGTTAAATTGGTATGGTAAAATTTATAAATAGTGTGTCGTGTCGAGGAGACGCATGCGGCAGCGCGGCGCGTGAGTGGTGTGTGTGCGTGAAGCGTTGCGACATGTACGTATGTATGCGAGTTACCTTAGAACATAAAGTGGTTATTAAATCGTCCTATTTGCAGCGATGCATGGAAATGTTTCTCATTATTGTCTGGTCACTCAACGGTTCGTTACTGAACCCTTCACAAATCAAACGTACCAACTTAAGAGGTGGCATGGTCTATAGTTAATGGAATTAAAGCAATATTACAATGACAACCAGGTTACTATCGTACTTACAGATGGGCTTTTGGGTAGACCAACTCTTTGGCCACATGTGGTCAATAAATTGACCAGGCACTCTCTGACGCGACTCTGTGGACCAAGAAATGGATGAATTACTTTCAGTTCAATACATAGGTGACAAAATTTTATGACATTACATTTCTGTTAAGTATAAAAAATATAGGATAAAAAGTGTAAACAAACAACGTCCACGTTTATTTTTATTTAATGTGCGATGTAAAGTTTTGTTCTAAATGCATCAATATCGCGGTTAAATTCTTAGTTCAAACGATTGCTAATGACTTAGATTTCACCCTGTGTAGAACAACTTTTAAATGCCTCAGGCCACAGGATTTTACAGTAACTTAATTATCTATTTTTTAAGTATAATATTATGTAGGTACCTAAAAACTTCTTGTTTAACCGGATTATTAATATATTTACTTAACTTACCTTTTTCTTTTTATATTCATAAGTCAATTGTTAGGAATTTATTTATTGTAAGCACAACTTCTTGTTATTAATTAGTTTTAAAGGCCAACATTTTATTTTTTATGCATGCTGAGTACACCTGTAATTGATGTCATACAAGCATTCTAGTGGCAAATGTTTGTTTATACCTATCTACGTTATTGTATGTACATTGTTGGAGTACCTTAAAATAAAATAAAATAAAAACTTTAATAGCAGGTTTTTCAACAGTGGACTCGCCTGCGACATCCAGGGCCGCTTCCAGCCCGAGGCGAGCGCGTCGGCGGGCGACAGCGAGAGCGAGCGTCGCGGCGACGTGGCGCACACGGCACCCGCGCCCGCGCCCACCCCCGCGCAGGCGCTCGTGCCCGCCCCGCTCGTGGCAGTGGCGGAGGCCGCGCTCGCCGCACCCTCGCCGCCCACCACCGTCGACGCCGATCCCGACGCCGACGCGGATGTCGACGACCCTGCGCGCAACAAACGCAGTAGCTGTCAAAGTTTGTTGAAAGATCTCCTTTAGCTAACGACCGCGTGTCGAAACATTTAAAATATCCTGTTCGTATGAGCCCTTGCTAAACTTATACATTAACTTGATGTATTTGTCTTGATTTAATCTTGATAATAACGACACTCAAAAATATATAACTATATTTATTTATAAAAACGTAAACAAATGTGTGTGCACACAGAGAAAGGCTGCTTAGAACTAAAATTACATGTTTATTGAAATAATTAATTACGATCGATGACGCTTTGTGCAATACTACGAGTATATTGCTGGCGCTAATCTATTATAAATCTGTACTTCGTCACTGTTTAGAAACTCAATTACACTTTACATATTTTGAACAATTACACATTAATAATAATATTCTGACTGACTCACTGACAGATTCATTACCGCAGAGCGAAAACCACTTATAGATGAATTACGCTGAAACTTGGCATACAGTTATTATGACGTTTGCATCCGCTTAGACAGGAATTATCAAAGCTGAGATAAAGAGATATACATGAGGCATAGGACAACGAGGAAAGAAAAGAAATGAACCGTCTCGCAAGTGTTCGTTCATGACATGAGTTACAAGTAGGGTGACCAATCCTGTGTGTTCATTTTACAGTACAAGCGATCTTATTACAGGATTTTAGGCAAAATATAGAACGGCAAAATTATAAACTGGCCATGTGTCGCAAGTCTAGGCTATCATTTTGCCAATGTCCTGTATTTTATTAAGTACTAGATTCCGCCCGCCACTTTGTCCGCGTGGACATTCAGAAAATCCCTAGGGAACCTTTGACCGGGATAAAAAGTATCCTATGTTTTAATCCAGGCTATAAACTATCTATTTGTCAAATTTCATCCAAATTTGTTTAGCTGTTTTTGCGTGATTGAGGAACAAACATCCAAACCCACAAACTTTCACATCACTACATATTATAAAACAAAGTCCCTCGCCGCGTCTGTCTGACTGTTCGTGATAAACTCAAAAACTACTGAACGGATTTTCATACGGTTTTCAGTTTTCATAGAGCAATTCTCGAGAAGTTTATAGTTTATAGTGTAGTTCAGGTTTTATGTAACTTGGTAGAAATATGATGATAATTGATGAACAAGTCGGCAAAAATAAAGCCGACTGGGAGCTTGCATCGAAAACGCTGCATAAACCTTTTGAGCTATAACAAAATAATGTATGATGGAATTGTTCATTTTTAATAGGTCTACAAAAAAGTCTGCGACGGCATATAAAGAATAATTTTAAGAATATACTATACCCATTTTATCTTCTAAAAAATTGGTCACTTACAATGCGGTAATTTGGAAAGCTATTTAGAAGTATTCAGTATTAAGGGGCCATAATAGGAAAACATGGTTTGCGCGGGCCATATTTTTATATAGAAAACATAAAGTTGTAGCCACAAAAAAAAACATACAACTAGCTAAAGAGATTATCTAGTAGCTACAAGTATTAAATTGCGTATAAACCTCACAGATGTTTGTAAAAAAATATTTGAATATCATCAAAAGTGCTTGTCGCGGGCCATATTTTTGGCGTAAATAAAAGCGGGAACGTATTGAATTCTACATCAAAATACACTTTAACGTACTGTGCAGTTGCTCCAATAACTTTTTTCAAGAAAGATAATTGTGCTAAAGATAATGATGAAAAAACAACGAAAAACATAGAAAAAGTGCAGAAGTGAGGTTATTTTCCATACTCTTTACACGTAAAGAAAAAGACAGAGACAGATGATTTCGCGTAACGGAGCCTTAATCCTTATCAATTTATAGTACATTACGATATTAGTGCGTTAAGATGTTATAACCAATACGCACGTATATCGTACGACGTTTTTTTAACACATGTGCGAGGAAACAGAAAAAAAAATATTTTGTTCATTTTTCATGTTTTCCACTTCAAGAAATTTTCATACGTGGTTATAAATAAAAAAAAAAAATACGTTATGATACGTTATGAATCTGTCCTTGGATATTGACGGCAGCAAGCTGTCGCATGCGGTTCGCGTTTCTGTTAGTATATCCAGTGGAGTTGAAGTAATATATTGCTCATCTTCATTATTGAAAGTTGTCATTTTTAGATATTCACAATACAAGTACAAAGAAAAAAATGGCGCGAGGATTATTTTCTTCCGTGGCTGCGTGAAAATGTTGGCAAAGACGCTAGAGCTTGCAGCCAAGTTTTTAAATTACCGAATAAACTGTTTTTTTTATTTTAAATAAACTAAATCAGTGAATGCACACTGTCTACTGACTGGCCCCGCGTGGCGATTAGTTCGAAATTTGGATAGCAACAGCGCGCTGCTCACTAGCTGGAGTCGTGCGACGGCGATCAGTTCCATATTTGAAATGGCAAATAATACTGTTATGGAATTTGTATGGACTATAACTTAACTATTTGCTTTGGTAACACACGCGTTTTTTATTACCCGCTTTACATATTTAAAACCGGTGGAATTACATAAGCTTTACGAGCAAGGGTGTTAAAAAATACGTTAGTTACCGTTAGCATTTTATGCACATCATTTTACCCTTTTACGCCATACCATTTAAATGAACATCTTACCAGTAATCGTAAAAAATTAACGCGTGCGAAATACACACGTTTAAGAACGTTTCTTACACCGATGACGGAACGGGACTGAAACAAACTTTGGAGGTAATTGGGTGATGGGTGTTGTTGGAAGGTCGCATTTGGCAAAAAAGAAGGACTTGAAGCGAAGCGAGGGCGGGTCGCTAGTTTATAATATTATAGTAGGATAAAATAGGACATGGCCAAATGATAGCTGAAAAACGGGACGTCCTGTAAAATACAGGTCAGTTGAGCACCCTAGTTACAAAGCTGACCTTTGTCTGGGGTGGGTGTGGGCGGCGCGAGGGCGGGCGGCGCGGGGGGCGCGCCCTTGGGCAGGAAGCGGCGCCCGATCACTGGCGTCTGCGACAGGTCGAACGTGAACTCCATTGTGCGTCCCGGCAGCTCCTGCACAACAAACAACCACTTGCAATCACTTCGCAAACATAATGGTGTTACCGCTAAATACAACACATTTTTTTTGTTAGAGCAATCGGCAACAGTCAATTTTTTTTATTTTTTTTTATTTATTATGAACAAAGAGGATACAATATGAGGTTACAAAATAGTCCCACAAAACCAACTAGTCGGTTTGACTGTGGGATCTTCAGTTTCTTTTGGTTTAGTAAATTTTATAGACTAGACTTAAATTTAAAAATAAAATTTAAAAATTAAGTTTTGAAGCATGTGGTTTTTTAACAATGTTTTAAATTTATTTTTAACTGGCTCATGTCTAATATCCGCTAATGGTAAATGTGTGATAAATAAAAAGGGTGGTAGCATTTTACGTTAACCTCCTAAGGTGTATATGTATAGTCTGTTACATGTCGTCTATTCTATTCTATTGTCTTTATGATCTTGCTTCTCGTTAGTGGTACTGAAGCAGGTATCTACGTGGGCAGATGAGAATCTTTGATTATAAACTGTCTTGTTTTTGTTTTCCTAATTTCTCTGGATATTTGGAACAGAAACAGTATAATAATAATTTATGTGAAAAACAAGTGGCTGAGTTGACACTTGTTGTATTCGTGTGGTAGTGCTAGTGGTGTGCGGCAGGGTACCTTCTTGCCGTGCAGCTCCGCGTCGAGCAGCGAGGGCGCGTGGTCCCAGTAGGGCGGCACCACCAGCGTCGAGCACCGCGTCACCACCAGCTTCAGGATCTTCATCGCCTCCTTGTAGTTGTTGCCGTCCTGCGCAAACGATGACACATGCATCACATTACTAATCTGCTATTGATTGTGAAGAGAATGTATTCTTGCAACTCACGAGTGCGCGTGAATTTAACGAGTTTCAACCTTATTGCATTGCCTTAAGAGTGTTGACGCGCGCATTCGTGAGATGCAAAAACTATACAAAATATTGTTTTAACCATATCCTATTTAACTATAGATCGTGTTGTGTAGTCAGTTAAGCGAAGCGAAGGTTTCTCAGTTTTATGTCATAGATGCAGGCATGAATTTCAAGCACTGAATAATAGAGTAGATACTGTTTAGCGCATCGTACACTACGGGGTTAAGAGAACGCATCGGATATTTTGGTGGCAGGGATCTCGATTTTTCTCATCAATTACAAAATATTTCATATGAAAGTGATATTTGATAACCTGATTATTTATTTCATTTTTATTTCATTGTCACATTTTGTCAGTTGCAGAAACACGTATCGTTAACTTTAACAAAGAAAAAATATCGATAATCCTCTTTTATTTAAAACAGAGATTTGGATTATACAGACAAACCTGATTAATTTAAGCCTCTAAATTTTCTTTGTAGATTAGTCTAAACACACCCTTCCAAATGCCAGTTAGATTTTTAAAAATATATTATAGATTTTTATTTAAACGAAAAAAAACGATTTGGCGTCGCAAAACTGCTTGCCATGAGTGAGATAGTTCGGTGTAATTTACGAGAGTTTGAGCATGACAGTCGATATGGAAATAATTTATCGATGCGTCGCCTAATTGTAATCTAGAGTGTGCAACCGACGAATCACCACTCCCGTGTCGCAAACTAACTAATAAGTAACTAATTACGTAACCAAAGAACGACCACTGTTTACGCGCTATCACGAAGAGAGAAGATCCGAGACGGATACTTTAACATAATTATGAAGTACTCACGTCCAGAAACCATACGACGGCCTGCAGCAGGTGCACGGGCTGCGCGGCGGGCGCCGGCGGCTGTAGTCGGCTACAGTCGGCCGCGTCATACTTACGTCCAGGAACCTCACGACGGCCCGCAGCAGGTCGGCGTGCACGGGCTGCGCGGCGGGCGCCGTCAGCTCCACGTAGTACAGCATGCAGTGCAGCACCGACAGCACTGGCAGCTGCAGGCTCGCCGCGCCCTGCACCGCAACACAATATAGAGTACAGTAGTTAAGCTAAGCACTCGCGCGCTCGAGCAACGCGCACATAGACACCTCTCACCGACACTGTATAACCGGAATCTCGAACCTATCTCAAACCAGTTCGAAAGCGTGACGCGGCGGTGAGAGCTGTAGCACCCGTAGTACTAAGTTAAATTTCTGTTAGGCTCTCTATTTTGTGACCGCAAGCACTAACATTAACACCACACAGCACTTTATAATACAACATTTTTAGCAGACACCAGAGACTATAAACTATAGGCAGAGACACACACTCAAACAGTGTTGCCATAGGTGATTTTATTACCTTTTTTCTAACGCAATCTTAATCAATTGACCAACAGTCCAATAAAAGTTAAACAACAAAATAAAACACGCTGCAGCCCGCTTAGATTGGACCAACGAATTATTCTTTTTTAGTGTTAAACTACAATCGATAAACCCTTAACACAAAATAAGTTCAATAAATTTCCCATCACGACAAGGCACTGTAATGAACGCATAAGGCTCGTCGACGTTTAGTGAATAGTACATTGTTATACAAGACGCTAAAATGACCCATTGCATACGAGGTAGTTTTATTCCCGAGCTTTAGCGAGGGAATAAATAGAAACCGAATTACAATGGGTTTTAGCGTCGTGTGTTACACTATACTTTTCACTACGATTGCGAGAAAATAAAATACAATATTAAAGAGCCATAATAGGAAAACATTGTTTGCGCGGGCCATATTTAAAGCCATATTTTATATAGAAAACGTAAAGTTGTAGCCACCAAAAAAAACATACGACAAGCTAAAGACATTATCTAGTAGCTACAAGTATTAAATTGCGTATAAACCTCACAGATGATTGTAAAAAAACAACAGAATATCATCAAAAGCGCTTGTCGCGGGTCATATTTTTGGCGTAAATAATAGCGGAAACGTATTGAATTCTACATTAAAATACACTTTAACGTACTGTGCAGTTGCTCCAATAACTTTTTTCAAGAAAGATAATTGTGCTTAAGATTATGATGAAAAAACAACATCTTTCCTATTACATTCACACAATTCAATCAGTTTGTAATTATAGAAAATTCTAAAGATTTCGCGCCATGGTACCTTTTTTTAATTTCTGCTGTAGCAGCTAAGCAACACAAGTAAACACGCATTCTACGATTCACTCTGTGCACAGAGTATAAATAAGTCTATGATTTCACCGAAGAGATGCTTTTAGTTCCATTTTCAAAAATAAGAATGAGAAACAGTAAAGTCGAGCGAGTTTTTATTCGTGATTATGAATAAAGACTTTTTCGTTTTAGTAGGCTCATTGGTAATAGACAAACATTAAAAAAGAAAAAACTTTATCCCCTAGGGGTTATTATGCTATTTTATCTCGGCTCTTGTACGTTACAATGACGGACTTTTTGAGCAAGAGGAGTGGAGGAGTGGTGGAGGAGGAGTTTTATTATGTACGAGCAAACCCGTACATTTTGGTATGTTTCGTTATTTCGCAAAGTAAGCAAAACGTGGCCTGCGCGCCGCTCGGTTGATATTATATTATGCAATAAATAAGTCATGGAAACAACATCTTATAATTTTCCACCACATTGACCGCGATCGGGATATTTCGGAATTATCTATTGGTATCAATTATCATCGGTAACAATCCGTATGTATGGTTAACAGATCATACAAACTTTTGTTATAAACAGAAATGTCCACCAATTTACTTAAATCTGACCATTACTTGTCCAGGTATCGGACGTGTAGCGTGTGCATTACCTTCTCGAGCACCTCGACGAGGAAGGCGATCATCTGCAGCGAGAGGTGCGAGTAGGTGTCCCACAGGTACTTGACCACGCACTTGGTCCACTGGAAGCTCTCCTTGCTGAACGTGCGCCGCGAGTACAGCGTCATCACTGTGCCTAGGTTCTCTAGTTTCTTGCTTTTCTCAGCCGTGAACTGTGCAATGGATAATGTTATTCAAAATTTTCGTTTTGCTGTAACGATTAGGGGCCATCCATAAATTACGTTACACGTTAAGGGGGGGGGGGGGGGGGTTTTGACGAAGTGTGACATTGTGTGACAAGGGGGTGGGAGGGGTCCTAAATTTCGTGACGTCACACTCACACTTCAAAAATAATAGTAGATTAAATAATAATAAAAAGAGGGAATTTAGTTCGAGGGATACAAAGGACCGAGATGTTTTTTTTTCACGAGTTGTGTACTCTACTTTTTACCATTGACTGCGAGAAAACAAATAGCAGTACTTATACCTATTGTATTTATAATTATCACATTTTATTATATCACCGGCGGACACACCACACACATACCTGCGCGATGTGGCACGCGGCGCGCACGCACAGCTCGTTGGCGTCCTCGTAGTGCAGCAGCATGTACGGCAGCAGCGCCACCACGGTCATGGGGAAGGCGAGCGCCTGCGTGGGATCGATCACGGGCAGCTCCAACAGCGGGATCATGTCCGCTAGCACGCCCACCACCGGCTCGTACGTGCTCGGGTGCGTGCAGCCCTGCGCACACAACACACATATACCGTTACATAACTCTGCCTGATTTCACAGCGATTAACAAAGTGCATTTTTGTAACGAATTTAGTGCTAGTATTTTTATCTCGCACTTGATCGTGAGCGCGTTAAATGGGTTGGGCAGGTTGTGCAGGGCAGGTTGGGCAGGTTTAGGCATTGATGAGGTTTCTATGATAAGTAAAAATAAATATTTTAGCATGGCAGCACTTTCATCCGTCACCTAATTTCTAAGCTAAATTTTTAGACACATCGCAGGTAGATACATGATCTAATAAGGTCGGAGAAGAGTGGGGCGTTCGAGATATAATGTAACCTTGTAGCACGTCGATGGCTCTGGTGTTTGAGATGAACCTACAAAGACAGAGATGGTGGCATCGTGTGTGCAGAGACCTTGAGCAGCAGCGCGTGCAGCGAGGGCGCGGTGTGCGCCTGCGTGCGGTCGAGGCGGTCGCGCGCGTCGGGCCGGTCCAGCGGCAGGCGCGCCATGACGCGCGCCAGCAGCCGCACGCCCAGCAGGAACTCGTGCTCGTAGTCCGACTCGAGCAGCGACGCGCCCACCCAGAACAGCGTTGCTAGGATCGTCAGCTTGTCGTCCTGCACGTATACAATTACACTTGTACGCTGGCGATAAGTCAATTATATGGCCACTATTTTTGAAAGACTATTCTAAGAATTCAGAACAGCATCGAAATCGATCGGGTTCTGTTTTAACCGTTTTAGTATTATTAAGCCAACAACAGCAAATGTAATCTATTGCTCTATTCAAAAGCGGTGTTTTCACCTTCCGACCCACCCCATCGAGATCGCTCTCCGAAGTGGCGCGACGGGTTTGTGGTAAGGGTTGGGGTACTGAGTGCAGGCCTTTAGTAAGTGATCGTGTCTGTAGTGTAGTAGTATGGTGGTAGTACCTGTGTGGCGGTGTCGCCCAGCTGCTTGAGCGACTGCGCGGACCGCGAGCGGCACAGGTTGGAGCAAGCGCCGCGGCCCGTCTCCCCGCCCCCGCCCCCGCCTCCGCACCCGCGCCCGCGCTCTATACCACCACACACCGGCATCATACTTAAATTCGGCCGCTGAGAGAATGCACATTTGACAGATTTGACTGAATAGTTTTTGATAATCTATTCTTTTCCTGATAAAAGAAATATATACAAGTAACCAAAGTCTATTTGTGCTGCGAGTACCGACTTTAAATCATGAACTAGAGAAGTAGTCTAGTAGCGAGTGATTCTAATATAGACTACTGAGCACAGTGAGTGATTTAGAGGCACGAGGCAAAACAAAACTTTCACGTGTTAAACATACAACTTTTCACATTTGGTCGCACTATCTTATTTTATACAATATTATTTTACGCGTGGCATTTGCGCGGCGCGGCGGCGGGATAAGTCAACCGAGATAGGTCTTGCGTCGCAGAGCGCTAAAGCGCGACTGAATTCGAACGCTTGATGCGCCCGATTTTATACTTACTTTGAAAATTATTTTCATAAAAGATTGACGAAGGATATTTTTAAACTCTTTACACATTTATAGGTATAGTACAAGCTTTATTCTTACGTAGAAAAATATTTATGTTGCCAAATCATTTCTAGACTACGAGATAGAACGTGTTTTCTTGTAGTTAATTTCTAAATTTTTACTTTCTTAGATGTGATAATTATACAAGTTAATGAACTTAAATTTGAGATTTTCTTAATAGAAACACAATTTCAGGATATGCCTTTTCGAATGAATACTTATTACTTTCTTGTCTAGTAATAATTATTGGTGTAAAATTACATCAAAGTTGACCCTTCGCGCAACATCTGAAAATCGCAGTTTCGAAATCAGCTGTTTTCGTAGTCAATTATCCAATAGGCATGATGACTATTTTTTTTATTTTATGTTACATAAATTACCTCTCAAAAAAATAAACATTGGTAAAAGAATTAATTCGCTAGCATGAAAACTGCCCGAGATATCAGTGTGAAATGCACACAAATGGACTCGCCCAAAAACGCTCCATACTAATGGCTTCCTAGTTATGACGTCACGAATAAGTAGTTTGTATGCAACGCGTAGGAAATTTTGTTTGGCAGCTATATTAAATATTGTGTTTATTAAAATAGTTTCTTAGACAAATTTGCTATACATTTTACGGACTAATTAAAGGGATCATTTATTTTAATGAATTTTATACTTTTTAAATGGACTTGTCCACCCAACTTTGAAGGGTCATAAAATAAATAATATGCAATATATAAAACCAAGAGGTATACAAGCTACTCTAAAAGTTTAATATGTTTACGATTTTTATTAGTATTTCGTTATTTTATTCATTAGTCATCATCCCTATTGGAACGAGTTTTGTCTAATAGAGTTTCAATAAAAATATATGATAATTACGATGATTGAAGTCAAAAGAAGCTATAACGTTAAATTATGTCACCAAAATCGCATCAAAACTCCCAAGTTCTTGATTTACGTATGTAAAATGCGAAAGCCTTCAAAGGACAACCTGATAGTACAGTCGCCCGAGGTACATTTAAATCATGAAAAAGGTTACTGTTTGCCTTTGTTACGCCATTTTAGATGCTAAAACCCAAGTTTTACATATTGCAACCCGCCGTAACCTATTTTATATGATCTCCAAAAGTGTTTTTTTTTTTCGATCTTATCACAATGGTTTAGCTATTGTAGTGTTCTACAGCTTTGTTCGATTTCCACAGATAGTAGTAAGACTACGTAAAATGGCCATACACAGATTTCAATAAAGTTTTTGTCAAATATGACCAATGTACATTCTTTCGACGATCATACTATAAATTAAGCGTCCTCAACGTTGCCGTTGATATGATACGAAGTAGATACTTTTATCTAATCAATTCTTCGATCAAGGATATCCTAGATATCGGTACACATACTAAAACAGCACGAAAATATGGCACCGACTGCTTACCGACGAAGTGTTAACTAGTCAAATAAGAAAAGTATCTACTCTCTCCCTCCCTCCCTCCCCTCCCTTCCAAATTCAACTTTATATGGTAAGTAACAAAGATAGAGAATACCTTGTACAAAATTGTACATCGACCTTTTAAAATTTTCGCATTTTTCTGTTCCGTCAGACAGAACAGAGTGAGTGTATGGGAGTCGTTTTCATCTGATAATGTAATATTTTTTTTGTAAGGAGAAAATATAACTAGAATATTTATTTCGATTTTTAGGGTTTGTTTCATGGTGTAAAGCTATTAGGGCAAGTAAAATAATATTTAGTCCAATTTCAGAATAATAATTATTAAAGAATATTAATTATTGCGATGCAAAAATATATATTACTAGCTTCTGCCCGCGACTTCGTCCGCGTGGATATTAGAGAAAATCCTTACGGAACCTTCAACCGGGATCCGATCAGCCGTTTTTACGCGATTAGACGGGTCCCCACCAAGCGCGCTGCCTCGCGTGTGGCGGGCCTCGCATCACAAGAGGCTGCTCGCTTGGTGGGGACCCGCCTAATCGAGTAAAAACAGTTGGTCGGATCCTGGTTGAAGGTTCCCTAAGGATTTTCTCTAATATCCACGCGGACGAAGTCGCCGGCAGAAGCTAGTATATAGCAATAATCAAATTGGGTCCAGAGATATTAGTATCCCGTTCCCGTTCCTGAATACCCCCCTGAAAACCCCAATAACGACATCCATATCTATTTTTTGGTTTATTTACCCCACTTCACTCCTATTTCATCCCCATAGGGGTTGAAATACTAACAATAACAATATAAGTTGCGTTAAATTTATATCCATAAGCCTAAATTATAAATTTAGCGATTTTCATTTCGAAAATAAGGGATTTTCTTCTATACACAACTTCATCTCCCTTTTCACCGCTTCGGGGTAGAATTTTGAAAAACGCTGATACCCGTATTTATTAATTTTCAATCGTCAGCCTAATCACAAAATTTGAAGATCCTAGCTTCAAAACTGAGGGACTTTCATACAAACTTTCATCTCTTATTTCACCTCCTCAGAGATAGAATTTTCAAAAAATCCTTCCTTAGTGAATGCGTACACTGTATAAGGTATCTGTGTGCAAAATTTCAAGTCTCTAGGTGCAGGGGTTTGGGCTGTGCGTTGATAGATCAGTCAGTCAGTCATTCAGTTTACGATTTTATAAATATAGATAAGATTATGCAATATTTAATTATTGCAAGAGAGTGGAAAAGTGGGTTTTTAATGGAAACAACGATAAAAATCAGATCGAGCTTTGTATGAAAAGTCAATATTTGTTTCGTCTTTTTTCGGAAAGTCGTGAAACAAACGTTGTTAAGCGCCTGTTCTTCTTGTCAGTTAAAAAAGCTCGAACGGGTAGTAGGAAAATATAGACGATTCGAAAGTACTTAAATAAATTTTTACTTTTTTTAAATTTCTTAGTAATTTACTCCTGCGACTACTCCATAGATTTGCTGTCCGAGAACAAACAAACTCTTGGCAAAACATACATTGGCGTTGGTTGGCTTTAAAAACTAAAAAGTTTTGTTTTATTAAATAGGGAAATGTTTTATATATTTTTTTATTCTGAAATGATATTTACTTACCGAAAGTATGATATTCCATGTGATATATTATCTGTGTTTCGTGGATTATTTTTTGCAGTTTTTAAAGATACATTTAGGCATTGTTGTCGCAATCACAAGCGAACTAATTCGAAATAACAACCCAGTCTGAAAGTGCGCCGTTATTGGTGGTGCCGCTATTGAGACTCTGACCGGACATTTAGGGTATCCTTGATCGAAGAATCAATTAAGTATACAACATTGAATGAAAAAGTTGTAACGGTGTTCAGACATTTCTTACAAAAAATAGAAAATATGACAATTAAAAATTAAAATAATAAGAAAACAAATAAAAGTGTATTATGATGTCAAAGTCTGACAGGCCCGACTATATCCACATAGCAATAATTAATTACCAATAAACGTTGCCTGTTTCGTGACAGTAGTTACTAAAAGTTTTAAAGTTGCTCGACTATGAAAACTATATTTAGATAGAATCGCTATTCTGCGCTTTTACGAAATGATAAAGACACATTAGGAGTTTCATGAGTAAAACTTTGACCCTATATTAGCAATTCGTATATTAAAGCAATGCTAGTGCAGTACCGTGGTGCTTGTCGGCGCTGGATGGCGGCGCGTTGGGCTTGCGCACGCAGTACGACACCGAGTAGCTAGTGCTGCGCGTGTGGTTGCTCACGCACCCCACGCACACGCCCGGCGACCGCTTGCCTGCACACACCCACACAATCAATTAATCACCACCATCAAACACAGGTATAATAAACAACCACAATAAAACATATAAAAAGCGCGGATACATTACACGCATGACTTTTATTTATTTATTTATTAATTTAATTCAGGCGACTAGGCCCATACAATATATACCTTACAGACTAACATACATATTATTACATAATATATTTATACTATTTTCCACGTATTGATGGCGGCGACGTGTTGCGCAACGCAGTGTCCGGTATCCGACCGCGAAACCGTCGGAACAAAACACCCTTTATACACGCGGAAATCCTACTAATATTATAATGTGAAAGTTTGTGGGCTTGGATGTTTGGATATGTTTGTTCCTCAATCACGCAAAAACTGCTGAACAGATTTGAATGAAATTGACACACATATAGTTTATAGCCTGGATTAAAACAGAATACTTTTTATCCCGGTCAAAGGTTACCTAGGGATTTTCCGAATGTCCACGCGGACGAAGTCGCGGGCGGTAGCTAGTAATTCATAGATCCTTCAATTATAAATATTTCTGACAATAACAGTTCTGCTATTCTTGTAAATTCGTTGGCTTCTTGTTACTACAACTTTAAAAATGTTGTTCTAAATTTTTTCTTGGGAAATAATAACGAGAAACGTTTGCATTTAGGGGTTTCTAAAGTTTTTTTAAACAACTAAATAATTTGTAATATTTCTTCAAATAGCTTTTTTTTTGTTTTCACAACAGTCTGAACTTAAGTCTGAACTGAAGTTTTAACTTATTTCAGAAGTCTTTATAATTTCGCAATGTGAAAAGTCGGCAAAAATTAAGCCGTCTGGGAGCTTGCATCAAAAACGCTGCCTAAACATTTCGAGCTATAACAAAATAATGTATGAAGGAATTGTTTCTCTGTTAAAGGTCTACAAAAAAGTAAGCGACGGCATATCTCTATCTTTTAAGTACAGCTTACTATAGCCTTTTTTACTTTTTTTAAATGGTCACAAATAATGTGGTATTGCAAAAAAAATTTAGACGGAATCAGTTTTAATACTTATCAAATAAAATGCGTTCGTTACCATAAGCATTTCATGCACATAATTTTAGCCCTTTACACTATATAGTTTAAATAAACATCTTAGGAGTTTTCGTAAAAAGTTTACGCGCGCGAAAATAAATTCAAGCGCGTTTCTCATACCGATGATGTCGGGACTCTAACGGGACGGGTACAGACTTTTGGAGCGAAAAGAAAGGAACCGAAGCGAAGCGAGGGCGGGTCGCTAGTAACCAATATAATAATCAATCACGAATTTATTGAATAAATATTAGTCATCTTTGTAACGATCTCATAGTTTCATTACATCTCTATAGCATTACATCTCTACTTGAGACGCTTCGATCTATCTTTTTTAATTTTTTATTGGTAACTGGGCAAGCATTTGACCACCATCTTGCTTGGTAAACTGGATGTGTCTATACACTCTTGCCTTGAAGAGACCAAGGTTGTAACTATCGGGGAATTATCTGGTATAGATAGTACTAGCGAGGTGAGCGCACATACCGGCGTTGTAGGCGGTGCCGTTCTGCTGCTGGCCGTCCTTGTTGTTGAGGTTGGGCGTGGACTTGAATATGTCGCGCATGTAGTCGAGCGGGCGGAAGTGCGACTCGAGCGAGTCGACGGCCGCCTCGAGCGTGAGCAGCAGCTCGGTCACGTAGCCCTGCATGTCCTCGCCCTGCTCCGCCACTGTCTCAACCAGCCGCGACAGGATGTCCGATACGTTGCGCCCCGTCATCGCCACGCCGATCAGGCGGAACACCTGCGAGAGACGATTCATCACTTTACTACATAGGCTGATATGATAGACCATTATTGGTTTATATTCAATTTGTATTTGTTCCTTTCTATTTTAATTAATCGAATTTAATTGTATTCAATCTAATTTATTTTTAATCCGATCTAATTTATTTAATTTTGTTTTACCTAATTTAATTTTGTAATGTAATTTAATCTTAATCAATTCAATTTAATCAATATTCAACTTAATTTATTTTATGTAATTTAATTTAATTGCTGACTTGTCCGATTAATCATGTTTGTCATGTCATAGCTTACTTTTTAAAATGTTGTAATCTATATAATGTATTTACTGTAAATCTATTTTGTGTGACAAATAAATAAAATAAAAATAAATTATTGGCTCCTATAATGGGCGCGGCAGCAGGGTGTAAGGGGCTGAACTTGCAACCCTCTGTCAGGAGAAAATACAAAGAATTTTTTTTTTTATTAAGTTACTGTTTGAATAAAAACTGATGGCGTCTAGGTTGCTGTCCAAATTTGTTCATCACCTTGTCAATAAATTCAGTTTTCTCCTTAAGTTTAGTATAATCTGTAGACGAAATGCAGGATGCACCTCCTTGAAAAAATCGTGACGGCACCCATGGCCCCCATGTTGTGTTGATGTCATTGCTACGCGTCAGACAGAGCACTTGCTAGCGACGATGGAACACAAAGGCTTTGCCAAACAGATCGCGTTTAAGCGCCGCGTTACAGCGCTAACCTGACGTCGCGCTATACCGCCGAGTTGTGTAGTAAGACGTGCATAGTTACATGCCAAACACAGCGCCGGCGCTAGCAATACTCTGCGTACGACTAGCGCGACACGAAAACGCGTTCTGTTTGGCAAAGCCTATTATTTGGTCGTATGTTGCGCTGGCGCGGAAAGCGTCCCCTGTACTAAGCACAGTAGCGAGGGGTGAAATTATTTATTTTATTTATTTTATTTTATTTATTCAGGAAATATACAGTCATATACAAGTTTTACATGGTTATAATAGTTTACAAATAGACCAAGCAGTTCCATAAAATAATTACAAATACTGAGTCTGTACAAAGGTAGCGATTAGTATACAGTATATCATAGCAGTAAATTTAACATTTGGATTTTATTATTTAAGGGGTTCTTTATTAAATACTATTTCTCCCACTTTTCGTTTAAATGTTGATAGCTCTAAGGAAAAAATGTCAACATTTTTCAATTTTTCATTATAATATCGACACGAGCGTCTTATAAATGTGTTTTTGGCGTAGTTTGTAGTAGATGGGGGATAATAAAATGTATTAATAGAACGTTAATTAATTATGGCGAAGGTAAGCCGTTCTACAAAAAAATATTTATTTATTTATTATTTAGTAATCTTAAGGAAGACCAACAACTAGTTACAAACATATAGCACTTGTAATAACAGTAGGAAGTCATTTACAGGTCTTCGCATATATTTAAAATGTTCAGATCTGCATAGTGGATCGGTGGGGTAGGATTTCTAAAAGGTAAACCGATGGGAATCGGCTTGTATGGACCCTTCGCCACTGCTAGACAGACACGCACCTGCAGCGAGCGGCCGGCGTAGTGGCGCGAGGGGCAGGAGAGCCCCAGCTGCAGCGCGGTCTGCGCCCAGCGCTCGGACACCAGCGCGTGCGGCAGCGACTCGCGGAACACGCGCAGCACGTGCCGCAGCAGCGCCGACATCTGCTGGCAGCTGCGCAGCGACCACACTGCGCATAAACATCAAGGGTATCACACAATATCGTCGGGGACACAAACAAAAATACAAGAATAAATTAATCAGAATAATGCCAAAAAAATTGCAATACCTTTGGCAGTGATGTCCTCATACTGCCACAACGGCATATGCGTGGGTCGATTGGCTAAGAAGTGAACTAAAGACTTAATCAGATCAGCCACTGGCACCAGCGACTGCTGCTGCGGCGGCTGGGATTGCGGCTGTGACTGCGGCTGCGACTGCGTGTGCAGCTGCGTTTGTGAGTGCGACTGTGACGGCGGCTGTGACGGCGGCTGCGGCGTGTCGGCGTCGCCGCACTCCTCGCCCTCCGTCACGATTACTGGCAGAGATGGGTACTGGTCAGCTTCCGCTGTGAATGCATTTAAATTTTGTCTTATCGTTTTGTGTAACTATACAACTATACAAGGACTAAGAGTGGACGTAGGGTTTGTGTCAACAAACCCTACGTCCACTCTTAGTCCTTCGAAGTCTAATCTAACATCAATACCGATCTTACCCAACTTGCCTAATTAAGGTAAAGCGAAGTTCCATCAAGGGACAGGTTACTAGGTACCACAAAAAAGTTGGTCAATAACGAGTACAAAAGTTCTTATGTTGTCAGATGGTAAGTATTAACCGCGGATACTTTTATTTACCACAACAAGTAAGTATTTCTGTATCAAGTAGGTACAAATTTTAAATCGCCAAATAAAAGGCAAGTTGAATATTTAAGGCAGTTCTCAAAAATAAAAGTATTTAAAGTGTCGCTGTCACAACAATAACAAATACAAGAAGTCTCACCGTCGGGCGTGACCTGCGGGTCGGAGCTGAGCGAGCGCGCGTGCGAGCGCGGCGAGTGCGAGCACGCCGGCGCCGCGTCCAGCGTCGCGTCTGGCTCTGCGTGACAGTCAACACGTCACTCATTTTACTAAGGTATGCACATTATCACGGGCCGTCCCGTCCCCACTGCTCTTTGGGCTTTTATACAGGGTGTCCCAAAACTTTGCCACACGGAGGGAAAGTACATTAAATATTGAAGATAGGAAATTTTACTGAATGAAGACTTCATTTTATTTTTAAAAAGAAACGGAACTGCATTCAAAGTTTTTTTTTTTAAATCGCATACGATTGATACAATCCCTAATTATTAAAATTTAAAAGTTAAATTTCATGGACTTCCTTTTGTTTAAGATGCTGTGTCTTTTAAGAAAAAATATACCTGTCGATTGGTATCGTAAAATATTTTTTTTGTTTTTGGTGAATTCGATTCCTGGTTAAGGCAGGCGAATTATCAAAAATCTTTGAATGCAGTTCGAATTATTTTTAAATTCAAAATGAAGTCTTCTTTCAGTAAAATTTCGTGTCTTCAATATTTAAGGTACTTTCCCTCCGTGTGGCAAAGTTTTGGGACATCCTGTAAATTGCGCTGCAGCGGTACATACAAAACGCGGCGTAGTGAGTAGACACACACTTATATCTGTAGATTTTGAGAACGTGGTGCCGTTCAGGCCACGTTGCCGCCATCACTGCGGCGTCATATGTAAAGGCCCTTATGGTCCTAGTATGTTTTGTCATCGAGTCCTAGTGAAGCTAAATACCTTTATTAATCCTACTTAACAATAAAAAAACTGTCATTTTATGCTAAAAGGAGAATATTCATAGAAGCTTCAAATGTGAAAGTAGCTATTTTAAAGTTCAGTACCTACGGTATCCGCTGATCATTACCGCGAATATCAACTTCCACAAAACTTGTTTTTCTTGAGAGAAGAAATATCAATTTACAATCTTAAGTGAATCATTACGGTGTAAAAAATAATGCTCAAAAATTAATACTGTCGTATCTCAGTTCCAGGACTCAAACAGTTAATATCAATGGAATAAGTTCGTCAGGTTCTCATGTAAAAATGGGCGTTCCGCAAGGCTCCATTTTGGGCCCTTTCTTATTTTTAATATATATAAATGATTTACCCTTTTTTGCAGAAAAATTCTGTGATATTGTTTTGTTCGCAGATGATACTTCTTTAATATTCAAAGTTGACAGGAATAAAACTGATTTTGACGATGTGAACAGAGCACTCTCGCAGGTTCTTGCTTGGTTTAATGTTAATAATCTCCAGCTTAATGCTAAGAAAACAAAATGTGTTAAATTCGCTTTACCTAATGTACAGGCGAATCCCACTGAAATTGTTATCAATAATGAGAAATTAGACTTGCTCGATTCAACAGTTTTCTTGGGTGTTACTCTTGACAGTAAACTTCAATGGAATATGCATATCGCAGCTCTGGCTGGCAAGCTTAGCTCTGCTGCCTATGCCATTAGAAAAGTTAGACAGTTAACAGATGAAGAAACTGCCAGATTAGTGTATTTCAGTTATTTTCATAGCATTATGTCATACTGTATTCTTTTATGGGGGATAGCAGCCGATATAAATACTATTTTTGTTTTACAAAAACGAGCAATAAGAGCTATTTATCAACTAAGTTCTAGAACATCTCTTAGGGATAGATTCAAAGAGATTGGTATATTGACAGCAGCATCTCAATTTATATTAAACTGCATACTTTTCGTGCGTCGCAATATTAACTTATATACAAAACATAGTGATTGGCACAATCGGAATACCAGAAATAAAGACAAACTTGTAATGCCTCAGTATAGATTAGAAAAAGTCCGTGGTTCTTTCATAGGTCTTGGTATAAAGTTTTATAATAAAATTCCAAGTAATATTTTGGATTTACCATTTGAAAACTTTAAGTCTCATGTAAAAAATTGTCTTCTCAAAAAAGGATACTATACCGTTAAAGATTATTTAATTGATAAAACAGCCTGGTCGTAGATTTTTCTATTCTATGTGAAAATTGAGGGAATTGTCCTACCTACTTAAAACTTATTGTAAGCTTTTTGACTCGACGACGCCTTAATGCGAGTAGCTTTAGTATGTCATGCTCACTTTAAACATTTCTGCGGTGGTGTCGTGTGGGGCGGGTCGTTACGTTCCCTCAAATATGGTTGAGCGAAGCGATGGCTGGTCCATGCGTCATGCTCGTGAACGGGTGCTGCCAGTGGGAATGGGTCTGCTTCTGTCTGCTTGTACTAAGGGCGTCGTATATTTATATTTTTTTTTTTCTCTGTTTGATGTTATCAATATGTATGGCACTTCTTACTCAAAACATTAAACTAATAGGCAAGTAAACCTTGTTTTGATTTCTCTTTTTTTTTTTTTTTTTTATTGCAATCATTTTGCTTTCTATAGTCAGTAGTTTTTGTAAGTAAAGGCCTATGAAAAGCTTTTGGATATTAGTTTTCAATTCAGTGCCTTAGGATGGGTAGCCTAAGTATGTCATGCTCTCTTTAATCATTTCTGCGGTGGTGTCGTGTGGGGCGGGTCGTTACGTTCCCTCAAATATGGTTGAGCGAAGCGATGGCTGGTCCACGCGTCATGCTCGTGAACGGGTGCTGCCAGTGGGAATGGGTCTGCTTCTGAGTACCTATCTTAACGCATATTGAATTGTAAGAATTGCGTTTTTTATTGTTATTTTTTTATGTCTTGTCTCAAGTATTTTTTGGTAAATTTTGCCTACTTAGGTGCACTTTCGAGTAGCAGACATAGTGATTACTGATTTCTCAACTAGTTGAAAGTTATTTACTCTCACAATTACCTATCCGATATGTAGTAGGTATTTAATTTCAACCTACCTACCCATTGTGTACAAACTTTTGTTAATTATTGTGATGGAAAATGACCTCACTTTAAATGTGGAGCTCATTTTTCAATGTTGACGACTCTGTATGAAATATACAGGGAGAAAAAAGCAGCCCTTGACGAGTTTCTTGCCGGTTCTTCTCGTTACAAGGTCTCCCGCTCAGGGTTTGCGAACCGATGGCGTAGCTTCTTTGACATTCACAAGTGCTTGTAACAGCCTAGACTGAATAAATGATTTTTTGATTTTTTTTTTTTTTTAAGGGGATTGTCAACCACGTGGTCTCCATACAAACGGCGATAACGTTTCCCACCCTCTAAATCTTAACCTACAGCAATGAATTTTTGGTATGTTTTTGAAATGCCTAAATACTAGGGCTGTACGTTTTGATTTTTTAAATATCTATAATAGATTTCGAAATATTTGCATTTTAGTGATTTCATACAAAACACAGAAGTGACAATATTTTCAAATCTACAATGAATATTTTAAAAATCAAAACGTACAGCCCTAGTTTTTAGGCATTTCAAAAACATACCAAAAATTCATTGCTGTAGGTTAAGGTTTAGAGGGGGGAAACGTTATCGCCGTTTGTATGGAGACCACGTGGTTGACAATCCCCTTAATGCATTTAGACAGTTCAATAGAATAGAGACAATATTGCGTACAAAAATATCAAAGGTGTATAATGTGTTGATTGTAATCCATTTAGTAGTGCTGTCTTGTCACCGTGCACCTTAATAACTTAACAATAGGTGTCCGGTGGTGCAGGGACAACAATGAGCCAGAAATGTGAAGGGCGCGAGCTCTCGTCGCGGCTCGCTGCCCACGCTCAATTCCTTTATTATATCTCTAATTGTTTTACGTATAGGGTGTACATAAAACAGAAGTTCAATAAAATCGATTTCGCATTCCATTATAATAAGTCTAGTGTCCAAAATATCATTTAGCTGTAATTAATAAGTTTTGCTTGTAAATAGAAATAATCAACTACACTATTTTAAAATATTGATTACTATAGGTAGCAGGTACTAAAATAAATGATAAATGCAGTATCTACTCGTACAATGCGATTAACGAACGACTGATTTCAATAAAAACCAACTTTCCGAATTGATTCGGAAAGTCTATACTCTATAGTCTTCAAACTTATTTTCTACCATATGTAACAAAACTTTGTAAATGCATTGCGCTTTCCCGTCGGAAAGTGAATCGAATGCCAGTCGAATGTATTTGTGAATAGCTATATTTTTGTAATATCGGAGGATATGGATTCGAATCGAATGCTTTCGAGTAGATTTCCGGCCTACTATGGATCTGTTAGTAGGCAACTGTTGTTATTTCCCATCATTTAAGAGTCCCCGCAAACTACAGACCAAACTGTCGGCTGATAGTTGCCACCGTCAGGTGGTCGATGTATGTGTACCTGTGAAGGCGGACGGGGGCGCGGGCGGCGGCAGGCCGAGCTCCAGCTGCTGCGAGTGGCTGGCCAGCAGCGTGCGCGCCACCGTCAGGTGGTCGATGTATGTGTACCTGTGAAGGCGAGCAGGGGCGCGGGGGGCGGCAGGTCGAGCCCCAGCTGATGCGAGCGGCTGGCCAGCAGCGTGCGCGCCACCGTCAGGTGGTCGATGTATGTGTACCTGTGAAGGCGAGCAGGGGCGCGGGGGGCGGCAGGTCGAGACCCAGCTGCTGCGAGCGGCTGGCCAGCAGCGTGCGCGCCACCGTCAGGTGGTCGATGTATGTGTACCTGTGAAGGCGAGCAGGGGCGCGGGGGGCGGCAGGCTGAGCCCCAGCTGCTGCGAGCGGCTGGCCAGCAGCGTGCGCGCCTCCGTCAGGTGGTCGATGTATGTGTACCTGTGAAGGCGGGCGGGGGCGCGGGGGGTGCGGGCGGCGGCAGGCCGAGCCCCAGCTGCTGCGAGCGGCTGGCCAGCAGCGTGCGCGCCACCGTCAGGTGGTCGTGGTGCGCAGCCACCGCCACCAAAAGGTTCAGCAGCAGCTGCCGGCAGTGCTGGTGCACTATCCATCTGCGCATACGGCAACACGCACGCACACGCATTATGTCACAAGTCAATGAAAAAAAAAAAGAATATTTGAAACGAATGGTGGAAAATCAATAATATTCTTGGATACACAATTTACATAATAGTGGTCGAGTTGTTCGGTATTCTATTAGCTAAAACAAGTTTATCTTACAAAGAGACTCGGACGTGTGGCAACTTGGCGTTGATCCAAAGGTTTAAGAATCGCCACAACTTCCTCAAGGAAGTTCCTCCTCTGGACGGGGAAGCTAAAGACTAACAGCTCTGGAAGGAGAAATATCTTACAGACTCGAATACTGAGCTGGCGGTACAACTCCCCCCTGGCCATGATCTACCTTGGGCAATTTGGAAGTCCTTAAATAGACTGAGGACTCAAGTAGGCCGAAGCAGGGAGAACATGCACAGGTGGGGCTACAGCTCGGAGAGCGCATGTCTGTGTGGTATTTCCCCCCAGACAATGGCACATCTTTTGTCATGCCCTGCGTGTCCCAACACCTGCACACGCGAGGATCTTTATAAGTCGACACGCAAAGATGAAAAAGAACGTCGACTATAATAACATTTTTGCCATGACGGAATTATTATCACAATTGAACAAATTATTCGTGGAAATAGCATCTTTACGCAGCGAAGCTCAAGGTCATCGGAGACCGTATGCACGAGATACACAACGTTATCATCGGCGTAATTATAGATCGAGATCGTCAACCCCTTCCAGGAATCACACCCGCATCACCCCAGCTGGCTTTGCCGTTTTCATTACAAAAGACAATGCTACGATCTCGAAGAAAAAAAACCCAAAGTCGATTAAAATAATTTATGTATGGCGAGGTAGACCAGACCTAGTATGTCCCAAATATGCAATTTGATTTTGCTTAAACAATCCCCAACATACGTGTTAGTACGCGGGGTATTACATAGTCAATATGTACGTACTATGTCATAGTGCGTTTGTGTATAAGATGTAAGTAGTTTTGTTACAGTGCCGCTCAGACTCAGAAGTGCTCACGGCACGGCGTGCTTATACACAATTAGTTTCTCCAGGGTAAGTACTAAATAAAAACATGACAAAAGGAGAAAGAAAAATGAAAATTAAAGAATGAATACAAAATAAAAATGTGAATGTGTGTGTGACTGTGTGTTTGCTTGTTTGTGTATGCCTTTGTTCGTACGGCTAAACAACCATTCGACCTTTTGATTTTCGGTGTTTCGTCCATAGGCTGCTTCAGCTTGGGCAATAATTCATTCATATATGTCCTTCCTTCCGGATGTCTTTCCAGCTGTCCGTTTGTTCTCGTCTCCAGGTCGCATCTCTCAAGCGATTCTCGTGAAATTTGTGAGCAGGTTCGATAATTATATAGAATTTTTCAATCGAATTAGTTTTTCGATTTTTTTTCGAAAAGGCGGAGAAATGTAAAAAACACATTTTAACCGTTTCGAAAAATGATCAAAAATGTAACAGAACTTTTTTATTAGCGGTGTAAAGCAAAATTTTGTTTTTTATTTTTAGAAGACTAAAAGTTCATCAATTAAAATATTACTGGCCAATATTCGTAATTGGAAAATAAATAGGGTTGTGACTTTGTGACAGAACCTATGACTGCGTATATTATTTGCACAGTATAGATACTTATTAGTTGAAAAAACTAATATCTATTCTGTGTTATTTGTTTTTGAAAAACATACTATTTGGGCTATTTCTCTACCTCATTAACGCGAGGTCTACAGCTCACGGAGCCACTAGTCATTACAAGTCATACCACGAATTAAATATTATACTTGCAATAATTGCAAATAACAAATAACAATTATTGTTATTATTGCTTCATATTGTTTTGTCTTCACAGAATATAAGTTTATGTATATGTAGCATGTGAACGTGTTGTTGAACAAAGAGGGGGGGGGGGCGTTCGGTAATTTTGATAACGTAAGGAAAATAGACTTCACACGGGAATAATAAGCAGGCAGGTCGCAGCGCAGTCGTTCTCCTCCACTTGCCGCGCGTGTACGTTGTCCTAAATAATATCTATATAACCTTGTATGTATCGTGCTTGTAATATAGATACAAAGGGACTTTAATTGAACATACCTTCTGATCTGAACTTATTCGATAGTCCGTAGGTAGGTAACTAGTAGTCCCGTTAAAGACGCACAAGCGAGGGATAACGATGTAGCGTGGGCAGAGGGGAGGGCGGGAGCGAGGCGCACCTGGTGTGGTCCATGCCGAGGAACACGATGTGCAGCATGAGCGGCACGTGGATGGACCAGTCCAGCTCCACGCCGTCCAGCACCACGTCGCACAGCAGCATCACCGCCACGTTGCATCTGAACACACACATTATACTGCCACGTGCTACTTACTCTTACACCGCAACTTCCACACTGGCCCATATTTATAAATCGCTCACAATGTTGAGAGCTATCTTGAGATCATATCTGAGATGCTGTTCCCATGAGAAGAGCATCTCAAGTATGATCTCTGGATAGCTCTTAACGTTAAGAGCTTTTTATATATACGGGCCTTAGTGTAGAAACAGAGTGGGAGCGGAGAGGATCCGCAGTATTTTTATGTTTCCAAGCAAGGATTTAGAGAGAGAGAAATAGAGCGGATTCGTTCCGCCCCGCTCCCAGTCGGTTTCTACACTTATAGGTTGATCGTATAGTGATGCATTCATATCGCTACAAATGCAATTAAGTTATCAATTATGCGAAAAGCAAAAATGTAAAACATAACGCGGCATGTTCCACCTCCTACTTTAAGTCAGAAAACTATTGAGACCTGAATCACTATAACAAAGTAGTTTCTACGACTGCTGATATATACAAGTTTTAATATTTAACTGCTAACCACAGGCTTCTAACTTGGACTTCCGCTGAATGTAGTGTAAATCCGTTTTTACTTTACCCACTCCTTTTTCATAATACAACGAGATTAGGTCAGCCTTTGAGCCCGCGTTCCTACAACCAGCAAATATCGGACAGAATGCTTTATTTTCAAGAAATGTATCCCGTTTTGATAATAAGTGTGCGACACGTTCAGATTTTAAAACACTATTCGACGACGGTCAATAAAATATTTGTATGAATTATCAAAGTGAGCGCAGTTTTAAGGTCAGTAAAACTATAGAGACGCTCTCGGGTTGCCGATAACGGCGAATAATTCTTCGCTGCTACAGTGGATCCTCTCGCGAGTTTATTTGGCACAGTTTAACCAGCCCGATGCGAGGCGACCATATTGAACTGTTAATAACTTCCGCTCTCCAATGTATGTATTCATAAATTCATTTAATTAAATAAACCGCCTATGGTCTAGTGGTTCGGCCACCCTTGTAAGACGCAGGGGGTCCCGGGTTCGATTGCCAGGGGGGGTATAAATTGTACTCAGTTTGTTTGGTAGTAGGGCTTATTTCAAGTTCGCCTGGCTAGCTGCCAATACCTTGTCTAAAGTCTGACGCCCCAGTTCCTAAGTGATGAGGATTCCGGGTGTAGTGCGCTTCCACCTTCGCTTCGGCCTTATCGTCACTTAACATCAGGTGAGGTGAAGGCCAAGCACTATTCCGTTATGCATAAAAAAACTCATGTAGTATGCAAACATTCGATCGCTACAACTTAAATCCTTTTCTGCGACGCCGACCGACGGACGTAAAAGCGAGAGCTAATAAAACGGGCGGAATGTTTGCATTCGGTGAAACGTGCTGCAAACTGAAATCTGTTACATTTTCAATTATCACATTAAAAATAAAAAAATATTCCGCTTTTAAAATATAACATTCTGTTTCGTTGTATGCAGTCGGTGATAATGTTCAAGATAACATTCAACTTTTTTCCATAGCTTAAAGCGTCATTTTTGAGCAACATTAAAAGGTCATTGATTAGGATGTAAATAATGTCTAGGTTCAATCATGCGTGTTTAATTTGTTAAAGTGTCGAATATGAAAAAAGACGGTACGCATTATATTAAGTTTTTCTCATTTCTCACTAGAAAGAGTTTATTTATGTTACTTATACCAATATGTACTTAGGATATTTTCCCTTTGAGTTTATTTTAATAAAATTGTTGTTGAAAGATGTATTCTTCAAAAATTTTGTTACGTTTTAAGATTATTCTTTAGCTGTAATACACAAAGTCCTTTGTGTATTACAGCTAAAGAATAATCTTAACGTAGGTGTGTTCCAATCGGCAGCGGCTTATGATTTGTTTGAGTACGTCAATGAAGGGCGACGCCGCGCCATGCTCTACCCGTTGCGTCCTACATAGTGATCGATTGCTCTTCTAGATGCTTTTCTATTGGGATTTTTTTAATATTACTCCACATCAGGGTCACTGTTAGAATTGTAAACAACAACGATACATTAAATCTAACATATTAAGTTACTAAATGAAAGAGGATACTTCGTATCAAGTGCTTTGTTTATTGGAAAGCGATGCTTTTTGACTTTTTGTCCAAATATCTCTAAACGTGACGTTTTAGACAATGTTTTGCTCGAGTATATAATTATGTCCACAATGAAAATGAAAACGTGTCAATTAAAACATACAAGTTTCATAGTGTGACGCTATTTAAAAAAAATAGCGGTCGAGGGCTATGTCAGGCTTCATATAAACATTTTCAAACCTCTTCGTTTATTCTAGAAACATGTAAAATATATATTTCCTTTTTACTATTATCTGTAGTCGCCTACATGTAAATACATGGACAATAGCAAACAATAGTCAAAGGCGACTCAGACCTGATGTCTGAGTCGCCTTTGAGTCTACACACGGTTCACCTTCAGATTTATGTATAAAAATTGTTTTGAAAGAGCTAGTGGGATGTTCTTTGTCACTGTCGACATTGAAATGTCATTGATTGATATATAACTAGCGACCCGCCATCGCGTCGCTTCGGTGCAGAGTCTATTATCTTTGTTCAAGAGATTTCGCTCCTGCACACTTGTATACATTCGTATGTGTGTGGTAAGCAGGAATACCAGTAAAAAATATTTAAAAAAATGTACCTTACAAAACTGGTCACACTGCTTATACTGTCATGGCAATAGCAATGTCAACTCTATTGAGTGTATTGCAAAATGTCTGTTATGTTATTTTTGAATAATATTTTTTATCATATAATTCAATAAAATGTTCTAATGTTTTTTAATATTTTATTGCTGTGTTACTTTACTTATATGCCGCTTTGTCTCCTAGTCATTATTATCGTTATTATTATCAAAAATGTGCCAAATGTGGTAAAACGCGTGCTGAAGATAAGCTCTCTGGTAACTTATCATCGTTTTCCAGATCCAGGAAAAAATAATATTACGAAGTAAGTTTCTTGCATTCTAATCGCCCTAAAACTTAATTAAATATCTATAGTTACCATAGAATGTATAGTTTGTTCGTGGTGTAATATATTATTGCTCCATTTTAATAACTAATTTTGTGTCTGCAATGAGGATCAGTAACAGGTTTAAGAGATATCGTAAAAATTCCTTCACAGTTAATCATGTGGTAGAATAAGCTGTCTCATAAGCCACTAAACAAAAATCGTTACTGATCCTCATTTTGCATGCTTTTTTCAGGGCTCTTGCATTTTATGTGGGAGACATTTAGCTTCGTCTCAATTTTATCAGATCAACTTTCAGAAGCCCATGCAACAGCAACATTGACGCAAAAGTTTGATGAACTACTTGACGCCGTAAACGCAGACAGTCCTAACCTGCGAGGAGGAAAAAGGTACTCCAGCCCATGAATGAAAATCGAGAAATAGATGAAGAGAAAAAGAAGGCCTTACAGAGGAAATTAAGAATCTTAAGAAATAAATGATGAACCTTACATATTTAGTTTTATTTGTTTATCTCCCATATGTAGTTGCTCATTTGGTTTATTCCGTTTATCCACCCTGAAACAACCACCCTAAGGTGGATACTCGGAAAAGGCGTGTTCATCTATCCACCCCACCAAAAATACAATAGGGTGTATCCACCTTCAAGTGGCTGTTGTAGGGTGGATAAACGGAATAAGCCGCTCTTTTTACGTATTTTTGTAACCCACAGTTTGTCGCCCGTTTAGTTATTTTGTCGCAAAACAAAATAAACCGCTACCGGGTTTAGGTGACTGGAAATAATAAAGGCGACTAAATAAGTCGCCTTTATTATTTCCAGTCACCTAATTAAAAATATCGCTTACAAAATTCGAACAGGGATGGTTCGAATTTTCCCGCTCGCATTGTTTCTGCAGAGAGGCCGCAACAGCGCTAGTGTATATCCATGAATAATGCTGTGTTTGCTTTTTTTTTGATAGGGAGTTCCTATTCTTCTCCGCTAGGAGTAAATTTTGTTCTGTGCTTCGGTGTAATGTGGAATTTGATACCATGTGTTATACATAATAAACCTTCTTCTTGAATTACTCTATCAATTAAAAAAACCGCATTAAAATCCGTTGCGTAGTTTTAAAGATCTAAGCATACATTGGGACAAACAGCGGGAAGTTATTTTGTTTTATACTATGTGGTGATACTTATTCATTTAAATTCGGGTGCTATCCCGGTTTGTGCTATTGACTTTAATTTCGATATAAAGAAAACTGTTCTCAAACATCCCTAAATGTATACGTATCCAAAAACCTGTCAGAGTATCGTTGGAGACATGGTGTACCTGTGGAAACCGGAGATGGGCTGGCTGCTGTCGGGCAGGTACTCAGTGAGCAGCGCGAAGAAGCCGCCGTACTCGGGCATGGGCAGCGGGCGCGGCTGCGGCGGCTCGCGCGCCTCCTGCGGCGTGCCCGGCGCGCTGCTCGCGCCCGCCTCCCCGCACCCACCAGTCTGCACACACATAATGGTGTTTACTACTAGGTCTCTATCCACTACACCGTGCCATACCATGACCGTGCTAGGAAAGTATCAGATATGAAAAGCAACATGTTACGCTCTACTATGCCATCTGAAAAGGATCGACGGCGTTATGTGTCCGTATGTTGTCCGTATGCAACCGTATGGTGCCCGTATGCAACATCCAAAACCGATAGGAATCCGTTTCATTTTGCTTTTATAACGGTCATCATACGTGGTTACAACCCTTATACCGGCTCGGCAACGTCGCGTGTCATGCACAGAGAGTGTCAGCACCAGCAAAATATTTTCGCCGACATTTGTTGACGCTCCGTGCATGGCACCCTACGACGTAGGGCCTACGTGCATGGCCAGTGACGGGACGGTCTAGTGGGAAGTGTCATACTTTTTAATACAAATAATATTTTTTTGCCCGACACGTTCCTAGCACGTTCATGGTATGCTACGGTGCAGTGGGTAGAGACCTTTATTCAACGTATCCACTGCTGGCTGAGGCACACGCCTTCCTAATGGATGGATTAGGAGAACGGCTCATGAAGCATCACGCGGGCCCAATGCGTATGGTTTTATCGAATGCAAAATGCATGCAGCCGGAATCAGTGGTGTAAAATACGGAATCACCGAACGCCGTAATCGGGGGCCGAATGCGTTAAGCGATATCGTTTGTCAGTGATTCAAAGAATAAAGTGCTAAAGAAAACTGCAAGTTTGAAATTTTATGACTTTAAAACTTTCACAATTATTATTACATTTAACCCTTAGATTTCAGATAATTGTAGTGTGTAGTATTTTAAAATAAGATAAATATCCATTGAGATCAGCGTTTGCATTGTGTTCGATGTGTTTTCTCCCGTCTCGCGTACACGGCACTTGAGTGCAACGCATTTGTCAAGCCATTAGAAAGATTTCCTTTGAGCGTCGCCGTCGCCCTCGGTGCGTCGCACGTCCGTGCGGAACCCGCACCGCGTCCGTGGTAAAACAAATGAATGGTTGATATTATCTCGAGCACTGGCCCACTTGCGTCTAATGAGGTCACACGTCAAGGGGTTCAACGTTTTCTTATGGCAACACGAATAAGGATATACTGACACTGTCGATATTTTTAAAGCAATCACGGATTACTTGGGTTATATATAGAAATCCGATTTTCAGTCGATATGAACAACAAAAAATCAAACATATTTTTTTTTTATTATAAGACATGATTGTATGTATGGAGTGTATGCAGAAGCACAGTCTATTAAGTCAGGAATGTCAAACTTAAAATCATTGGTGGGCTAAATGCATATTGACCGTAGAATCAGTGGGCCGCAAAACCACAAAACCTAACTTTAAAGAAAAATAAAACTCATTGCTTACGTAAAGTGTTACTTTTTGAATTGAAATATTGGGACACGCTTGCGGGTCGCAGACAAACGTGTAAAGGGCCGCATACCGCATGTTTGACATGGCTGTATTAAGTTGTAGTAGTTTGTTACCGGCGTGGCGTCGCCGTCGGAGGGCGGCGCGGGCTCGAGGTCGGCGGGCGGCGTGGCGCAGGCGGGCGCGGGCGCCGACGCGCGCTTGTCCGGCGCGCGCGGCCCCGCCCCCGGCGTCGGCGTCTCCGGGCCCTTGCCGCCGCTGCAACAAATCACAACATCTACCTCATTCGTATGCTATTATTATTCACCATCATCATCGTCATCCTCACAACCCATAATAGTCATTGCACGCCTGCGTCCTGCCATTGCAGGATCTCTCCCATTTCACTGATCATAATAACACAGCACATTACGAAAAATAAGGTAAAGAAAAATTGTTATTTGTTATACAAGTGACCAAAATCAATTTGTGCTGCGAGTTCCGACTTTAAATCACGAACTAGTGAAGTAGTCTAGAATTGAATCACGAGCGTAGCGAGTGATTCTAATATTGACTACTGAGCACAGTGAGTGATTTAGAGGCACGACGAGGCAGAACAAAGTTTTGGTCTCGTGTAAAACATACAACTCACCTCTACCAGCGAGAAAATTTTCACGTGACTTTCTTAGTCAAAAGCTAAAATCAGCATTAGAAACATGTTCACTCGACTATTTTGGAGTTAGACAACTATCTTCATCATTGGACGCACTAATTTTTTGTAATTTATCACAAAATAGTTCGATCAAACCTGTGCTAAATTTTTTTATTCTTAAAGTACCTAGATTCCCGTCGTTTTGTTATAAATTACTTTGTGTTTTTCTCTTATTCATTAATATCCTGTCTTATTTATTTATTTATAATCATAAAACACTAATTTGTTAATAAATTTCATTAATTTTTCTTACTTTATATTTATTTCATACATGCGACCTCATTTCGTCCATACTCTTTATTTCGAATTATCAACCTTCTTTTTTAACAATCCTTATTAAAATCTCCTTGGTATATCCGTGCATTTTATTTTTTTTTCTTTTTAATCCATGTATGTATGACACCATAAAGCACCCTATCTACCCTTTTCGCGCGTAAAAACTCGCAGCAAAATCGATTTTTGCTGCGAGCGTGAGGCAAAGTGCTTTTCTTCCAACTATGCTTTAATTTCATCACAATCACACTAAAAACTTAGTAGAAAGCGAGTCTTTAATGCTCTAGAGCAATAAAAATGTATGAAATTTCATTATTGCACTGTTTTTTTTAATCGCACCAAAATGTGTCAATCTCAATGGATTAGCTCTATTCAGCCAGCCGATATTAATACTTTTTTTTACGTACGTATTATTCGTTTCTATCCTACTTGTTCCAAATTAAAAAAAGGGATTTGGAGGAAACTTTGTTAATTTTGCTTGACAATATTTTTGGAAACGATAAAGTATCTATCTGATTTTGAATGCTTCGGCTTCAAATTAAGCATTAATATAGTATATTAAAAGGGGGAATTAAGGCGGATCAAGGTGAAGTGACAGCTAAGGATTTGACTCCCCTCACCCCGCCACCCTCTACATTACATCGCGAGTCATTTATTACCGACATCTGTTAAAAAATTTGAAAAACTAATATGTAATTTATTACAGACATCTATTAAATTTTTTGAAAACTAACGTGTAACCTACACAAAGCTTTGCCAAAATTCACGGACCATAGAAAATTAGAGACACGGCGACATGGCATTGTTAATTTTTTTTTTATGGGTAAATTGAAAAAATAGTAGATTGTTATACAAGACGCTAAAAGGACCCATTGCATACGAGGTAGTTTTATTCCCGAGCTTTAGCGAGGGAATAAATAGAAACCGAGTTACAATGCTTTACTTTACTTTTCACTATACTTTTCACTACGATTGCGAGAAAATAAAATACAATATTAAATAGTATACCTACTTCCGTAAACGAATCCACTCGTTTTTCTATCCTCCACTTCATAAACTTTTTGTACAATATTTAAATAAATTATTTGTTGACGGCAAAAGATTAAAATTATTTCTTTCCTATTACAGTCACTTCAATCAGTATGTAATTTATTATAGAAAAATTCTAAAGATTTCGCGCCATGGTACCTTTTTTTAATTTCTGCTGTAGCAGCTAAGCAACCCAAACACACATTTTACGATTCACTCTGTGCACAGAGTATAAATAAGTCTATGATTTCACCGAAGAGATGCTTTTAGTTCCATTTTCAAAAATAAGAATGAGAAACAGGGGGCCTATTACGAAAATAACGTACGCAATCACTAGGTCACTCAAATGTATGGAGATCGAGTCGAATGTCGAACGAAAATCAGTAGAAAAGAGCGCTCGACGCCAGACGAGCGATTCAAAAATAGAGCCCTGCAGTTCGTCGGTTGGTGCTATTAAAAACATTTTCAATTTGGCTATCGTAGCCCAAAGACTATTGTATTAATGATGTCGGTTACGCTAGAGAAAAAACTTACGCAATCACTTTGCGATATCGCATACGCAAGTGCTTTGTAATAGGAAACAATCATAACGAAGCACGGACGCAGTTGCGTGTATCGCATGAAACTTTTCGTAATAGACCCCCAGTATTAAGTCGAGCGAGTTTTTATTCGTGAATATGAATAAATACTTTTTCGTTTTAGTAGGCTCATTGGTAATAGACAAACATTAAAAAAGAAAAAACTTTAACCCCTAGGGGTTATTATGCTATTTTATCTCGGCTCTTGTACGTTACAATGACGGACTTTTTGAGCAAGAGGAGTGAAAAAGTCTTTTATAAAAAAAACAAGACATCAGCAATGATCTACCGCAATATATATTGAAATTAAATTATTTATGAAGTCAAGATTGTCTTATGTTTTATTTATTTTACTGTTTTTAACATAGGAATTGCTTTACTATTAGGGATGCAACGATATTACTATTACGATACCGATACGAATGATGAATGCATCGTAATAGCGAATACGATAACGAATGCGATAACGAATGCATAACGATTATTTTATTATATTTAATAAAACAAGACAATTGAGTAAAATCGAGTTAACCTTTTATTTAAATTTTAATGACAATTTACCACCTAAATGTCATAATTATAATACATTTCTTTTTTATTAAGAAAACATAATTTAAATTATGACATTTGTATGTAAATATGTTTCACAATAAATGATTATGAAATATAAATGATGAATTATACAAATTTTAAACTATCTGGTTTCAGTCTATTTCTTATATCCTTTATTCTTTTCGAATCTGCAGTAGCTGGTTTGATGGAAAAATACTTTTGGGTTTTTTTAAGTTAGGAAATACAGTATTTTTTCTTCAATAACTTAAATAGATTGTATCCATCTATGCATTGGATGCATTTAAAATTGTCAATGTCAGTGGCAAACGTCGAAAATATGAAAGATGGCTGTCATAAGTGATGCCAGCGCAAACATCGATGCTGTCTTGCTTTCCTTTTAACTCAAAATAAATTACATTAAACTAATTTCGTAGAATCGTTATAAATCGTAATACTTTTTACGATACCGATAATCGTCAAAAATTACGATAACCTGCGGTTTACGATTATCGGCATCGGTATCGTTGCATCCCTATTTACTATGTTTAATCTAAATTTTTTTTTTTGTAATGACCAATATGACCATACGCTAAATAAAAGTATTGCATATCAACATTGAGATGATGATGTTATTAGGTTCAAATGTCGTATAAACCATTTTGGCCAAATTGAGCTATATACATATACCATTTTTCTCTGAAAACTTTTTTCTATCGATCTGAACAAACGAAATGCATAAGCTGGATAGGGTCTGATGAGTAACCCTATCGATTGGTATCGTAAAAATAAAAGAATGTTTTTTTTTCATATTTGGTGGGTTCGATTCCTGAATAAGGCAAAGTATTGGGACAGCCTGTAGATCGCGTGATGCGTTTTATCGACACTTAGCTGTCAAAACCCTTGTCCTTAAAAGTAATAAATCGATATTATTATGGCGTTTCAGTGGTCACTGGTCATGCTAAACGCCACGCCACGCCACACTCAAGCGCCACGGCGCACAGTAGGAGACTTTAATTATCAAGCCGATGAAAAGTCATAACAAACATATGTATAATAATAGTAGATTATACAACAAGTGTAAAAAGAGGGAATTTAGTTCGAGGGACTAGGTTGGATCCCGAGAGCAGCGAAAGATTCAAAAGTAGAATCCTGAGCGAAGCGAGGGATACAAAGGACCGAGATGAAATTTTTTTTTTTACCAGTTGTGTACTCTACTTTTTACCATTGACTGCGAGAAAACAAATAGCAGTAGGTACTTATACCTATGTAATTAAATAGTTATCACATTTTTATTATTTAGGTAGGTAATCAGTAATAAGTATTGAAACATTAGAAAATAGTGAAACTAGAAGTTTTCCAATGACATAAAACAACTACGCTAAGAGGGAAATTACATGATCAGTTTGACATCACTCCATTTCATCAGTTTGTATAGACTTTGAATTTTTACAGACTTAAGATCGTACCAGACTGATGGAATGAACTGATGCAAGACTGAACATCTAATCTCCCTCTAATATTTAGAAAAGAACTCAAATATAAGACACTAAAAAGAACCTAATTAATTTGGCGGAATATTTTTTAGAAAAGTACACAAAGATAAGACACTAAAAAGAACCTAAATAAAATTGGCGGGATATTTTTTATTTATTTGTTTAACATATGGCTTTATTTAAATTCAAAATATTTTTATTCACTCGTTGAATTAAACGCACTTTTTCGAGTGGCGATGGTAAAATAGTAGTTTATGATACTGCCACATAATGAGGGGTATTAAAAGGCGAGGTTTTAATAGTATCACACGAGTGTTTTAATACCTAGTTATGTGCAGTTTCATACACTACTTTATCTACACTCATACATTTAGGATTGAACCTACTAAATAAAAGATCAACGTTGGAAAAGAGAGTGAGACATTGTTTGTATTAGCTAGGTATTACCTTGTAATAAGTCATTTCCTTAGCTGCATCTAAAATCGAGCAGAGTCAAATTTTCTTCACATTTTAAATCAAGAATTAAAAAAACCTACGAAATTCATTATAACAAAATGTTAAAATTGAAATCAAAACATTTTTGTAAAGCTCAAAAAATGGCGCGCATTCCATTAGAAAAAAAATAATGAGATGAGTGCACTGGGTTGCGTTCAGAACCCACGCTCCGATTGCAACCGAACGCTCTAACGGCGTTCCAAACATTAGAGCGTGACTTCCGGTTGTAATCAAACGTCAGAGCGTTGCAACTTTTTAACCATCAAAATCGGTGGTTGAAAAACGCTGACGTTTGTCTATAGTAAAAATGTCAATGCCATTTGACATTATTTTGTATTTTGATGTTTTTGTGTCAAATTTTTTAAAGTATTCATGGTAGCTAATCAGAAACAGATTTTATTTCATTTAGAATAAAGGAAAGTTTAAATTATTCGCATTCCAAATGGAAAACGAAGAATTTGTACTATTAATGTCATTTAAAGTTCTTGGTCGTTCCGAACCTTAGAGCCAAAACCAAACAACCGCACTCTAAGCCTCTAAACGCAACCCTGCAAACTAATCGCACTAATGTCATCGATCACCATAGAGTGCATTTTAATCATGGAAAATGTGTGGGAAAATATCGTTGTTTTTTTTAATATCACGGCACTGCCTACTTCTTGGATTTGCCCTGTATCGTAATGAGAAAAAAAGTTATTTTATCTACACTCACATCGTAATGTTCCAAATATGAATTCAAAAAAGGTAATATAAATACGTACTTTATTTTCGTGGACACGAAAAATTTAAAAAAAACTCATTATGATGCAGTCAACTGAATTATAAAATAACTTTTTTTCTCATTACGATACAGGGCAAATCCAAGAAGTAGGCAGTGCCTTGATATTAAAAAAAAAACAACGATATTTTCCCATACATTTTCCATGATTAAAATGCACTCTATGGTGATCGATGACATTAGTGCGATTAGTTTGCAGGGTTGCGTTTAGAGGCTTAGAGTGCGGTTGTTTGGTTTTGGCTCTAAGGTTCGGAACGACCAAGAACTTTAAATGACATTAATAGTACAAATTCTTCGTTTTCCATTTGGAATGCGATTAATTTAAACTTTCCTTTATTCTAAATGAAATAAAATCTGTTTCTGAGGAGCTACCATGAATATTTAAAAAAATTAGACACAAAAACATCATAATACAAAATAATGTCAAATGGCATTGACAATTTTACTATAGATAAACGTCAGCGTTTTTCAACCACCGATTTTGATGGTTAAAAAGTTGCAACGCTCTGACGTTTGAAACGGGAAAGCTGTTACAACCGGAAGTCACGCTCTAATGTTTGGAACGCCGTAAGAGCATTCGGTTGCACTTGGAGCGTAGGTTCTGAACGCAACCCAGTGCTTTTCTAATGGAATGCGCACCATTTTTAGAGCTTTACAAAAATGTTTTGATTTCAATTTTAACATTTTGTTGTAATGAATTTCGTAGGTTTTTTTAATTCTTGATTTAAAAAGTGAAGAAAATTTTACTCTGCTCGATATTTTAGATGCAGCTAAGGAAATGACTTATTACAAGGTAATACCTAGCTAATACAAACAATGTCTCACTCTCTTTTCTAACGTTGATCTTTTATTTAGTAGGTTCAATCCTAAATGTATGAGTGTAGATAAAGTAGTGTATGAAACTGCACATAACTAGGTATTAAAACACTCGTGTGGTACTATTAAAAACCTCGCCTACGGCTCGGTTTTTAAACACACACTCATGTTTTAATACCCCTCATTATGTGGCAGTATCATAAACTACTATTATGATTCAGTTGACTGCATCGTAATGAGTTTTTTTTTTATTTTTCGTGTCCACGAAAATAAAGTACGTATTTATATTACCTTTTTGAATTCATATTTGGAACATTACGATGTGAGTGTAGATAAAATATAAAAACTACCACAAACGATACATCTTTAGTTGATACCATACTGGCCATGTTTATTTTTTGTTTTTTTTACTGTGCTTTGACAAATTCATGATTTTTCAACATATTACATATAACGGTTACTGCTGCAGGATTTTTCTAAAAAAATTGAGAAATTTAACGTATATTTTTTTTATTTAATTAATATATTTTTTTATTCTTCAAATCAAAATACTAGCAACCAATTAGTTATTTATTACCTCTCTAGTATGCGTAAGCGATATTAGCTATTTTCAGTTACTTAGCATGCAACAACACAAATAAACTATTATTATATTCCGGGAAGTGACTTAATTATTATTCGGATTAGGATTTCCGGTAAATACTTTCTATCATTTAGCAGCATTCCACATTTTAATGAGCATACCTACCTAGTTCACAAAGGGAAATGTTGAATGACTAATGACAATCAATCATAAGTAATCATAAGGTTGGAAGCCTCTCAGAAGAAGCCTCAGAGGCCCGCACCGCAGCAAAGATTTTAGGACGTTCCGGGAACATCATTCGCGGAAAAAGACCAGACAAGCTTCAAATGAGGATATCCTCAATATGCTTATTCTTTCTTCTGATCCCTTGATCTCTGCACAAAGACCAAAGTTGGACGTTAAGAAAAATCTGGATTTTTTCGTCGATACCTTAGAACTGATCAAGCCTTCAGGACCGATCGAATTTTTGGATGTGTCTAATTTAGATCCTGATTCCGAAATAGAAACCGACGAAAGCGATGTTGAATGTTAATTTTATTAGTGTATTTTATGATTTTTGTTTTAATATTGGTGTATCTATTGATTTATTTATTAACTTTTTATTGTTTGATTGTATTTAGATTTTATTTAAGAATCATGTGAAATAAATAAAATTATTTCTAAAGATGAAGTATTTTATTTTTAACAGTATTTTGATATATTAATAGAAAATATTTTATAAGAGCTTCATATAGTTTTTAGATTCTTAAACTCTCGTTAGACCTCTTTCTATGTACCTGAACCTATGTAATGAGAGAGTCTTACACTCTCTCATTAGAAGAGTGACAATAGTGCTCAAAAATGGAAAGTTATTTACCGAAACTCCTAATCCAAATAATTAATTCACTCCCAAGAATAAATAATAAGGTTGATTTGCGTTGTAGCATGCTACAATAGGCTAGGCGCACATGGAGGCTTACTGGTGGTAAATTGTTATCACTTATTCAGACTAGGAAGACAAAAAAAACTTATTGATATTTATTATTTTGACTTGATGTTATTAAAATTAATTATTAACGAAATTAAAAAATATGTGGTAGTAACTATTATTTTTAATCCTGCAGCAGTATCCGTTAAATGTGGTATGTCAAAAAATCTCAAATAATCAGTACTAAGACCTCCTGTAAGGATATTACGGTTTGATTTGCAGTTTCAAATCGGATTTCAGCCCACTGTGCGCCCGCCCATTAATCCGTATTCTTGGTTACAAAACTTAAGTGAAACATACGATTCGGACAGGTGGCATAAAATATCATTATATTATCTATGGATCTTGGCGCGGGAAGTTATTATTTTTGAAATTGTTTATTGTTTTGTCAAACATTTTATCTTTAATTTAAATTAAGTAATTAATTTATTATAAAAATGAGTTCAACCGACGAAAATGATATTTTGACGCCACCTGAAATTCAAGAAGCGGCAAGAACTGTAATAGAATACATGTTGTCATCAAAATCAAAAAACATTAAGTAAACCAGATGTAAACCTAACTGCAATGCTCAAAAGACATTCACAAGGCTCTAATATATGGTAAATGTAGGAAGTCTGCATCAAACGTGCAAATTTTCTTGTTAGAAACATCAATATTTGGATCCTAAGGTAAGTTTTCGTACTTATTGATAAGTAGGTACCTAGGTACTAATTTACCACTTTGTTTTAGTTAAACAGCTAACATCACAACTTTACACGTTCTTTATTTTTGTTGCAGGTTTGATTTTTGGCATTTTCGGTGCATGAAGATGCAACGACATAATTATACAGTAAGTATTTATGTAAAAGACGTAGAAACTCAAGACGGTGCGATTTGTTACTTTCAATAATAACTGTAATTTTAAATAAAAATAAAATGTTAGAGAAGTTACTACTTGGTTTGAATGTCCGCGCATTATTTGAGAAAAGTACTATACAATGGACTCACGTATGTGTGCCTCGGCTTCGCCTCGGCCCACATTTTCACGTTTTTCCTTCAATGCCTGTGTTGCGTGCCGCTGCAGTAATGTACTACAGTTGATTTTCTCACGCATTATACTTTTGATACAAAAAAAATTGATGCGTATTCCCTATTCGGTTGATATGGGTTATTTTAAATTTTTTCAGAAACTGCAAATCAAATTGCGTTATTTATTCCAAAAATGAATTCTACATTATTGATTTATCCGAAAATGATACTACACTTGACCTATAGCTAAAAATGGACTCAAATTGTACTCGTAACATTCTACCTTTTTGACGGCGCGCGACGGTAAAATTTTTTTTTTCGCTCTTTATTGTTGATAAAAGTACTTAAAAGTTATATTTTTCAAATCTGCATTAAACAGACTTTGTTTACATTACACAAATAAAACACCAGTTTAATGTTTACGCTGTTTTAAAGTAAGACAATGTGGTTGAAAATTTTGGTTATTGTGTAATTTTTCAGAATCTGTTGAATAAATTGCTTTTTTATACCAGAAATGAATTCTACGTTATTGATATATCCGAAAATGATACAATACCACTTGACCTATTAGCTAAACATTGTCAGTTTTTAGAATGAAGCCGAGCGGAGCGCTGCTTAAACCCTCCCCCCGGCGTCAGAGGGGGGCTCCCGGCTTAATCGGCTTACTTTGACCCAAGGAATAACTGTGCCAAGTTTCATGCTTTTCAAAAAAAAAGGTTCAACCATTTTTGTCGCTAAATTCATCCATCGTCCATATGTAATATATGTATACATTAAGGTCGAGTAGGTATTGCGCTTTTGTATGGAACAGTAGATTTTTTTTCGCAATGTGAGGGGTGGCCCCATAGTAAAAGTTGCTTGTAATCATGAGTGGAACCACCCCACTGCGGGAACCTAATGATTAAAATTTCACGCTGTATAGAGAACAAAGGCTTTTTAACATGTATTTGACATTCATGCAAGCAAAGGCAGTTCAATAACATTTTGTGGAACGTTATTTAAAAAGGCAATCCCTTTCCCCATAAACGAGCCTCAAATTTTTACAAGCCTAAAACTGAAACGGCAAGTTTATCTATTTATTCCTTGTTTTAAAGTTGTGGAGATCAATTTTATGAGCAAGTAAGCTATAATGTTTATACTACACCTGCTCGGAAAGTACCTTGATACTTTATCAAATTTACGGTAGAAAGTACGTCATTGCATATCGAACAAATATGCGGGGAGAAAACGCATCTGAGCGGGAGAGAAAAGTGTATGAAAATCCATTTCTTACGTGGTTTTTCTTTTTTAATTTTGGGTAAGACTATGCGCCGGTAACCTAAATATCAAAAGCCAAAAAGTTTTTACAGTGAGTTTTTATCTCCAAGTTCGCAAAATGACACTGGCCACTAGCTGTGTGTCGGATGGTGTCGGGCTGGCAGTGCGACCCTGCGGCGGCAGGATAAACAATTTGAAAAAAGAACATGTGAAAATAGAGAATTACACCATTTTTTGAAAACTGCTTTAAATTAATCCTGAGGTCGTAATAAACCAGTAGAATTTTAATTTTAATTTTATAAAACCATTAAATGCCCTAAAACACGATTTTAATTTTTGATTTTGAATTTACGCGCAAAAACACTAGCCACCATTTTGTTTGGGCTTGTGACGTCACACCGTTAGTAAACACTATACAATACGAATGCGAAAGAAGAGTTTTGAAAATATTAAGTTTTATCAGTTTTATAATGTATATCATTGGTGTCGCGTGCCTGAATCCAGTACCTAATACAAGTGTAAAAACGCCACAAAAATTGTGGATTCAAGTGCCAAGTGATTTCAAATGAGAAACACTGGTTAAAACTTGCAAGAATAGAATGTATTTCTGTGAAGACAACTTTGATGTAAGTATGCGCTAGAAACAAAGACTTCTCTGTTGTATAGCTAGAATTGGTAAATTAACTATAGAATAAACAAAATAAAACTTCATATTTTGTTATGTATTTATAGGTTATGTTATGCTAAGTAGTGTGATTTGAAAATTTCATAAATACATATTAAATTCTATATTTTAGCTAAAAATGATATGGAGAATTATACACACACAGTATAAGAAGATAGTGGGTTCTGCTAAACTAATTCAGATGAAACCAAACTGCGTACCATCCAGATGTGATTGCCGAGCAGGCGGGAAACACAAGTCCACTCCAAGCGGACCTCGGCATAATAATATTATAAACATTAAAGTCAAAATATCAAAATCAATCATACTTAACTTAATGTGTTTTTGAAGAATTAAATAAATACCTACATACATTGATTTTATAAAAGGTATTATTATTGATATTAGGGTCAAATAAATATACTTATCAAATATTATGTAGTTTTTTTATTTCCATTGTGCACTGTATTAAAGATGATGTTGGTCAGCACAAATGCGAGTTGATTTGAAGAATGTTAGTGATAGAGTAATAGATGTGTATTTATCTCGTATTTCTATCAAATGTGCATGTGCAAAATATGTGAATATACTATACATAAGGTAAGGTAGGGTACTCGGAACCTTCGATCAAGAATATCCTAGATAACGCTTCAAGTACGCAAAAATGACACCTCAAACACATACATAATCACCTCTTATTTTGTACAAAATCACATTTTATATCACTTATTTTGTACTAAATAAGCTTATTTTCTACAAAAACACATCTTTCATCACTTACTTTGTGCAAAATTAGCGCCCATTTTGTAAGTGGGACGCTATTTGAGGTGCCATTTTTGATACTCTGACCGGACATCTAGGGTATTCTTGATCGAAGCTCGGAACTCATTTCTCTGTGATCTGTGGTAGGATAGGAGTAGAGTTGGTAGACTTAAATTATTAAAACAACAGTTATTTTTATAACACACTTTTGTTTCCTTTAGTACAATACATTAGCATTTGAACTTGTGCAAAATATTTCTTAGATATTGTAGGTAGGTACTATTTTTATCAATATTTTTATAATAGTCTTGTGCAGTTTTTTCACTAGACAGACACTTCATTTCAAAAGTAGGGTTGTTATTAATGTGTAAATGTTAATGCCTCAGAAATATATAGACAGCATTTTTCTATCTTCATTCCTATTTTCTTTTTCACTGTTTTCCTAACTTCATCCTCCAGTTTTTTACCTCTTGATATTGCTGGTGTTCGTGGAATTTTTGCACCAAAAATCATAGCGACCAGAGTAGGCACCATCCACTGTTTTGCATTGGCTCACTAGCATTTCGAGGCTGTGATTCTGCCATATTTTAATTCATTCCACAATCCACTTTTATGTTGATCTCTTGTTTTAATTTCTAGAAAAACCATCAGTCTTCATCAATATTTTAATTGATGCAGCGATAAAGTTGACTTTCTCAGTCCTCCCAGGACCTTATAACAAAAAATAGGTTATGTTGGATTTTTATAGATAACACAGGGTCTTATCGTGTTGTATTGTTATTGTACTTATTGTTAGACAAAACTTGTGATATGATAAGTACTTACTTTAACAGTTTTCAACTCTGCAGAACAGAAATCGGGATTGGACCAAAGGATTGGACGAAATATTTTTCGCCACCATCGATGTATTTATCCTTGGTGTAGGTACTTTCTGCTTTCACAAAACTGTCTTTCATAAAGGATAATAGTCCACAGTCGTAGTAATCACAGAGATTTCAAAATAAATAACAAAGTTTGACGAAAATCTAATTTGAATAATATCACGATCACAGAGAGAGAAGAGACTTGAAGAGAGCTGTCATGTTTGTTTACTATCGGAGTGACGTCACATCGCAATCCAAAATGGCGAATGGCGTTTTGAACATTTGATGAATAGATTAAAAAAGTCGATTTTTAAAATTGAATTATAAAATTTATTTTCCATTTTTATGAATAAATATCGACGTTTCTCGTTTACTATTAATGAAATCTATCTTAAATATGCATTTTTATACTTTATCTTACATGGTGTATAATAGCCTATTGCAGACGCCATTGGCGCCAATTTCAATTTGTGTGTTGTTTGAGGATTTAGTTTTCGTAGAGAGTAAAATAAAACTATCAAAATTATAAGTAGTGATAGTGATGATGAAGATTTTTTTAACTCCGCCGCAGTTGAAGGAAACAGCAAAAATACTGATTTTGAAACAGCAAAAATTTTGATCTGACCTTTTACCACAGAAATCAATTAAAAAATATAATAAAACTTATGACGATTTTTTGCAATGGAAAAGTGAAAAAAATGCGGCATCTTTTTCTGAAACTGTTTTGCTAGCTTATTTCAGTGAAAAAAAGCGCAAAAATACAAACCAAGTACGTTATGGTCTATGTAATCAATATTGAAAAGTACTATTTATTTTCCTAGTAGGTGTAGTATAAAGCACTATGTATCACTCGAGAGAAAGTGCGATTCCCGATCTCTTTCTCCTCTCGGTGAACAATGTACTATTCCTTGCATAAACTAAATTATCATAACTGTATGTATTGGACTGCCACTGTTAATACGCGTATATTAATTTCTTTACACAACTCTCTTAAAGAATATAATAATATATGAGGCAAACAACTTTCACAAAAATATTTTCAATAAGTATTAGCTGCAGAGCCCCACAACAAAATTCCATAGGAGATTAACTATGAAAATTACTAAAATAGACCAGACTTGCCGCTTCAATGTCAGTTAAAAGCCTTTTGTTCTACGGTCATTCACAATATCATTTTAGCAAATAAATGTTAGACACACCTTGAAAATCTCAAAGTCAAAAGCCTTTGCAACTCTGAGGTGAGATTAATGTGAGTATGAAGATATAGATTTCAATATTATATTCAAAATGGATGTTCGATTTAATAGACTTGTAGTAGGATTGTTCGAGCTAATTCCCAAATGGAAGGGATTTAGTACTTATGCCTAAGTACTCGCAGCTTTGCCGCTGGCGAATCATTACGTTTGAGCCAACAAGCCGCCAATCGCAACCCTCCATATTTGGCTGTTTGCAATTATAAACTCGACTCTCATGGCGGCAATAGGAAGCGAGGTATTTATATTGCACTTCGCTCCTTAAACCTACATAACTCTTGAAGGGGGACGGTAAGTGCAAACATTGATAGTCCAGTTATATCACAATAGTTTACAGGACGGCAACATTTTTCATTTAGCTGCTGATTCTGTTGGTGTTTTGTTGGGGTTTGAGGATGTCACTTTTTGTCACGAGAATGATGACAGTGTATAGGACTGAGGATATGTCCAACGATGGGCAGGCTGTACAGCGGTCGCGACGGTGCGGGGCGGGGGCAATCACTTAGGGCCGCGCCCCGGTGATGTATTGCCGTCAGCCGCTGCCACCACACACTTTGCGTAGGAACCGGCGGCGGACCAAGGTCGCTGCTGTTTGCCGCCGCCGCCCAAATATACGCCGGACCGATCTCCTATGGACCTATCAATTTTTTATTCATGTGCCGCCGCTCGGCGCACCTCAAAGGTTAATTACATGGATATCCAACACACTTTTGCTGGTAAATAACTTAAGCCAAAACCCGACCGTTGAAGGGAGAGATATAGGTTTATTATTTTTTAATTATAGAAATCTATGCCTCTATAAAGATAGAGGAAGTCCTGCCTGAACAAAATCGATATTTTTAAAACAAACAAAATTTCCTTATACGAAAATTTTTCTTGATAAATATTTGGTGGTTTCACCCAATTTATGACTCAGAGATCGACATTTTGACCATTAAACAGTGGTCAAAATGTCGATCTCTGAGTCATAAATTTTTGCTAAGTCGATCTCCTTAACAAAAAGTATGGGTACCCCTGGTCTACACCATATAAGAGAATTCGCCATTGGTGACGTGTATTTCTCAATGTTGGTGTAATTTTTGACTAAATCCGACTCCGATTATGATACGATTGGACGATATTTTTCAATTGATAGCCAATAGCGTCTTACTCTGCTGAGTAAGACGACTTCGAGAGCGTCCACTTAAGTCACTACTGAAGTGGACGCTCTCCTGTGTTGCCAACGGCCGAGCGCTCACCTCCTCCGGCCGCGTTTAAAACTCTCTCCGCAGCTGCATCGATCTTTCAGTTTATATTCTGATTTAATTACGATGTTAACAAAATTGAATGTGTGGATCATCTTCTCCAACGAAAGCCTTCGCAATTTAGTTGAGCCGCGATACATTTGAAGCCGTCACGCAGACATTGTTTGATCTCAGAGAGAATTCTCGGGATTATGCAATTAAGCTATACATATATCTCTTATTTGCATAGAAATTGCGTTCACATTATAATATAGATAGCATCGAAGTTGTTGTCTCTTTATGCTTGAAACTGTATTAAATTTGAAAAATAATTTTAGTCATTCGTTTATAAATCATTTTGCACACGTTCAATTTCGTTTGTCAGCCGGCATAATAATTCACCGTAAAAACACGTTGCGGTTATTATATTAATTTAAGCTACTACTAGGTAACTAATTAGACTTTGTTTTTTTTTACAAAAGCAGAGCAATATTGTTGCTGATTAAACTTTCATCAGACATCTGGGGACAGCTGATTAAACTATTTTATTTTGTCTACCTTCAGATATAACAATAATAATATTAAAACTGTTCAAAAACTGATCTACTTATGGGTATTAAGCCTGAAATAAATTATTTTTATTTTATTTTATTTTTATTTTAAAACCCTAATTTTACTGTTACTGTTATACTGTTCTACAAGCTACCTTTGTGCAGACTCAGTATTAGTAATTATTTTATGGATCCTCGCAAATCAAATATTTGCGAAAATCTGACACTCTGTAATAATAGCAAAACTGAAACGATAAAGAATGTTATGTTGTCAGTAGTACATAGGTATGAATGGTTCAACGCAAATATACACACTACACATAGGTACCTCAGAACACAACACATATACACGTGTTGGTTGATGAAACATGTTTGTTTGTGACAACTGTGATTACAGATTAACAATCGAATCACATCACATTTACTTTGCGAAAAGAAGATTGCCCTCCTGTTAAGCTCGGTCAAGAGGTCCTGCCGCATAACGTATGCGTTAAATACCTTGGTTTCTACCTCGACAGAAAGCAAACCTGGAAAGCACACATTCAGAAGAAGCGTGATGAGCTAAACCATAGACTAAGATCCCTGGATTGGCTTATGGGTAGAGGCTCGCGACTGTCGGTTGACAACAAGGTCCTGATATATTTAGCCATACTAAAACCTATATGGACTTACGGCATACAGCTGTGGGGTTCTGCAAAAACGTCGAATATAGAAATTCTGCAAAGATTTCAGAACAGTGTGCTTAAAACAATAGTTAATGCCCCATGGTTCACGAGAATGGAAGAAGTCCATGAGTATCTAAATATTCCAACAGTCAAACAGCAAATAGCCAATAGCATTAGTTCATATAAAGATCGAATCAGTAATCATAAGAACAAACTGGCCCAGAGTCTTATTGAACCATTGCAGACAAGACGTCTGAAGAGACTGCATACTTGGGACAACATACAATAACCTTACAAGTTAGCAAGACATAAAGGCAGCCTGACAGTGGAAAGGCATGCCTCCACGCCTGCATTAAAAATAAAAACAACTGCTTATGGTCCAAGGACCGATCGCATGTTAGCAAACAAATATGAAAAAAAAAAACAGATTAACAATGCGAATCACCACACTCGAACGCGAATCATCACAATCACAATGATATCTTTCTACTAGATTTTTCTAGAAGCAATAAAGCGGCTTTTCCTGTCTTCATAGTTTAAGATAGATTTCAGATCAAATATTTACCAACATTGTTACAACAATATACCAGTCAATAAACTCTCAATGTTGACGTATAATAAGTTGGGTTGCTTTGCTATCTTATTCGTAATATTCTTTAATTTGTATATCAAAAACATAATGTTTTGCTGCTCACTGAATAAATAATAATATTAATGTTGCTTTGTTTTCAAAATAATGGGTCTTGGGATGGGTGACCAAAAATTTGCCAACATTTATTTCGAGATAAAAATGAATCCCCGAAATGTATATAAGCACATAACTTTAGAACGACTGCACCAAATTAGATAATTATTTTTTGTTGTGTTTGTTATTATCAGGACAAAGTTTGTATAACAGAAAAAAATAATACAAACTCAAATAAGGCGCTTTTGGCGCGTAAAAACTCGTAGCAAAATCGATTTTTGCTTGTGGAATAGTGTTTTTTTTTTTTTCTTTTTTCCAAAAAAATCTATAGCCAGTGTCACTCGGGGTGATGCAAGGATTCCAACGATACCTCGCACATCCAAATCTGCTCAGGCGTTTAGAAGTTATGGTGGAATTAAGAAAATCACGTACATATCCACATACAAACATACATAAACCCTGAACACATATACACTCTTCTTTTTTTGGGCAGTCGAGTAAAAATTCATTGTATTTTTTTATTATTCGAGCAGACATGTACTCGGACAAACAAATAACAGTAATCTATTATTTCTCGTTAGCGAAGGGAAGAAAGGTTGCAAATGTCTAGCCGTTAACATTAATTGCAGGTTTTGGCGTGATATAAACTTGAACTAGCTTAGTTAGCTTTATTATAGGTTATTTAGACGTAGTTATGATATTCTAAAGAACCTTTTTGGAATTTTCATTACAACTTATATAACATCATCAGACCATCCGAGGTAAGTGGATAATGTGAACAGAGATGTCAAATAGTGATCTATAAAATAGTTGTAGGATTTCAGTTCTTGTTTCGTAATACGAGGTAGGTAATGTATGTGTACGAGGCCAAAGCGTGGGCAGAGGGCGGTATCACAGAATAAATAAGTACTTAACCAGTATTCTGTTACACCTTGTGTCTTTGAAATAATTACCTCCTACGCTACAGGTCGAGGCTCTTGAGTTTAAAATGTTATCACTGATTTCTATAACATATAGATGGATGACCTCAGGCATCAACTTTAAAAAATACAGTCGATAATGTAAATAAATGCACGGCTGGCGTCGTAAACTGGGTGCGGTACAGTCGCTACTGTTGTGTACCGAAGTATACCGAGACTCCGACGCGTCATTTCAACCCTCCTGCCGGATTGTATGAAGATGGAATATTGACTGGTACTTGTGTATCTATTCTGTAGCTGTATGAAGTATTACGCTTTACGGTGCATATAGGTACTGCACTCACACGGTAAGCCGCTTATGAGTACAGACTAACAAACGACTATATAAAATAAATGTAGTGTCCATTTTCAAGAACGAGATTACACAGACGGCCTTCCTCGGCCGATATTCAGTTTCAGGTAATTTGCCCGTCACGGAGCTCATTATCTTTTTTCCCTTTACGACAGACACCGGACGCTTTGGTCCGAGTACTGCGAAACAGAGCACAATTTGTAAAGATAGAAAGAAATATAATTCTTATTTAGGATGTCTTTGAATAGGAACGAGCATCAGAAAATCACCTACTAAAATAAACGTAACGCGGTGTGCAACTTTATGTGTATCTCACTAAGCAAACATAGGTGAAACTAAACGCAGGCCAACCAGCCTCTTATACAACTTTGTACTTTTTAAAACTTAGCCACACATGTTTCAGTATGGTAACGCTATTCAGAAATGAAGAGTATACAGTTCAAAGGTAATAAAATGTAAATTAATCGTGAAACATTCGTCTACAAAAATAAGACAGGATGTTATGTCCAAATTAGTATATAATTATTAGTACTTTTTTAATATCTAAGTAAAAAACAGGGAATGATGGTTTAATTTAAAAAATGTCAGCAACAGTGTCTTATCGGACGATATTAATTTTATTAGGGGCAAGAGCGACCCTCGGTTCTGGACAACAAGCGATTGAAGTTCATACTGTTCTCTACGAGGGGAGATAATGCTATCCTAATAAATGAAAAAATATCTGCTCCCTTACGTCGGATTGTGGTTATCAAGTTACAAATACAATGCGACGGAAAAAAATATGTTACCTACCTATACTAATTGGTAATGCCATAAGAAACCCATTGAAAAAAACAAAATCTTTGAAATGGAACTGGAAGGTTTTTTATCTTTTGACGAAAAAAACGACGACAAATTAACTTTTGAAATAAAGTAGGTTCCTCCAAATAAGTGACAGTTCCAACCATTTCAACGTTGTTTATGTTTGGCACCTAGCAAATAGGGTTTCGTTTCAGTTCAGCTGCCTCTTAAATCATCTCACGACCTTCCCAGCAATAATTTTGAACCGTAATGGTCCTGATGATGGGCAGAATACGTAGACCTCGGCTTCGTTGAGGGTCTTGTTACACCCGGTATAACTTTAGATTTATTACAATTAGCATTAGGTGTGCGGTGTGTGTGGACATTCACTTACCCGGCCTTGGTGGGGTCCTCGCCGCTGTGCCGCTTGGTGTGGATGGTGCCTTTCTCGACGGGCGCCAGCTCCCCGGCGCGGCCCGTCGTGTCCTGCATTACAATAGTACATTACTGCAGCGGCAGGCAACACAGGCATTGGAGGACAAACGTAAAAAATCATATCAATGCCTAGTTGCCGCCAACGCTTGTATAGTAGGTACTTTTCTCAAACAATACGCGAAAATTCAAACCAAGTAGTAACTATTTTAACATTTTCTTTTTATTTAAAATTACTCTCATGACGCTCTGTTACCGTAATTCGGAACTTTCTATTTGCAAAGAATATTGATGATGATCACAGATCCTAGGCTGTAGTATTTCATTGAAATGTTCGTCCCATATCTGAATTACACGTGTATAAATGAGTTTTAATAGATTTTATGGCCACACGCCATCAATTTTGTATGAAAATCCATTACCACACGGTAGTAATTTTCAAAATTCAAAATTGTGGAGCGGTTTGGACTGTCCAGCTACTCCGATTTATCACGAAGAAGGTTGTCAAAATAATGATCGAATTTCCAAGCATGTTTGAGAAAATACATTATCATCACCATCATTAACAAAGCTATAAAAAATTAAACAAAAAGATTTTATAATCACCGAAACCCGGCTAGTTAAACTACCCCACCCCACTATATTTCGAGTCGTAAGAGTTCGTATTTTTTTAATTTGTAAAGTTTTCTTAGCATTTATTTATTTGTATGTGTTACGGCTAATACGTAGTGCGGCTACACCTTGTTATAGCCGGCTAAAACTAGGTGTAGCCGGTAGCTGTTGGATGAACCTAGGTGTAACCGATCTGGTTTACTTCTGTAGGTCCCGATAATTAAGGATATTTAGGTTAGAATTTTTAGGCGAGCACGAAACGCAGGCCTTAAATTTCTGAGAAATAACTTTCTTAATATCCCATAAAATCCCCCGTTAGTAGAAACACCTAGGTTTAACCTACAGCTACCGGCTACACCTAGGTAGCCGCACTTCTTCGGGTATTAGCCGTAACATATGCACCAAATGTAGTGCCACAAACTTCCTCCAAATATTTGTCTCAAGTTGTTATAATACTTAAAGTGACGACAACCAATTCATATAAAAGCCACAGTCACGAGAAGCCACCGTTTAAAACAGGTTTAGCTCGACAGGCGCGAGTGACATTAAAATTAATTAATCCCCCGAAAGAACCCCTTTGGCAATTTTGTTGTTCAACTGAACGGACCATCTAACATAATTTTGTAGGTCCACATCGGATTTTATTCATGCGGGAAATTCGCCAGTAATTTATAAATGAACAGTACTTTTGCTGGATTTAAATTCAATATCGGTTTCGCGGGTAATTATACCAGTTGTGGCAAATATCCGTCTGGCTATGCTCTACACCCTTCTACATAATAACTAATAAGTACTAGAGCTTATAATTATTCTATATAAGTCAATAAATATTGGTATAATTCAAAATAAACGGTATAATAGTTAATTTGTTGATAAAAGAAAATGAAAAAAGAAACTAAATTAAATTGACATTTATTCCCATAAAATTATTTGTAGGTACACTTTCTCTTAAGAAATACAGCGAATCTGTGAAGAGATCTGAGAAGTACGGATTAAGCTCCCGTTTGTCCTGCAGTAACGCTGGGAATTCAATATTCCCAGCAGCAAAGCAAGTACCCACCCACTACAGATAAAAATCTAGCGAAATAAGTACAAAGGCTCCTTTACAGATTTCACCTTTACTTGTGTAAGGTGCTGAAAATACTTAAGCTGCTTAAGTTTATCTAGTCTAAACAGAAGTTATCGATTTTGTCGTTTATTTAGTAAATTATAAATATGTATGGGATAATAAAGAGTTTATGCAAAAATAATTTATAAAATCAATTAAGTTTTATCTATTGCCTGCGATACATGCTGGTCTCTCTAATAATTATAGATCGGTTGCATAGGGTTCCTACTCCCTAAATCCGTACTCATAAAACTTGAGCGTATCGAATGTAAATTTACACACCGCAGTAGGCGAAATACCAAAAAACACGACCGACCCCTTCTGCAAGCCCTACAACAAGTGGAAAGCTCCGATTGCCGCGCGGCGGGTGAGGCCAACATTAATCTGCAAACGCAACCGATTTAATAACAACAACACCGGAAGCTATATTACTCATTTATAAAATAATATGGCAGGTATCTGGGGCCTTACTATGAGCTCTTATAGCAGGACTTGTATTGAACTGCCTTACTTTTTCGTACTATGACTTCAAAGGTTTGTTCGAAAGCAGGCCTTAAGCAATACTGTTTAAGGCCTGCTTTTGATCTGAATGGTTTCTTATTTGCTGATGGTAAGCCCCCTGTACCTCGTTTGTTGTTCTAATATTATTTTACAAGGCTTTGATGGTAAGCGATTTTGTAATTATTATGGAAGTTGGATTATCGGTTATACATATTATAGGGTAAATGTGAAAGTTTGGATGCTTGTAACTCAGTCTTTTTTTATCCTTGTCGAAGGTTCCCTAGGGATTTTTTGAATATTCGCTTTAGATTTGTTAAAATTGTTAAAAGCTGCTTAGGGAGCCTAGGATGCCAATCTTGGACAATTTAAATGAGAATCCTAAAGCTAAACCAAAGGTTTTCAGGAAATATAACTTAAATGACAATGTAACGGTTTTGGTTTTATCGTTCAGAATCAGAATTAGCGCGATTGTCCCCTGGTTACCTGGTGATGGATGATGAACGTAGGTTGATGTGGCTGTTTTATATCGTATCTTTGTGTATATTGCCTGGATTCATTTATAACTAGCTTCCGCCCCGTCGTCCGCGACTTCGTCCTCGCATGTACAGAATTAAGACATCCCACGGAATCATACAACTGGGAAAAAAATATTTTGTACTTATGTCAATTCAGGCTTTGAAATATCTATGTGCCATGTTTCATTGAGAAATTCTAAACATCCAAACTTTCACGTTTTTAATATTAGTAGGATACTAAGATTTTAACTGTCTAATCTAATCTAAACAATAATACTATTGTTTAGATTGTATACATTTAAGTTTTCCGAATCGATATCCTCCAGCATCAAAATTAATTTAGCGTCAGTCGGATCGGATCCCATCCCGGAGCGAAACCCTTCACGCGCCGAATCCGCAGTTCGGACACCGCGCCGCAGAAAACATTATCGGCCCGACATCCAATCCGTCCCGGCCGGATGACTGATCGCCGGACCGCAGTTTGATTGACAGATATAGAAATGAAGCCCTTATTGATTGAGAGAGCTTCGGTACAACAATATTTTTATTGCACTACATTGGGAAAACACTTTCGAGATAAAGTCAATAAATTTAATTAAATCTACATTCTGCTGCGTATTTATGCAATTTAACATAATAAAGCTAATATAAGTATAAGAATCAGCAATAATTACAGCAAAAATTAAACCATTGCACATGCACACCCCACCCGTGATGTTTATTTTTGGAACGTGACCGTTCTCCGCGGTCGCTCGGCAACGGCCCGGCGCCCCCGGGCGCCGGGGGCTGATTCCAAACAAATAAACCGGGCGTGCATTATCCACCCCGCCCCATCGCTGGATCGTACTCATACGTAATCTTTTATATGTTTCATATGTAAACCCTTGTTAACTGAGTATTATAAACCATATCAAAGGACAGGCATTTATGTGGCATATCTTTAATATAATTTTCGATAAAGTAATTGTTTAAGTTTTTGTTTCAGAGGAGCTCGATCGTGGCGTATTGGCCTGCGATTGCGGGGGTTAAGCCACTTTCGTAAGTGTCGATCATGGGATGGGTGACCAATAATTTATTATCTTGAGCTCCTTCGTGCTTAAGAAGGCACGTTGAGTCGTTAACACCCATGAATTCGCATTGGACCCGCGTGGTGGGTTATGGTCCATTCTCCTTATCCGCCTATAAGGAAGGCCTGTGCCCCAGCAGTGGGAAGAATAAAAATGGCTGCTGACGAAGTATCTGTATCTGTATTTTTATTAAGATTTTATTTTGAACCCCGTAAATGATATAAGTTTCAGCTTCTAAACCCCGTAATAAGCCCCGTAAACTTGGGAAACAGCTTGAACTCTCCGCAGTGCTAACTTTCACACATTAAGGAGATTATTTAAACTGGTCGCCGTTAAATCGCGGGCAAAGGATACCTACCTGAGGATTTTTCTATTGTCCACGCAGACGAAGTCGCGGGGGGGGGGGGGGGCTAGTAAATAATAGAATATAATGACCTGTGACCCGGCGCCGGGCGTGTCGCTGTGCGTGGAGGTGGCCTTGCGCATGGAGGTGAGCCGGTAGAAGGGCGGCGTCTCGGTGCGCTCGATCAGGCAGTTGAGCGTTTCCACCGTTTGCAGCTCCGTCATCATCTCGTCCAGCAGCCGCTCCGGCCGCGACCGCGCCAGGTATAGCACCACGCGCTTCGCCTGACAACATTACCAAAGAATATATTATACACTACGCGAAAAGAACCGACACTCACTTACTCGCGTCTACGTGTGAGTGGCGCAGGCGAGCGCAGGGGTACCGCGGACCCTCGTTCCTGTACCAAATCCACCGACGAGGATCCACCAGTGGATCGAAGGATTATTTTCCTCTTCGATCCACCGGTTTACGGAAAAAAGTGGATTTAAATATAATCATACATTTCTTATTCCACTTTGATCCACCGTTTTAGGGAAAAGTGGATTCAAATATAATCACATATTTTTATTCCACTTCGATCCACCAGGATGGTAGGTAGGGGATAGGTGGTGTATAACTCGTGCCAAACTTTGCTCGATCTCAAGTTGTTTCGCGCATGCGCAGAGTGTATTTTCCGTACACGTTTGCGAGATTTAGGATCATTTCTGTTACAGTTGTTTTTAACCCCTCGTCTTATCTTTTTGCTGGCCAAATAATTAAACTGCTGTCTTTTTTGCTAACCATTTAGATTAATTACATGTCAGATCAAAAAAATACTTCCCGTTATAATATCTCATGTGACCAATCAATGAGTTCATAAATATTTGCACACCTCAATAAGGAGTTAGGAAGTATACTAGTGAAGTAGTCTAGAATTGAATCACGAGCGTACCGAGTAATTATAATATAGACTCTCCCCTCCTAATCCATTAAAATGGTTTAGGGGCTCGACGAAAATATACATAAATTCACCGGTGGGTGGATCGAAGGGAAAAAATATACCTTTCGATTCACCGGCGCAGCCTCGTCGGTGGATCGTAGAGGAATGAGGGGCCGCGGAGCCATCGGAGCGAGGAATTGACTCCGCGGAGTCGCGCGTGATGACAACGACATACACGAAACCACAAAATAGAGAGATACAAAATTAGTCCCGACGCAGCTACCAGCACCGCCGGGGACCAGCAGCAGCAGGTCACCGGCGTCAGAGCTCACACGTACAGGGGAGTGTCGCCGCTGTGACATTACACCGACACATTCATTACTCATCTTAGGGACATGAAAAAGCGCTGCAGTGCCGCGCCAGCCGTGGCACTGCTAATTTTCTTACACCCTAACTATGAGAAGGACAGGTATACGAGTATACATAATTTTGAAATGAGATTTTGGAACTGCTCTTGTGATTTGTGGGTTTGCATTAAGGTGTATTTACAAGCTTGGCGTTTCGATATTTAATTATCTGTAGTCCACCGAGTTTATAGAAATTATTTTTATTTTTGTGTGTGAGGTATGGATCACTACTTTTTGTTAACAAAATATATAAAAAAAAATCGACAATGGTTTAATAATTACTGAGTCCAATCCAACTTTATTCCTTTTGATTTGTTTTTAACGTCTGCACACAACAACATTGGGACGACCGTATCAGTGATTATAGGTCGTCTCATTGTTGTTGTGTGCAGACGTTATAAACAAATCAAAAGGAATAAAGTTGGATTGGACTCAGTAATTATTAAACCATTGTCGATTTTTTTTGATATATTTTGTGATATAGTAGTCGACGATCCTCAGAGCAAACAGCTGTTTATGTTTATGAGGGAGGCTTTTGTGTTGTTTTTATACTTAATTGCTATTTATACTGAAATAAACAAAATTGAAATGAACGATTATGAGCATTACCTAGCAAATATGAACAGTTTGCAGGACAAAAAGAGATTGGATTGCTACCACTCTGTGTATCTGTTTGCGCCGCATACACAGAAATTTCATTGTATGCTAACTATATTTCAGTTTCAGAGAGTTTGCCACGTGTGCCGAGTCAAAAGATTAGCAGTTTAGACCTTACATTACAAAATGTGTGCCTACTTTAAATTGGTTTTTTTGCTATGAAACTGTAATAATATCAAACTTAACACAATAATAAATTTGGCAGAAATGAGAAAACCAAAATACGGGTTTATTTTTAATTTAAATGAAATGTATATTTCACAATAACGTTAATAATGAACAAGAGATGAGAGTGTGGAGTGGATTTAATGCGAGTTACGCGTGGAGGTCGGGACAATCGCGCGGAGCATTGTGAGCGTGTCCGGCGGCGGTCAAGCGGCCGCTAATAAACAGACCGTGAATTTGCAAAAAGACAATTCATTTAGGCCCACTTGTTACAAAACTCCGAGTTAAATAAATATTTCGGGGTTTACTAAGTCAGTGTTATTGTTTCGAATTTTTAACTCATAGTTCAAATTGCACCAGTAGAATTAACCCAGAGTCAATGTCATGTTCATTCATTCTTTTTACATCCGGCCAAGTATGGTAGAACAAATGCTGATGATTTAAGTGTATTGCTCTCTCTGCTCCACAATACTCTGAATAAGTCTATTACTTTCTCAATCCAGAGTTAACCCCTATCTTTGGTGGTGGAAGATGTAATAATAATTTAACTTCAAACTAGCATCTTACTCTGGGTTAACCGGTTAACCTAGCCTCGCACAAGTGGGCTTTAATAGTGCGCTCTGGGCATATCGATTAAAGAGACTGAGCTGGTGAAATCTACGAAAATTGCGGATTAAAATCACGTTTGGAGCGGTCGAGCGTCTGACCGCTGTTTTCAGTGCTCGGTCAGCGAACATGACGGTCGGGTAAGTGTAGTTTGACTCACGTATGGCAGCAGCTCGTTGGGCGCCATCCCGGAGACGATGATCAGGTACCGGATGATGACCTTCAGGTTGTTGGGCCAGCACGCGCACAGCGTCGACCACAGCTCCTCGATCTCCTTCGGGTGCTTGTCCGAGAACTGAATCAAAACAACACATCATCAGATATTGTCAAATACCTAATTTGACTCGCATTTGCCATAGATAGGAAAAGATATTTAAAGTTAGGTCTTGTTTGTACTAATTTACACTAAGTATGAATGAACATTGAACTTTTTTTTATTTATTTAATGACTTACTATGAAATGTTAAAATTTCCTATCATTTTAGTATTTGATTTCAATTCAGTCATTATTTTAATAATTAAACAAATTTATTCAAATAAACTTAAAAATGCGTTTTTGAATCGTCAATATTTCCCTATCTATAGGTAGCACACGTGCCGTACCACACACGTTAGAGCCTATCAATCCTTTGTTACGTATACGTACGTTGCGATCCTACTCCGGTTATTCGCATGTTAGAATGTGTTTGCAAGCCGGAATAAATAACCGTTCTGTTTGTCAACATGAAAGGGCGCGGCGCGACGCCGGCCGAATTTGGGGTCCGCCGTGAATGGGTCGCTATGGCACCCCGCTCAAAGGACCCCTCACAATACGAAACGACACATGTCTGCGATTGTATGTCCGTATGCACACAGGTGCAAGCACATTCACTCTGACTAGATATTATTATTATATTTATGTAGCAACTGATTATAAACTGATTTTTTTTAACGCTGCGCTTTAACGCTTGTAGCACACTTCCGTCACGAAACAGTACCAGCGAAACAGCGGTAATTCCGCCATGAATTGTCTTCTATCGACGACGATTATGACGATCACATCTACTGCGGTTTCGCGTCATTACTTTCGCGTGTGTCAACAGTCGGAGCCGATGGGGCGGAATCGCTCGTGAAATATTTATGCATTAGAATAGGCTGTTGGCATTTGTTTCGCTTGTCGAACTCATGGCTGAACCTACTGCGATGTTTCGCGGCGGATGTGTGCTACAGGCGGCGTGATAGGTGTCTTATTCTGTATTTAAATATACAGACTAAAATGAAAGATTTTTAGAAAGAATGAGGTAGGCGTGACACGTGACGTGAGCCGCTGAGCCGCGATATGGGTACACCGGCACTCGCGGGGATCGGCGCTGTGCCGCGCGGTGGCCGGCAGTTGGCGGGCCCAAGGCTGCGCGCAAACAGCCGCGCCCCGCACCCGACAATCACGTCGCGCCACTACGCAGGGTTGCCATACTCTTGACACTTTTTTATTTTGCGTAAAAACTATATCAATCTGCTGTCTGACAGATGTATGTAAATCTTTATTAGCTACGAATATGGTTCAATTTCTCATTATTTTTTTAATAAAAAAATATGGTAGAACATTGGGGATTAATATTAGGCTGGAACTGACTCGGAGATCGAGCACACGAATCACACCTTAATCCCATAATATTCCTATTTATCTGACGTCATTTAGTCATGTAGTTATAACGTTTTAGTATACTAAAAATGGGGCACTATAAACTATTGTGAATGCACAACTTTTTGACCAATTGTGCAAGCACGTTAAGTTACGCTGCTGGCGGTGCACATTAAATTATGGTTCCACCGTAATTTAGCGACGTCACAACGTTATTTGCAGCTCGCACTATAAAATAGAGGTCAAGAAAGAAAACATTATAGTGCATCGCTTCAAAATATCTAATTGACGGCATTTAATATTATAGTGCATTGCGATTACTCCTTGTTCCATATCATTATACTATTATGTGCGTTTGCATTTTACTTATTGGTGACTTCCAGGTTGTGCCCTATAATATTTCGTGCCTGCCATGATATTATTTGATTGCTGGAAGCATGTCTTTACATGCGAGTGCACTATATTTTATAGTGATTTTTACCTCAGCATGATACTTTTACGTGCCCGAGCCCTTTTTCCGCACTATTTAATATCGTGATGGCATATATATTTTTCAAGATTAGCACTAAATTTATACAAGGTGTTTCCGGACGATAAAATAATATAAACAAATTAGTGTTCGGAGAGGTATCCTGAGTCAGGCAGGATTGATAAATCAAATGAAAAATTCGGACGTTTTTTTACTCCACTTACAAATTAGTGCCCCGTTGGTACTAGTGAACGATTTGTATGGGGAGTCGAAAAAAACGCCTTTTTTTTTTGTTTCATCTATCAATCGTGACTGAAGATACCTCTCCGAACACACCGAACTGATTATATTATTTCATCGTCCGGAAACAACCTGTATAGATTTAGTGCTAATCCTGAAAAATATCCACATACATCACAATACACACAGAAAAAACGTAATACTGAAAAAATATGCTGATATTCACGATGCCTGAAGTAAAAATCTAATCACACACAAAGTCTAGACTCTAGGGTATGAAATTTTAAAAAACTTTTTTAATTTTACAATCATTTATTTTCCATAAAAATCAGATCTTATCCAAAGAACAGTTAATAACCTGGAGTTTATTAGAAAACCATTATGTAATCGATAAAAAAGGTGCATAAACATTTTACATTAGTCGTTATAATAAATAAATATAATATACCTACACTTGGAAAGCTTACAGCTATACATAAGTATATAAATAGAAACAGTCTTAATTAAAAGGCTATTAAAGGTTTTTACATCTGCACTAAACACACAAAAGTACATATTTAAATATATGTCTCTGACCACAGTTTTAGGGAATGCCCACTATGCTTCGGCTGACCAATTCAACTTTACACCTGAAACAAAATTAATAATATGAATACAATATTATAAAAAATTAAGATGTTTTTCCACAATCGACCATTGCATTCTGAACCCCAAGAAGTAATTAACTACTTCAGAAGACCCCGTTCCAGGGTTATATTCTTGTAACTGAAGACTGAGAAGCAAGGCAATTTTTGGAAAAAATACGAAATAGGTACCTAAATATTGCACTGGGTTTCAAAACAAATTGAGATGATTGACAATGTTACTGGCAAAAGACGCTAGAGACCTTCAAGAAGACTGAAGGCTGATAGACTGACTATTTAATGCATCTTACCGGCTTCGAGGTGACTCAGGTGACACGGTGTCCATAGAACACGAATGAGATCGTTTGGCTGGTGGCTCCATGAATCCCAGGCTCGTCAGGGTTTTTTCTGGTTATTTCGGGCATTCACCAGCCACTCTGATGTGTTCTTCCTTGGCGTAAATTTTCCTCTTCTGGCACATCTCACTTACTGACAAAGCAAAAGCTTCAACTGTTGATTTCTTCACCAAAGCTCAATTTTCTAAGGAGTTCTCCCATGGGATCTATTTTATTTAACTAAAATTACTTCGCACACTAAAAGCACGTCACGATGTTCGAGGTCACAATGAATGAGTGAAAGATGTCACATTGCATCGACTCGCCTACCTCCCCCTCCCCGGACCCCCGCCCTGGAAACCCCTGCGTTCGCAGCATGCACGTAATCTTTATGTGCAATATGCACCATATTTTTTAATTTATTTTTATACTTTTTTGTGTTGAGCAAATTTTTTCAACCTGGCACGATTCTTTAACGTGCAATAATATCTATACGCACTGAATTTTAATGTTCCTCGGGATTGATGTACTTATTGTGCAAATAATCGAAAATGGCACTATCAAACTTGCTGCATAGTTTGAAATATATACATGCATTGCATCAAATGCCATGGTGCAACTCTTTGAAACATAACTTTTAATGCAAAAACAATATTTTAAGGTGCATTTAAGAGGTCACTAATTTATTGTGCTTTGATCACTGTACATTATGATGTTTAATCCACAATTTTACTATGCATTAGTTTTTGCACGATAAAAGATAAGGCATTTGTTCTTTATGATTTGGTGAGGTTTCTTGCACATTGAAGTTTAATGCTCAGCAGAATAAATATACCTTCGTGTCACTATTTAAAGTGTTGCGCATTGTTTTATTAGTGGTAAGCAGGGCATTATATAATGTTTGCATAATATTTTACTACGTCGACTTCAATCCATTTTTCTCAGTGTACGCTGTGAGATTTTAGATTTGAACAAAAATGGCGTGACCGAGACGCATAACGTTCTTTATTAAATCTTTGATGCTAAGGTGGGCGTAACAATGAGGTGTACACTTGAGGTGCCAGAGAAAGAAAACATTGTAAAAGCATGAATAAAAAGGATTAGATTTCTATTGTAGTCCTTTCGATTGTCTGCCGAGCTTAGATGTTTTTTTTCAATATCTAGGTATTACGTGGGACACACTGAAAGTTCTTAGAAAGTAAAAAACTAAACGAAGCATAAAGGTGGTAATACCTTAATGCTCTCTATTCCTTTCTAAGCAACGTCGCATTCGATGGAACTACTGAGAAAAGCAGTGGGCCCACTCTAGGTTAGAGATTTTTTCCACGGCCATTTTGTACGCAGTCACAGTATCTTCAGGTTCGTAAAGCGAATACATCGAAGTTTATCTTTAATTTTTGGGAATAAATAAAAGTTACAAGTTGCCAGGTCGGGACTGTATGGTGGATGACTCATTATCTCTACACCCGCCATAGTAAAATATTCGACTGTCTGTTGCGCGGAATGCACTGTAGTTTATCGTAGTGAAGACGTTCCGGCTTCGTGGGCGCTGCTGTCGAAATTTTTCTAAGACAACTGGCAAACAATTTGTTAATATACCAGTCTGCAGTAACTGTCCTTTTGTTTTCCATCACAACTGTCGCGAATTTACACGTCAGTCCGAAGAATGAAACAATCATCTTTCTTCCTTCACTTCGTCTTTTCTTTACTTTTGTTGGCTAATCCTCAAAAGAAATAACCCACGATACAGAATGTGTTCTGGTTTCGGGTGCGTAAGAATAAATCCAGCTTTCATCACCTGTGGCAGAGTTCGAGTTACTTTCGTTGTACTTTCTATCATTTCGCGGCATCAATCTACGCGACGGCGTTTTTGATCTTCGGTTGAATTATAGGGTATCCATCTAGTACATACCTTCCTGGCGCCTATATGTTCATGTAAGATTTTATGTACTTGACTCATACCAATGCCTAAGCATGCCTGAATCTGTTGGTAGGTCATTTTCTTATCAGCCTCTAACGTGCGCTGCACAGCAATGACGCTATCTTCAGTTGTTGCCATTGCAGGTCGTCGCTTACGCAGATCATCAGTGAGATTCTTACGACCACGCTAAAACTCATTGAATCAGTTGTAAACAATGGCACGAGATGAGGCTTCATCATGAAAGGCTAATCGAAGTTTTTCATAACTTTGTTGTTGACTAAGACTACAATTAAAGTCGTAATAAACCATGGAGCGAAAATTTTCTAGTGTTAAATTCATCTTGATGCGCTACTGCCACTTTTCAAATTGCTGCTAATTTAATGAAACAAATGACAGTTTAATGTATTATACATCATTAGGTTCCCAAAGAGTTCTTAATTCAAAATTTCATTAAATGTTTCATTGGATTTGTTAATAACTAGCCAGTTCTAAAAACTTTCAGTGTTACCCTTGTGTTACTCATAATGTAATTTGTCATCGCATCGCTAGAAATTTAATCAATAACTTTACATTTCAACTTCGATTTAAATTGATTAAAACTGTAATTAATAACCTATTCAGCCTAAAATTCGAATGAGTCGAATATATTTATTGCAAAATTAAGTGTAGTGAAATGTAATTAATATTTAATTGATGAACTTGATAAATACATTTTATTAATACTTTTGGAAGTTATGAAATGGACGCGAGAGAGCGGCATTTCCTTTATTTCATCGACTGGAGTCTCGATTCAGTGAAATCGTTTGGTTGCTAGAGTAACAGCAAGGTACGCGGTAAAGTAGCCCCCTCGTGACTGTGGGGGGTCGGCAAACATGGCGCAGCCGGCAAAGGTTCAAGTGCGCCTTAAGTGCCACCGTGGACGCTACTTTTTAACTTTTCATCTGATAACTTAATTTGTATAAAATATCATTACATTAGTACTATAAAAACAGTAACTAGTATTTAATCGGTGATTTTTTAAAAAGATTTTCGCATAAGTGTAATTGTTAAATTAAGATGATTCAACCCAGCCTTCTTCTTTCTTTCTTTCTTAATTTTTTTGCTTTCCATGGTTAAAATGTACTCTATGGCGATCGATGGACTCGGCGACTAGCCTGCTGGAATGCACCCATTTTTAACATGTGAACACCCGTGGAACAGGTATTTATTTCATTGATCAGTATAATTATCATAACTACTCAATATTGCAGCTCACTAGAACATGTAACACTACTATAAATTTCGTTTAATTTTAAAACTAGGCTGACTTTGGCAGAATGAGCATTTCTAATTGGTCAGCGTTTTTATCAAAGTCTCTAGACATGATGTGTACAACGTAATTTAATAAGTGTATTTTTCTAATTAGAATTTATAATGACTTCTTTATGTACAATACAACATACTCGTATATGTCTTCTACAAGACCGAGTGGTTAAGTGACTATAGAACCAGTCTTACTTCAGATTCATGTGACACTTTGCAGCTTACTTACTTCGCTACAATACCCAGCAGCAAATGAAAATACATCGTATTTCATTAGTATTTTCTCAAATTTTACGGAAAATCTTGCTAGTCGGCAGCCGCTACTGAGGCTTTAAGAAAATGGACTCAAAGTTAATTAGTCCTCCGAGTGTTTGTTCTGGCAACTTCCACAAACCGCAATTCCGCAAAATACTAAAAACGTGTCATTACCGGCACGCGTCGCGCCAGCTACACTACAAAATATTGTGTTTGTTTTCATCTCTGACATCGCTACGACTCCGTAGCGTGCGTGTCGCGCCAGCTACGACATGTTGTGTTTGTTTACATCTCTGACATCGCTACGACTCCGTAGCGTGCAGTGCTACGGGTTCCGTTTCGACGACTACAACTATTCTGTATACTTTTGTTTGTGTGCAGTAAAAACACTGGCTGTTGCGTACGTTTAGCTAGAGCGATAGCTCAACTTAGTCTAAAATACATTTAAATGTGTATATACATATGTGTTATGTTCAACATTTGACCTAAAGATTAAATTAAACGAGTAAATAAAAGAATATCTACTCGGACACCAAACCTAACTATAAACATAATGAACGTATCAGTGTGTGTTGCCTTCCAACCAACCCGTTTGATCCAGATTTGTTTTTCCTTTAGCATTTTCACAATGATCGTTCAATAGTGCGGTGTTAACAATAACGCTGCATCACCGCAGTTTTGAAGTCCATGTTCCTGTTCTAAATACTTATAATCCGAACACTTCACGTCACGTCCTACTCCTTATTCGTCGTTAGTTATAATTATGATAACGAAGATCTTTATTATTATTTACAACTAACACACACACACACACATAATAAAATAATAATAATTATAAGTTACTTAACTAAATTCGTTTGTTCATACATAGTATGTAAGTGTTACGATGGAGCGGGGCTGTCTGTCACAAGTAATACTCACTAGGTAGTCCCAACCTGCTGTTTTGAAAACCAATGTTTTGTAAACGAAATAACCATTTTAGATTTTTTTTGAACCAATGTTATAGCAGAATATCCCATCATTAACGTCAAAAGCTTAGATGGAACAGAACACAGTAGTGATGCTCATGTTTATGAGTCACGATGGGTGGTGCAGTGGTGTGGGGGTGTGCTGATGTGGCGGGGCAAACCTTGGCGGTGATGTAGAAGAGGTTGTTGAGCACCATCTCGGTGGCTTCCGCGGAGCCCAGCCCCTCGCGCCGCCCACCGCGCCCCGCCTCCGCGTAGTACTGCAACAACGCAACACTTTTACAATTTATACCACACCTACTTTACACTATTGTCACTGAATAAACTGACACTTGACAATAATGTTTATAGACCCGACAATAAACATTATTTAATTTAATACTATACACCGTCAATTTTTAAGTAGGTATATTTAAAAATGAAAAGGTGATTTCAGACCACGTGAATGAACAACTTATACTATGGGGCCAACCACAAAATCGCGAAAAAAAATCAGCTGTTTCATACATTATAGTCGAGTCGATGTACTTTTTTAAGGAACAGCAATATTTTTTAATTTTGGCCCCATAGTAAAAGTTGTTCATTCACGTGGTCTAAAATCCCCATTAAATTTTTAGATATACTTAAAAATTAACGGTGTATAAACTAGGAGAGGCCTCCCAATTTGTGAACTGGTGGTAGATTCAGTAGCTAGATCGTGTTTTCTAATTAACTTTAATCAATTTAATTCAATAATAATAATTAAAATCAGAACGCAGCTATAAAATAATTTGATAAACTTGAATGCATTTTTATAAAGATCCGAGCGGGTAATTTCATAAAAATATGAGCAGCCTTTTTGCTGTCCTCCCGTGACCACGGCCCCTGGAAAGGTGTCGAAACGTCGGGAAACCAAAAAAACCAACAAATAAAAACTAAATAATTCTAAAATATAAAGTGTTTCATTTTTTATTGATGCATTGTTTTAAAATAAAAATTATAAATTGTGATCACCAAAATGCATCGTGAAATAAATAAAAAAAACCGGTCAAGAGCGAGTCAGACTCGCGCACCGAGGGTTTCCGTACCATCATAATAAATAAACTGCAGAGCCTGCTGTAGAATAATAACATTATTATTGCAGTATCAAGTCAGCACCATCTCTTGACCGTTAGTGGAACTAAATTTTTTTTCTTGGGTCAGGGCCATCTGTTGACTGGTAGAGGAACTAATTAATTTTTTGTTTGTTTTTTGAATTTCTAAATAAGTGTGTTATATTGAGACATCGTTTTATTTTTCCTGTAATCTTTACATAAACTACTATCACATAGAATTATTAATAATAGAATTATTTCAGATTTTTCTCTTTGCAAACTTCGGAGATAAGGGGGGGGGGGACGGTATTTTTTTTACATTTTTCATCATTAGTCGAAAACTATGCAACCTAAAAAAAAGAAAAAAATGTTTTAAAATGTGCAAACAGCGCTCTTTCATATGATATCCCACATGCCCTAGTCGCCCCACTTAAAATTTTTAAGACCCCTTTTCAGTCCCTGTTGTAAAAAAATATTAATTTTTTATTTCTTTCTTATTTGCAAAATAGTTGGACAAACGTCATCTTTAACTATTCAAAATTTCAAGTTGATACCATTAGTAGTTCTCGAGATATCCAGCTGTGACAGACAGACTGAGTCACACCATAAGGTTCCTTTATACCATTTTGGTACGGAACCCTAAAAATGAAGGTTCAGGGAGAAGCCACAAGTGCGAGTTAATTATTAACTGATTCCCGAAAGCCTAATAGTCCTGCGTGCAAAAAATAATATACAATACATAAAACTGATAAAATGAACAATGTAAAACTACTGTATATTGCGATATTACCCACAGTCAAAAGCAAAATATTCTGTGAGCTTTTCAAAAGCACAAGCGTTTTCAGAACCAATTAGCATGAGCGATACGCACATTATGAAATAAACCGCAGCATATCTCGCTCATCTGTTTGCGGCGGGACTCAAATCCGTCAAAGAACGGTTGCAATTAAAATGTTTCATGAAATATCCGCCGCGAGCCCGGGCCGGCCAACCGCCCCGCCCGCCCCCCGCCCGCCGCCTGCCCGCCCGACGCCGGCCCACGCCCGCGGATATTGCACCACTTTGCAGGAACTTTACACGAATTCACTAACAATCACCGTTTACCGCCTACAGGGTGAAACCGAAAACAGTCGAAAAATGTAGCTTAGACTATCAAACTGAACAACCTTGTTTAGGGGACCAACTTAATTAGAGCAAACGAATAATCAGCTGTTTCATACATTTTGGTCTAAGTAGATATTGCCGTTTTATATGGAACAGCTGATTATTTTTGCTCTGATTAAGTTATTTTATTATTTAATATTTCATGGTCCCCTAGAAAAAGTTTGACGGTCTAAGGCTCTAAGGCCACACCACAAAATTTTTCGACTGTTCAAATAATCATCCTGTAGATGTTTTGAATACAGTTTAATAATTTTCAAACCCCGAAATTACTCTCTCGCTATTTCTCGTCGTTTATAAACCTACGATGATGAAAATTTATTATTAAGATAATTATACATTTTATAAATTTAAATGCATGCCAGGTTTCTCCATTGTTTAACTAAATATTTAAAAATGAGTAAGGTCCATCTCGCATCAATTTGTGATAAGAAATCCCGCCTGAGCTGCTACGGATGAGTCGATATTTTCTATTAATTATCTTAATTATTATATAAAAATAGCATTGTGAATGCCTAAAATCTAAATTTTTTTAATGTGATAAGAATTTTTAAAACCAAAATTCCTTTATTTGCAAAATAACATAGGTATCTACATAAAAACAATAAATAGCGAGTACAGACACGGACGAGTGAAATAGTCGAGAGCCAATGATAGAGAAGATGAGGCTGAAAGTTTGCAAGAGCTCTTACTACATACGTCGACAATGCCCTTGAACATCAATAAAACCGTACCCTTATGGTTTTATAATACGTAGGTAGGTAATCTAATAAATATCAATAGGTAAAATCCTTACATATTATAAAACAAAGTCCCTCGCCGCGTCTGTCTGTCTTTTCGCGATAAACTCAAAAACTACCGAACAGATTTTTATGCGGTTTTCACCAAATGATAGAGTGGTTCTTGAGGAAGGTTTTAGGTTTGAGGTTTTATGTAAACTGGTAAAAATATGACGATAATTGTTATAGAAGTCGGCAAAAATTAAGCCAACTGGGAGCTTGCATCGTAAACGCTGCGTAAACCTTTTTAGCTATAACAAAATAATGTATAATGAAATTGTTCCTTTTTTATAGGTCTACAAAAAAGTCCGCGATAGCATATACAGTGGTGGACACATAATTAGAGACACCCCCTAATTGATCACAATAAACTTGATTATGGTACTACCATTAGCCAAACTTTGCATTCTTAAAATAAGGGACAAAAACTAAATTCTGTTTTTTTTTGTTTTGCCGCGTAATTGCATGAAACGTCGACATTACATAAAAATAACTTTTTGTATTAAAATTAATACATTTTAAACCAATGAATATGGGAAAAAAACAAGAGTTGCGATTCGTCCACGAGAAAGATTATTTTGAACTTTCGTAACACATACAGAAAAATCGCAAGCATTTTAACAGTGGCCCTACCATGAGTTGATACAAACTGTTTACGTTACCGTAAACTATCGGATATACTGCGCACAGTCAGTGCGAGTGAAAGAGACAAAACGATAGTTTACGGTAACTTAAACAGTTTGTATCAACTCATGGTAGGGCCACTGTTCAAATGCTTGCGATTTTTCTGTATGTGTTACGCAAGTTCAAAATAATCTTTCTCGTGGACGAATCGCAACTCTTGTTTTTTTCCCATATTAATTGGTTTAAAATGTATTAATTTTAATACAAAAAGTTATTTTTATGTAATGTCGACGTTTCATGCAATTACGCGGCAAAACAAAAAAAAACAAAATTAATTTATTTTAAGAATGCAAAGTTTGGCAAATGGTAGTACCATAATCAAGTTTATTGTGATCAATTAGGGGGTGTCTCTAATTATGTGTCCACCACTGTATATGCTATCGCGGACTTTTTTGTAGACCTATAAAAAAGGAACAATTTCATTATACATTATTTTGTTATAGCTAAAAAGGTTTACGCAGCGTTTACGATGCAAGCTCCCAGTTGGCTTAATTTTTGCCGACTTCTATAACAATTATCGTCATATTTTTACCAGTTTACATAAAACCTCAAACCTAAAACCTTCCTCAAGAACCACTCTATCATTTGGTGAAAACCGCATAAAAATCTGTTCGGTAGTTTTTGAGTTTATCGCGAAAAGACAGACAGACGCGGCGAGGGACTTTGTTTTATAATATGTAAGGATTTTACTTATTGATATTTATTAGATTACCTACCTACGTATTATAAAACCATAAGGGTACGGTTTTATTGATGTTCAAGGGCATTATCGACGTATGTAGTAAGAGCTCTTGCAAACTTTCAGCCTCATCTTCTCTATCATTGGCTCTCGACTATTTCACTCGTCCGTGTCTGTACTCGCTATTTATTGTTTTTATGTAGATACCTATGTTATTTTGCAAATAAATGAATTTCGGTTTTAAAAATTCTTATCACATTAAAAAAATTTAGATTTTAGGCATTCACAATGCTATTTTTATATAATAATTAAGATAATTAATAGAAAATATCGACTCATCCGTAGCAGCTCAGGCGGGATTTCTTATCACAAATTGATGCGAGATGGACCTTACTCATTTTTAAATATTTAGTTAAACAATGGAGAAACCTGGCATGCATTTAAATTTATAAAATGTATAATTATCTTAATAATAAATTTTCATCATCGTAGGTTTATAAACGACGAGAAATAGCGAGAGAGTAATTTCGGGGTTTGAAAATTATTAAACTGTATTCAAAACATCTACAGGATGATTATTTGAACAGTCGAAAAATTTTGTGGTGTGGCCTTAGAGCCTTAGACCGTCAAACTTTTTCTAGGGGACCATGAAATATTAAATAATAAAATAACTTAATCAGAGCAAAAATAATCAGCTGTTCCATATAAAACATAAAAATAACTTTTTGTATTAAAATTAATACATTTTAAACCAATTAATATGGGAAAAAACAAGAGTTGCGATTCGTCCACGAGAAAGATTATTTTGAACTTTCGTAACACATACAGAAAAATCGCAAGCATTTGAACAGTGGCCCTACCATGAGTTGATACAAACTGTTTACGTTACCGTAAACTATCGTTTTGTCTCTTTCACTCGCACTGACTGTGAGCAGTATATCCGATAGTTTACGGTAACGTAAACAGTTAAAACTCATGGTAGGGCCACTGTTCTAAGGACATGGTTATGAATGCTATAAAATATTTCAAGAAGTTCAACACGACCGAAAACGTACCCAGAAAACCGAGACCTAGGAAAACTACTCCGCGGGAAGACTCTAAGATGGTGTTGTTGGCAAAAAAAGAACCGTTCAAAGGATCAGAACTGATACGCTCGTAATTATTTGGTGCAGGAGGGTCGACGGGTGTGTATGCAAGAACAATTAGACGGAGACTATGTGAGGCAAACTTGTATGGAAGAGTGTCTCGGAAGGCGCCACTTTTGAAAAAGCAAAATGTTAAGGCAAGGTTAGCGTTTGCTAAAAATTATGAACACAGGACTGAACGAGAACTGGAAAAATGTGCTTTTTTCGGATGAAACAAAAATGAATATGATTAATTCTGACGGAAAACAATATGTTAGACGCCCCCTGAACAAAGCAATGGATCCAAAGTACACCAAAAAAGCAGTAAAACATGGAGGCGGAAATATCAAAGTGTGGGGCTGTTTTTAGGACTTGGTGTCCGACTTGTAAGGAAGATAGAAGGCAATATGGATTAATATCTGTACAAAAATATTTTAGAAGAAACCCCTATGCCGAGCAAAATTTACCGGTCATTTGGTCTTCACAACAGGATAATGATCCGAAACACACTGCAAAAGTAGTAACTGGTTAGTTTGTGACAGTTTTGGATTGGACCCCGTACAGTCCGGATTTAAATCCAATCGAAAACTTGTGGTACCAGGTAAAGAAGACAGTGGCGACAAAGCGTACATCAAACGTCGATTAACTTTAAACAGCTTTTACTGAAGTATGGGAGCAAATTCCAGTAAAAGCTTGTACAAAATTGATCGATGTCATAATGTTATTGCTGCAAAAGGACATGCGACCAAATATTGATATGTATCGTAATGTTTTTTAAAAATGCGTGTGAAATCTTATGTACTTAATAAGATAATTTCACTAATAACTCTATTTTTTATTTCTTGTAAGCAAATGAAGTGTCTTTTATTATATGGCCAGATCTTATTAATCGTATCTTTGATTACAATACTTACAATTAAATTTTACCAATCAAAACCAAAAAGGTAAGTTTTTTGTAAATGTTTCGTTTTAACATTACACAATAACAACACAAATATTTTTAAATTGTTTTGCAAGTTACAATGGCAGTCTGATAAAATATATACAGAGTATAGCTTAGTTATTTTAATATGCTTCCAGTGTCTTTAATTATGTGACCACCACTGTATCTTTTTTTTTACGAATAGCTTGCTATAGCCATTATATCTTCTAAAAAATGGTCGCAAACAATGCGTAATTTGGAAAGCTATTTAGAAGGATACAGTATTAATCCCTATCAACTTAAATACGTTAGTTACCTTAAGAATTTTATGCACATTATTTTACCCTTTTACACCATACCATTTAAATGCATATCTTAGGAACTATCGTAAAAAAATTACACGTGCAAAAATAAATTCAAGTGCGTTTTTTACACCGATATGATGGGACTGGATGACTCGAACGCAACGGAACGTGAACAGACTTTTGAAGCAAATGGGTGACGACTGTAAGGTATTGTTTCCATTTTGCGTGTTGATGGAAGGTCGCATTTGGCAAAAAAAAGGAAGGAACCAAAGCGAAGCGAGGGCGGGTCGCTAGTAACAAATAAAATTTAATAAATAATAACAGCTACACGATGAAAGTTAATTACAAACTAAACGCTTCGAGAAAATTGTGAAAAGACTTCGACGTCTCGTTCGTGTTTCAAAGAAAAGCTACTAGCTATTTGATTCCTAGGTCTTCAAGCTTCGAGAAAATTGTGAAATGACTTCGACGTCTCGTTCGTGTTTCAAAGAAAAGCTACTAGCTATTTGATTCCTAGGTCTTCAAGTTGAGTAGCTTTAAAGAGGATATAAATTACCTGTTTATTACTTTTACAAGACCGGTTCGATCTACCGGAGCTAAGATTTCACTTCCGTGTGTTTTTTAACACGTTTTTATTAGGTTGCTTTCGGGTTTGTTTGTTTGTTTTTGCATTAAGTTATTATTGTTAATCAAGTCAATTGTTAAGTCAACATTCTTGTGAATGTTGACTAAACTACCAAAATTAATTTTACATCACGAAGATAGATGCAGATTATACTAAAATGTAAAATAATTGATTTAAATAATGAGAAATACATTGCGGTTTATAATGATTTGTTCTGGGCCAGAGGACATTGAAACATTGAATTGATTTTTCGTAAGTACTCATTTCATCCGTGCAAGCCTCGGCACGGATCTCGAGCGCCTCGTTATCTCTACATCGATATTGAGAGCTGCATGTGTGTTCGTGTGACTGACCTCTATGTAGGAGAGCGGGTTGGCGGGCGGCACGTTGGGGTCGACCAGCTCGATGTTGACCAGCCACGGCAGCAGGTACAGCAGCAGCAGCTGTCGCACCTCCGTGCGTGCCGTCTGGAGCCGCGCCGTTATCTCTGCACACACACACATTGCACATCATCACAATACATCGACATCAGCCATTTTAATGTCCCCATTGAGGCCTTCCTTATGGGTGGATAAAGAGGATGGGCCATAAACCACCACGCGGATCCAATGCGGATTGGTGTTAACGACTGCAATGCAGCCGGGACCAACGACTTAACGTGCCTTCCGAAGCACGGAGGAGCTCAAGATAATGAATTTTTGGTTTGCTTGAATAAAGTAAGTAAGTACTTAAGGTATACTTATAACTACATATTATAAAACAAAGTCACTCGCCGCCTCTGTCTGTCTGTTCGCGATAAACTCAAATATACAGAACGGATTTTCATGCGGTTTTCACAAATTGATAGAGTGATTCTTGAGGATGGTTTAGGTGTATAATAAATTTCATTATAAATAAAATAATTTATAATGAAATTGTTCCTTTTTTTTTCTAGGTCTACAAATAAGTCCGCGATGGCATACTATAGCCATTCTAACTTTTATAAATGGTCATAAATAATTTAATTATTTTCATTGATTTCATGCACATAATGATAAATTAAATAATATCTTAGGAGTTGTCACAATAAATTCAAGTGCGTTTCTCACACCGACGACGGGACTCGAACAGGACGGAAACAGACTTTTGTTGGAAGGTCGCAATTGGCAAAAAAAGGAAGGAACCGAAACGAAGCGAGGGCGCGTCGCTGGTTCAAATATATTGGAGAAAGGTCATCCATCACTATTATGTCGGGGCGGCGTGCTTTATTAATTGCAGTCTCTGTTTCATTAGGCTAGATTGGACTCATGATCTTTGCTTGAATAAAGTGAGTAAGTAATTTATGAGAAACCAAAAAGATAACGTATATTGATAATTAGGTATATGGTTACAATTTATTTTATGACAAAAAAAACAATATGAATAGATGCCAGTGTCTCGGACAGCGTTGCGTGTAATTTGAGTGAACAATATCGTTGGAAGATTGTAGGTAATTACAGCAGATGAAATATTGAATTCAAACCGTTACATGCTGCTAAGGAATGTATAATTATTGATGATTCAATATTATCCATCTATGCCATGAAGTTTTTTGTAAACAAATTGTGGCAAGTAAATTTTATTATAATTACCTAATCATCAAAAGTAGTTCATGTTGTTATTTAGTGATGTGTTTGCGACAAAACTAATAAGTATGACCCCGACTAGTTGTGAATGTGCATCTAATCTAGAGATACAATGATGCTTTAACTCAACGCGTCATATTATATGACGTATAATATGACGCGTTGAGATACAAATCATCATGGTAGACTTTCAATAACAATTTACTATTTCTTTATTTTTATCTGATGTGTTACCGCCAAATGTTTCGAAATATTCAATCGAATATTGAACGCATTATAAAAGGGTCTATATCAATATTAGAATATATCCACGACGTTCGCTTTGTGAGCAAGTATTGGCTTTTCAGAGTGAAGGACCTTGATACGTATCTTCTAACTTTTTTATTGATATCCGTTAGTGTTATTGACAGTCACCTCATATATGACAAGACAGCAATCGACATGATGAGAAAACGAAAGGGTCTGCTTTCGGTTTCAGAAGCAACCAAAAGCGTAGGTACTTGTGAAAATTAAGCGAAAATCCGATCACGTTTCTCGCAATGTGCCACCAATTTAACTTCAAGCCTTTCAAGTAGGTTGAACTTACACCTTTTAAAATTTCACCATTAGATGGTGAAATTTTAAAAGAAGCCCTTGAAAGATGAACAACTAGAAACAGCTTAGGTTAGATTTCTTAGCATGATTTTTCTAAGTTATTGATGTGTTTGAGCAACGCACAGTGTGTTCTGGAGACCTTTTTTCGGACATGTTGATTTTTAAGCATAGAACGATAGATTTAATCATTAGAAAGGCTAGAGTAGAACACCCGACTGTAAATGTGTATAGTTCTATAAAAAAAAATATTTGAAAATGTTGGTATTTTCATGCTAATAAATTTAAAAAATAATATTGTATCGTACTAAAATAGAATACATGCAAATGGCGTACATAGATAAAACTTATCTGTGAAGCTTTATTTTTAGGCGTCTTTGTTTGATGTGTACCGTTCTTCAAATCGGAGAAATAAGCTTTTTTCAAATTTTCGTTATTTTTTTTCACTCGAAATGTGCTGTTTTGGAAAAGTTATATACCTACAGGAAAATTTCGAGTTTTCTATGTTCCATCTACCAAAATAAAATCGCTGCAGATCCTGTGGCTTTCGAAAGTTACAGCCCGAAATGTTTTTATCCGAATTTTTGGTCGTTTGGTTCATATAAAAAATAAATATCCGAACCTATTCTTGTCTTGGCATAAATTTTTGTTTGACTTAAAAATAATTAATATAATTTTCGTATTACATAATGCACAATTCATTAGACTAAATAAAAGTATGTATGAAGTTTATTCTTATTTCATACATTAATTTTATTACACACCTCAGTTAAATTCAGATAAAATTTCGTATATCAAAAATGCAAAAAGTGTCAACCCTGATTGAATCGAATAATTCTAAAAGCCACGCAATTTGGACGTGTTTTTTAGCATAAGTAGAGGAATATAGGTTTTTCATTTTCATTCAGATAACTTTTCCAAATATGCTGGCCCGACGGAGTAAAAAAAATAATACGAAAAACGGAAAAAAAATCTCCTGTTCTAAGGCAGCTACAAAGTTGCTAATAGCTCTTAGAGGTGAACTTTCGAATCACATATGTCATTTATTTAAATTATGTTTGGTTTCAAAGAAGGATTTATTAACTTAACATTTGTTGAGAATAATCGGATATTTATCCGAAAAATAAAAAATCGACTTTCAGATATATTTTTTCAAAACTAAGCGTTTTTGTCACTCGGGAGTTTTACTCTAGCCTTTCTAATGATTAAATCTATCGTTTTATGCTTAAAAATCAACATGTCCGAAAAAAGGTCTCTAGAACACACTGTGCAACGTGACTGCAGTTTTCAACTCTGAAGTCACGCGAAGCGGATCAAAACGAATAAGTGGTGTGGTGGCGGACGAAGGGCGGCGTCCACGTCATCACGTCCAAATATAGATAAATAGCCTTTATGATCAGAAAGCCTAACTTGCAAAATTTCTTTAAAGTAAAACGTCTACAATGCCTAATGACTAAAATGCTGATAACCTTATTTAGAATTTAGATCAGTACATCAGTAAATGCATAGATATTAAGTTGATAAATGAATTGGACTGGATAGTAGAGTTGTTGGTGTCTAAATTGTACTTGACTTAACTTAAGGTCTGATTTTCATCACTACATATTATAAAACAAAGTCCCTCGCCGCGTCCGTCTGTTTGTCGGTCTGTCTGACTGTCTGTCTGTCCGCGAGAAACTCAAAAACTACTGAACGGATTTTCATGCGGTTTTCACCAAATGATAGAGCAATTCTCGAAGAAGGTTATAGTGTATAATAAGTTCAGGTTTTATGTAAATTGGTAGAAATATGACGATAATTGTTGAACGGGTCGGCAAAAATTAAGGCGACTGGGAGCTTGCATCGAAAACGCTGCATAAACCTTTTGAGCTATAACAAAATAATGTATGATGGAATTGTTCATTTTTATTGGGTCTACAAAATAGTCCGCTATGGCATATATCTATCTTTTAAGAATAGCTTAATATACCCATTTTTATCTTCTAAAAAATTGGTCACAGTACAATGCGGTAATTTGGAAAGCTATTTAGAAGTATTCAGTATTAATTCTTATCAATTTAAATACGTTAGTTACCTTAAGCATTTTATGCACATTCTTTTACCTTTTTACACCATACCATTAGCAGTTGTAAAAAATTAACGCGTGCGAAAATAAATTCAAGCACCTTTCTTACACCGATGACGGAAAACTGAAACAAACTTTGGAGCGAATGGGTGATGGGTGTTGTTGGATTGAAAGGTCGCATTTGGCAAAAAAGGAAGGACCCGAAGCGAAGAGAGGGCGGGTCGCTAGTATATACTAACATAATTATTGTACTATACGAATTTACTACATTGTTCGCGTGCGAAGCCGGGGCGGGTCGCTAGTCTCTAATAGATTAACGGTGCGCCGTCACAAAATATAAAAAAAACAGTAATTTTTCAACTAACTTATACACCCTTCGCAAACACTTGAAAAATTGGAGGTGAAGTATTTACTTTCGTGAATACCTTTAAAATCTGAATTTAATGTGACAGCGCTGTTTGAACTTTGTATTTACTTAATTGTGAAGGCAGCTAATGCTGTCGTCTCGCAGTATCGGTACCTAAAATTTACTTGCAATGTTACGTACGTTTATTTCGTAAATCTGATTTTTGATGTTTGTATTTCGTTTTGGGCTTTGTAGCCAAAAATATCTGAATAGTTTAGAACGTTAAGAACATCCGACTGTGCCAAACGAAATTCCTATTGAGTTTTCTTTTAAAGTACGGATGTAAATGTTGAGCTCGCTTCAACAGTGGCAAATATAAAGGTTTCCTAAAAACAAGTTAGTTACGAACTACACATGATGCTGGAGCGAATGTACGCCACTTTTAAAAGATGTTAATGTCATGAAGTTTGTACAGTCACTATAAAAGAGGCAGTCAAAATGTCCATATATTTGGAAATAGACCAAATGATCAATCTTACTAGTTTTAATAAGTATCTGAAGAAGGGTCAGTTCAGACGGTATGGAAAAAAACCCAAGCAATTTTCTGGCTTTATTGAAAATTGCTCGGAATTAAATACGTTGTTTTGTGTTTGTTTCTATCCGGATGTGTCGGCTGTCTCCGGTATACATGACGGCGACGGTGGCACTGTGATGGGGCTGGGCAGTTCGTACCTGAGAACATGGGCATGGTGAGCTCTGGGTGCAGCTGCGACAACTGGCGCGACAGGTACAGCTGCGAGCGGCAGTACGTCGTGCACAGCAGCGCGTCCAGCGTGCCGCGCCCTTTCTCCGACCCTGGCGACAACACAAAACATTCCATCAACATACACACTACTATCCCCGCAAATTGGTTATGAACCTGGCGGCAATGTTTTTAACCTCAAGAAAGAAAAACAATTGTAATTCTTTTATATACATAGACCACAGAATTAGTATAGTTCTGACGCCTAGACCCAATCATCTTATTGAAAATAATAATTCAATAATTAATATTATATTACATTAACTATTTATTACAATTTTATTGTTCCATGACATTTTTTGTTGCGGATGACGTCAACGTGTATGTTAATGTGACATCGTATTACCAATTTGCCGGGATAGTAAGGGCCGTATTAAAAAACCGCACTCAATGTTAGACAGTTACTTGAGATGCTCTTCTTAGGAACAGCATCTCAGGAATGATCTCAAGATAGCTCTCAACGTTGAGAGCGGTTTATAAATACGGGCCTAAGTATTTAAACAAATACGGACTTATCATGTTGTGGATATGTTAATCTATCCTTTTTTACATTTTGATCAAACCGATATAATATTTTTATTTCAGTAAAAATATATATAGGCAAAAAACCTGTGACCCACGCTCTGGGTCGTTTCTGGTGCAAAGGTTGTCCATTGTCATCCAACGCGGCAACGCGGCCAGTTGCACCGAGGAGTACTCGGGGCGGCTTATTAGACTAATTTATTAATTAAATAAATTGTATTTGAGGTCAATAATTAATATTGTGATGTATATTACTATGGTTTATGGAAAATAATTAGAATACAAATGATAACGAGTTATTTATGAAAATAAATTTTAGAATTACATTTTTTTTATATGTCGCTTGCACAAAATAAATAACGACTATACCTATAGAATGTTGAGACATATTAAAGCAGAGTCACAAGCTTCTTTATTATGAAACCGCTAAAGATTATCTGCCAGAAGTAGCCTAAAGGAGAAACAAAATATAATAAAAGCTTTGCTGATTTCGATATACACAATGTACACCGTATCAAAGACCGGCTGAAGTAGATTTGTTCAGATTTGCAAATAGAAAAAGAGTAGTATAGGTAGTTAATTAATTGACATTGGAAATGGTTTGCCTTTGGTTAAGAACTTATTCTCAAGCAATATCAGGACACAAAACCACTAAGTGCAGTTTAAAACATTACTACATTAACATTTCATGTAGTATCTTGCTCATGCCTGTATAAAGCTTTTTATACGTGTAAATTAAGAATTAAGGCGCATAAGCTGGGAGCTTACATATAATAGTAGATTGTTATACAAGACGCTAAAATGACCCATTGCATACGAGGTAGTTTTATTCAATAGAGTTACAATGGGTTTTAGCGTCGTGTGTACACTCTACTTTTCACTACGATTGCGAGAAAATAAATGTATTTTATTTTCTATTAAATAGTTTATACCTACTTCCGTAAACGAATCTACTCGTTTTTCTATCCTCCAGTTCATAAACTTTTTGTACAGTATTTAAATAAATGATTTGGGCTTGATGGCAAAAGATTAAAATTATTTCTTTCCTATTACAGTCACACAGTTCAATCAGTTTGTAATTATAGAAAAATTCTAAAGATTTCGCGCCATGGTAGGTACCTTTTTTTAATTTCTACTGTAGCAGCTAAGCAACACAAACACGCATTCTACGACTCACTCTGTGCACAGAGTATAAATAAGTCCATGATTTCACCGAAGAGATGCTTTTAGTTTCATTTTCAAAAATAAGAATAAGAAACAGTATAGTCGAGCGAGTCTTTATTCGTGATTATGAATAAGGACTTTTTCGTTTTAGTAGGTTCATTGGTAATAGACAAACATTAAAAAAGTAAAAACTTTTGCCCTAGGGGTTATTATGCTATTTTATCTCGGTTCTTGTACGTTACAATGACAGACTTTTTGAGCAAGAGGAATGAAAAATAGTTTAAACCAGTTTGATTTTCATTTAGCGTAGATAGACGGTGGCCGGCAGCCACTAGGTGTCAGCCAAATAGGAAATAATCACTATGGTGTCAGCCACCAGCTATCTACGCTAAGATGAATCAAAATGTCAATGTATTTGCATTTATATTACTATTTATATTGACGCTTTATACGATATTCATACTAATCGGCCGGCGTACTGAAATGTGTAGTTCATAGATACACATGATATTTCTCTGAGGTAATACTTCAAATCTTTGTTGTTTGAACTAAAGCTCATGAATATTATGCAATTAAGTAGGTACATAATTAGAGGGTTACGATAGCTGAACTCAGTGGTCAGAAGTAATGAAAGCTTGCTTACGTTGCGATTCTATTACATAGTATATAAATAAATTAAGAGAATAGTCAATGGTGAAAGGTGAAAGATGACTCCGCGTTCATTACGCACCGCTCCACCCGGCGCTTTGCACTCCACCGCCTCACCGCCTACAATTCAGTCAACTCTGTCATTATAAAGTTACCAAACAAAATAAACCAAGCAGTGTTTTAAAATGGATCCCATTTTTTGTAGTCATCAACGTTATACCCTCTGTGTTTCCGTCGCGGCAACTTAAACAAATTTTCCGTCGGTTGGATTAGTCTGAAGTTTAGTAAAACAAAACCGTATTGTTGCGTGGTTTGAAACATTAAGTTCGTAGATTTTGGGTGTAAAACAATTTTTTTTAAGACAATGAAAGATAAATAGGCTTTTTCGTTTGTTCAGTTATAACATCTGGAACAGTAGCAAGTGCCCGCAGGTGCTCTCATTTAAATTAGAGAGTACGCAATTTACATTCCCGCGACACATCTGACTTTAATTAGGCGAATCGCTAGGGCGGAGTGACCTTCATTGTATCTGCTGGAATAATATAATTTTGCGCATATCTTGTACAAAGGTTCTTCGGTAAATGTAATTTTACATGCATAAACTTCAGATCTTGTCTCCTAGCTAATGGCAAAACGTCGTTCAGATATCTATAGTAAATATTATAGCAAATCTGTTATCTAGCGGTGTCTCCGACAGACTAATTGACATTACAGCCAATCTCCGTTAAATGCATCACCCTGACATCTAGTACTGTACGTATACAGCGTATACAACTTCGATCATCTACCTGGTAAACAGGATTAATTATTATGCCCCTAGATGTTATAATAATATACCACGGTATATTATAATGAACAGCCGTACCGGCTAACTTACATGGCTATCGTAATCGCTTTCATTTGAAAGATGGATGTGATACATTGCTAGTTACTTTATTTATACCAAATAGAACACCACTATTGTGATGGCTGCTGCTGACTGAACCACGCAAGGGGCGCTTATTACAATCCATATTAAATGTATTGGACATACGCACGACTATCAAACATCCTACCTAGGACTCAACTGCATACTGACCGTCGTACACCCCTTGGTTGGCTTGGATCAGCTCAGCAATAAAATATCCCTACAAACATATCGAGTAGTTATGTTTGTACAATGCGAAACCAACTTCATTACGCTTGCGGTACAATTAATCTGTAAAAATATCTCTTGCCATACATTCTCGAGTGAAGTTAGCGAATCACTCTCTATTGTTAATTTAATCGCATGTATTATGAACAATCGGAAGGACAAATACAGAAAGGAGTGTATTCTCCGCATAGCAAGTTACGTACGGGGCTTTCCTTTTTATATAGAAATATTTATTTTTTCTGATAGTAGACATTGTTGCACTTGTGAATGGGCCGTTTTATCTCTATTATTTGTGGTTCTGGTTTAAAAAAACATTTATCTACACTCACAACGTAATGTTCCAAATATGAATTCAAAAAAGGTAATATAAATACGTACTTTATTTTCGTGAATAGGTAAAATAAAAAAAAAACTCATTACGATGCAGTCAGCTGCATCATAAAGTAACTTTTTTTCTCATTACGATACAGGTCAAATCCAAGAAGAAGGTAGTGCCGTGATATTAAAAAAAAACAACGATATTTTCCCCAATGAAATATGACTCATCTCATTTTTTTCTAATGGAATGCGCGCCATTTTTAGAGCATTACAAAAAAGTTTTGAATTTTGATTTCAATTTTTACATTTTGCTATACTGAATTTCGTAGGTGTTTTTTATTCTTGCTTAAAAATTTTAAAAAAAATTGACTGCAAAATTATTTTAGATGCAGCTAAGGAAATGACTTATAATAAGGTAGGTAGGTAGGTACATAGCTAATACAACCAAAGTCTCTCTCTCTTTTTACCCGACTGCAAAGAAAGGGTTATGTGTTTCGCGCGTATCTTGTAAGTATGTTTGTATGTATGTATGTTTGTATGTAATATTCTTTATTACCTCATATCTTTCAAACGGCTGAACGGATTTCTATGATTAAGATATCGTTAGATTGGTCTTTTCAGCCCAAGTGTTCTTAAGAAGGTGGCGTTATAAAAAAACCAACATGGCGGCTGTACGGTGCTATTATACGTAGTGAAAAAAAAATTTTTTTTTTAGAATACTGCAATATGGGTGTCAAATTAAAGGGCTTATTATAAGGATTTCAAAAAGGTATATCATGACCATAATATAATTATAAAAAAAAAACAATAAAATAAAAAAAGTAAATTATATTACGCAAATGCGAGCGGCCGCTATAAACATGTCAATGAGAAATTTATATTTTGTTTGTGTATGTTAGCCACATTCATGATGAAAAAATAGGCTATAATATCATCCCAAAATCCCTCGGGATCGAAGCCTCAGGCTATGCCGCATGGCACGGCTAAGTTAATCAATAGATGGCGCTGTAGCCGAGTACATCGCGGTATGGTTTTGTATTCATCATCAATAGATTTCTAGTTGCATAGACCATATCAATAGATGGCGTTGTAGCCAAATACATCTCGGTATGGTTTAGCTCTCTGTAGATTATATAAGGTCTTTTGTGTTTATACTGAAAATATAAAGATAACAATAAAAGAATCGAAGAAACGATAACGAGAAATAAGAAGAAAAACTTTTTTAATTGTTAATTGATAATTATTTTAATTCGATTCCATCTAGCTATCTGTAGCTAGAGTACATTCATTATTTATTATACTAGATTCCATCTATCTAATTGGAACGCGTGTTGCATTACTTTACTTGCATTAATATTGAAAAAAATATTAAAGAAGTAGATTTTGTTAGGTTTTGTAGCAAGTATACCTAGTTTAGTTAGGGCTAAGGAATAGGGTGTTTAGGAATATCTTATTACTGAATTAGTGATTAATTACATTCTCTTTGATATCGATAATAGTACATTACAGCCGTGAACGGGAAGCTAGCGATTGCATTGTCGAGGATGGTTTGAAGCCCGAGCCGCAAGCGAGGGCTTTAATCATTCGAGGCAATGCAAGTAGCTTCCAGAACAAGGCTTGTATAGTGCTTTTCTCAAGAAATGCGAGGAAATAAAAAACTTTTCAATTGAAACTTAATTAAATTTAATTAATATTAAAAATGAGTAATCAGACAAATCCTCTGAGTAATCTTGAATTACGTGCAGCGCCATCTACCGCCGAGAAGCAAAACCCATCTCATTTCGCTTCTCGGCGGTAGATGGCGCTGTACATAATTCTCTCGCAGGGCTTGCTGTCAGTTGTCTTGACCCTAAAAAAATCTTATTTAAACCACACGATGAAAATTCTTTTAAAGAATTAGACCGTCTACGTAATTTGTAAGGAGAATATAACTAAAAAGACGTAAATAAAAAACAACTAAATTTAAAAAAAAATAAAACCCGCCTGCCTAAAAAAAGACAAGTCAACAGAAAAATAAAATAGAAAAACTAAAAAACCCACATGCATCAAAAAACAAGTCAACTGAAAAGATGGAAACAAGATAATATATAAAGGCAAACTTAAAAAATATTGATGGTAGTGTTTAGATTAAAGGCAAACTTAAAAAATATTGATGGTAGTGTTTAGATTAAAGGCAAACTTAAAACATATTGATGGTAAGTGTTTAGCACTTTTGTTCAACATAATTATTACCCGACTGCGGGTTATGTATTTCGCGCGTATCTTGTAAGTATGTTTGTTTGTATGTAATATTCTTTATTACCTCATATCTCTCAAACGGCTGAACGGATTTCTATGATTAAGATATCGTTAGATTGGTCTTTTCAGCCCAAGTGTTCTTAAGAAGGTGGCGTTATAAAAAAACCAACATGGCGGCTGTACGGTGCTATTATACGTAGTGAAAAAAAAAATTTTTTTTTAGAATACTGCAATATGGGTGTCCAATTAAAGGGCTTATTATAAGGATTTCAAAAAGGTATATCATGACCGTAAAATATAATAACTAAAAAGAGATAAATAAAAAAATAAATTAAAAAACCCGCCTGCATAAAAAGACAAGTCGACTGAAAAGATGGAAACAAGATTAAATAAATATTAAAGGCAACATGTCATAATAACATGCAGTCGGAGGCATGCATAAAGAAAGTGACATTATGAATAATTGAATTATATGCCTCCGACTGCATGTTATTATGACATGTTGCCTTTAATATTTATTTAATCTTGTTTCCATCTTTTCAGTCGACTTGTCTTTTTATGCAGGCGGGTTTTTTAATTTTTTTAATTTATTTTTTTTTAACGTTGATCTTTTATTTAGTAGGTTCAATCCCAAATGTATGAGTGTAGATAAAGTAGTGTATGAAACTGCACATAACTAGGTATTAAAACACTCGTGTGATACTATTAAAAACCTCGCCTACGGCTCGGTTTTTAAACACACACTCATGTTTTAATACCCCTCATTATGCATCAGTATCATAAACTACTATTATTTTAGGCTTTAATGCGCCCATAATCAGTTTAAATTTAAATAAAAAGATAATCAGTTAAAAAACAGACACAACAATAATTCTCACTGCAATAATGTCAAATTAAACCACTCAATTTCTCTGTTTCCATAATGAAGTAAAAAATGATTTACTTTTGAGTAAATTCCTTTAAAAAAAAGAAAACTTTAACTTCTAATTTAATTAACATCGAATGGCAGTAAAAGAGCAACATACACTTCCTTTCTGGGCTTTTTCCTCTTTCATTGTTGTGCCCTTTTATGTAAGCTATTACAAAAAAGGTGAGGAAATATACAAAACTTTTTTCGTTTCAGCGGTAGCATGACAACTAAGCATGGGAGTGGGGGAAGGCCTGATGATAAATTAATCGTCACTACGAGTACAGTGACATCTGAAACGAAACCTAGTGAGGATACGCGAATATAATCTCGCATGCTCGCTTGAAGTGTTACTTGAACTTAGAAGTTCACGTATGTCCGGTCCGTGTATTAGTTTTGTCCTAACAATAAGAACAGCTATCAATATTTATTAGTACATCGAGGGGAGAAAGCGAGCGATTACTAAAAGCACAGTATATATTATATTAACTGAAAGAGTTTGTAATTGCATTTTCTTACGAGTTATACAGAGCTTTTTACTACACCTACAAAGAAAATAAAACAAATACTTAAAAAAATATTAATCTAAATTGCTTTAATATGGCGTCATGCCACCGGACATATTAAAGACACTATACAAATGAAGTTTTGTACTTTTCTATGATAAAATTAAAGAAAACTCGCACTTGACCGTTTTTTGGCATTTCATTAAATACCTCTTATCACCTCCGGAGTACTTCGGACAGGGGGTTGAAATAAACCAAATTTTCACTCCTCTTGCTCAAAAAGTCCGTCATTGTAACGTACAAGAGCCGAGATAAAAATAACCCCTAGAGGATAGTTTTCTTTTTTAATGTTTGTCTATTACCAATTTAATGTTTGTCTATTGCCTACTAAAACGAAATAGTAGATTGTTATACAAGACGCTAAAATTACCCATTCCATACGAGGTAGTTTTATTCCCGAGCTTTAGCGAGGGAATAAATAGAAACCGAGTTACAATGGGTTTTAGCGTCGTGTGTTACACTATACTTTTCACTACGATTGCGAGAAAATAAAATACAATATTAAATAGTTTATACCTATTTCCGTAAACGAATCCACTCGTTTGTCTATCCTCCACTTCATAAACTTTTTGTACAATATTTAAATAAATGATTTGTGCTTGACGGCAAAAGATTAAAATTATTTCTTTCCTATTACAGTCACACAATTCAATCAGTTTGTAATTATAGAAAAATTCTAAAGATTTCGCGCCACGGTACCTTTTTTAATTTCCGCTGTAGCAGCTAAGCAACACAAACACGCATTCTACGATTCACTCTGTACACAGAGTATAAATAAGTCTATGATTTCACCGAAGAAATGCTTTTAGTTCCATTTTCAAAAATAAGAATGAGAAACTGGGGGCCTATTACGAAACTTGGTCACGATAGTCGTCCGCAGTTCGTCGGTTGTAATTATTACAAATATTTTTAATATAGCATCGTAGTCCATAGTCTATTGAACGAATAATAACGGATCCACTAGAGAGAAACTGTCAAATTTACGCAATCACTTTGCAATATCGCATACGCAAGTGCTTTGTAATAGGAATCAATCAGAACGAAGCACGGACGCAGCAGCTGCGTGTATCGAATTAAACTTTTCGTAATAGACCCCTAGTATTAAGTCGAGCGAGTTTTTATTCGTGATTATGAATAAAGACTTCTTCGTTTTAGTAGGCTTATTGGTAATAGACAAACATTAAAAAAGAAAAAACTTTATCCCCTAGGGCTTATTATGCTATTTTATCTCGACTCTTGTACGTTACAATGACGCACTTTTTGAGCAAGAGGAGTGAAAAAGTCTTTATTCATAATCACGAATAAAGACTCGCTCTACTTAATACTGTTTCTCATTCTTATTTTTGAAAATGGAACTAAAAGCATCTCTTCGGTGAAATCATACTTATTTATACTCTGTGCACAGAGTGAATCGTAGAATGCGTGATTGTGATGCTTAGCTGCTACGTCTGCTGCTACAGCAGAAATTAAATAAAGGTACCGTGGCGCGAAATCTTTAGAATTTTTCTATAATTACAAACTGATTGAACTGTGTGACTGTAATAGGAGAGAAATAATTTTAATCTTTTGCCGTCAAGCACAAATTATTTATTTGAATACTGTACAAAAAGTGTATGAAGTGAAACATAGAAAAACGAGTAGATTCGTTTGTAGGTATAAACTATTTAATAGAAAATAAATTAAATAAAATACATTTATTTTCTCGCAATCGTAGTGAAAAGTAGAGTGTAACACACGACGCTAAAACCCATTGTAACTATTGAATAAAACTACTTCGTATGCAATGGGTCATTTTAGCGTCTTGTATAACAATCTACTATTTTGGCTCCGACGACGCACCGCTTCAGAGATATTTGGATCTTTGTATTTTTTTGGGCCGATGTGCTAGAAAACCTAGATAAATATATCCAATAGGGAAAATACTTCATGGACACGTACACACACACCCTATAACCCGCCCGAGTGCACGAGTGTCCCGTTACGCGTTCACACCGCTAGTTGGCACGCATTTTTCGATTTAGTGCTGCGTTATAAATTTCGTGTGTCTCTAACTTGTGGTAAATTTTAGCTTATAATTAAGCTGTTCTAGTATATGCTTATTAGCTATGCATGACCTTGATTCGTACTATTTGGCTTAAGATGCATTAATTATAAATTTTTAAACACAACTAAGGTACGTGATAAAATAAGGCCTTCATAATTTGAAACGCTTCTATTTCCATAAATATTAAAGTTTACTAGTAAAAACATAGTTAATTCGCTTCATTGATTCTTTAATTGTAGGAATCTAAGAGAAAATGTAACTTATCTAAGAAAAAACGGTCAAGAGCGAGTCAGACTCGCGCACCGAGGGTTTCCGTACCATCATACATAACAGACCATACAACAAGTAACTGTGCATCATAATAAATACACTGCAGAGCTGTAGAATAATAAAATTATTATTGCAGTATGAGGTCAGCACCATCTCCTGGCCGATAGTGGAAATATTTTTTTCTTAGGCCAGCGCCATCTCTTGACCGATAGTAGAACTAAATAAATTTTTCTTAGGTCAGGGCCATCTGTAGACTGGTAGAGGAACTAAATAATTTTTTGTTTGTTTTTTGAATTTCTAAAAAAGTGTGTTATATTGAGACATCGTTTTATTTTTCCTGTAATCTTTACATATTACTATCACATAGAATTATTTAAGATTTTTCTCTGCAAACTTCGGAGATAAAGGGGGGGGACGGTATTTTTTTTACATTTTTCATCATAAGTCGAAAACTATGCGGCCTAAAAAAAAAAGAAAAAAATGTTTTAAAATGTGCAAACAGTGCTCTTTCATATGATACTCCAAATGCCCTAGTCGCCCCACTTAAACTTTTTAAGACCCCTTTTCAGTCTCTGTTGTAAAGAAAATATTTATTTTTTTATTTCTTTCTTATTTGCAAAATAGTTGGACAAACGTCATCTTAAACTATTCCAAATTTCAAGTCGATACCATTAGTAGTTCTCGAGATATCCAGCTGTGACAGACAGACAGACTTAGTCACACCATAAGGGTTCCTTTTTACCATTTTGGTACGGAACCCTAAAAACCAAACCTAAGATAGTGTACATATGTGGAGGATACCGTGGATAGCGGCGTAAACAAAATACGTCCATACAAAATTGTGAGATTCGAGTAATTTTACGCGCGTTATTTTTCTCGATAGCTGTTCGTGCTAATGTTACAGAATACAGAACCTCGTTCGTGTTTCGGGAGTAACTCCCATCATAATAAGAAAAACAGAATATTATAGATTTTACAAGTTAAATCTCTTTTAAGTGGACTTATAACATCTAAATTGGAAACTTCAGAAAAATATCGAGATATAAACCTATCATTAACAAGCATTACTTCTCGTTTCTTTTCAAGTGAACCTATTAACATCGAAATTGGAAACTTCAGACACTTGTTGAGATATTAATATATACTTATCATTAACAAGCATTACTAAAGCCTGGTGTACGAATGCGGCTCTGTTTTCTTTATAAAGGTAAAAAATATTATTATAAAATATGCTAAAAGACAATAGAAAGAGAAGTGTGGAATAGATTTACTTTTATAATTTTCGGTTGTCATGCTTCCCTCGAGGATGAAGAAACGTGCACATGAGAACTATCACTATCACTACTTATTATAAAGTAAAGCGAATGGAGGTGAGGACTGTAAGGTATTTGTTTTTTGGGTGTTGTTGGAAGGACGCATTTGGCAAAAAAAGAAGGAAGCGAAGCGAGGGCGGCTCGCTAGTAATCTTATAATCCGTAGCAGCCGTAGCTACGACGTAGGCAATGCCGTAGTTATGTTGACGGCACAGCTACGCAACAACTACCTATAGTATGTAAGCTACATTAAATAAGGCTGAGAACAGGGAGGTTTTGAATAAACTCCCATAAAAGTGGATAGCAAGTACATATTATTACGATTGTGAATAATCATTGATTTATCTTACTTCCCCGATCCGGTATATTCGGAACATGAGGCAGATGAAAAAATACTGCCTGTATGTAATTAGCTTTTATCCTCGTAATAATAAAATGAAAAGAGGCAGTCTGAGTTTCGGCTCTTATAAGGTCTTATGTTTTAAGATAATGATCTATTTCAAGTGAATTTATACTTGAAATGTTTTTCTTCCACTTGAAATATGTTTTTCTTCCACTTGAAACATGTTTTTCTCAATACATCTCCTGTTTTATTTATTTTTATATTGTAGAAATTTGTTGCCTGGGAGGCGAAGCGTGGAGGTAAGGTCACCTTGCTAATGTAACGCGAATGCGTGTGTGCGTTCGTTAGGTTTACTTGTTGATCGTGGGCGTGGGAAGCGAGGCAGTGCGGCGCGCGGGACGAGGCTAACGCCCGGGAGGATGCACCGCTGCAGGCCGGCGTGTAGGTGCCACGGGCGGGTATATAAGGGCCGCGCGCCGCCGGCCCCGCATAGTCGCCGGCGGAGCGTAGCGACGGACGGGCGCCGCCATGTGCGACCCACCGATTAACGCGACCAACTTTAGCTTTTACGAACCTTCGCTCGAAGGCAACTCTTCGTACGGGTCCAACCATACGCTGATCGACTACGTCGCCGATCAAGTCGCGAGCGCACTCAACGTGTACTACACGCCGTTTTTGGTGGTGTTCGGCTCGCTCGGCAATCTAATGTCCGTGTTCGTATTCTACAGCAGCAAACTTCGGCTGCAGTCGACCAGCCAGTACCTGTCCGCGCTCGCTCTGTCCGATACGGTTTTTTTGTTCCAACTGCTGGTCCCTTGGCTGAAGGCGGTGCAAATCACGGGGCTGTTTCACACGTGGGGGTTCTGCCAGGTGTTCGTGTACGTGTCGTACGTGACGTGCTGCCTGAGCGCATGGCTGGTGGTGGCGTTCACAGTGGAGCGTTTCGTGGCCGTGCTGTACCCTCTGCGGCGCACGGCGGTGTGCACGGTGGCGCGCGCGCGGCACGTCATCGGTGCACTCGCCGTCGCCGCACTGCTGATCAATGTGCCCGTGCTGCGCTTCGCCATCCCGACCGTCAACGACTGCAACATCGATATTACATACTTGGAGCATGCGGCGCGATTCAACCTGGTGGACACGGTGGTGACGTTCACTGTGCCGCTTGCGGTGATCATAGTGTTGAATACTTGGATCATGATCGGCGTATGGAGACTGGAGAGGGCGCGGAACCGGCTGATTAAGGCGGAGCAGCCGGGGGCGCGTCGCGTGCGCGCCACGCGGCTCGTGGGCTGCCAGCAATCACAGCAACGCGTCACCAGGATGCTGCTCATCGTGTCCTCCGTGTTCGTCGTACTCAACCTGCCGGCCTACACCATGCGCATTTTAGCATACGCCTTCGATGCGCCGGTGAGTCAATCGCATACACACTTAAAAGAAAACAGTTGTTCGCTGGCGGTATTTATGTTATGCGCATGCTGTAAAATTATGTTCTTGTCTTTTTTGTTACTCAAGCTGTGCGTCAATTGTTTTTTGGTTGCGATATCTAGTTGATAAAATAAATATGTTTGAAGGGTTAATAATTATTAAACTTCATGTAGATACCCAATATTATTTCCCTGTCCATTTATATATTTTTTTAATATAAGTAGGTATGTAATTATATCCATTATATTTCTGTGAGTGGATTTTGTTGTTCTGCTGTAAACTTTTTAATTATTTTTTGTGTTTTTCTTATCCTGATATTTTCAGCGTAGGTACTTACCTACGTTGTAATTGTTTATTGTTTTTTTATTGGTTGGACACGTCGCGTTTTCGTAAAATAAGCAGTCACTAAAATATTGAGTTTGTCTCTATTTATATAAAATCTGTATTGCTATCGCGACTCGTCGCGCGGTGGATGGCATTTCTCGTTCTCGTGTGAAGTCCTTAAGGTTAATAAAGTGCATAATACGAGTACCTATAACGAGCAATTGCCGTTCACGTAGCGGACCAATTGGCAAATGCATTTCCTTACTGTATTATTCTATGAAAAATTGGTGTTTTGTTCGGCTCAGCGAAATCGACAGTCCGTTTATTTTATTATAGGTTCCATTACAAAAATATTTTGAAAAGTTTAAGCGGTTCAAACGTTGATCCTCTTTTTGTCGGAGGAAAACACCCTCTTATATTTTTTTCTCGTAGACGTTGTTATATTCTACACAACCAAGTCGCCGAAAATTTTATAAATAAAAAAAATCTTATCTTAACTTATCACCCTCTTCCAATAATCATATTCATGCTATAGAAATGTACTTAGGAAGACTGAATACAGGTATTTTTTTAAATTAGCTTTAATTATTAGCCTCTTTAATAATAATATAAGTAACATAATAAAAATATAATTTATTCTTTACCATATGGTTACCTATCTAAAGGTCAAATTTTGTTTTGACCTAATTTCATTTTACCGACAACTTTTCGACTATTTTCGTTTCGCCTTTTTTTACTTCGTCGAAATCACGTTTCACATTGTATCAATTGACCTAATATTAATTCGATTTTTTTCGTTACTCCGACGACGTCTCATTTGGTCGAAAAACTTTTTACCGAGGTTATGCTCGGTCGAAAGAACATTTCGTCAAGTATTATATTCCCGAACATTCATTACACCACTGATTTATTTGCCATATTTTTAGTTCACCAAACGATAAATTATGCATGTAGAATAACAACCAACACTCATTTTTTAGGTAAACTAATGTTTTCTCGAATTTTATATTCATGCAACATGCAAGCAAGCATGCAACATGCTTGAAGGCATGCAGCATGCAGGCAAGCATGCAGCATGCAAGCAAGCACTTGCTGCGACTGGTCAAAACACTAACCTAACCTACCTAGTGCATTAAAAGTTTTTCTTTATAGCGGGGGGCCTCAGGCCCCCCTGCACCCCCGGCAAGCATTTTGCAAGCAAGCACCTAACATGCAAGCATGCGTACAAGCGGCATGCAAGCGAGCAAGCATGCAAGCAATAAATCATGCATGTAGAATAACAACCAACACTCATTTTTTAGGTAAACGAATGTTTTCCCGAATTTTATATTCATGCAACATGCAAGCAAGCATGCAACATGTAAGCAGGCATGCAACATGCAAGAAGGCATGCAGCATGCAGCATGCAAGCAAGCACTTGCTGCGACTGGTCAAAACACTAACCTAACCTACCTAGTGCATTAAAAAGCACCTAACATGCAAGCATGCGTACAAGCGGCATGCAAGCGAGCAAGCATGCGAGCAAGCATGCATGCAAGCAAACAAGCAAGCACGCAACACGCATGCAAGCATTTTAAGCTCCACCTGCTTCGCTCGCTCTGCTAAGAGTTATTTAAACACTGACCTAACCTAACCCACCAATGTCAAAGTCAAAGTTAAAGTCAAAGTCAAAAATATCTAGGTATTTTCAAATAAACTTAGTACTTAATTAAGCGCTTTTGAATCGTCTGTATTTTCGTAGGAAAATACAACAAACAATCGTCTTATTTTCTGACTTTTTTAACTGTCAAGAAGGTGGTAGCATTAAAATGTTTCATCATCAATAATTATTAGTTATGTTTTTAAAACTTTAGTTATAAATATTGTGCGTTAAAATATTATGCGCCAAAACATGTATTATTATAACAAATATCGATTATGTCAAATGGTACCTACATAATATAAATATAACATAGAAGGTTGAGGCCAAATAATATTCAGTAAAATATTGTTTTGGTGAAGTGAAAGTATGGCAAATAAGTTATCTGGCAAATAAAAAAAAGTCAAAAAAGACTACCGCCAATAGTAAAACGTTATTTTGAAAATCGGTGAAACGTAGTTCGGTTAAATGAGACATATGCCAAATGATATTTTGATGATTTAAAAATATGGCAAACAATGCATATAGCAACAAAGACGTCGGTCAACCGTTTTCGGTACAAGTAAATTTCGGACAAGTAATCGGTTACCGTTCAACCCGCGATCGTGGGTTACTGCAGGAAAATTAGGCGGTCAACTAACATTATTGGTAGAACTCAGAGACAATATAAAATTCGAGTTTTTTATTATTAAGATACTAGCTGATGCCCGCGACTTCGTACGCGTAGACTTTATGACTCCGGCGTATTCTTTTTATAAATACGAACTAATGTAGTTACATAAGAAAATACTCGTAGCAGTATAATGTTAAAAGTCAGTAAATTATTTTTATTTTATATTGTAAACAGGTAGGGTAAGTAAACATAGTTTAAAATTTTTCTTTATAAACTATGTTCAGAGTCTTTCCTTCAGGAGCCAATATGAAAAGACCTGAAGCTAAACTAACCCTGGAAAAAGCCACATAAAGTCGGCCATGCGAAAACAACCAGTCCTTATATACACTAGCGGCTTTACGTCTGACCCTACGACTTATTAATTGTCATAGCAAAGCAAGTGGTCACAGGGAACTGATGTGTACGTTTAAATTGAAAAGGAAAATTGTTGGGGAAGAGTGGTATACCTACGCGGCACCACTCCCAATGAGCTCCAGAATCTTAGCTTCAATATTATTTCGCTTATTATTTCTTTAAAATTGTGCAATTAAAGTCAATGCTTTACTTTAATTGCACAATTAATTTTAAAGAAAGAAGAACAATATCATCCAGCAGTGCGATATAAGTACGTTAGTTCTATTATAAGATTCTGCGGCAATTTAAGTCGGGTTCCATTGCACAATTTCGGCGGAGTCAAATTTCACATCAGCATTATCAGCACATTAGATTTCCACATCAGATGATCTTCGATTTTTCGTAAACACGTGTTTTTGCAAATATATTAAAATTGGTTCTGCATCAGGTATTCCAGATCTTCGATTTTTATACCTTAACAAAAAATGCTCATCAGGCTGACCAACTTTTACTAAGGTGTCATTTTATCTTTTGTATAGTTTAGCTCGACCATTATGGTTCTGCATCAGGTGTTCCAGATCTTCGATTTTTATACCTCAACAAAAAATGCTCATCAGGCTGACCAACTTTTACTAAGGTGTCATTTTATCTTTTGTATAGTTTAGCTCGACCATTATGGTTCTGCATCAGGTGTTCCAGATCTTCGATTTTTATACCTCAACAAAAAATGCTCATCAGGCTGACCAACTTTTACTAAGGTGTCATTTTATCTTTTGTATAGTTTAGCTCGACCATTATGGTTCTGCATCAGGTGTTCCAGATCTTCGATTTTTATACCTCAACAAAAAATGCTCATCAGGCTGACCAACTTTTACTAAGGTGTCATTTTATCTTTTGTATAGTTTAGCTCGACCATTATGGTTCTGCATCAGGTGTTCCAGATCTTCGATTTTATACCACAACAAAAAATGCTCATCAGGCTGAACAACTTTTGTTAAGGCGTTATTTTAATATTCCTTATAGTTTAGTTGGACCATTATGGTTCTGCATCAGGTGTACCATTTTCCAAAATCAATTATCAGGCTTAACAGCTATATAACAAAAAAGTTTAGTTGAAATCGGTGCAGTTGTTTAAAAGTTATGCGCGTACGTACATACAAACAAACAAACAGACAAAAATTCCAAAAACTATTGTTTTGGGTTCGTAAATATGTACGCACGACAGCACGTTAGGTTAAACAGTTGAACTACGGAAACAGCTCTTATTATGTACGGCATAAAGGCGGTATCAAGGTCAACATGTATAGTCTGACGTGCTGCCGACTGTACTTAAGGTGGTTCGTTGAGCTCAGTAGCGCCACCAATGGAAATAAATCATTTACGTTGTATCAAGGGTTTAGATTAAAAGTTTTGATGATTTTGCGCAAATAAAAGAATAAAATGCATTTTCTAAATATAGTTTCAAGAACTCAAACTTAAGCAATAAGTCGTGCATGTCACTAGTGCTAAAAGTGGCCAAATTTAGCAATATCCACATTCATAACTTATTGTTTATATTTGAGGCCATGAAAAAATATTTAAAAACTGCACTTTACTCTTCTATTTGCGCAAAATATCCAAAACTTTTATTCTAAGCCCTTTATACAACGTAAATGATTTATTTCCATTGGTGGCGCTACTGAGCTCACCGTACCACCTTAACATGTAGCAATTACTTTTTTGAAAAAATATTGAATGTACAGAATTGGCCTCGTTACGATTTTATTATATGTATAGATAATAGCATATAGCAGTATACTTCATTAACGTCGTTTTATAAAAGATAATATTTAAATACTCGGTTGGAATGGCAATGGTCGCTAAAAAGCGAGAGAATTTAATAAATGAAGCAGTGAGTCTGTTAATTAATTAAAAATTAAAACATCTCAATGATGCTGCTACGAAAACTAAACGACAACCACTTAATTCTACGTCTTTCAAATAGTAAATATGTCAACAGCGGGCAACGTAGAATGAAATAGAAAAATATATTCTGATTATGTGTGAAGAATGGATGTGCAATTATACCAATTACATTATCAGTGAAAAGAAAGAAGTAAAGACTACTACACGTATCATTGTATTGTAAATTCATTAAGGAAATCCAATAATCAAACAAAAAGAACCGTCTAAACCAGATAAAATGGTTCTCGATTCAGCACATTCAGCACTAATGGAAACGCTCCCTTTGTTGCCCGTGTAGGTAGTGTAGGAAAGAAAAGTGGACCCCCACAGTAAATCCTCAGTAGATGAAACTTTACAGTATGATATGATAAAGTATCATATAAATGAAACATATTTTAAATTATCCAAATCGATTGTATTTGTACATAGGTTTTGGTTCATTCATATTTAGTGGCTCCGTGAGCTGTAGACCTCGCGTTAAAAAGTAACTCAAAATGTAAGTTGTTAAAAAATATATAGATGTCGCCCTCTCGCCCTCTCGCCACGAGAGGTTTCAAGCGTATAGCACGAACCCTATCGTGCTGTTTGTCATATTAAGTATTTGGTATATTCGCAGCTAGATGGCGCTTCTAATTTTGAAAAAAAATCGAAATGTGTGAATTTGTTTAGGACCAGTTTTTAGGTGAAAAACTGGCCCGACAAAAAAATTATAAATAATTTTCGAACCTGCTTACAAAATTTCACGAGAATCGGTTAAGGTGGTACCCTGAGCGAAAGTGGCGCCGCGGTGAATTATATTTTATATTATAATTCTAATACACAATTTTAAAAATGTTTATCGTGGAGATTTTAGGGCCTACAGTCTAGTAATTTTAAGCGGGATCGTTACATTCCCTCGTAGTCACTGTTAGAAGTAGTTAGCAAAACTGCTAAAAGTGGCCGTTTTTGACACAATTGCTATCTACTTGTATTGGTTAAGCCCGCCACATACAGGCGTAATTTTGATTAATTTTCCGTTCGAAATTTTCATACATTATCGATATTTCGTTCCGGAATTCTGAATCAGGTTCTGTCTGTATGTGGCGGGCTTAATAACGCAATTAGCATAGCTCGTCCGACTGTGACATGACACAGTCGGACGAGCTATGCTAATTGCATTGCATTCTGATACGCGGGAGCATTATTGAAACATGAGCGGAAGCTAACTCGGTTTGACAGTTAAATCCCATCAGCTCTGGAATGAGGGTTGGCAGACGCTCAGGGCGAGTGCGGCCGCCCAATGAAAGTGTGAAACCTCCAGTTTCCTGAAGTATGACAAACTATGTATATGCGATACCTTAAAAAAGGATTTTTCACGCGCTGGTTGACATTCCGCCGGGCACACAAACGTGGTACGTTTGTGATTTTTATAAAGGCCGTACGGGCACGGGCAGTGTATAATCCACACATAGGTATACGTAAAACCTGCCTACTATTAAATAGTATATTTAGGACATTTTCAAGATTTTGCATAATGAATCGGTACAGAGGAAGATATGGAAGGGTATAAAGATATGAAAGAATGGTGGCAAGTCCCATACAATATTTGTACAAAAAAAAACAGAAAATATAGAGAGTTTGAAACTGTATTTAATTGAAAGATAATCTTACTGGGAATACGTTCATTACTTTATAATGTTTTTAAAACCCAGGAATATCAAAATATTCACAAAAGTAGAATCAGTGTATAATTCCATTTTCTAAAAAAAACTGTCAAAATACGTGCTAGTAATCTGTGTTTCTTTTGGTTCTCTCGGCTTGTTTAATATAATTTTACTCTTTGTTTGAAACATGGATTCCAAACAACGATATAGTATATTAAAAGGGGATTCCAATCAAACAAATAAACAAAACGAAAAAAATATAAAATCAAACAAAAACGAAAAGAAATAACACGAGTAAAAAGGCGCGAAACGAAAGATTGACATTGACAAGACCACAGAACAATATACTACTAGGGGACAAGACAGACATGACAGTCACACAGATGACAGTTGCGAATTGTATTTTTTATGGCTCCGACTCTATTGAGAAAAAATGCGTTTCGTTACATATTATCTCATTTTTTCAAAAATAAATAACTCTTTTTTTCCTCCGGGTTCTAAAAATATATTTCATAATAGAAGTTACTGTTCTGAAGGCAAGGATTTAAGACATATCAATTTAATTTTCTCTAAATTTATATATTTTTGTGTACAAATCTTGCCATCATTCAGAAATTCAGTTCTTTTTGAACTGAATGTGTATATTAGGTTACTATTGTAAAACTATTAAAGAAATTATCTAATACGAGGCCGATACCGATGCCGTCCCGTCATAGCGGCGACAAAATGTCGGTATAAGACGCGGGCTAGCATGAACGGGTTATTGTAAACTCGCCAATAATCGCCACGACAGTTAAATCGTCGTCAGAAAACGGCAAAAAAACATGTGTGAACTCGCTACAAGTAGCATTTTAAAAATAAAGCTTAAAATTATTTTACTCTATTGTAAACTCGCCACTTTGGGTGTTTTCGTATCCATGAACAATAGTATCGTACTCAGTTTTAAAATAACGAAAATATTTATGAAATCTAGTGTTAGTATCGAAGTCTTCACATTTTCGTGATAACCCTTTTGAACAAAAAAGCCTCGCAGCGTAATTGTAATGAAGCATTTCCATTGTATCTAAAGTGAACGGCTAATTCCTCGTACCACTACTTCGCAGTGAGCGTCACAAAGCGCTCCGCGACCACGTCCTCGCCCACGAGAGAAAAAGCCATTTTACGGCCTCTCTCAAATAAGTAAACCATATTAATTATTAATTGGATAATCCGGTTTGCCCGAATTATTGTCGAAAGCAGACTAGGTTTCCATTATTTTAAGTCTAATTAATAAATTAATTCGTTACGATCTTAAGGTCTTTGTACAATACAATATACAAACCTTATTCATTTTAAACGATAATGTGTACATAAAACCTCATCTAATTGAACAGAGAGGTCCCACCCAACGTGTAATTACAACCAGAAGGAAGCCAGAAGGTTCGCTAAAAGCTACCCGCGGCTAAACTTACATCTATATTTAAACGGCACCGCTAATGTATTTAACAAGGAGTTATTACCTTACAACGTAATATTCAAATATTAATTATTAACTCGTTTGATACCTTAATTTCGCAACAAGAGGATTCGGTTTCATCTCAGTCAAAACTAAGTAGTTTGATAGGCATATATTATATGGATTCGCCTTTTGACTGACGGCGATTATTGAAATCATGAGTCATGAGCATCACCTTTCTGCACCTATACCAAAGCTTTTATAAAATAACTAGAAGAAATAGCAGACATTTTAAACAGAGCTCTACCCTCGTAATTTTGTATTATGCATTCGTCCGATCTGTCTTAGAGTATGCATCGGTGGTGTGGAATCCACAATACAATGTATATATAGATTGTATTGAAAGAATTAATAGAAAATGTCTTTTTAGGACCAGTCGAGATAAGCAAGCAACTATATGTCTTCCTCCTTTAATTGATCGTCGTCTCGAAAGAGCGTAAGTTTTCCTCTATAAGATTCTTAATAACCTCGTAGACACTCCTTTCCTTAGTCTTCCTCTTAGAAAATATATGTATTAGATGCCCGCGGACAAGTTCACGTCTTAACAAAAAGTTTTCTTTACCTACTACCAGCACTACTAGGAGTATCCCCTCAAGTTTTGTGATTAAGTTTTAAAAAAAATACTTAGGATTGAAGTGGTCGCAATTTCACTAATGCCGGATCCTATAAAAACGGTTGCGAAGAGGTGGCTGCGGCAACATTCCCAGGCTTGCAGTGCAGCCGGACATAACATAAGAGAAATATTGGGTTAACATAAGGCTTCGTTAACAAACGAATTTTAAAAGGTCAAATTCGAAGCGAAGCGATAACGAAAATTTGCAAATGTTACTTTGGCTAAAGGGGCAGAGCAGAATAAATTACGATTTAAAAATACCTATTATTAATTTATAGCTAAGTACTTTATTATTTTTCATGGATCGACTGATTTTGTGATACTTTGTAACAAGTGCGATTTGACATCATCATTAATGGCATAATCGATATCAATTTGTTTGGGTTGTCTGTCACGATGCCGATATTCGTCGGCTGATAGATTACCCGATCCCGATCCGGATATACCGACTCAAAAATGTAGCATATTATGTTTGATCACTTCGTCACAAGGTCGACGTAGGCTTTCAATGATATTAACAAGTGTCTAAGCTGAGCTAAGAAATAATAATTATAACATGAGGTATCTGTCGTGCGAACGCTGAGAAGAATTGTATTACTTTTATTTATTTCAACAACAAATGTCGGCTTATATGTTTGTAAAAAAACTCAGAATCCTAGATTTCCAAGTACAGTATTATGGCGCGTATGCGCTCGTTGCATCAATCGTCGTCAAATCTGTCGTCGCGTTTAGAAGCAGCGCCGGCGGAGCGTAGGTGCGCTCCTGAACTCCTGGCGGGCTGCACTCGGAGTGGGCCACCTGTTGCGGGGCCATGCCCGCGGCCGCGCAACCTACCCTCCGACGGGCCGGCAACGTATAAATTACACTGTTACGCCACGCTCCAGCACCGTCAAAATAACGTTGCATGTTAGCCGATGTTCAGGCGAGCTTAACTTTTATCGGATCGGATTGGTACACGGTTGATTATGAATGACATATTGCTTTATAGGATACAAGAGACGCGTTAACTATGGAAATGAAAACAAACGTACAAGGAAAAAAATAATTACTTCCTAAAAGTCGTAAAATAAACCAAAGTCTGTTCATGTAACTATGAGAGGCGAGGACGAGGGCGGGCGTTAAAAATGTTAGTCTGAACGGGGTAGAAACTTTGGGAAACTCTCAACAAGTTTTCGGTTCGTTGGTTACAGTGGTCTAATATTACTGAGATGTATTTAAGGTTAAACAGTAGCACTGAACTCGCTATTGTAGGCACATAACGTGGTTTCCCAGGATTTTAACTTTTACACAATATATTTTAGCTTTAACACAATATATTTTAGCGTGTCCCGACAACTAACGGCAATTGTTCACTATGAACTATGTTATCAAAGCAAAATTATCTCATTAAATCTTCGATCAAGAATTCTTGATCGAAGCATTAAATGCAATATATTTGTAGTACCTATTTGGCAAATATAACTTTAGTGCACATTTACTAATTTGTATATAATATTTTATGAATTGATAATTTTGCTTTGATAACATAGTTCATAGTGAACAATTGACGTTAGTTGTCGGGATACGCTAAAATATATTGTGTAAAAGCTAAAATCCTGGGAAACCACGTTATGTGCTAAAATAGCGAGTCCAGTGCTACTGTTTAATCAAATGAAAGATGATGAGATGAACGCAGAAGTAAAAAAAAGTAAATTATTAGGACAAATTGCCAGTCAATATCGACACAAAAAAGGCAAACATCACATTAAGCGTACATGTAACTACGATGTTTTTAGATATTGTTAGGTACCTTGAGAGTAGTTTTACCCAAGTTTTAACCCTTGGAAACCCTGTATTACTGGAAATTTTGGCACTTGTTTCAGTGTTTTCGAAGAAACTACCTTAAGGAAGCGATTTTCAGGTATCTCTACTCTATACTTTTGTAAAGCCAACTAAATTTGCTACAATTTGAGCATATCACAAGCAAGTTTCAAACTGATTTTTAAATTTTTAATATTTAATAAAAACGGTAACGAAGTTATTTTTTTTAATTAGCCAAACAAGAATATTTATTTTATTATTATTTTAAAAATAAAATGATAATAGAGCTCCTTCGAGGTATTTTTCTTTATCAAATATTCCAATTTGTGTATTTAATAGATCTTTTTTCTTTAACCAAGCGAGTATTTTATTTTTTTAAACATTTTATTTAACATTTGAATCGTGCAAATATGAATGCAAAAATGAATTCGACACCCTAAACTCATACGAATATGATATCAAACTGGGCATAATAGCTTAACCAACACATCTATGGAGATTGGGCTGGAGGCTAAAATTTCAAAAAATTTACTACGAAAATCGTGGTGGCTCCACTTCTTATATCCACCCTTAGGTCCTAAGGACCATTCCTACCAAAGGAAATCTCTGGTACACAAAACGCCGTATTCTTTACCCTACAGACGAAACTACAAAGCAACCTTACAACCATTATTATTACATTAAGTAATGGAACGAATTTTGTTTTTTAGCCTATCTAACTAAGTTAGTGCTTATAATAATATTAAATAATCCCGTTTCCTACCCTAAAGCTCGTCTAAATGTCACTTGTTTTTTTTTTTTTATTATACGAAATTTTACGAAATTTATTATACGAAAGTCAAGCAAGCCACACGCAACAATATCCTAATTCCAGTTAAATTTGGATATTTTGTGTTATTATTACGCTAGCAAAGTTAGTTAGAGAGGCTGTATAATTTCTGTAATGGAAATAGTTATTGGTTTAAACAAAATACATTGAAAACTAGTCGCGGAAAATAGCAGCTAATGACCAGACCTTGCTGCTGAAATGAAAAGCGTCAGTATTTCTTTTTATTTCTGAACAATTAGCAAAAAGCAAAAAAAGTGTACAACAAAAATTTTACTTATTTCAAATATCATCCATTAACTAGTCGTAGCTTGACTGCTCTATAGTGCGCGAAAAAGTAATCCTAAAGCATCGGCGAACAGAACGAATGGGTACGTATGATTGTCTCCACAGATTGAATCGAACATTTATCGTGTCGAATGGTCCACTAACAGAAGACTGCATACCAGCCATTCTTGACCCACGACTTATGTGATTGCGGGAGGCTAAATAAGTGTGTTCGTAAAGCTGCGTGATGGTTATTGATGTGCCGCGTCGTTATGGGGGCCATCCTCCGACCTTCAGATAATACGAAGGTCGAATTAATCAACCAGCTCGTCGGTAATTAGTCAGTATCTTGGCATCGAAACCTTCTAACAGGTCTGTGCCGCGATTTTAGTTTGCGACGACTGACGCCACGTCAGCACAGCATAAAAGGAAATATAAGACATCAAATATTATGATAAATAAAATAATAATAAATAATAATAATAATACTTTTTTGATAAATCTAACAGTTGTATTTATTGATTCATGTTCGCTAGATATATTAGGTTATAATTTATTATAACTCCTGTTAAAATTAAAATTATTATTTATTGTTTCATAAATGTCTCTAATTCAGATATCGTTCAAGAGAAGACATGTCAAGGACGATGCCACCGTTCGTTGTATATTGGAACTTCAAAGCAGAGTCCCGTAGCGTTGAGCGGGTGGCGCTCAATATCGCGATCGCCGGTAATGCGACACCCACCAAGGGTTACGAGCGCGGCGGCCGCTCTCAGCCAATAACGCACGCACGCAATACCCGATTCACAACTGAGTGCACTCCTTACACGCCGAACATACAAAAAAATAAAGTTTGCACGTCCGATTAGATATTCTCGTGCAAGAAGGTTCGATGATAGACAGGGATCAATACAGCCGGGGCTCTGGCAATTCCGAAAAAGTTGGACGAGCATTACCGACGAACGGAAGCGTTAAGGAATACCACATCATATGCAAACGTATTACAGTCAATTAAATACAGAATGCGGATCTCGATGGCGCAGTGGTTTAGCGTCTGGCTCAGCTGCGACATTAGAAATGCCTGTGGGGTACAGACACCGCCTGCTCTGTACCGCTCTGGGTTTTCAAATTAAATAACGTCTAAAAAGCCTGTGTGTGTCACAGAGCATCGCCTGCTCTGTAACGCGCGGGGTATTTCGGCTAAAAATTTAATAATATCACCCTAAAAATCCTGTTGACCTTGCGCTTAACTGTTAATAAAAGTCTCGACTTTATGACAATTATTAATTATGCATTCACTATATACTATTATTGTAAAATTATGGTGAAGTCTCTTATCTTAAGAAAATTAAGTTTTTTCCGTCTTAGGTTCCTTGGGTCAATAATACCCGAGTATGAAAAAGGTCCTCGGGACAGAAAAGCCCGTGTTTTTGCAAACAATAATGCTTTGTTGCAAAAAAACAAAAATGTAATTTTGTTGAGCACAAATCACAACAAAATAGACATGAATCAGAGCAGAAGAAACCAAAAATGATCATAGACTATAGTTGTAAACGAATGTCTAGAAGGTGGCCAATAGCCATATTTCATAATATGATTGATATTTCATGTTTCAATGCTTATGTATTATACTGTGACACCCACCCAGACTGGAAACAGAAGATAACAGTACAAAGACGGTTGTTTCTAGAGAAATTAGCCATGGAATTGGTAAATGATCACATCGAGCGTAGGAAAACTCTTCTTCGGACAAATGCTTCACTGAAATTAGTACTACGAGTGCAGTCAGGTATTACTGAAACAACAAATACTTCCACTACTCAGAGCTATAATAAAAGAAAAAAGGTGTAGTGTATGTCCATCTTCAAAAGATGTAAAAACTTCTAAAATCTGTAAAAAATTTAAGAAACATATATGTCCGAAACATTCTGAAATTTTATTTTTATTTTTATTATTATTTTATGCCTTTTGTGTTGCCAAGAAAATGAGTAATATACAAATATAGTCATTTATTGTATCCTTATTTTTATTAAATAAATGTGTTTTAGAAATAATTAGATTTTGTATTTTATTTAAAACAATTGCTTCATATTTTTGAAATCGGGTCAACATGACCCGAAGGCCTCACGTGTAAATAGTATTTAAAGAACCGAGGAAGGTGTATATATTTTTTGTAATATTCTTTATTTTATTAAAAAAATATTAATGAAAAAAGAATAAATCGAAATAAAAAACACCAAAAAGAAATTTTAAAATATTAGTACCTATCACATTTATATTAAGTTAGATTAGTGATACAATAAAATATAAGTAGGTACAGTACGAGGCATGCATCTTGAAATGTTTTCGACGGAGTGGGGATAAATTCGCGCATGTGCTCTTGTGAGCGACCAATAGCGTGCGCCCCTTTCCCGCCGCCCGCGCCCCTCACCGCTACGCATGCCCAAAATACGTGTTCCGCGCAATCCCCGCCCAATTTCAAGCTATATGCCTCGTACTGTATTGTTTATTAATTATCCAAGAAACTTGAAAATGTGCACTATCATTATTATAGCTACTAGCTTCCCCGCCTGCGACAATCTCAGGAACCTTAATCTCAGGAAGCTTACTTTAAATCCCAATCTATTCCATCTAGATCTTCTATGTGATTCAGAGAAAAAAACAGACTTTCACATTTACAATAACTTCATATTAATATAGTAGCATAAATTACAAAATTACATAACCATAGTAAAAAAGTATAACTATAAATCACTTTTTATTAATCTACATAATTTACCGAAATACAAAGAAGGAATACTTTAATCACTATGAACCGTAATTTTCTAATTGTCTGTGTTCCACAGGCTTTTAAGGGTGATTATTGGGTGGTATTATTTAAATTTTTAGTCCAAAATCCCCGCGCGCTACAGAGCAGGCGATGCTCTGAAACACACAGGCTTTTTCGACGTTATTTAATTTGATAACCTAGAGCGGTAAAGAGCAGGCAGGTGGTGTCTGTACCTCACAGGCATTTCTAATGTCGCGGCCGGCTAAAGCGAATGAACAAACATTTATTGTATCGAGCTCCTCCGTCCTTCGGAAGTTTCAATAGCATTTGCAGTCGCCAACCTACTACGAGTAGACTGATATGGCAGGCAACGTGTTAACACCCACCAGTCCGCTTTATGGTCAACTACAGAGTATTCACTCTACTCCTGTTCGTGAGTGCTGCTCATTAATGATGGATGGATCACGATCTTTTAGCTTATTGATAATTTTGTTGAAATATGCATTTTACATTCCGTCACTTCATGTTCCAGTTTCTTTATCATAACTTATTTGATGAGTTGATTGATAAAAATATCAATATAAAACTAGCGATATAGGTACTTATAAAGATATGCTTCATATTAATTTGGGAAGGACCCGTTCCCCACAGCGCTATTTCCGGTTCCGCATCGTTGAAGGTAGCGCATTAAAATTGTTGCTTTCCGTGTAATCAATTTGAGTCAGAATATCATTTTCATCGATAAAATGTCTCATCCTTTGAAGTACCTCGCTGCTTAATTACAAAATATTCTATTGAATCCCGACGATAGCAAAATTACAAATTAAATTTTTCATTACGTGTGGTTTAAAAATATTTTTGACCGGTGAAAGATGGCACTTAATTTTGTAGATAAAGGAAAATTAAATATTCTCATTACATGAATATACATAGGTTAGGTATGTACACTAACCTCCTTTCGTTGGTGCTGGCACAACTCATTTGGCACAACCGGTAGTGCTATAGGCGATTTTTTTTCCGATAACACAATTGTTTTCATTGGCTGATTAAACTAATACTAAAAATTACCCGTGAGCTTTATTTTTACATTTGTATTTTAAAATACAGACATGTAGCGAGATGAGTATTTAAAGTTATGCCAGTCAACGATTAATCTTAATATAATACTAATTTAGGTTTCGATATTAAGGCATCATTCACAATTAATGTCGAACGAACACTGTAAATAATTGATTGCGTTCACTGACTTGACTGACTGACACGCGTTACATTACATGACCGATGTGATCCCAAGTCTATGATGGCTGCGTCATAAATAATGAATAGATGCGAGAAGGCAAATATCGACAGCTTTCACACAACATTCATGGGCGAGCCTACTCTGCGCGTTTTTATTCGGTTTTTGAGGCTGTTTTTGCGTCTGCCGATAGGGATACTGTAGCATGTCGAATTTAGTCGTAATTTATTCGCAGTTTTCTCGTGCCCAAATGGTACATATTAATGTAGAAGGATTTTCTAATGGAGTTCAAATTCTTACTAATATGCGGAGGAATAAGGAGCATGTTACGCGAAAAGTTAAGTATGAAGGTGTATGGATATACGGGTTAGAGGAAGGCCAAAGAAAAGATGGATGGACTGTATAAAAGAGGATAATTATGGCCAGGTTAACCTTGAGATGACGAGTGGTAGAGATGTATGGAAGAAAAAGACATGCTGCGCGGACCCCAAAAAATGGGGATAGGGGCAGGAGGATGATGATGATAAAAAGTGAAAGTTTGAATGTTTCTTAAAAATAATACTTTAGTTAGATCATTTATTTTTGGTAATGTCTTGTGCATTCGCTCGTACAAGTATGATGGATTTATGCTGTGTATTTTAAGTAGGTACCTTTTTAGATGGTGAACCAAAACCTGTGGTATGGTGTGTGTGGTATTAATTAAGCAAATTATGATAACAATTAAGTGAGTAAAGTATAAAAATAGTAGTAAATATTTTCCGAAATAAATGTAACAGCTAATTCCGAATAAGGCCAAAAATGATATCCCTGCGGGTAGTAATTTGTTTATAAGTCAATAACAAGTTGCGTAGTGTGAAGTCACGGTGCAAATAGCCACTTAAGTATCCGAATTGTTTTTTTCCGGCTAACGTATTTACGTGAGTCGTGACACTCGTGACGGGACGCGTCCTCCCGCGCGCGTGAGGATGGGGGGCGGAAGAGCGCAACGGCTTTACGCGCAATATTACTTTTGTTAGCCATCGAGAAACACTATTTCATGATAACCTAAATTAATCAATCGACGATAAAAAAACAACAATTATATGGCCTATTTCTTAAAATTCTAGAATATAAAAGAGAAAATCACTCACTCATCACGAAATCTCATAAACTACAAGTGCTAGGAGTCTCAAATTTTGCATGGGGGTTCCTTTTAGGGCGTAGATGCTCACTAAGACAGGGTGAAACAGGGTGGCAGTTTGTATGGGAGAACGCGATTCTTTGGCCGGCATAGATATTCTTTCACAAAATTAATTGAACACGTGTTACGTATTTTTTTATATTTATCCCCTAACAGGGTTAAAAAGTGGTAGAAAACTACTTTTGGGCTGATTGACTTCGACGTCGGAATTGAAACTTCTTAATGCATTTGAATTATTTAGGAAAAATAAATATCATTTGTCTTGTCACCTCAATCTCAACGTAGTACCTCTTTGGTCAGTTTCCTTGAGAGTAGTTAGAATTCGACCCATGGCGTTATGTTGGTAGTGCTGACATTTTTTCCTTATTGCGTTGTAAAATTAAGTTGATTTTCGGAAAACCAACATAACTTCATAGGTACTATTCAATGAATCACACTATGTTTCTTAATAGTCACCGCACGAGCTGACGTTTCGTTTTTATTTTTCCGTAATATTCAAGGTAATATTAGTCAAATGAAACGTTTACGGCCTTACCAAAAAAGATTTTTCAACACACTTGCTCGTAAAGTGAGCCCTAATACATCGCTTTTAGGGCCATAAACCGAGCTATAACAAACGCGTGCAATAATATATAAAACACTAGTTCGTAATAGAATTAACCCTACAAAGTTTAATTAGTACCTTACTGCAAGTTCTATGCGAGTAAACAGAGCATTCCCAATTTAGCCGGGTAATACAGTTATTTTTTTTTGACAACAAAGAGGTTTTATGCTGCTGAAAATTCATATACATTTTTGGAATAAATAAATGTGTAAGTCCTTAATTAAGTCAAATAAATATATAATTATTATCAAATTATTCATAATTCACAATATTTTGTTATAAAATATTAAAATATTTGCATTTTGTCACTTAAAATTATAATTTTGAAGTATTAGTAGTAGGCTGTATGCTCCTCACCCCTTTGTTCGCAAAATATTCTTGCGTTGGGCGTGTGAAAAAAAAAACAAAAAAAAACATGCGCGCCTTTTCCCATAATTACCATATTTTGTTTTTGCCATATTTGTTGCTGTGTGATAAATTACTTTGTTTTTTCCTCGCAAATGTGTTGAAAAACGTCGTATGAAACTCGTGAGCTTTTGCTTATTGCACACTCGGCTGAGTTACGCCCTCGCCTGCGGCTCGGGCTGCAACCCACAGCCTTGTGCGCAATGAGCAACCTAAGCTAACTTGTCTCATAATGTACTATTAAAACACTGTTCAACAAAGTTTTAACTTAAACACTGTTTTAATATGATGCTGTCACTTTTTAGATAATATTGTTTGAAAGAGACGCCTCACATTTAAACAGTAGTCTAAATTAAACAGTGTTTGGTGTGTTTGGTAAGGCCGTCATTCTTTAAAAAAAATATTTGTCGGTAATAAAGCGCCCTCAGTTTGGTCAAATTAGATGGCGTTTTGAAAAGTTGTTACAAATAAATTAGAAAGATAATTATTACAAAAAAGCCTGATTGAAGCAAAAAGCACTAACGTATTCAAAATGAGTGTCGAAAAATTCTACAAAAAGTAAATAAGATATTTTTGTTCCTCAGACATACAAATTAAAATTTTTTTTCTTCACAGAACTGGAATAAAAATAACTCTTAAGATATTGATGTCTAGGCAGGCATTTAATTGTATTCTAAGTTGTGCCGAGATTAGCTCGGGTCGGGAGTAGTCGGAACGCAAAGAAGGAAATTAATATTTCACGAAACATTCAAACTTTGAATAAATTTTGTTTGAACTGAGTTGTCTGCTGACGCCGGGTTACTGATGGAAAATAATTGAAACGAGATTAAATTATGTTCTGTTTGTTCTGCTACTCATAAACTTTACTAAAAACTCATATAAACGGCTACTGGTTTCCTACTAGTATTTTAGTATCACTCATGTGAATAATATAGGTTCTTTGAACTGCTGATTTCTTTTGTGTTCTTTAACCGTGAAACATGAAAGGTCCAGTAATATTGCAAATAAAACGTCACATGGTGTTCGGAAAATGAGCGTCGGTGATCGAAACACATAGAACCATCGGGCGTCATATTATTGTCTCAGGAGTTAAGGCCTATCATACCACTTGGCGCGCTTGTTCGCGAATCTGGCAACGTTCGCTGTGATTCGTGATGAAACTCATCCTAATTAAAGACGTGGGTTATGGCGAGGGTCGATCGAGACGTGGCGGGCTTCCGACCCTGTCTTTCGACCCGTGATATCGGTATAACGTATAACACGCGCGACACGCCACGCGGTTTAATAAAAAAACGAGCGCGAAGTACTTATACACTTTGAATATAGTCAGGAGATTACGCTGACAATAGGGTGCGCTTTGAATCCAAATTGCGTAGTCATAAAAATAGGATTTATAGTGGTTGTAAAGATAGCGGTGACCTTTGTATGGACTTCGTGAAGCCACAAAGCAGGAAACTACTGCAGAATTGACTTCTGAACCCTTTTTACAAATATCAACAACATTTCTTGCGTATCAAATAAAGTATGATTTCAACTTCAGCCATTTAGCATATAATACGATTTATATATTGAATGGGTTTTCCACAAACAAAATATGTTCGAAAACGCATGTTGGCTATTGGCTAACACGCAATTCCAATACAGTACCTAATCTAACTGTACAGATGTAGCAGTACTGTATAAAACATCTTACAAAACTTCATTTCTGATAAGAATTCCGGTCTTCGGTTATTTATTGAATGGTTTCAATTGTCATCAGAACGAGCTGATCGGGTGTTGGGACGCGATGCAGCAGGCGGCGCTGATGTTCTTCAACAGCAACTTCGGCATAAACTTCGCGCTGTACTGCCTGAGCGGGCAGAACTTCCGGCGCGCGCTGCGGCAGGAGCTGCCGTGCCTGCCCCGGAGCGCGCGCCGCGGCATCGCCGTGCGCCGACCCACCTCCTACAACCCGAACCGCAGCAGCGCCTCAAGTAAGGTTACACCGTCGCGTCGCTCCAAACACACACATTTATATACATACTAATGAAAATATGGAATCATTCAATAGAGAACATTCATTGCAAAATAAAAATATCAAAATAAGTTTAATCCAAACTTGAGAATTCACATTATATACTTTCATCTTCCATATTTAGTTTAGAGATTTGATGAACCTTTCATCTATCATTCAAACACACTCACCATACGATAGCTCTACATTTTTCATCGTTAGCACAGAATACACAGTAAAAGTACAAGTAAAGTAACTCTTTTAGGGTTATGGTTTAGCTACTAATAAAAATTAAAATAAAATAAAATACTAAGGTCTAGCTGTATGCCACAAAATAAATACATCAGAATTATCAATTAGTGTAATCTCTCTCTCTCTCGTCTCTTTATCTTTACGATAACTACTCATTTAGGCCCACTGTTCACGGCGGCGTAGCTGCATAAACGCGTATTCGTCATTGTACGCGTGTACGCCTGCTTGCAGCTTACATACAAAACTATGTAACTCTGTCAACGGAGCGGTAACGTCGCGCTCGCGTCGCTGCATGCAGGCTTCATGACGCCTGCCGTACCGCATGTCATACGCCGGAGCGTACATCTAGGGAGCGCACGTTATTTTTTATTTTTGTATAAATGGCGGCAGCGGTCGCGATTGTTAAAAAATTCTGATAAGTAGTTTTACTCATTTTAAAGAATGAGTGAAAGACACTAACTCTTCTAATAAATTCTCTTGCCGTTACGAACAATCTACAGTTGATATTTTTGTCTATATGGATGCGCCCAAAATAATCTCGTCGTCTTCGCCGTTTTCGAATGTAGTAATAAGCCAAAATAACGTCTTCGTCGTCCGTCGGCATTATACAAATGATTGAAAAGGTAATCGTGCAACACGGCCGCGTGGACAGAGTTCAGTACGTACGTACGTATTTTGAAGCGTCTATGAAGCTACGCCGCCGTGGATAGTGGGCCTTAAGTAGTACTTAAAATTTTACCGAAATTTCAACAACGTTTAGAAGTGTACGGTTAATTCAGTAATTAAGTGCGCCGTGAGCGGAGTTCGTTTCGGGGTATATTCTCATTTTCTGATTAAAGCTGTCGACTTAAGTCGCGTGGCCCCACTGCGTTGTGATACGGGCTTGGCTTTGATCGAGCCTTCAGACCTTACAAATAAGCATAAGCAGAAGATTCATTAAATATTCTAATCAGATTATAATACAACTCTCTCAGTATAGTCACGTGAAACATTGGTCGTTCACCGTGTTTTTTATGTATAAGATAACACAAAAAAGGTAACATAAACATGAAACCATTAAAAACATAATTAATATCTATGTCCATATTTGGGAAATGAGACTGTAATGTGAACTTTGTAATATTTCCTAAGACCTGAAACCTGCTAATATAAATTTGGCGTTGATTTTATAAAGAAACCACGTTATTAGGCTACAGTGGTTTTATGAAAGGCACCAACTGAATTATAAATACGAATTTCATTCAGTCAGCTCCAACGGGAAACGTAATATTAATATTATTACTACTATAATATTATTATCTACTATACCTATGATAGTATTTATATATTTTCACGACTAGCTCACGTCGAGAAAATCTTTCAGTTTTTATTGTAGTGAGTAGTCTTTTTTATTATTATTGTATTGTTTGAAATAAAGTATTAATATATGTTCATTATAAACATTACATACCATTGCTAGTCTCAAGTGAAAGTCACTTATATTAGTGAAATAAAGTATAAGTAACGCCGTGTAATTATCACACGACCCAATTCAGCTTATATCTATCGTAATCACGGGACTGCACTATCGCACAATATTGGAGTCGTTCAGTCGTTACGGCCAAACAAACAGATAAACCAAAAATATCTATTTAATACACTTGTGAAATTATAAACACAAGTCAACGAAACTGTTTTCTATTAAGAAATATAAGTAATCCATAATTTTCTATTACACAACAATCATAAGAGAAAACCCAAACATATGATTTTTTCAATATCTAAGAATGTTGGATATCAGAAAACATTTAGCGAGAACAATAGCACGAAAAATATTTTTAAGGCGCGTTCGTATATTCTCGGGCGAGGGAATTACTCTGCGTTGTATTGTACATTTGTAAGAATTCATTAGGAGGTTGATAAAAGGTCCGGTACCAAAGACTAGCCCGTCGGTACGTATGCACATACCTACTTTCGACTACGATTTCGTTTTAGTTTTCTTTTACGTTGTAGCTAGGGTTACAAGTAGCTCTACCATGAGTTCATGCCAACTGTTTTCGCTACCGAAAACTAATAGATATACTGCTCACATTCAATGCGAGGGAAAGAGAGAAAACGATAGTTTACGGTAGCGATAACAGTTTGCATCATCTCATGGTAGGGCCACAGACTGATGGTATATCTAAAAATCCTGACAAAAAGCCTGATTTCTATTCTACTAAAAAGTCCTGACATTTTGCCAATTTGATAACATAATTTATTGCAAAGTTAGTCGATTTTTTTACTAAAATGTAAGTACTAATTGATTGTTACCAAAAAATAGAAAGAAAAATAAAGCATAATTACTAAAGTTTGCTTTACTATAATGGGGATAATCCAAAATATTTATTGTCATTTATTGTAAAGTAACTTCATCAACTTGTTCTTCGATAGCAGTTTATTCGTACTATGTAGTGAAGAGTAGGTACTGAAAAACCACAATGATACTTGATAGTGCTTAGGATCTACAATTCTACATCCAGACTTCTCAAAATCTGTGATTTAATGCAAAGGAATGCAGAGTTTGTAAGTAAATTAATACCGATTATTTCGAATATCCAGAGACGTTTCCGACAAGTTTGCGATGCCAAACATGAGATTTTGTCTATTGGGTGTATCGTGGTGTATTTTCCACAGTCGATGATATTTAGAGAGGAGTTGCGTCCATAATATTTGCATAGCGATTTTAGGTGATGCGAGCGCGGGCCCGGGTGCCGGGGTGGGCCGCTCCCCCGACGTCAATCGGGCTTGCCAAATACGTCCACGCACTCTTATGAAAACTGGACACCGGCGACATAGTGTAGTACACTATGTCACCGGTGTCCAGTTCCCATGTACGTCAACACCACTGCCACCTATCCCATAACCCAACCAACTTCAACGGGGTCGGAACTGATTGTACAGATTCATTGATTTAGCGAATAGGCACACAGTTTTTTCACATCAACCGTTGATTTTTTTAAACCTAGGCTATACTTTAACAAATTGTAAAGATCGCTCTTAGTGGGATAACTCTGCCGTGATACTTGAATAATTATCGCATGAACTAGACTAAAGAGAAGCTATTATTTTCGGAATCATGTAATATAATCCAGTCGAGAAGCGCGTCGCCCGCCCGCGGCCTGGGAGCTTACGGCACTCTTGCCACCGTTTATGACAACGAAAATATTGTATAGTTATGCAATTTGAGAAAAACCACCTCCCGACACCTTCCCTGCCGATGCTAGGGTCCAGTAGTTGCAAAGTACCTATTCTAGCAGCTTACAACACCCACAACTGAAAAGCTCCCTCGTTTTTAATTGAGTTGCGCATCGCAAGGCTGTTTTGATGATAATCACAAAAAATACAGCTATTTTCCGAAGATCGAATGTCAATTTAACATTACCCAATGTCAGTTTGGTTTGCGTATTCTGTAAAAACGATCTAGGAGCGCCATTAAGGCCTTAAAGTGGGTCAATCCGAGCGGGTCGATCCGTGATGGAGTGAAATCGAACGTAACTCTACTCACTTTGGGTTTAAATCAGTGCGCGTTCCAACGCAGCGGTTGCGTTGACAACTTGCACAGAATTCTCAATTTTTACATGTTTTTATTACTTTTCTTCGCTTTCAAGTTAGTTAAAAAAATCTGTTCAATTAAGATTGAAGGTATTAACATCGCCGATTTTAATGGTTGGTTTTAACATAAACGAATGTTCTGTTTCCGAGAAGTTTTGCAAATAAGACCAGAAACTGGGTACACGGAATATTTTTTTACATCAAAGGTGGTAACGTTTTTATAAATTCTTTTAATTAAATCTATTGTGTATTATTTCAAGTAGGTACATTATATATTTTTTCTATGATAGCTTCACGCGCGTAATCTTTCAATAATTCGAATTGAATATTGGGATTTGACCCACCTTAAGGCCTTAAGAAGCCCGCCCGCCGGCCGTAGTAAAAGGAGGGCACCAGATAGATAAGGGCCAGCGCAGTCGCGGCGGTTTATGGCGCGTTTCAGCGTCTGCCCTTACGTAGTTTTAAGGGAGACCTTCGGCCGCTGGCCGGCGTAAACCCAATTTATTCCTGATCGTTAACCATAACTGTCACATAAACCCGACCGGCCCGTGAAAAACGCGACTCATCGTTCCCGGTTCCCGGAACTCTCAGTTCCCAGCCTCACCTCAGCCGTTATTAAGTTTCCAATAATTACTTCGTAACTGCCTTTGTGCGAACGATACGGCGGGATGTCAAGGCGATCGCGTACCGGCCCGAGACGTGACTTATCAAAGTAAGAGTTGTGTCCACGGCCAGGCTGTGTGTCATAATAACAAAATTGATATTTTTTAGATATTAGATATATATTTTAAAGTAAGTCTCATATGTTCTCTAATTTTTGGTGTTTATAATGCTATTATCAATATATTTTATATATTAAGTGGTTATTTGGTTATAATCCGGTTGCACAAAAACACCATGTGTCTTAACATTTGGAGGTTATAATTTATTTGCATATTTCAAGTGGCGAAAAAGGCAAAGCGGGCAGGGTAAAGCGGACACGTGTTTCTTTGCCCATCCATTACATTACAATACAAATTGCTATAGCTTCTTTTGTTTTTTTTATTATATAATATACAATTTTATATTTTCTATAATGATTAATATTTATTATTATTAAAATTTTGTATTTATATATATATATATATATATATTTATAATCATTTATATGTTTTTAGATACGAACAAGACGACCCATCCACAGACCACACTCCAACGTTATGTTAAAACTGACGTAACGCTTGACATTTCTCCAACCAGCCAGTCATCCATTTTCATAATCAAAGGAGTTAAGCAACATAAAGTTTAGTCGTATTTAGCCTGCACCGATTCTGTTCCGAATTGTCACCAGCATTACGCTCTCGCTCCGACATATATAAATACAAAATTTTAATAATAATAAATAATATGAAAATAAATATTATTAATAATAAATATTAATCATTATAGAAAATATAAAATTGTAAGTATATTATATAATATATATAAGATAATATAAATAAACTAAGTATAAAAAACTAAATTAATTTGCTACCAAATACAGAAGGTACTTACTTACACTAAAAATAAAAAAATATTTAAAAACAAAAAACCGACTTCAAAAAACCTGAAAATGAAAACAAAACAGCTTCAAAATTAAATACCTCTAAAAAGCAAGAAATAATATTCAAATCCCTAGATACGCATATCATTGTAATAAAACACATCTATGAAGTCGGGTGGGGCTTTTAGAATAAATAAAGAAGTTGAACTTCAGCCCCACCCGACTTCAATAGATGTGTTTTATTACAATGATATGCGTATTTTTACTACATTTTACTACTTTTTTGTACAATTGTTGTTCGATCTTGATGCTTGCAAAGCAAAGCGCTTACTTGTACTAGCGGTTTCGGTCGTGGCCCTCAGATACCTGATAGTATTTTTTCAAGATTGCTTAACGTTTGCATGCATGATATAATGTAGGGTGGTGAGTTTACTATTAGTTTTCCGCAGCCTCGTTCGTGAGCTGCACGGAGGCGACGAACAACTGCGCGGTGGTGAGCGTGATGCCGAGCCGCCGCGAGCAGTTCATCAGCCGCTGGATCTTCGACAACAGTCGCGAGTGGCAGCGCCGCCGTGCCAACGCGCCCCCGCCCCCGCCGCCCCCGCCCTCCTTCGACCACATCGAGCTCCAGGTCTTCCCCTCCTCCGGGATGTAAACGCGCCCCCGCCCACTGTTCACGCTGGTCGCTATTCTTCTTCACTCCTAATTTGAGAGGTCTACTCCTCAACCTCACGACTGAATTTGATCTCTTTTTCTTATATTCTTTTACATATTTATCGATGGGTGTGTACTAGTAAAGGTACCCCGTTGAACGTACTATAAATATAGTTGTCGTTGAATTGCGTGCTGCATAGCGAGCCGTTTTAAGATATTAGGAAGTAAGATGAAATATATCTTTGGGCCGTATAAGTAGCCATTTGCCGCGGCAAACTGTTACCGTATAATTATTACTCAGTTGCAACTGGCGACCGCTCTGTTTCTTACAGTGTGCGCTCTCACAAGCAACTTTAATGGAAATTAGAATAACTAGGTATAGATAATTGTTTAATGTTATCCTTCTCTACTCCTAAATTGAGAGGTCCACTCCACAACCTCACTACTGAATCAGATCTCTTTTTTACCAAAGAAAATCGAACAGAAGCCGGTTCCTATTCTTTTACATATTTATCGATGGGTGAATGGGTGTGTACTAGTAAAGGTACCCTGTTGAACGTACTAGTTGTCTTTGAATTGCGTGCTGCATAGCGAGCCGTTTTAAGATATTAGAAAGTAAGATGAAATATATTTTTGGTCCGTATAAGTAGGCATTAGGATGAAATTGCCGCGACAAACGGTTAAAGTATAACTATCTATTACTCAGTTGCAATTGGCGAACGCTGTTTCTTACAGTGTGCGCTCGCTCACAAGCAACCTTAATGGAAATTAGTATAACTTTATATAATTGCCGTATAAGTAGGCATTATTACTCAGTTGCAACTGGCGACCGCTCTGTTTCTTACAGTGTGCGCTCGCTCACAAGCAACTTTAATGGAAATTAGTATAACTAGGTATAGATAATTGTTTGATGTAATCTTTCTCCACACCTAATTTGAGAGGTCCACTCCACAACGTCACGACTGAATCTGATCTCTTTTTTACCAAAGAAAATCGAACAGAAGCCGGTTCCTATTCTTTTACATATTTATCGATGGGTGAATGGGTGTGTACTAGTAAAGGTACCCTGTTGAACGTACTAGTTGTCTTTGAATTGCGTGCTGCATAGCGAGCCGTTTTAAGATATTAGAAAGTAAGATGAAATATATTTTTGGTCCGTATAAGTAGGCATTAGGATGAAATTGCCGCGACAAACGGTTAAAGTATAACTATCTATTACTCAGTTGCAATTGGCGAACGCTGTTTTTAACCGACTTCCAAAAAAGGAGGAGGTTCTATGTTCGTCTGTATATTTGTTTTTTTTTTTTTTGCGTATGTCCACCGATTACTCGAAGATGGCTGGACCGATTGAAATGATTCAAACGTTATTACATTAGGTACACTCCCAAGTTGGTCCCATTTTTTAAAATTTGGAAATCGGTTCAGTACTTTTCAAGTCATTTTGAAAAAAGCACGAAAATAGTATGATTTTGTGTGAATTAACTCGATGATTGGTCGTATTACTTCTTTGTTTATGAACTGAATAAGATAATTATTTTTTTGTTGGAAAAGGGATATCTTAAATGTAGTTTTTTAACCGACTTAAAAAAGGAGGTTCTCAGTTTGACCCGTATTTAAGTATGTTTCTCCGCGATTATCTTACGTTTGGCTGAGCCGATTTTTCTACATATATAATATACCTTACCTACAAGGTACCTACACTAAAAAAAAAATGATTAAAAAAAACAAAAAACCGACTTCAAAAAACCTACCTCTAAAAAGCAAGAAATAATATTCGTAATAATAAAAATACGTCTATTGAAGTCGGGTGGGGCTTTTAGAATAAAAAAAAGGAATTTGTACTCCAGCCCCACCCGACTTCAATCGACGTATTTTTATTATTACGAATATTATTTCTTGCTTTTTAGAGGTAGGTTTTTTGAAGTCGGTTTTTTGTTTTTTTTAAACAATTTTTTACAGTGTGCGCGCGCTCACAAGCAACCTTAATGGAAATTAGTATAACTTTATATAATTGCCGTATAAGTAGGCATTATTACTCAGTTGCAACTGGCGACCGCTCTGTTTTTTACAGTGTGCGCTCGCTCACAAGCAATTTTAATGGAAATTAGTATAACTAGGTATAGATAATTGTTTGATGTAATCTTTCTCCACTCCTAATTTGAGAGGTCCACTCCACAACGTCACGACTGAATCTGATCTCTTTTTTACCAAAGAAAATCGAACAGAAGCCGGTTCCTATTCTTTTACATATTTATCGATGGGTGAATGGGTGTGTACTAGTAAAGGTACCCTGTTGAACGTACTAGTTGTCTTTGAATTGCGTGCTGCATAGCGAGCCGTTTTAAGATATTAGAAAGTAAGATGAAATATATTTTTGGTCCGTATAAGTAGGCATTAGGATGAAATTGCCGCGACAAACGGTTAAAGTATAACTATCTATTACTCAGTTGCAATTGGCGAACGCTGTTTCTTACAGTGTGCGCTCGCTCACAAGCAACTTTAATGGAAATTAGTATAACTTTATATAATTGCCGTATAAGTAGGCATTATTACTCAGTTGCAACTGGCGACCGCTCTGTTTCTTACAGTGTGCGCTCGCTCACAAGCAACTTTAATGGAAATTAGTATAACTAGGTATAGATAATTGTTTGATGTAATCTTTCTCCACTCCAAATTTGAGAGGTCCACTCCACAACGTCACGACTGAATCTGATCTCTTTTTTACCAAAGAAAATCGAACAGAAGCCGGTTCCTATTCTTTTACATATTTATCGATGGGTGAATGGGTGTGTACTAGTAAAGGTACCCTGTTGAACGTACTAGTTGTCTTTGAATTGCGTGCTGCATAGCGAGCCGTTTTAAGATATTAGAAAGTAAGATGAAATATATTTTTGGTCCGTATAAGTAGGCATTAGGATGAAATTGCCGCGACAAACGGTTAAAGTATAACTATCTATTACTCAGTTGCAATTGGCGAACGCTGTTTCTTACAGTGTGCGCTCGCTCACAAGCAACTTTAATGGAAATTAGTATAACTTTATATCATTGCCGTATAAGTAGGCATTATTACTCAGTTGCAACTGGCGACCGCTCTGTTTCTTACAGTGTGCGCTCGCTCACAAGCAACTTTAATGGAAATTAGTATAACTAGGTATAGATAATTGTTTGATGTAATCTTTCTCCACTCCAAATTTGAGAGGTCCACTCCACAACGTCACGACTGAATCTGATCTCTTTTTTACCAAAGAAAATCGAACAGAAGCCGGTTCCTATTCTTTTACATATTTATCGTTGGGTGTGTACTAGTAAAGGTACCCTGTTGAACGTACTAGTTGTCGTTGAATTGCGTGCTGCATAGCGAGCTGTTTTAAGATATTAGGAAGTAAGATTAAATATATTTTGGTCTGTATAAGTAGGCATTAGGATGTAATTGCCGCGGCAAACTGTTAATAGTAGATTATACACCAAGGGGATAAAGCACTGTTTTATGTCACGGGCGCTACATTGAATCCTGAACGTAACGAAGGACTCCTATGCTCGGGAATTAAGATTGAGTCCTGAGTGCAGTGAGGGATTCAAGCGCCCAAGAAAAAAACAGTTTTATCCCGGTGGTGTATACTCTACTTTTCTCACTTTATGCGAGACAATAAAAAACCAGGCTTAGAATCTTCTAAAGCTAGTAGTACTACTAGCTACGGCTATAGCAACTTCTTTCAGCTGGCGTGGCCTACTCGATTTGACAAACAAATGAAGTTCGTCTCAGTGCGAATCTAGTGGGCCACGGCCTCGGTCTTCGAAAATCGAGTTGGCCGCGCCCGCTGAGGACACATTCTGTTTAGTGAAATTAGACTTTATGGACATAGCAATAAGAATTATAAAAGTGAAAATCACATTATTGACCAGCGGGTTATAATAGAACATTATAACCCGGCTAAAGCCAAGAGATATAATGTCTTGCTTTCGGTAAGGTTTACATGACTTATAATTCGGCATTGTCGAGCATGTGGTGTGAAAAGTATAATTATTAATCAGTTGCACCTGGCGACCGCTCTGTTTCTTACAGTGTGCGCTCGCTCACAAGCAACTTTAATGGAAATTAGTATAACTATACAGGGTGTTTGGTAATAGCCTTATAAAGCCGAATATGGTAGATAGGGACCATCAAACTGAAATCGCGAAAAAATATCATCTGTTTAAATGTCAAAATGTATGAAACAGTTGATTTTTTTTTTCGCGATTTTAAAATGGGTCCCATAGTAAAAGTTGTTCAGTTTTATGGTCCCTATCTATCATGTTGGCTTTATAAGGCTTTTACCAAACACTTTGTAGATAATTGTTTGATGTAATGCATAATCATAGATGTAAGAAGTACTTACTCTTAGTTATAAGCAATCAGGAAAACGAATTGTTTCGGCGGCTAGGGAATCTTTGGCTGGTTTGGAATTAAAATTTTGGAAATAAACGTTAGACACTCAATTGGCATGTTTTTTTTTCAAAATTATAATTAATACAATCCTATTAAATAAGAGACAACAATCATAGAGCACAATAGAGTACAAAATATAAATATAAATAGAAAATTATGCTTAAATGGATTTGACAAAAATATTTATATTTTTGTTTGTTAATCTTACTGATAATCGTGAAATTTTGCACACCCGTTAGGGGTACAGAAAAACATAGGGTAACTTTCATCCAGAAAAATCTGTCCACGTAGACGAAGTCGCAGGCGGCCGCTGAGCTCGCTAGAGTAATCTATTATTTCTACTTCCTCATTATTACTAAAATAAATGTCAAACTATTTTTTGATGATAATTGATAATTTATCCAAAATGTATTACCGAACTGTACAAGTATTTTTTTTAAATTATGGCGATTCACGTTCGTACGAAAGTTTACTTGTGCGATGAACGTTTGTGCGAAAGATCGATTGTGCAATAAACTTGTAGCCAAAAAGTGAAGAAAGGATGCTACCGAGAATTGCTGATATATACCGATGAAGTTCGTCAAGTGTGCCTTTTGGCTTCCGAAAACTCCCAAAATATTTTTTTATCAGAACTAAATCATTTTTAGCATAAGTAAGTACCTACATATTTTTTACTTTTCACTTTTCTACTATTAGTTCGTCGCACAACCGATCTTTTGCAAAAACGTGAATCGCACAATCGATCTTTTGCACAAACGTGAATTGCACTATATTGTGGTTCGACCGATAATTGGAGTGACCCTCGGTAAGCAGTGAGTGAAGGTACCTAGGTGGCAAAGCAGCTCAAGCACAAGTAGCGCAGCACACCACGGTTACTCCCAACGCAATCGAGATCGAGTTCGAATAGAGTAAACGTCAAAACTGTACTATGGAAACCATAGAAACCACTTTCAATGTACCAAATCGACGGTGAACAGGCAATACCTCATAATTGCCACATTGTTTGAACTTTACAGGAGAGGATAAAATGTGTCTTATTTTTTTTTTCATGTGAATTTTGCTTGTGATATAAACTTGGTCTTACTTTATTAGTTACTTAATATTAAATTAAAGTTAAAATTACTTGAATGCTTTAGTTTCCTTATAAATGTGGCTTGCAAGATATTACTTCAAATTATAAAACGAAACTTGCACAAAATGTGGATTATGAGTAATTGTTTTTTAAATTCTTGGTGAAAAATAAATAAAAATAATTAAATAAACTTTTTACTTTAAAGGTAAAACTGGAGCAAATTAAATATCGCGCCAAGTCATACAAAATGTAAAACTTGATATTGACAATCAGTGGCTTACAAGTTGTTGCAGAAAAGATTTTTCAACACACTTGCTCGTAAAGTGAGCCCTAATACATCGCTTTTAGGGCCATAAACCGAGCTATAACAAACGCGTGCAATAATATATAAAACACTGGTTCGTAATATAATTAACCCTATAAAGTTAAATTAATACCTTACTGCAAGTTCTATGCGAGTAAACAGAGCATTCCCAATTTAGCCGGGTAATACAGTTATTTTTTTTTGACAACAAAGAGGTTTTATGCTGCTGAAAATTCATATACATTTTTGGAATAAATAAATGTGTAAGTCCTTAATTAAGTCAAATAAATGTATATTATTATCAAATTATTCATGATTCACAATATTTTGTTATAAAATATTAAAATATTTGCATTTTGTCACTTAATATTATAATTTTGAAGTAGGCTGTATGCTCCTCACCCATTTGTTCGCAAAATATTCTTGGGTTGGGCGTGTAAAAAAAACAAAAAAAAACATGCGCGCCTTTTCCCATAATTATCATATTTTGTTTTTGTCGTATTTTTTGCTGTGTGATAAATTACTTTGTTTTTTCCTCGCAAATGTGTTGAAAAACGTCGTATGAAACTCGTGAGCTCTTGCTTATTGCACACTCGGCTGAGTTACGCCCTCGCCTGCGGCTCGGGCTGCAACCCACAGCCTTGTGTGCAATGAGCAACCTAAGCTAACTTGTCTCATAATGTACTATTGTCGACTTGGGTGCCAGTGGTGTGGTAAATAAAGCGTTTGATATCAAAAACGCATTTTTTTTAAAATGTGGGATACGAGGTATTGCCTGTTAACCGTCGAAATATCAGATATTTGTCGTTTGTTCAACCTGATTTCTGTGAACTCGATCCCATCGAGTAGGGGGGCAGGTCAGTCTTCTTACTTGAGATCTTGATTATTATTATAATTATATTTACAATGACTAGGTATGATTTATTTGATTTCTATAACCAAATGATCGATACCTGTTTAAATATTTTGTACGTTAGCCTCACAAAGTAAGAATATAATCAGCAGCGTCGGTGATTTTTAGGCGGTGTAACGAGATGGTGCCTAACAACGCGAAGGTGTAAGCGTTCGCCAAGTTTTAAGTCTGATTAAATCTTTTGTGAGACATCGTGCGTCAGCGTGAATCTCAGAATTCAATTTAAACTTTCTTCTGGAGTTTCTTTGAATTTTTACAAACTTTTAATTAACTCTCAATGACTATAAATAGCTGAATGACGATTGACCGTTCATAACTTTTTCGTGTTATGTTAATTTTCCCGTATTTTTGTATGTAAGTAACTCCAATTTGTTTCTATTCTAACTGACACACGGCGAATAGGAGAAATTATATACCTAGCAAATTCGAGAGTTAAGTCGCAAGTTGACTATTACAGCATTCGAACAAAATCAAATTAAAAATAAAATCAGATTGATAAAACATTTCAGAAGTTAGCTCTTTTGTATGGAAAACCATATACTGGCCCCTATTTCCTTTAGAGTACCTATATTAATATAGTATTATTTACCTGGTCTAAAAACTACGGTATCGCGGTTAATCCGTCTAAATGCCAGGCTATCATAGTCGGGGGTTCTAAACAGATTGCCAAGATTGATAACAACTCGATTTTGCCTATAGTTTTCGACAATACTACCATTCCCCTGTGCTCCAGTGTTAAAAACCTTGGCCTTCACATTGATTCCACGCTTAGTTGGACAACACAAATTGCCGAGGTGAGTCGAGCAGTTACATTTTCCTTCGCTTCTTGAATCGATTTAGAACTTTCCTCCCTATTCTTATTAAGGTCACTCTCGTAACTTCTCTTATACTTCCACTCATCGATTATGCTGACGTATGTTACCCGGACTTGAATGGGGATCTTCTTAATAAGCTGGACCGCCTCTTAAATAATGCTGTCCGTTTTCTCTTATCGTATCTTCTGCCTCCGCAAGTTTGACCTATTTCTTCGTACCGGTCACAGCTTAAACGACTTCCTATCCGTCAGCGCAGAGAGCAAAGGCTACTATGCACGCTCTATTCTATTCTCAACAATCCCCATACCTACCCCAGAATACCTGAAATGCAAGTTTCAGTATCTTTGCGACTCTCACAATCGTCAACTTCGATCCACTAACTCTCTCTCTTTACTCCTCTCTTTCATTCCGGTTATATGTCTGATTCTTTCACAATGCAAGCTCTGGAATAGTCCCCCTGAATCTATCAGAAGTTCTCCCAGTAAAGTCTCCTTCAAAAAAAGTTCATGTCTTACTCTTAGAAAGCTTATAGGTTATGTGAAATCATCGATATTTGTATCTCCTTCTTATATTATATTTTTTTAATGTAGATTATTATTTTTATATATATTATATATCCATGTTTTTATATATATTATATGTATTAAATTATATGTTATATTGTATTTATTAATATTTTACCCTATACCGCCTTCATTGATATCTGTTTCCTAAAGGTTGACTGGGAGAGAATGCTTTTAGCATTAAGTTCGAATTTTGTAACATTTTGTTTGAAATGTACAATAAAGTTTGTTAAATAAAAAAATACTACCTATATTATAGACAAAATATTAAGCTCTGTTTTATTGAGTATTTGATATTTGTTTAGTATATTTAAATATCAAACAAATTCTCTCGATAGTTCTCCCGATGTTACATAAAATACCTAATAACTAGAGTTGGTAATATTACTAGCAGCATAGGTATTTAACGACTGCGAAAGGACTTGAAATAAACAGAGTAGTAAGAACCTTATAGGAAATTTCACGACAGCTTATAATAAACAAGTAAGTAAGAATATACTGTTTTTTTTAGAATAATTTATTTATTTCTTTTTATATCACCTTCGTATTTAATATCCCATGTTTCTTTTAGAAATAACCTGTTGTAAAATAATGTACAGAAAATGTAAGAAGTAAGCATGTGATTTACTCGTGTGGCATCATTTGCCGTGTACTACTTTTGGGGTGAAATTAATTATCTCCAAATTAATCAAATAACTCGCAGGCCCATCTACACGGTCGCTCCAGAAGAGGTGTATACCTACTAGATTTCAATAAATGTCTATGTTTATCAAATAAAGCTAGTGTTTACAATTAGTTGCATTATAAAATGTTGTGTCTCGAGAATATTTATTTCTATAAAACTGAAACTGCTCAATTTTTCCGGTGTTATTGCTTCTCATTCTTAATACAAGACCTTGAAAAGATGACGTCATTCAAATGATATAAGTGGGGAATTACAATGAATAACGTAAGTAATGGAGACTACACACGAACGCGCGACTTCAGCCTGGTGCTACGCTACACACGTGAGATTTGGCCGGAAGGATTTGGCCGTCATTGCGGGCCTGCGGTGCGGAACGCGCGGAGCGCTTTTGCATGTGTGTGTGTAGTCTCTGTAACGTAGCTTATTATTATGTGCAGCTTTTGAAGCGACGTAGGGGGCAAACGGTGTCCAACTGTTTATGCTTTTTACTGTATTGTACTACGGTGTCACAAAATAGATTTAAGTACTAAAGTGTTTTATTTGCATAACTTTACCTTTTACGGCCTTACCACAAAAGATCTTAAAACACTGTTTAGCTAAAACACTGTTTAAGTGTGATGCTGTCTCTTTCAAATATTATTGTCATAAAAGTGACAGCATCACATTTAAACAGTGTATTAGCTAAATACTTGTTAAACAGTGTTTTGTGGTAAGGCCGTTAATGTTTAGAATAAAGTAATCATAGAATTGCAAAAGGTGGCGTTAGAAATTAAAAAAACACTTTGACTCGTGCATTTTATGCGTCTTTTTTTTGACCTGAAGATTCAGCATCAGCAGCCAAAAATATTTTTACATCGGTATGTTAAATGAATGTTATAAAATGTCTAATAAGCATTAGGGTTGCCCCATTATACAACGTGTTACAAAAATACCCCTAATGCCGAATATGGTAGATAGGGACCATCAAACTGAACAACTTTTAAGTAGGTACTCTGAATTCGCGAAAAAAAACAGCTGTTTCATACAAAAATAAATAAGAAAAATATTATGTTGCTTTTTTTTCACGATTTCAGAATTGGTCCCATAGTAACAGTTGTTCAGTTTGATGGTCCCTATCTACCATATTCGGCATTTTTGTAACACGTTGTAAATTCTATGGTATATTTTTGAACGCAAGGTCTGATAATTATGATCTTCTCTACAGCGAAAAGTAATTTAATTCTGAATTTATGAAGATAATGGTAGGAACATTACTTTTTCAAGTTCAAACACTTTTATTTTCGGTTGTTTTTTACCGCGGATGTCTTCATTTGACGGTAAAATTACAACTGACACTTCCAAGTGTAAGTTTAGGGGGATTTTTGTCATCAATATGCAAAAATTCCCACAGACTGAAATTGAACCGTAATGGACTTGCGCCCGGTAACGCTTGATTTACCAAAGATTGTTATATTATTTATTATGTATACGAGAAAAAAATATTTAGTCTACTTTGTAAGTAGGTAGATGATATCTTTTGGGATTTAATGCTATTGTTAGTTGTGCGTCGATGTGCGTGTACTGTACTGAATTATCATCTGGGTTTTTATATAGATTTTTTTATAAGTACTTTTAAGCAGAAGAACTATTCAGCAAATAATCCCCTTGGCTTGTTTTAGTTGGCACAATAATTCCAGCCCCCCTGCTCAAATGGCCAACTTTCTATTCGTTCGCCAACTTAAATATTAAAACTAAGTCATAAACTAAACTATGCAACATTATCTCTGAGGAATAAGGGCAATGTATGTGATTTACATAAGCATCCGACATGTGACTTGATCGTCTAATTGCTTAATTTAATTACGCTTTAAGTTAGCGAACGAATAGAACGTTCGTTCGCTAACTCGGCCATTTTTTAAGTAGGGGGGCAGTTTGTATTATAAATATCCCTCATTCCTCTACGATCCACAGACTTCGTAGTGTATTTCGATGTGATTGTAAAATATTATTGGGACATGCATTAATAGTAGTTTATGATACTGCCACATAATGAGGGGTATTAAAACATGAGTGTGTGTAAACCGAGCCGTAGGCGAGGTTTTTAATAGTATCACACGAGTGTTTTAATACCTAGTTATGTGCAGTTTCATACACTACTTTATCTACACTCATACATTTAGGATTGAACCTACTAAATAAAAGATCAACGTTAGAAAAGAGAGTGAGACATTGTTTGTATTAGCTAGGTATTACCTTGTAATAAGTCATTTCCTTAGCTGCATCTAAAATATCGAGCAGAGTCAAATTTTCTTCACATTTTAAATCAAGAATTAAAAAAACCTACGAAATTCATTACAACAAATTGTTAAAATTGAAATCAAAACATTTTTGTAAAGCTCTAAAAATGGCGCGCATTCCATTAGAAAAAAAATAATGAGATGAGTGCACTGGGTTGCGTTCAGAACCTACGCTCCGAGTGCAACCGAACGCTCTAACGGCGTTCCAAACATTAGAGCGTGACTTCCAGTTGTAACAGCTTTCCCGTTTCAAACGTCAGAGCGTTGCAAATTTTTAACCATCAAAATCGGTGGTTGAAAAACGCTGACGTTTGTCTATAGTAAAAATGTCAATGCCATTTGACATTATTTTGTATTTTGATGTTTTTGTGTCTAATTTTTTAAAATATTCATGGTAGCTCCTCAGAATAACGGTTGTTTGGTTTTGGCTCTAAGGTTCGGAACGACCAAGAACTTTAAATGACATTAATAGTACAAATTCTTAGTTTTCCATTTGGAATGCGAATAATTTAAACTTTCCTTTATTCTGTTATTGAATAAAGGAAAGTTTAAATTATTCGCATTCCAAATGGAAAACTAAGAATTTGTACTATTAATGTCATTTAAAGTTCTTGGTCGTTCCGAACCTTAGAGCCAAAACCAAACAACCGCACTCTAAGCCTCTAAACGCAACCCTGCAAACTAATCGCACTTATGTCATCGATCACCATAGAGTGCATTGCCCTGTATCGTAATGAGAAAAAAGTTACTTTATGATTCAGTTGACTGCATCGTAATGAGTTTTTTTTTAATTTTCCGTGAGTGTAGATAAAAACCTTTTATCTACACTCACATCGTAATGTTCCAAGTATGAATTCAAAAAAGGTAATATAAATACATACTTTATTTTCGTGGACACGCAAAATTAAAAAAAAACTCATTACGATGCAGTCAACTGAATCATAAAGTAACTTTTTTTCTCATTACGATACAGGGCAATGAACTCTATGGTGATCGATGACATAAGTGCGATTAGTTTGCAGGGTTGCGTTTAGAGGCTTAGAGTGCGGTTGTTTGGTTTTGGCTCTAAGGTTCGGAACGACCAAGAACTTTAAATGACATTAATAGTACAAATTCTTAGTTTTCCATTTGGAATGCGAATAATTTAAACTTTCCTTTATTCTAAATGAAATAAAATCTGTTTCTGAGGAGCTACCACGAATATTTTAAAAAATTAGACACAAAAACATCAAAATACAAAATAATGTCAAATGGCATTGACATTTTTACTATAGACAAACGTCAGCGTTTTTCAACCACCGATTTTGATGGTTAAAAAGTTGCAACGCTCTGACGTTTGAAACGGGAAAGCTGTTACAACCGGAAGTCACGCTCTAATGTTTGGAACGTCGTTAGAGCGTTCGGTTGCACTGGGAGCGTAGGTTCTGAACGCAACCCAGTGCACTCATCTCATTATTTGTTTTCTAATGGAATGCGCGCCATTTTTAGAGCTTTACAAAAAGTTTTGATTTCAATTTTAACATTTTGTTGTAATGAATTTCGTAGGTTTTTTTAATTCTTGATTTAAAATGTGAAGAAAATTTGACTCTGCTCGATATTTTAGATGCAGCTAAGGAAATGACTTATTACAAGGTAATACCTAGCTAATACAAACAATGTCTCACTCTCTTTTCTAACGTTGATCTTTTATTTAGTAGGTTCAATCCTAAATGTATGAGTGTAGATAAAGTAGTGTATGAAACTGCACATAACTAGGTATTAAAACACTCGTGTGATACTATTAAAAACCTCGCCTACGGTTCGGTTTTTAAACACACACTCATGTTTTAATACCCCTAATTATGTGGCAGTATCATAAACTACTATTAATGAATACTGGTGGAAATGATCAGGTAATATTGAGTCAAGTAGGCTGAATGTTATATAAAAATTGTATCGCTAGTCATCAACTATGCTTTATTTTTTGTAAGCTAAGTTCTTATTTAATAAAGTGTGTGTGTCTCATATTGTTAGTTTCATTTCGACGATTTTTAGTGATAAATACTAGCCCTAGAATGCAATATACGTTCTTGTCATGATTGAAGTTCTTCGAGATCGGCCAGATCGACTAGCTTGCAGTCCATTTTCAGGGTTCCGTAGTCAGTTAACAAGGAACTCTTACAGTTTCGCCATGCCCGTCTGTCCGTCCGTGGCTTAGTTCAGAGGCTCTTAGTACTAGAAAGCTGTAATTTGGCATGAATAGTACATACAGTGGCGGTCAAATAATAGGGATGTTGACTATTTTTTTTATTTTATGTTACATAAATTACCTCTCAAAAAAAGAAGCATTGGTAAAAGAATTAATTCGCTAGCATGAAAACTGCCCGAGATATCACAGTGTGAAATGCACACAAATGGACTCGATCAAAAACGCTCCATACTAATGGCTTGCACGTTATGACGTCACGCCGTTCTAGTTTGTATGCAACGCATAGGAAATTTGTTCAGCAGCTATATTAAATATTGTGTTTATCAAAATGGTTTCTTCGACAAATTTGCTATACATATTACGGACTAATTAAAGGTATCATTTATTTTCATAAATTTTATACTTTTTAAATGGACTTGTCCACCCAACTTTGAAGGGTCATAAAACAAATAATATGCAATATATAAAACCATGAGGTATACAAGCTACTCTAAAAGTTTAATATGTTTACGATTTTTATTAGTATTTCGTTATTTTATTCATTAGTCAACATCCCTATTAAAGACACCAGTTGATTTTCATACGAATGAGGCAACTTTGAAGGGGTATGTTTATAATGCCGAAAATTCATTTATAACACATAAGACCGAAATATCGACGAATAAATCACATATTTTCAAAATACCGAAAATCCTAAATGTCGATATCCGAGAGACCGAAACATGAAAGATCGATAGTTCGAAATCCCGAAAGTTAAAATGCCCGATAGTTCAAAATCCCGAAAGTTAAAATGCCCGATAGTTCAAAATCCCGAAAGTTAAAATGTCGATACTTACTTTACCTACACATACATTCAGCAGGTCGGTTCTGTCTGGCACTTCGCCGGCCGCTGCCGCGGCACGCTCACTTCGCTCGCTCGGCTCGTGCGTTGTTGGTCGCAAGGAAACCTAACCTCCTTTTCGCTCGCTACGCTCGCTCATCGTCGCATCTAATAGACTGGCATAATTTATTACTATAAGCTACATAGTATAATTCCAGTTTGTTTTTGACTGATTCCTTAAGTAGGTCGGGGTACAGACCGTAGGTATATAAATAAACCTTCGATTTTTTAAGCTTCGGGATATAGTCTTTTTAGGAGAGGAGATTCAGATCGCTATACACACCTTACTGATTTGAACAGCATTCTAAGAGATATAAGGTTACGAGACGCTCATAGAGATATAGCTTAGTAAACAATGTGAGTGATAATGGTATAATAAATCTTAAAATAACATCAAAACAATTAGAAGTTAGTAATAAGTTGAGTGTCTTTACTTCAAACTCGCTTTCGAGTGTTCGCCAGCTCTTAAATCCTAATAGATAAGAAATTTCGAGAGCTCGTCCAAAACATCAATTTTCCAAACAATGCGAACATTGCTGTACGGTTAATTAATCGTAAATGTGTAAGATTTCTGAGAATGGAAATAATCCTCGTCAAAGTTATTTAACTGTACCTATTTTGTGTAACTAATTGTAAAACAAAATATGTACTCTTTTGGTTGCTTTCGGGCGTACAAGGTCTCGCTCGCTCGGATCGGTCCGTAATGAAAAAAATATAATCTTGCCATTGTGTTAAGTCCTTTTGTGTTTGTGGTGCACACCGGGGCTTCGGGTCAGCTTTCCACAAAAGCCTCCCGCCACCTAAATCATCGACAAAAAGTGCTTACCTATTTCATGCGCCTCATTGTTAATATGCCATTAACAATGAGGATCAGTAACAGATTTGAATCCTATAGTTTTATTGGTATAATATAAAACCGGCTTCAAGAAACCTACCTCTAATAAGCAAGAAATAATATTCAAATCACTAGTTACGCATTATCATTGTAATAATAATAAAAACACGTCTATTGAAGTCGGGTGGGGCTTTTAAAATAAAAAAAAGGAATTTGTACTCCAGCCCCACCCGACTTCTATAGACGTATTTTTAATTATTATTATTACAATGATAATGCGTATCTAGTGATTTGAATATTATTTCTTGCTTTTTAGAGGTAGGTTTTTTGAAGTCGGTTTTTGTTTTTTTAAACAATTTTTTATTTTTAGTGTAGGTACCTTCTGTATATTAGGTAGTGTAGGTATATTATTTAGGTAGAAAAATCGGCTCAGTCAAACGTGAGATAATCGAGAAGAAACATACATACGTACGGGGCAAAATGAGAACCTCTTTTTTTAAGTCGGTTAAAGGATATCCATTTTCCAACAAAAAAATAATTATCTCACTCAGTTCATAAACAAAGAAGTTAATACGACCATAATATCATTGAGGTAGTTTACACAAAATCATACTATTATCGTGCTATTTTCAAGATTACTTGAAAATTACTGAACCGATTTCCAAATTTTAAAAAATGGGACAACTTGGGAGTTTACCTAATGTAATAACGTTTGAATCATTTCAATAGGACCAGCCGTCTTTGACTAATCAGTGGACATACACAAAAAAAAAAACAGACGAACAGAGAACCTCCTCCTTTTTTGGAAGTCGGTAAAAAACATATTCAGAGCTATGAAACTTAGTAAAAGATTTTTGAAATCCGTTTAGAAATGGTTGAGTTATGAGGGTTTTGAAGGAATGCCAATCTCAATGCAATATGTGCTTTATCACGTACGACATAAGGTTCGCGTACGTCTCGATGACGTCATAATGACCCCCAAAATAACAGTGTTTTACTATTATATATTCTGTGGTTTTAGCTCGTTTTAGCTCGTATAGCTTCTCAGGTTTAAGATATATCGTAAAAATTTCTTCACAGTTAATCACGTGGTGGCATAAGCTTTCTGATAAGCCACTAAACAAAAATCGTTATTGATCCTCATTAGGAATTTATTTTATGCCCATGAATCAAAACAATCTTAAGTTTTTTTTTAAATTTATTTATCAAAAATAAAACATTACATTGATGTTACGCGCACCAAAAATCACGTAGATTTGTCCGGTGCGGTGTGATGAGAGTACGTATGACAACAGTTACTAGGTACGTATAGATATTTTAGAACGGTTATTAAAAACTCAACTAGTCTAAGTAAAAACTTATTATACATTTATCTATAACAAGTGAAGGTTATTTATCTTAACTTAAGGAAAACAGAACTATAAAACTACGCAAGTAGGAGGGAGATAGCAATTGTGTGGTGACTGGTGAACGAAACAGTGGTGTGCACAGAGCGAATGTGAAGGAAGGCACATTCGCGTCGCAGGAGCCGGTACCCGTTCGTTCTTCTATCTATAGGCTGCTTATAAAATGCAGTTTAAGTTTTTTCTTCAAATTATTGACCGTAATGCCTTTTTTGAAAGAAAGATCATTTAACAATCGAGGAACAATATATTGTGTAGTTCTTTCGCCATATGAGTTATTTGAAGCTGTTGAAATTATTAATTTTTGTGTGGTAATCTGTCGTGTATTAATTTTATGTTGGATTTTCTGTTGTAATTCTTTATTATGTATTATTAAGTACATTTGATAAATGTAATTATTTTTATGTAGGGTTTACAGTAGTATATAAATTGTTGCTCTGTTTGCTATACTTTTAAGCCAGGTTGCCACTGCGGACTCCCATTAACGAACAATTTCAAAGACTATTATTTTCTTTGTCAAAAACGTTATTTTCAGACGATGCAAGTATGTAATTAATATTGTGTTGTTAAAGCTAGATGTTACTCAATTAAAATATTATCGTGGGAGTGCTCTCGATAAACAGGTGTACAATTAGTGAACTACAGAATTAGTGGATCAAGTAAGACAATACTAGGCGTATGACCTTTGCTTTCTGCTGAAAAATATAACCATTCAAATAAAGAAATGGAAATGTTTACTTTTGTATAAAATTTTGCGCAACAATCCTGAGAACCGAGCGTAAAAATTAACATTGGTATTTGAATGTAGCGCAGGGAACGTGAAATGAAGAAATCCGAGCGTAAACAAACTCAGCATTACTGTTGAGCGTTTCCTTCAATCAACACCATTTAGCTGATCTCTTCGCAGCCTTCCGCAAACATCGCCGAGCCGACTCCCCGCCGATGTGTTGACTGACACTTAGTTAACGCTCACAGACACACGCCTCGATATATTTCACATCTTTCATTAACACACACAATGGAGGATGTTACGTTTTTAAACGTGAAATTGTTATTTCGTGGCGGCCTGCATGTGACGTATGTATGTAAAGCGTCGACGACATTGAGCGAGTTTACTAGCTACTAGTAAAGTTGTCCACTATAATCATTTAACTAGCAAATAGTCAATTTAGCCTGGTCGCACATTACATACGGGATTCCGAATCGGAATAATAATTATTCCATGTATGTGGTAAAGGTCCATATACATGCGTTATTTTTCCGTTCAGAATTTTGATACATTAATCGATATTCCGTTTCGGAGTACCGCATCAGATTCAGTCTGTATGTGACCACTCTTACTAGAAAAGTTGCAAGCCTCTTTACTCCCTTCTCGTTGGCGTGTGGGCTTGTTAGCTAATGCGAGTATCTATTAATGTTTGGTTTCATGGTGTACAGAATGTCGACGGTAGGTAGCTATATGGCTACTGAGCGAGTGGAACGTTTTATGTGTCATCATTAGTGTAGCACTAGCTAGCGGCTAGCGGCGTAGTGTCGGCTCGTATTTACATTTATATTGTAAGTATTGGCATGAAAATAGTTCATTCTTCAAAAGAGATTTTTTGAGTGCTATTGAAATATATTGAAAATGAAAAAACCAGCCGATAAAAATTGTTTAGTATCGAAACTACTTACAATAAAAACTTAGTTGACACAGGGACGTACGACCGACGGACAGTGTATACGAACATGTTTATAGTCGAAGTTAATGCTACCTTACTTGCTTCTAATTTGAGGCGTCTCATCTATTCTAGTTTGTAACTAAACCTTACAGGATATAGATACCAGAACAATATGATTTTCGTTCGGTCGTTCCAGAAAATACTTGTTTTCATCCAGTTATACTTATTTATTATTTAATGTTAAAGTCGAATACTACAGCACCGTAAAAATTAAATCCAAATCGGAATTGATACAGGTAACGATAATGATTTATGTAGGTAGTGTCAGTGCCTCTAACTTTATTTATTTTCTTAATCTTAAAACGTGTCTTGAGGCTCCGAGAGCCCTCCAAATTTAAATCCCGGATCCACCCTGGTGGAGGGCAAGAGCAGCCGCGAGTGCGCCAAACGAGCGAAACTAAGGCGAAATTATCAACACGACGAAACAACAAGCCCATGTGAGAGCCATGGCTACATAATGAAATAAGTTTCTGTTTGTCTCAATAATATCTATTTGTATTGCTCACATTAGGCACCTGTCCTCACTAATCTTACTCGTATTGGTTACATGACAACGAGACTTTCACTTCAAATAATAGTGATTCTAAAAAAAACAAAATGATGATGTTATGTATTTATTTGTATTAGATTTACAAATTATACTGTAATTTGGGTGAAGCACTTGCTCAGTATGCGCTTACCAAATGCTGTGATGCACTGTATTAGGCGTAGGTACGTCCGACGTGCACGAATGCAACGGATCATTAGAATCCTGCTGAACATTAGGAGCTGAACTTATGTTACAAACTGATTGAGGACCCTTTCCATCTAGGCTTTCCATCCATTAATTATCCGGAACTAACTGCCGTACTCAGAGACGTCAATTAAGTTTAATGCTTCATTAAATATCGAGTCATCTTGTACTATCACTATGGAAAGGAAAGAGATAGCAACAATTTCCATTAATTATCCAGAACTGAAACTCGTTTCCACTAATTGATTCTTTGATACTATCATTCTTAATTTAAATGACGATTGATGTTGATTGATGATTATACCATATTTGACAAGATATTGATTTCTACGAAATCACAATAATTAAATACGAATTGGTTGTACCATTCGTATAAACGAATATTATATTGAAAACGGAATAATGGAAAAGTGGCTTTCACCAAGAGGACAAAAGCGGTGAATTTAAAAGCGTATTGAACCGAACGCCCTTTTGAGGTTTCACGAGCATATCACAAAAAAGTCAAATCATTGTTCAATTGATCTAGACTGGATAAAGTAAATATAAAGCAGTTTTAAATTCAAAACACACTGTTGATGCTGCGTGGCATCAACAGTGTGTCATGTCATAATCATATAATGTTAACATAAGTAATTTGGTTAATAAATCATAATTATAGGAGCAAAAGGAAACGTTAAGAAGAAGCAGCTACGATCAGTGCGCATCGGTTCATTTCCACCACTTATAGGAAACACATACCACACTGAATTAAAAACTCGAAATAGGTAGGCCCTATTTCTTACGTTTTTCTCGATACCAAAAAACATTGAAAACCAAATATTTTAAAAGACTCCGAACAGTTTCAAATTCAACATCAATATAGGTAGTCTTGCTTCTATAAACATCGATATTAAAGCGTCCAGTCCAGTTATTGCATACACGTTATACATAAGATTATAACAAAAATCGCTTGTGAAATCACATCGACTACTAGGCTATACTATAGCATGAGTAGCGGCACTCACCGAGTGCCGCTACGCATGCCGCCATGGATCACACGCGTGTGTCTCTATTTTATGATTTTCGGAAACTCAAGGCTTCGTGCGTAAGCTTACTTTCTTAGCGTATTTGATGGAAGCTTAGTGCAGGCCATAAAGACACAACACAAATATGATACAGCATCGAACATTATGCTAAAATCCTGGTTACGTATATCGAATAAGGTAAAAGTATTACTAGTAGTTAATGTTAGTTTGTAAAATTAAAATTTTTTTGTTGTTCTTCAGCCAAATATTTCATAATATACAGCGTGGAATATGTATAATTCTTTCTCAAATTTACTTTAACCATCGACTGACTGTCCAGATTTCTCTGCTCCCTCATAGCTTCAAATGGTAAAATTATACAAATATCTGCTAACTGAATAATGTATTCGTTTCGTTTCTGTATCATACATTCACTTCACACTCACTGACTAAACCATTGAGTTAGAGAGTTTACGAAAGAAAAAAAAATATTTGAAAGTGATTGAAAATGTTATTTCTTAATTTCAACATAATAGGGATGTTGACTAATGAATAAAATAACGAAATACTAATTAAAATCGTAAACATATTAAACTTTTAGAGTAGCTTGTATACCTCTTGGTTTTATATATTGCATATTATTTGTTTTATGACCCTTCAAAGTTGGGTGGACAAGTCCATTTAAAAAGTATAAAATTTATTAAAATAAATGATACCTTTTATTAGTCCGTAAAATGTATAGCAAATTTGTCGAAGAAACCATTTTGATAAACACAATATTTAATATAGCTGCTGAACAAATTTCCTATGCGTTGCATACAAACTTGCAAGGCGTGACGTCATAACGTGCAAGCCATTAGTATGGAGCGTTTTTGTTTGAGTCCATTTGTGTGCATTTCACACTGTGATATCTCGGGCAGTTTTCATGCTAGCGAATTAATTCTTTTACCAATGTTTCTTTTTTTGAGAGGTAATTTATGTAACATAAAATAAAAAAAATAGTCAACATCCCTATTTTATTTGTAGAATGTGGCGTTTTAAACTCGTGTGACGTTTGTAGCATTAGTAGACTAAACGGATAAGAATGATGACTAAATAATGAATGAAGGTGTGATTGTTTAGTGTCGCGTCTGGTTCTGTGTGATGTGGTGGTGTGGTACTAACCATTGTCGACGGATGGCGCGGGCGCGGCGAATGGCGGCGGCACGGCCACGGCGCCGAAGAAGCGCAGCAGCAGTCTAGCAGCTGCAGGGCGCTCTCGTGCACCGGCGAGCACGGGCAGCCCGTGCACATCGGCGTCACGTCAAAGAAAATATACACTACGCGAAAAGAAGCGACACTTACGCATGTGTGTCGTAAAAGTGCTCGTGGCTATGTGTGAGTGACGCGGGCGTGCGAGGGGGTGCCACGAAGCCATCGGGGCGAGGAATTGACTCCGCGGAGTCACGCGAGATGAGAACGACATACACGAAACCACAAAATAGAGAGAGACAAGACTGTCCCCGACGCAGCTCAAGGTTGCCGGCGCCCACACATACAGGGGAGTGTCGCCGCTGTGGTCACGTTGATGATCGCCGTGTAGTGGTCGCATTGTATAGTGTCGCGTCTGGTTCTGTGTGGTGGTGTGGTACTGACCGTTCTCGTCGGACGGCGCGGGCGCGGCGAGCGGCGGCGGCACGGCCACGGCGCCGAAGAAACGTTTGTCTAGCAGCTGCAGCAGCTGCAGCGCGCTCTCGTGCACCGGCGCGCGCGGGCAGCCCGTGCACATCAGCGTCACGTTGATGATCGCCGTGTAGTGGTCGCACGGGTACTCCCTGCCCGACACACAACCGCACACTCGTTAGACACACGTTATAATAGTTCAAAGCATTCGCAGTTAGACATAGCTTAGGTACAGAGGCTCAAAAAATATTTGGATACTATAAATCAGAGGTGCCCATACGGTCGATCGCAAGAGGTTTTAAGGTCGATCGCCAAGGATAACATATTTGACAATTTACACCCAATGTAGTTTTTTTTCTTGATAAATATTTGGTGGGTTAAACGGTTAAAATGTCGATCTCTAAGTCATAAATTTTTGCTAAGTCGATCCCCTTAATAAAAAATATTGGCACCCCCGCTATAAATGATTATCGTTGGCACCTGTAGTATTAACTGTGTCTACCTGAGACTTTCAAAACACAAGTAGTCCACTGTGGGACGAAGATAGCTTCCGTGGGAGGACGTCCCCCATTATCTACACGCTTGACGTAGTAATATAATCTGTGGCTTGGCAGGTAAGTTTGAAATCGCAGTGTTTGCCCCTTTTCATCGGAAAACGCTGCTGCGTTTGGTTTACGGTCATTACAAAACCCTAATTATGTGCAAGTTTGCCGCAAAGTGGCGCTGAATCAACCACTTGTTGCAGCTTCGTTTGAGAGTTATGTTAGTTACGCATGCAAACTAGCAATGGCTGCAATGCAACAGGTAACATTTATAGGAATATTGAGAATATAGAGGAATGAAATTATTCAGTACACAGTAACTTGTTTATTTAAGAATTACACACATTTTTTTTATAAAAGCACTGGGGAGCAACTTGAGGGCTCTCTGTGGCAAAGCAGCCACCATTCGTTAATAAATAGGATATCTTAAGGAACTTAGAAAAATAAAAAAAGTCAAGAAAGCGATTGGTAAAAAGGGGCAAAAAATTCAACAGCGACGCCGGCGGCGGCAGCGAATTTTTTCGGAAATTAAATTCCTTGTAGAAAATATTTAGGTACCTACCTAGATTTTTGTTAATATATTTTGTGTTGAACATTCAAATAATTTATTTTTGTCCCCGTCAAATATTTTATGGAGAAAGCGGACAGAATCCGCAAACCTTTACTTTACTTTATGCTACCAATAATGTTAATAATATCCTAACAGATTTTAGAACTAATTAGCGACGAGATAACAGGAAAATGACAAAATAATAATATTTGTTTATATTTTGCGCGTGAGATCAATTCAACCTTCAGTGACTTTTATTACACCCACTCAAAAATATTACTTCAAAATCTCTATACAAATACAAGCCGGCGAATGACAGAAAATAACAAGATAATTGGAAACTTGACCCCTATGTTTATATTTTGTCTTGCCTTTTATACTCAGAAATAAATTAGCAATAGTTTTCTCTGTAACTTATACGAATAAAAGTATATATTTACAATTTTGCTCAAAGGAATGATCCAGCTGAATTCAGAACGGTTGAGATTGGGTTCAGTTAAAATGATTAACATTAGTCGAGATAATCGTTATAATTACAGTCCCCCAAATAACGACAGTGATGCTTTAAACTTTGTAACGAACAGGTATTGTGCGCATGATTAAATTGAGCAACATAATTCGCTCAATTTATCCTTTTTAATGGAGGCACGTATTTCTCGAGAAGTCCGCGCAGCGCCATACGCTCTGTCTTGCCTCGGATTAGGGTTCATTACGAATGGCACTTGTTTTAGTTAAGCGGCTCTGATTTCCCTAGACAGATTCTGAGCTCGCTCCGAATTCTCACAACTAAACCAACGCTCACAATTAAACCAATATTAACGCGTATACAATAATTATGTTTGGATAGCGATGTCGGAGCTTTTAAAGGCAGATAAAATGATTAACTTTATCGACAAAACCCCCCACATGTTAGGGTCTATTCCCTCTCCTTTTGGGAGTGACCGGCATTTTAAATTTGACTTTTTATTTTAGATGGCCCTGCCGAAAAATATTATTTTCTCCGGATTTAAAAGACCTACGTACAGTTATAAAAAAAATACTTTTCTAAAGCTAATAATATCACCTATTAAGTAAAAAAATTAATTTTGTAAACTTTTAACTTTAAAACGTGATAAAAAATACTAAAATAAATTTTAATCCGAAATTAAGGTAATTTCTTTTAGTTTTTCTCACAGATCTCAAAACTAGGACATTCTACTAGGACACCTCCGACAGGAGAGGGGATAGACCCCAACATGTGAGGGGTTTTGTCGATAAAATTGATCATATTATCTGCCTTTAAAAGCTCCGACATCGCTAACCAAACATTTGTATAAATAAATTACACTTCTGTGATAGGTAGGACATCACTCACTATAAAGTTTTGTCCTTTTGAAGAATAAACGAATAAGAATTGTGTGTGCGCAAAACAAATTATTTTAAATTAACACACAAAGAAAAAATACAGTAACATTTTAGACCAAAAGCACGATGCGCCATTTGCAATATAAAGCAGATTTACAAACAGCTATGATTTAGTTCTGTTCTCTGTGTAAAAGTATAAAACATTCATATATGCCATTTGCACCATAAAATAACCTTCAATGATTTGATTGACTACACTTAAGGTACCTACAAACTTTAACAGCCCGTCAAGTTACACGACCTTAAAAGATCTGATGAGCCGCCAGCGAGATAAGTTATGCATGCTATGTTTTCGGTAAACCTCATTTTATGATGCCAACAACGTTCTAGTAACTTATTACGATTTAAGGCTACTTCAAACCACATTGCTACCAATAACGGCGCCCCTTTTTAATACTACACCGCGGTAAAAAATCAAAAATCCAGCATCAAAGTTGCCTATAAAAGAACTATATAGATAATATTTGGCTAATGTGATCTTATCTATGTAAGTAAAACAAAGTTGAGCCATTTTCACCCTATAAAACTCAAGAACGGCTAGACCGATTTCGATAAAATTTGGCTGGTAGACTGATTAGGACCGGGATCAACATATGTATAAGCAACATTTCTCCTTTTTTCTTAACATAACAATACTAATAGGATACATTGTACCAGTACCTGCCTAATCATTGACAAAATGGGTACCTACACCTATTAAACTAGCGGCCAGCCGCGACTTCGTCTATGTGGAAAGATATTTTTCTATACCTCGGGAACAGTACACTATTTCTGGATGAAAGGTACCCTATGTCCTTTTCTATACCCCTAAAAACGTGTATGCGAAATTTCATGAGGATCGGTTGAGACGAGAATGCGTAAAAATAAACAAAGTAACTTTGGCCTTTTAGGATTTTTAATGCTAAGGCCAACTAAGTAAAAAATGTTCAACAATGCCTGTATTGTATGATAAGTAAAGTCTATCTCTACATATATCCACTATAGTAAACAAATTTGTATGCAATTTGGCACAGCGCCTCTATTGGTGACTACACTAACGGCCGAATACTCAAAGGCTTCTCAACTAAAATCCTTGGTTAAGGTCTCCTTAACTTTAAGGGTCTATGATAGGAAAACATCGTTTGCGCGGGCCATATTTTTATATAGAAAACGTAAAGTTGTAGAACCAAAAAAACATACGACAAGCTAAAGAGCGCAAGTATTAAATTGCGTATTAACTTCACAGATGATTGTATAAAAAAAAACAGAATATCATCAAAAGCGCGAGTCGCGGGTCATATTTTTGGCGTAAATAATAGCGGAAACGTATTGAATTCTACATCAAAATACACTTTAACGTACTATGTAGTCGCTCCAATAACTTTTTTCAAGAAAGATAATTAATTAATTGTGCTAACACGATAATGATGGAAAAAACAACGAAAAACATCGGAAAAGTGCAGAAGTGAGGTTATTTTCCATACTCTTTACACGTAAAGTAAAAGACAGAGACAAATGTTTCCGCATAACGGAGCCTTAAGGAAGCTGTCAGTTTTATAGTCTCTGTCAAATTAACGGAGCCTTAAGGAAGCTGTCAGTTTTATAGTCTCTGTCAAATCGTTTTAAAGATGAGTACATGAGTAAGCTAATTAAGGCGGTTGTATGACCGAAAGTAGCCGTTTTTTGACTTATTTGCTATCATCTAACTACTTCTACGAATGACTACGAGGGAATGTATAGATTCTTAGACTTATTCTGTAGACCTTCTAAAAATACTAGACCATGTCCCAAAAATCCACGTAAAGTTTTATTAAAATCATTTTCTATTAACAATTTATTAAATAAAACCTCTGAGGGCGAAATGATACATTCTAAAAGCGTTGAATGTCGCAGCGCAGCACTGACGTCGCTCGCGCCATAAACCGTCCTCGCCCAGCCGGGCTGGCACGAGCGGAGCGTGGGCGTTATTGGCCCTACATCAAGCGGCTAAAGTGGCTCCTCGTAAATCTCAACGCCCGCCGTAAGGAATCACTGGGCCCACAAACAGAAGGCTCACACTATTTATACAACTTTAATGGGTGTCCTGGTTCCTGGCTCGAAAAATATAAAGTCAAGTGGATAGTAAGTGCGAAATGCACTAGCTCTTCTAACTGCTACAAATTACCTGACCATATTACCTTCAATATAAAAAGATTCTTATAAGAGTTTTTGTAATGTACCTATGGGCCGGGGCGTCGCTACTGTTATACGTTAGATAGAAACCGTCAGTAATCTTATTTAATTATGATTATGTTACTTAGACCACAAAACTTGTGATTGTGATAATTTTTATAGACATTTCAAATGTCAGTGTTCAAATTAAAGAACTTAGATTATAAAATTTATAAATCAAGTTAATTTCACGAATTTACACGCAATGTGTTACAGCGTGCCCCAGTGTGTCTACGAGCGTAGCAGCTTTGTTGCTACGGCGCGCACCAGTGCATCTACGAGCGTTGGTGCTGCGATCGCTTCCACTTTATTTTTTCGTTTTATAATATCTCTGTCTCAGCCCCTAGCATGACTACCGATACACGATATATTGTATAGCATATAGTATTTTATCGACACTCCACTGTTAAAATCCATTGTCTTTTGACAGTTAAACGTGATAAATCTCTATATCATATCGCGATTCGATGATCAAGCTAGGGGGCAGTACTCGTTGTACCTATTTTGCAGGAATTTTAAACTCATAAGTTACTCGTGCGATAGAGTTTAAATTTATTTTGTAATTTGTTTTTTTAATTGGATTAAATTAAATGTTATTAAAACATTTTTTTTAAATCGCCTCTAGTTTTAGGTTTAAAAGCTTTTACTTTTACCTTCAACTCTTTTAAAACGTATCATGTCTCGCGGCGGGTTACTTAGGTATGCTTTGGTGCTATTTAATTTAGAATGCACTATTTGGGGTTTTACCTAGTACCTATAAAAGGCGATCTAGATTTTTATAAATTAATTAATTCTGCTAATGCTGTGAAACCTGACGTATAAAAGTTGTAATATATTGTGTATTTTGTTCGGCAGTTACCGCGTGTTCTCAGGGGTTCGAATAAAAGGCTCCTATGGATTAGCATACGTGTAGCGTAGGCTTTCAAAGCATTCGCGACTCCCTCGAGAAATGAAAACAAAATGTTTACACGCGCCAGAGACCGACATCGACAGGTACCTCTACAATGCTTTGACTATTACCTATTCAGCTCTGTACCTTCATTGACTAAGATCGATCAATCTCATATATCTAACAATAATCAGGAAAAAACCATCACATTACTTTGCTTTAAACTTTAAGGAGAATAAGAAATTTCGATAATTGTTAACAGTTTATATTATAAACTCCTATTAAGGTTACTGAACTCATTAAAAGTCGACTAATCCAATGGTTCGCTTGCCTTTATTTCTTTAATGAAAAATAATGAGAGATTTAATAACACGAAAATGTTTATAAATGTTTTGTAAATATAATATAAGATATTAATCACTTTATTAAATATCTAATGAACAATTAAAGGAATACTCGAAATTATTATGTTTGTTTTATTCGTAAATTAGAGAAAAATAAAATCGATAATGGATTTTGTTATTGCGGTTTTATGAGACGTTGATTGCGAAAATGACATTTATCTTGAAGTTCAACATAGTGGCCATGCCATAATTCAACCCCTAAAGGGGTGAAATGGGGTTCATATTTTGTGTGGAAAAACAATATGAAATAGACATTTGGACTTTTAACTTTGTAGGAGTACTTCTAAGTACCAAGCTTACACGTATTTCGTAATTTTCCGAAAATTAAACCCAAGGGTGTAAATAAACATAAAAATCGATATGGATGTCGTTATTGAGATTTCATAGGATGTTGATTGCGAAAATGGCATTTATTTTGAAGTCCAACACGTCACGGTGGATATGTTCAACCCCTAACCATACTATTATTAATTCTGTGCCATAAATAAAGGGCTGAAAAGGGGTTCTAAATTTTGTATGGAAAAATAATACGGGAGCTGGAACATGAACGCTGTTTAGATGTTTGTTACTAAATCACGCAAAAACGCTGAACTAAAGATTTGGATTGGCATACAGATAGTTTTTATCGAGTGGAATATTAAGTTTATGGATTTTATAGCCGCGGGTTAAAACATAGGATACTTTTATCCCGGTCAAAGTTCCCTAGGGATTTTCCGAATGTCCACGCGAACAAAGTCGCGGGCAAAAGCTAGTAATCTATGTAGATTGTAGCTAAAGAATATGGGTAATTAGCCTGGCCCAAAAAGTTAATTTAATTTTGGTCTTTTAATTGGCAAATGTATCTGGATAACGACCAGCAGCAGGACGGCGGGAGGTGTTTCGGGAATATTTCGCGTGGGGCATGCGTTAGACAAAACATAATTAAAGTGAGCCATCGGAGAGCGCCCCGCGGCTATCAGACAGATAATAAGTCAACATTCAGTTCGTTCACCACTCTCACTCGATATAAACATTCATGTTTGTTTATAGATGACATCTTAATTGAAAAATTAATGATGTCTATGTTGTTGTTCATTAGCTAGCTAGATATTTTGCTTTATTTGATCTATTGTACTCGTATAAGATTGCATTAATAAAAAAAACGGTCAAGAGCGAGTCGGACTCGCGCACCGAGGGTTTCCGTATCATCATACATAACAGACCATACAACAAGTAACTGTGTATCATAATAAATACACTGCAGAGAAAAAAATATTTAAAATGTGCAAACAGCGCTCTTTCATATAATAGGGATGTTGACTAATGAATAAAATAACGAAATACTAATAAAAATCGTAAACATATTAAACTTTTAGAGTAGCTTGTATACCTCTTGGTTTTATATATTGCATATTATTTGTTTTATGACCCTTCAAAGTTGGGTGGACAAGTCCATTTAAAAAGTATAAAATTTATTAAAATAAATGATACCTTTAATTAGTCCGTAAAATGTATAGCAAATTTGTCGAAGAAACCATTTTGATAAACACAATATTTAATATAGCTGCTGAACAAATTTCCTATGCGTTGCATACAAACTTGCAAGGCGTGACGTCATAACGTGCAAGCCATTAGTATGGAGCGTTTTTGATCGAGTCCATTTGTGTGCATTTCACACTGTGATATCTCGGGCAGTTTTCATGCTAGCGAATTAATTCTTTTACCAATGTTTCTTTTTTTGAGAGGTAATTTATGTAACATAAAATAAAAAAAATAGTCAACATCCCTATACCCCACATGCCCTAGTCGCTTCACTTAAAATTTTTAAGACCCCTTTTCGGTCCCTGTTGTAAAAAAAATATTTTTTTTTATGTCTTTCTTATTTGCAAAATAGTTGGACAAACGTCATCTTAAACTATTCCAAATTTCAAGTTGATACCATTAGTAGTTCTCGAGATATCCAGCTGTGACAGACAGACAGACAGACTGAGTCACACCATAAGGGTTCCTTTTTTACCATTTTGGTACAGAACCCTAAAACGGTTGATGTCAGTCAAAGTCAAACACATCTACAAACAACCATCGAAGATTTCGTGACTAGCAACTCTATGATTCTTTCAGATATTGGGTCTCATCAAAGTTATTGAAAAGACGTGGTAACTGGGAACGATGACGCCTCTCTTTGCGAGTTGTGAATGAATAATAATACTTAGCTGAGCGTGGTGTTTGTTTGATGGAGGAATTAACACAAAAGCAAAAAAACAAAAGCAATATTTGCTTATGTTCGTGAAAGAATCTAGTAAGATATACCTCTGTATGTCTCTTAGTTTTGAACAATAACAACAATTTATCATTTTTAACCGACTTCCAAAAAAGGAGGAGGTTCTATGTTCGTCTGTATATTTGTTTTTTTTTTGTGTATGTCCACCGATTACTCGAAAACGGCTGGACCGATTGAAATGATTCAAACTATTTCAAACGTTATTACATTACTCCCAAGTTGGTCCCATTTGTTTAAATTTGGTAATCGGTTCAGTACTTTTCAAGTCATTTTGAAAAAATCACGAAAATAGTATGATTTTGTGTGAATTACCCCGATGATTGGTCGTATTACTTCTTTCTTTATGAACTGAATAAGATAATATTTTTTTTGTTGGAAGAGAGATATCTTAAGTGTAGTTTTTTAACCGACTTAAAAAAGGAGGTTCTCAGTTTGACCCGTATTTAAGTATGTTTCTCCGCGATTATCTTACGTTTAGCTGAGCCGATTTTTCTACATATATAATATACCTTACCTACAAGGTACCTACACTAAAAAAAAATTGTTTAAAAAAAACAAAAAAACGACTTCAAAAAACCTACCTCTAAAAAGCAAGAAATAATATTCGTAATAATAAAAATACGTCTATTGAAGTCGGGTGGGGCTTTTAGAATAAAAAAAAGGAATTTGTACTGCAGCCCCACCCGATTTCAATAGACGTATTTTTATTATTACGAATATTATTTCTTGCTTTTTAGAGGTAGGTTTTTTGAAGTCGGTTTTTTGTTTTTTTTAAACATTTTTTTTAATGTCCTGATTTACGAATAAAAAAATAAACTAGTGAAAGACTATTTAAAAAGCCAAGGTTTTTTCAGTCAAACCTTGACTGAAAAAACCTTAGCTTAAATACTGAAATAGTTTCATAGGGTATATATTCAAATTATGTGGTGCCTCGTGAAATTAAAGAAAAATATATTTTTCTTAAGAATAAGGACCACCCTAAGGCACGCGCGCGATACAAGTGGTGTGATGACGGGCGGCGAACACCGATTATTTATAAAACATATTAAGTGAGACTTGACATTTGGCGAATTATTATTCCGTAACCTGACACATCAGGCAGATTTTTACGGACTCTACTACAAGAAGTATTTTTCCAAGCTTTGCGGTTTCTATTTGACTTTTTATTAAGAGAACGTATCGGCGACATAGAAGAATGGCTCTGGTAGATTTTCAGTAAGTACCTATAATATTAAAAATTAAAGTTTCTATAAACTTAAACCATGGATTTTGACTTGATAGTAGCTAGCTGCTGCGCAACAGACCAGTATAAATACCTATGTATCACCGATTACACTTCCAGCAGTTTATATCAGTGTTGGGCGTAATTAATTACTTTTGTAATTAAATTACTAATTAAATGAAAAGTAATTGAATTACTTCAATTGAAATTACATGTAATTGAAATTAATATCATTCAACTACATAAATCACTAGTAATTCTAATTACATTAGTTTGTAATTAAAATTACTCAATTACTTTTTATGGGTAACATAAAAGATAAATAAAATTGAGCTGTTGATCGCTTGCTGCCCGCACGCAGCATATCACAACCGATGCTTTTAGTGCATGTGTGTGTGTGTGTGATCCCTTCTCGCGCCTCCTCGCGTGCACCTCTCCTCTCTAGGGATGCTCGATCCGGGGTAGTCGATGCGTTTTTTCGGATCGTAATGGATCGTAACGCCACGATCCGATCCACGGATCGGATCGCATGCCGTCGATCCGATTTTCAGGAAATCGATCGATGCAAATAAGTAAGGACGCAATTATTTTTTTATCTTTATAAAGTAAACCATTAAAAATAATGTTTATAATCTGTGGTTGACGGTGTTGGTCTTACAATTACTAAATCTACTATTTAAGATAAGCTTAACATTACTTATTGTGAAACTGCTTGTCGACCCCAAATAATAGAAAAAACCCATGTAAAACTTGTAAACAAGTACCTTGAATGATGATGATTACTGCCGCCATGTTTAAAATGTAAACAAAGATAAAGATTCGTTACAAATAAATCTAAGTACCTATTTTTTGTAAACAAACCGCGTTTTAATTCATACGATCCAAGCGATCCTATCTTTCAAGTTTTGTATCGATCCGGCAAAAAATCGTATGGTCTCGATCCGATCCGAAAATCGCCGGATCGTATGCCTGCCGATCCGATCTTTCAAAAGATCGGATAGGATCAGCGCATCTCTACTCCTCTCTTCGTCGCACCCGTCGCGTCAGTGCGTCGTTAGCAGTGGTTTCGCTACCACATACACAAATTTTATCGTATTATTTAAAATACTACCTTAACTTTAAACGAAATCATATAAGTAGTTGGGTAATTACAATTAACAATTACAATTACTAATTGTAATTGTTAACTGAATTACTTTTTAATAATTTCAAGTAATTTGTAACTGAAGTCGCCAATTACAATTTGTAATTGTAATTGTTAATTTGTAGTTAATTACATTTTGCCCAACACTGGTTTATATACATACCCCCTTATTAATAAATATTGTATAGCAGATGTATAGTTACACAAAAAAAAAACAAAAATCAAAAAATTATTCATTCAATCTAGGCTGTTACAAGCACTTGTGAATGTCAATGAAGCTACGCCATCGGTTCGCAAACCCTGAGCGGGAGACCTTGTAACGAGAAGAACCGGCAAGAAACTCGTCAAGGGCTGCTTTTTTCTCCCTGTATATTTCATACAGAGTCGTCAACATTGAAAAATGAGCTCCACATTTAAAGTGAGGTCATTTTCTTTCACAATAATTAACAAAAGTTTGCACACAATGGGTAGGTAGGTTGAAATTAAATACCTACTACATATCGGATAGGTAATTGTGAGAGTAAATAACTTTCAACTAGTTGAGAAATCAGTAATCACTATGTCTGCTACTCGAAAATGCACCTAAGTAGGCAAAATTTACCAAAAAAACACTTGATACAAGGCATAAAAAATAATAATAAAAAAAACGCAATTCTTACAATTCAATATACGTTAAGATAGGTACTCAGAAGCAGACCCATTCCCACTGGCAGCACCCGTTCACGAGCATGACGCGTGGACCAGCCATTGCTTCGCTCAACCATATTTGAGGGAACGTAACGACCCGCCCCACACGACACCACCGCAGAAATGATTAAAGAGAGCATGACATACTTAGGCTACCCATCCTGAAGTCCTGAAGTTAAGGCACTGAATTGAAAACTAATATCCAAAAGCTTTTCATAGGCCTTTACTTACAAAAACTACTGACTATAGAAAGCAAAATGATTGCAATAAAAAAAGAGAAATCAAAACAAGGTTTACTTGCCTATTAATTTTATGTTTTGAGTAAGAAGTGCCATACATATTGATAACATCAAACAGAAAAAAATAATATATAAATACACGACGCCCTTAGTACAAGCGGACAGAAGCAGACCCATTCCCACTGGCAGCACCCGTTCACGAGCATGACGCATGGACCAGCCATCGCTTCGCTCAACCATATTTGAGGGAACGTAACGACTCGCCCCACACGACACCACCGCAGAAATGTTTAAAGTGTTATGTCCATAGAAATAGAATGTCAAAGAACAACAATGTCAATAAACAGGTGATTCGAAAAACGAATGTATACATTATATAACGTATAATATATCTTATATACATAAAATATGACTATATTATTGCAAAGGAAATTAATAAACTATGTTCCATACTGTTTTCTTCGTCGATAAACGAATAAATGTAGCGAAATTTGATTTTAGAGAAATGTGTGGCAATATCTTAATTACCTGTGAAAAGTGTGATTAATTGGATTGTTTCTTTTTGTCACATCACAATCACTAACAGAACAAGACACCATAGCTCCACGATACCCTTATTTAGAATTCTAATCAAGATTACCAAATATTTCAAAGAAATTGTGATTGCTCTTTTGCTAGGCGGGACGCTAGGGGCTCTCACTGTAAAAAAGTTGGCATTGTCACTTGATCCTTTGTCTCTTTTTTTCATAGACCGTGTCCGTATAATGTTAACTTCTCTTTTCCAGCTTTGTTGGTCTTCTTGAGCGCAGCGAAATTTTTTCTATGTCTATGGTTATGTCACTTTCTTTTTAATGTCAAACTCAAATAGTTTGACAGAGTAACCATTGTGTAACATGCATCTGCTATACAATCTCTATTAGTAAGGGCGTTAATGTATTTGTATATCAACGGTTCAAAAATTAACAACAGCCCCTTCATTATAAACAAGTCAAATAAATACTTCGAGCGAGACTAACTTAGGAGTAAGCCCTCCTCCTCCGAGCGCTTCATTGAATCTTGTCAATCGGCACCTATTTCATCCGTTTACGTTACATGCCTCCCGATACTCCCGGATCTCCCGATTGATAAATAACCAATCCTTGACAAATATTGGCCACTGAGACGGTTCCCGTAAATATCATATTACCGGACGTCGAGGAAAATTTCCAAGATCAAAGCGAGTTTTCTAGAATGAATTAAACGTGCTATTGAACAGCAATAAGGTTCGATTTAGACAGCCGACACTCTCAAATATTTATAAACGTTTCAAGAGCGTAGTTTGTCTCATAATAATTGTTAGCACATTATTGTCTGTGGTATAATACGAAACACAACTATTCATATTTTTTATTAAAAGTATTTCTTTCTAGAGAATTTAATGATATTTTCCATTTAGTTATCAAACTCAGCTGACATTATTTAATTAGCCAGGGTCGACGTTTTGATGTACTAGGATCCAGCGATGAAGGGGGAGGGCGGTGAGGGGGGTTGTTAACTTCTTATTTCTAAAGCAATTTATTAATCATAGTTGGGTATCGTAAGTTCATATCGATTTGTCATCGACTGTTGTTGATTTTGCACAGATATTATCTGGCGACTTTTTCACACAGTCAGATACACTGGACTTTCTCAACGTGCATATTCCTCTAACATACATTATTGTCAGAATTACTGTGATATCATCAATAATATAAACAAAACTAATAATATCTTCAATCTTGTCAATTAATTTACCGAATCATGCTCTCAAAGCAAAACTATGAAATCTCACCAGGGAGCAGAGTTTCAAGTACCGGTATAAAATCATAACGTTTCATCTGCTTGCATCAATATTCATATAAGCAACATAACGTTATACGCAATATCGCTAATAATAACGATATAAATAAAGTTATTTTGTTGTGGCAACTCGATCGTTGAGCGCGCCGTTGTCATACTGTGCATGCACGCACGTGTTTTGTTTTGATTACCGGTGGACATTTTTAATTTTACTCTGTTTGTGCCGGTGGATTTTTTTTTCCAAAATGGGAAGTAAAAAGAAAAATGTTGTTTATCGATACGTGGAATCGCAAGATAACAATAAATCAAAACGCTTATCCTGCGGCGAGTCGACGAGCTGACAACGACGGACAGCAATAACGATATTATACCGGTATTTATTATCATTATTTTAATATCGATATTTAAAACGATAAAGTTATAACAAAACGAAATACTCATAACCTTATTTAACATTATAATGAGTTATTTTTTATAACGTTATAAAGCTTTGCCAGGGAGAGAAGCGACCGACCGACATAACGAAATGGCTTTCTCGTGTCCCCTCAGCCTTTTAAAGGCTCCTTGTAACTAATTTACTTAAACCACTGCTACAACGACCATGGCGGGATGAAGCGGTAGTGCTATAAATGTAAGAGAAAGCCGCGGCGATGACGCAGGCCGCAGTTTGTATGCTAATACCGCCGACTCCGGCAGTTGCTGACGCTATACCGACCCAAATATAACCCACTGACTTTCAAAATTACCACTTTCTTACAAGTCTATGTGAAACACACAAAATTACAGGGCGGGCCATCGAGCGACTGTAATATAATTTTCAACTTTTGATTTTACAACCGGATGGCCATCATAATCTTACAACAGAATTCTTAATTTTGTAATATCAGCGCGATTGATTTGTGTATATTTGAACCCAAATTTGAAGGCAGCTTTCTTGCGGTGTCGTAGTTTTGCCTTAATTTACAGAATAAAACAAAGCAGCTACGCATGAAATCCTCAACATTTTATTTTTTCCTTGTTGCATAGTTGCTCTACAAGGAAAAATAAAATAAATGCCATATAATTATGATGCCATCCTATATTGAAGCGATGTAAATATTGGAAAATCTAATAAAATGGGCCAGTGCCGGGATATATCTGCATCTCTTACCGTGAAATATTATTAGAAAATATAAAATCTTTAGTAAAGTGTCTTTATATTTTTTATTTGTAGTGAAGGCGATAGTTTTGAAAAGATAATAACTTTAAAAAAGAGAACTTGTTTTGGCTAAGAATATTTAGAAATTATAAAGTACACGTTTTAAAACACACAATATCATATAACTGGAAAACAATAATCTCTATTTTGCCGATAAAAGTTGGTTCCGTGTGACATTTTCAAATAATAGTTTTTCTGTTGATATGTAATATCTTAAAAACACTATTGTCTTAGAACAACAGCAAATGTTGACTTAATAAATAGGTATATTTATTTACTATTCGGGTAATTTCCGCAATTAAAAACGACAGAATACTGAATACATAATTTTATTTGAGGGTGTTAAAGGAAACTTCTTCAATGGCGCTTCTAATGCGGCGGGGCCAGCGATCGATAAATTTGTTTCGTAAATGTCACAAAGGGATAAACAATATAAATACATCAATATTGCACCATATTTTTTGGAATCCAGTTGAATACAAAAAAATCTTATAAACAAGATAAAAAACAATTATTATTAAAAGATGTGTGGCATAAGATATTTCCTCACTTAAGCGCTGTTTACACCATCTTGAGGGCTGGGTGAAAGAGTGGGGATAACATTGCGCATTGTATACTTTGCAGTCGAATCACAAATCACGCGGCGTGTAAAAAAGTCAATCACGTAAAGAGATTGAAGCACCTTAGCATGCATCCCTGGTAAAACCTTAAAAATGACTTCTACTCACCTTTCACTCAGCCCCCCTTAGTCAAAATGTATCTTCGGTACTTATCGCTTTCTAAAAGTTTGTACTTCATCAAATCAGCCGCACGACACCCACTGCTGGGTATAGGCCTCCCCTAAGGATCTCCACGACGATCGGTCCTGCGCTGCCCGCATCCAGCGGCTTCCCGCGACCTTCACCAGATCGTCGGTCCACCTTGTCGGGGGCCTACCCACGGAGCGCCGTCCGGTGCGCGGTCGCCATTCCAGAACCTTTCCGCCCCAACGGCCATCGGTTCTTCTCGCTATGTGTCCCGCCCATTGCCACTTCAGCTGAGCAAAGTTTGTACTTACATACAGTTTAATTTTAATTTTTTAAATTTCTGAGTTTCTATTATTATTATTACTGAAATCTTTAAATTTTGGTTAGGAAGTTGCCAATTTTTCTCTCATTGTAGTTTTTTTTTCTCATAAGTTAAATTCATTATAGTCTTCGCTATGTAATTCTCATCGTTGGAAACTGTTTTGGCTAATGATCTAGTCATAGTTATTATACCTACCTGTATTATAAGAGCTGTATGTTTCTTTAATAAGCAAAATAAAAAAAACAGTGTTTTAAAATCTTTTGTGGTAAGGCCGTTAGGGAATAGGAGTGCTGACCTTGCGCTGAATATGGTGGCGAGCGCCATGAAGCAGCCGTCGGCGACGCGCGGCGCGCCCGTGAAGCACTTGTCCACCGTCCAGTCGAGCAGCGGCCCGATGTCCGGGTTGCACTCCAGCAGCAGCACGATCGTCTGCCGCGACAGCTCGTACACCTTACACGTAACCACAGAATAGATATAAGTACTACGTCGTACGTACAGAAAGGACACTCCCCGCCCCGCCCCAGAATCAATTACCTCAATTATTCACCCGGCGAGTTCGTATGCCGAATCGTATGCTCGTTTAGTCATGTTTGTCAAATGCCAACTTATTTTGATATTCAAAGTAATGCGTCGTAACTTTTTAGTCGTGTTTTTCAACTGTGAACTTATTCAAAGCAATGCGTCGTTACTTTATTTACCAAAAAGTTCGAATTATGAATTGAACGCCGCTCATACAGTACAAACTGCACGGAAGCCCTAGACTTACGCACACAGTTGCGCGTGTACAAATACGACATCAGCGCGGTCGCGATACGGTATTGTGTGTCCAACCTACCCATTACACAACCAACCTATTCCAAATTAGATAGATAAATAAATAAATAAATAATAAATTGTTTATTTGTTGCAATACACATAGAAACATCTGGTAGTACAAGAATAACAATATACGAAAAAAAACAATGAAAACTTAACTAATGGTAATGCGGATGTGCCTATGTGCAGCAGCAGCAAACAGGGTCTAGACTCGGTGTAATATTTTCGCCCGTGGGATAGGCGAAACACCGATTATCAGCCTTCACCCTAACTAACCTAAAGGGTGGACGGGAAATATCGGGTATTACGGGTAAACATTATCACGTGACTCGCTATTGTATGCACCCCTCCCCTCACATAACGTAGTTTCCAAGGATTTTAGCTTTTACACACCAAAATTGTATTCGGCAAATACCACAAACATATGCCGTGTTACTAGAAAAGATTTTTAAACTCTGTTTAACAAAACACCTGTTTAAATGTGATGCTGTCTCTGTCAAACAATATTGTCAAAAAAGTGACAGCATTGTGATGCTGTGAGAATAGGAGTGTGCAAATGTGTTTAAACACGTGTTTAGTTTAAACAGTGTTTATAAATCTTTTGTAAGAACACGGATTATATGTAAAGAAATAATTTTGCTATGAGATTATAGTTCATAGTGAATAATTGCAGTTAGTTGTCGGATCACGCTAAAATATATTGTGTAAAAGCTAAAATCGTGCGTGCTAATGTTTAACCTTAATAAAGCGACGGTAAAGCAACTATTTTTAGGACCAGTCATCGGATGGGTCACCTAAATCTATTATGTGCAGGCGTATTATAAATTTACGCTTACTATACTCGATAGCGTAGTTGACATTTGTATGACAACTTTTAGTTTAGTATAATTGCCGCCAGAGGCGCTTTGCTAAATACAAAATTAAAAGCAGAATAAATTGCTTACTATATTCACTATCGAGTATAATAAATGTAATTGTCCATACTCATAATACGGGCACTGAAGCTCCTATGGTGTACGGAGAGTACATTAAGATGTTAGTCCCGGCTGCGTTTACGCCATGGTGGTTTATGGCCCATCCTGCTTGTGTTCATAAATAAGGGTGCAAACATAAAGGATACAGGTTTGCCGGTCCATGTCAGCACGGGTTTGTGCACGCAACCGCGGCGCAAACCTACAAGTTTCAGCCGGTTTGCTTCCCATAGAAAATTATGTTACCGATCGGTAATGACCTGTATCGACCTGTAACCTGCTTTGCTATGCGGGCACCCTAACCCTAAGCGTATCGTCAAGACGCAACGAGAACGAGACGAGCTGATTTCTACACACGAATAGTCGCGTAAACGTAAATATTGTTCCAGAATATAAACTAGAGCTTCACGTTGACGGAAAGTATTTTCTAGACTTGCTTTTTTACGCCAGTACGCTACGACTATCGTAATGACAATAAATATAATAATATAATATCGGATTGAAGTCGTGATTCCATACAAGCGTGCCCATTTATGCTAGCTAAAGCAAGTATGTGTTGTGCGCGTCCGTTGCATATAATGCGGTATCTATTGGGGGGTGATCTGTGGCGGAGGGGCTCAGTCGTGTGCCCCAGCAGCGTGAACACTTACTTTGTCGTTGGTGGAGGAGAGCATCTCGCTGAGCCAGGGGTACAGCGAGCCGTCCTCGGCGAGCGCGGCGGGCGCGAAGCACGGCCCGCAGCACACCAGCGCGCTCATCGCCTACACAACACACACACACACATTTATTTATTGACCAAGCGAGCGAAGCGTCTCTGTTTCAGCTTGGGCAAAAATGATTTCGTATGTCGTGCAAACGGACAGTCGAAACTGTCCGTTTGTTCTCCTCTACAGGTCGCATTTCTCAACCGATTGTCGTGAAATTTTGTGAGCAGGTTTTATAATTTTATAAAAAAAAATCGATCCAGTTTTTCGAAGTTTAATAAATTGCGGAGATATGGAAAAAGATCATAATTTTCAGCCATTTCGAAAAATTATCAAAAATGTTACAAACGCGAGGTCTACAGCTTTACAGAGCTAATTTTAGGTATGCAAATGTCAACTTTCAACAGCATTTCTAATCGCACTGGTAATTTTTCTAAAGCTCGTATATTTTTATCAAAGTTACATCTTTCTCGAGAGCGAGGATTCTTCGGCATCAGCGAGCACTTCAAAATTCAAATCAGAATACACGTGGGAATATTGTCACTGCGTATTCTCGCTCTAGTGGCGAAAAGAAAAATAATTTATTTATTTATTTAATTTCGGACGACCAACAGCTACAATAACATAAAACAAAACTTAAATAGTAACAGAAAGCCAATTATAGGTCATCACAAATATAAAGCAAAATACACTTAACGAGCACTATCTTAATAATTAATTAATAAAGAGAAAATGCAAAGCTAATTAGTGCAACATAGAATTATTATAACTTTTTTTGATACTCGCTTCAATTACTTATTGTCAAAATTTATATTAAAAAAATTCGGCAACTGACACAAACGAATCAGGCGGCAACGAGTCCAACCCACGAACAGGCTGTATAAACCCATTAATTTAACAATGTGAAACAGAAGTGACCAACTTCAGAGCGCTTGCGGTACAAAACGTATTTTAATCTGTAAAATTTACTCTTAGCCATACATTCTCGAGTGAAGTTGCAGCGGATGACTGTCTATTGTCAATGGCAGGGCAATTTTGCTTATTCGCAAATCGACCACCAGTCGACGCACTGTCGCTATTTTGGCGCTAGTGCAGATGTAGACCTGTCATTTTGTTATTTGCTATGTATTTGCTACTAGTTTTTGGATGTTTTGAGTGAATTTTCTAAACTAACTATTTTTCATCCAATACCTTTTGGTTTTCTTTTTCTTTCAATTCGATCTTTAATTCATTTACTGTCTAACGTCTATAATAATTATCATTACTATTATTTAAACGTTTTTAGATATAATTTAAAATAAAAGGTAAAATTGGGGGTAAATGCCTGTACAACGACAGTAATGTGACATACCCGGAGCGCGGACAGGTTGAGCTTGTCGTCGGGCTCGATGGGCGCGAGCGCGGCCAGCGGCGCCAGCGCGCCCAGGTGCCTGGCCAGCGGCCCGCACCACCCCGCGAACAGGCTGAACAGGCTGCGCGCCAGCTCGCGCCGCACCAGCGCGCCGTACATCTCCACTGCACGACACCACAATATCATATTAGGGGTTAAAGTATCAAATGGCCGTTTTGTATGGAGAATTTTAAAGGAATCGCATTTTCCATACTAAAATTTTCTTGATTTATTTAACAGCCAACCAACGAATTGCTGCTAAAGAAAAAAGGAGTCGCTTTGATAGGTATTTTTTTTAAGTTCACGAAAAAAATAATCTGAAATATTTTATTGCTGATAGTGGGACGTTATGATCATATTTCGAAATAATAACAAGTAAGCGAAGCATCATAGAATAGAAGATATGAGAGCCTTTGTGTGTGAGAAAAAATTCATACTTTAACCCCTATTATTAAACTGCCTACTTCCATTTTTACAATTTTTGTTTACTTTTGCTAATTTTTCTACTTTAAAATGGCAAATTACAAATATAGTGGTGGCCAGATAATGAAAGACATCAGTCAATTTTCATACAAAAGAGGTAACTTTGAAGCCTGTGTTCTCCGCCTAGGATTGACATATCTGTGATCTGATGATGGCCATCCAAAGAATGAATGGAAGAAATTTAGATCGCTATACACACCCAACTGATATGATGAACATTCTAACAGATGTAATAATATGTTTGAGAAAACCACGAAATTAGCATAAAAATAAATGGAAATCCTGAAACTGAAAACTAAACTGAAAATCTCTTAGAATATTGATCAGATCAGTTGGGTATGTATGTATAGCGAACTGAATCTCTTTAATTCACTCTCTGTAAGTCCATTATCAGATCACAGCTATGTTAATCCTCGTTTTGTACGAAAATCGATTGGGAGTCCTTAATTATCTGGCCACCACTGTATATGTAATACATACATATTATGTATGTATATAAACAAAAAATATTTCTTTAATCTCTTATTTCTTTTACTTGGCTGTTCAGAATTGGATGCCTTTGCTTTTGTAAATTAACAACTAGAACTGTTATGAGTGACATGTCATGTCAAGAAAGTGAGGTTAGTTTTTATTGTAAAAAATTGTATTAGAAACTTAAACGAATTAATTAACTTTTAATGTTTGTAAGTTTGATTTAACAATCTTATATGTATCAATGTATGTGTGTACTTACGCGGGAAGCTGCCGATGAGCTCTGTGACGAAGTCGGCAAAAGTGAGCCGCTGCTCGCGCGCCGCGGGCGCGTCCTTCTCCGCCTCGACCTCGAGGCACTGCCGCGCGCCCTCCAGGTACTCCGTCAGCGACGGATGCAGGCTGCCGCCTTCCAGCGCGAACGGGCTGACGACAAACATGCTTGGAAATACTTCGCATACTTCGGAATCTAGCCGAATGATCTTACCGGCCTTACCGCTGCGCTGAGTCACAGTAAACTCGTTTGGTTGAATAAATGATACTTTTAAATCTGTTTAAAAAAAGGTCTAATAGCTAACTATTAGAACTTTTTTTAAAACAGATTTGTTTACGGCCGAATACTCAAACGCTGCTTAAATAAAATCTTAGCTGAGGCCACCTTAAGTTTAAGAAGCCATTAGATTTAAGTGAAATACTCAAACGCTTTTTATCTGTTGGTAATGTCTGCTTAGCTAAGGACGCATTAACCATTTGCAATCTGGTAACATTACTGAGATTTGCAAACCGTTTCTTTGCATGCAATCCATCGATATCACACCTGGCACTACGTAATCAAAGTTACCTCAAAAATAATAGCGTGCAACGGAACAATCTCTCTCTATGCCACAGAAGCTCAATGTCGACACGACAATTATGTCAACTGTCAATAAATACTGACTGTCATAATAAATAACACCTTTAAACCGCCCAATTTATTTATTTTACTTTAAAATAATCAAACAGGAAAACGTGACTATGGAGAATAAAAAGAAATGATAACGAAGAAAAGGACATTTTTAAAATATTTTTTCAAAATAATAACCTCACAACGCAAAACAATAGCGCCCTGCACACGTAAAGTTTGGACCGCGCATCTGGGACTGCGTTCCAAACCTGGGATGGATCTGTGCGGTTTGGACTGCGGATCAAACTGTAGTGCTTTTGTCGTGCGATTTACGATGAACGGTTTGGACTGCCGGCGAATCTTACATGTTAAGGCAAACGATCCGAACTGTGCGTGTAAATGGATTTTCAAGAGTTTGGACTGCAGTTCGGACTGGCGCGTGGAGCGTTATAAAGCTTTTTTCATTAGTTATTCATCAGTAGTATGAAAAATGGATACTCGTTTGGTCATCGCGTTAGCTGGCTTTGTCACTGGAAGTATTTTATGAGCGCGCAGCAGATACTTGTACTGCATTACCTATGTGTCTATCTATAGTGTGTTTACCTGTAATTTATACTTAGCATAATAGATATAATTACTTATAAAAAGAAATATTTGATGATTAAGTATTAGATGTTTCTCATTTTTTACCAACTTAGATAACTCTTTGGCAAAGTTATCTGGTGTTTATTGTACAGTAAAATACAAGCTCCTAATAGTTTGTAATTCAGATTACTTTGGCAACTAATTTTCATTAAAATATTGACTAGGTAGGTAGGTACATACCTACCTACGTATACCTATAGCAGGGGTGCCCATACTTTCTCTTAATGAGATCGAACTAGCAAAAATTTATGACAGATCGACATTTTGACCGTTTAACCCAAAAATTGCATAAGTAAAACTACATTGGGTGCAAAATGTCAAATCTGTTTTCCTTGGCGATCGACCGGCCGATCGCGATCGACCGTATGGGCCCTTTGACCTATAGCGACGTAATTTACTTCATGCAAAAGAGATGGCGCTGTATGCTTGTATCCGGTTATATGCCACCAGTATCATATGTTTCCCGCGTTCCGAACTTTACGTGTACAGGGCGCTACGTGATGCGCGCACAAAACTGTGAAAATGCACCTCGCATCGACATGCCAGATCGGACTGTCAGCCCCGCGCATATACATGTACGTTTCGGAGCGAGGGATGGAACGGCGCGTGCTGTTTCCCGCGTTCCGAACTTTACGTGTGCAGGGCGCTAATCACCTTGACGTGTGATACTTGAGGTACGTCCGAGCTTCCTTAAATTAAGAGCGACCTTAATCAACTTAAGGCGGCCTCAAATACCTGTCAGATCTTAATGAACGTTTGGGTATTCCTTTTGCGATAGTTTTTGCAGATAAGCGGTCCTTAACTTAAGGCCGTCTTAGAAATTGAGCGGCTCTCAAATTTTGAATTGAGTATGAGTTAAGGCGGTCTCAACTGTGTGAGGAGCTCTCAACTATTTAAGCAGCGTTTGAGTATTCGGCCGTAAGACTATTAACTAAGCAAATTCACTTTTTAATAAACTTTTTTCAGCGATGCAATGATAAAGTGTAGTATTGTAGTATACCTAGTAGCGAAGGTCTTCTTCTGCGCGATGAGGAGCAGCATCTTGTTGAGGTTAAGCCGCAGCGCGTCGCGCCGTCGGCGCCGGCGCATGTTCTCCTGTTTGCGGTCCACTGCTTCTCTCAGTAATGGAACTAGCTCTTCCATCAAGTCCCTGGCGAGCAGGTCATTTCATTACACAGGTGCAACTTATGGCAATTCAAGTGTGACAAATAATGTCGGATACAAAAGGGTAACATCCCGATTGCTTTTTTAACGTTTAAGTTCAGAGAATGCATTGACATTTATGTTATTCCTACAATAAACTCATTAAGTTTTCGAAATGTATTTGTACGACTTGCTGCGGTACAATGTTTAATTTGATAAGAAATAAAAGTACCTAAGTAAAGTATTTATTGTATTATCACAATAAAATTAACGAAATATGCATTTAAGAGAATGTCGTAGTTTAAATATTGACAAATAGAATGAAAACTCTCATATAGACAACGATAATAAAATACAAAATTATGTCGGCCCAGCCAGAGCAGGTTTCCTACTATCCGGTGAAGGTTTAAACGTATATTTACTTGAGTGCATCAGGGTTGATGTTCCCGCAGGCGGCGATGGCGGCGTCCCTGACCTCGGGCACCTCGCAGCGCGCCAGCGGCACGGCCAGCTTGTGCAGCGCGCCGGGCGCCGCCGCCGCGCCCGCGCCGCGACCCTCGCCGCCGCTGCGCTCGCTCAGCGAGTCCGGCGACGAGCTGTGCGCACACAAACACTCTAACAACTCGTATCCAACGTCATACAATACCTACTGTTATCAGCCTACACATTGATACGCCGTATAATTATATTGCTTTTAATCCCTACTGTCCCAGTTAATTACAATTTTTAAAACTTCTTTAATTAGTTGCCACCTATGTTCCAATTTTAAATGTAGGTATAAATATAGTGGTCTTACATATTAAATGGAATAGTGTGATCTTACATAAGAGTAGAACGATGAACACGGAGATATATTTTAATCAAAACAAATGGTGAATAAACTCATTTTATACCGTAGTTTTGAATCTCATGTTGGTAAGACTCTATAACATGCTCAGCCATTATATTCAAGCTTCATACTTAGGGATTAAGATCAAATTCATTTTACGGCGTATAGTTCTATCATTATTTAAAATAGCTTTTAATATTATTATTTTTTGTCTAAAACATGGTTAACTATTACTTGCATTAAATAACTAAAACTATAAATCCATAATAATAATAATTATAAATAAGAGACAATCTTTTTTAATCGGTAGCAAATACAGTACACGAAAAATTGGTTTTAGTTATTTAACAGTATTGAATATCAATTTCATGCAAAACTCAATTAAATAAGTTATTATAACTGCGAACACAAATTAAAACAAAATATGATAACACTTTCAACACAGACCAGAGACATGGAAACACATTCCGGATGAGGACTACACCAACAAACAGTCTACCAAGCGGGCCGATGCTGCCGATGCCGACTAAATGGACACGATGACTCCGTGATTATGAGGAATGTTCATGGGAACCGATGACCATGAATGAACTCGATTGAACCAAAATAAACTCTAATCTCATTAATAGGTATATATCTGAATTTACCGGTAGATTTACAAAAACACAATTTTCCTAATTAATAAATGTTATTGTAATTATTTACAGTCAGAATTATGACAGTGATCCAGTACTTGTTTCTGAAGGTAATATGCATTGTATTAAAAATAATAAATTGCAATTATAACTAACGTAAAGTAAAATGATCAAATAGCACGAGCCTTGTCGTCACATTATTCAGCATTTAGTCCGTCAGGAACATTATATCGATGAGAATAGTAAGAAATACAGTAATGCCATCAATATTTTTTTCCAACGAATTAATCAATCAATTCAACCATATTAAAAGCGTTAAAAGTTATTTTTATAAGCTAACTAATTTAAATCTCAAGCTATTTTCTAAACCTCAAGCTCGACATGTAAAGAAAGGCAATAAATAAGGTAATTAGTAAAACTTTAACTTAAATTGACTTTAGAAGCGTACCAGAAATTGACAATTCTCTTATGTAGGGAAAAATATTAAAACTACAGAAAATTTATTAACGTTTATACCATTATTCTAAAACTGATAAGTGAATTAACTGAAAAAATACTAACACGAATAGATACAGAGCCACAACCTCGAGCTCTCGATGGTTGTCGTTCGTAATTCTAAGTGTCAGCTTTCATTTAACGAAATTTACGTCCAACTAACTAGGTAGTAGAAGAGTTTCGGATTCAAACCATGCATGTCGGTGCTTCGTTCGGGGAGTACTACGAGTCGAGTGTAAGAGTGATACGAGAGTAAAGGGTCCGCTAACACGACACAAACAGGCAGGTGCGTTACCCCCACAGCGGCTCCGGACACGCCGAGAGGAAGAGCGCACTGTCCGGGCAAACAAAACCGACACATGAACAATTACACTTCCACCACAGATTAGATATACTTCCACTTTTCCCCCACCCCTCGCTTTTAGAACACACTTTACAGACTATACTGGATTTTGATCAATAAACAGAAAATGGAAACCAAATCTATCTTAATTAAGAATAGGGTAAAATCGACGTTATTGTTAATAAATTAATTATCAACCGCCACTTATCGGGTTCGACTATAGCTACTAAGATAAAAATGAAGGAAAACTCAGTACATAATACTAAAAAGAAAATTGCAACAATATTATATACTTTATGCAACATTATAAGATATTTTTTTGATAACACTACTACCTAACGACGTAAAATATAAGTTACTATTACGATCAATTTTTGTGGACTACTTACTACAATGAAGAATTTAATTAAGCGATGGATCGATTTAACAACTCAATTTTAATGAATTCATCTATCTCAAATATGTCTATGAAATAATAATATGAACTTAGTTACACAAAGTTAAAACAAGTCATTTCATTATACTCTTTATTGCACTCATAAAAACAGTTACACAAAAATAAATTGAGATATGTACACAAAGGAGAATCTACAGTAGCTAAAACCTACAACACAATGCACGCAGTGTCGGTGGCAAAATTATCGTCACAAATATTTTTGAATATTTGCCGCCAACTGACATACAAGCTAATAAATAATTACTCCATATGAACTTTTAGCATATATATTAAATATACATAATGTACAAAATTAGCCAACCAAGGCACCAAAACAAAGCTGGCGAAGTGATACGTCTGACAAACCCAAAATGTGTAAGTTAAAGTAGATATGAGAACAGTAACGCATGGTGGTAGCGCCCGTGACGTGTGTGTGCCAGTTAATGTACACAGATGTGGATGAGTCGGGTCGGGCGAGTGCGCGTGAGCGGCGGCCGGTGAGCGCGTGCGCGTGCGCGGGCGCCGGGCGTGAGCCCTCACCGCCCCGTCTCACTCGGGTGATACTACGATGGATCGACGACGGTAAACTTGTAACGAATTAAGTATTGCCGCTTTTATTTTTTTACTAATCACATATCGTGTTTTTATGCGAATCGCCAAAAATTTTGTATGTCAGTCAGATAAAACCATTGCACTGATTTAAAAGTAGGTCAGTGACCCATAATCTGAATAGGTAGAGACATTTCGCTTTTTACATATTTACTCGATTACAACTTTTCTCAAATAACGTTTCAGAATATTTATTTTTAAACACCTTCTTTGTAAACACGATTTGCGAAAATAAAGTGAATGATCAGAGAAGAGGCGTGGATTCGTTACTAGGTTAGCGGCCGAGTGTATGGGTGTGCGAGTAGCGGCGATCCACCTGGTCCGCTTGTGCCTGTGCGCGCGCGCATAGCTCAGGGGCAGCGTGAAGAACCCGCCCGCGTTGAGGCTCTCGCTCGACGACCCCAGCGCGCCGCCCCCCAGCCAGCCCTCCTGCTCTGTGCCACTGCGCAGAGACACCACCATCCACTACCAGACACCCCACTATACTATTACTACCTATTACACGCTCCCTCCTCACTCATTATAACCTTCGCAGTGTTGCAACCACGCAGAAACTTGCGTGCAAAGACGAGAATTATTCTCTCGTCTTCATTTGAGCGGGCGAAGTATCCAGATCCTCATTTATATGCATCAGACTGTCCATCGTTAAACTAATAAAAATGTTGAATTATGATAGGCGTTATTTTATAATTTATCTCGATAGATTGTAGTCTGTCGGAATATTGTGGACGGGAAAAAATACAATTTACTTTACTTTACTTTAATTTTCTTTAGATATAATAATTATAAGATGTTTATTTCAGATTATTATATGTATAGATATCAAACGTCCATTATAATAAAAAAAAATACAAAAAGTATAAAAAATTATAAGTATTTCAGTAATTGATTAATGTACTTTTAGCTTAAAACAACTCTACCCATACATTGCAATACTTGTGATTCGATCTACCATAATAAAATTTCATTATCGAATATCTATAAGTTCAGTATAAAATCCGTGAATATTACAATAATTATGCGTAAAATACTATCAATATAATCTAATCGTGTAAATAGTTAATCATCTCAGAAAATGTGTCTAATCTAAAAACTTTAGTAATCAGTTGTAATTTGTGCAGAATTTTGTGTGACCCAAGTCTGAATAAATCACATGCGTAACGGTAAAATGATAAATAAGAATTTCAAATCTTTTTTGTAATTACGAATATAGAATGCTAAAAAAATATAAAAATCACATAAATTAAACACGCAAACCAGAGGAAATCACAGAGACATAGAGCATACAAGGGCTGCTACTCGAGTCAGCGCATTCCGTCAGCTACACACGACAAACCAGAGGCTACCGCCTAACTATATTGGTATTAAGTTCATGTAAATGTTGACACTTAAAGTCCATATTTTTATGGCTTTTTGGTTGATTTGTTTGTTTTTTGCAACGAAACTGGTCTCGTTATTACGGAATACGGACGTCGTTAAAAAGAACAAAAACAATACATAAAACCATAAAACTAGGGATTTAAAATGTCAGCAATTCAATGAACTTAACATCAATGTTCTTACGCGGTAGGGGGGCAGGTCTGCAGCGGGCGTTTACGGCGCCACGGACACGGAACTACAGGACGAAGCGAACAACGCGTACGTCTCGCAACATTTTGTTAAGCTTCACAACAATAAGAATAAAGCCATGTATTCATTAAGCAACATTTGAAGCGCAACACGTGTTGCATCGCGCGACGTTGCCAAATGGCACGTAACCTGATGAGTTTGTTGTTTGTTGTTGTTGTTGCGTGTCTCCGTCCAACATGTAGTTGCGCATCGAAACTTGGCGTTGGCGTGTGTCAAAACAATAACGACATCAATAAATATTTTGAATAATAAATACAAAAACGCAGAAAAGATTATGGCGTGACTCTCCGGTGCCAGATTGTTAAGGACTGTGCAGCAAATAGCTGCTCAACAAAAGTTGTGCATCGTCGCTCAACATGTTGCGTTGTGCGTCAATTGTTGCCTAGTGAATACAGGCTTTAGTTGGTCGTGACGCGTCATATCAATCAAGTGTTGCGACGCTTCGCACGTTGCTTGCTGTGCTCCGTCCTTAGATAATGACTACAAGACGTATATTCATTCTTGATTTTATACAGCAAAATTGATGGTTAAGTTTTAAAGCAGCTGTGTTTTACTTTTAGGTAAGTATGTATTATATTATAAAATTATAATATACACAACTCATTCCGGTTCTTGTGCGAACTTGAATAACTTGGCTCAGAGCAATCCTACAAGTTTTTTTGTCATATTTTAAGGTGCGCGTCCACTGCATCGAAATCGGAGCGGACGGATTTGTTGCTTTGTATGGATTTCTACAGCAGCATTTAAACTTAAATTTTGCCATCTTTTCCATACATTGAAATCTAGAATGAATATACTTCTCGTATATAACTGAAATTCGATGCTAGCGCACTTCGAACATGTATTTGTCTGACACAGTAACTGTATTTTTTTTATAAAAGCTTTGAGTCGCGATAGATTTGAGTGAATAAAATGGTAATTTGTTAACACTTGACTTTACAACTATCTAATAAAGCTGCTTGTTAAAAAAAGTGAACTGCTATTGCTTTGATAACGGATCACACCACATTTTAATAGATCTTTAAATAGTTTTGTAATATGTAATAATAATATGTAATAATTCTGTAATCAATTAAAATAATATAGCAATAAAGACACTTATTTTATATTGAGTCAACGACTAGGTACAAATAAAGTCAGTACAATTCTCAATGTATTTTATGATCATGAGTCATGTCATGACAGACAAAAAAACAAATTAAAGTTTATCGGTACATATTATAGTATTTGTTCTAAGCGCGTAGCATCAAACACTTCAGTAGTATCCGCAAAAATAATGTAGAATTAACCAACAAAAATGTAGGTTATTTGAACATCAGCTGCACCCAGCTAACTTACGAAGATCATGTTTATAAGGAAACCGGTCAAACTTAACCTATAGAAGGTTTTTATGGCATTTTATTAATACGTGTGTAATTTATAGCTTACTTATAGTCTTGATAGATATATGGCGTTAATTTCATCTATTTATGTAACAATTACGAAGAATGCATAAACGTTTCTTTCCAAATCCGTAAGTTTTCTCAAGTATAAGGCATCGATAACGTTAATTCACTAAAACTTAATAATTATCAAGAATGCTTAACATTTTGTTTACAAACATTTTCTTCGTAAGTTGGCTCAAGTGTAGGGCATTAGTTTAGCTACAGTTCAGTCACATGTCGGTCACATATCGCGCAAGCTACGTTTGCACCGCTGACTCACCTGAGGCTGAGGTCGGGGCTCGCGCAGCGGATCACGGGGCTCGGCACCGCCGGCACCACCAGATACGCCATCGTCATGTAGTACTTCCACACCTGCGTTACGACACACACTAGTGTTGACTGTAAGGTTCTTGTTACATTCTCTCGAAATTAACTGTTTTCTTTCGGCAATAAAAGTAATAATTTTTAATATTAAGATTGTTCATTGACTAACTAGAATAAATTCGCATTAACATGGTAATTATCGATTCCATTAAAATAAATTCGTTTTAAAACTGTGACGCCATGTCATGTGGTTTAACGACGTGTAAACATCAAATAAAAACATGTTATGTCAACAATTATGTCAGTTATTTGTATTTAAATTTCCAACAACTCAGTGACAAGGTAGTTGCTCAAACTTTATTTTTAACACAGTTATTGTAAAAAAGACAGCATCAATGGATAGAATATCATTTGAACAAACCTGCATATAGCCATCTCTCTCCTTCTCGGGTTTCCTGGGTAGTGTAGGGCCGCGAGACAATAAAGATGCACGGTTGTCGTTCACCGGCCTAAAAATATGGTTGAGTTACTAACGTATACATTCATAAAAAATACGGTATAATCCACTAAACTGTGAGTCATCAACAATTATACAGACTAATAAAGTCGCAAAAAAAAAGGTTAAGTTTCTGATTGGTCTTGCAGAATCAAAAGTCAGTGTAAACGCTTGAAATAATAATCTTTCGTTGATTCGAAAGTTTAGTTCGTTGTACGGTAAGCTTACTTACGCTTCAATCTGTGAGACAACTGCCAAAATAGTTGCTTTGGCAAAGTACTGCGGTGTCAAGCAACTTTCGTTGCAAACTGCATTATTTTGTTAGTTAGGGGGATACATCTAAAATAAAGCATAAAGCGAGATAGCAATGAGTAAAGGCCGCACGCGGGAGCGAGTTCGGCTGATTAGGCGCAAAAATCACTAAATAAATTCGTAGTAAATAACTATAGAGATTAAAGAGATATGCTTCTACACGATTCTGAATATTGATGATACACATTATTTAAAGCAATTTCGACTTGAAAAACTAATGTTATTTCTAAATAATTATGATTTCAACAATCTTGAAGAGGTATTTTCGAACTTCGTTTTCGAAATTAAAACGTATCGAGCCAAAATCACTGAATCGTATTTCTGGTTTTATACGTATCTGGAGAAAGATATAAAGAAATATATATTTTAATTTCATATTACATCAAAAAGTGTAAATTTTTTGATGTATCCCCTTAATAACTTAGAGTGGAGGTGTATATGAGTGTGTGCGTGTGAGTACTCACGCGGGCTCTATGATGGTGAAGAGCGCGTGTATCCTGGCGTGCAGGATGGGCCACGCCTGCAGCACGGTGGACGGGCAGCGCGCCGGCACACGGCTGCGCTCCAGCAGCCCGAACAATATCACCTGCAGAAGGATTATGAGTTTACACTTACTATACTAGATCTTCTTCTTTGCGTTCGACTCTGGTATTATTATATTCGTGAGGACCTGTGCCCTGTTTATCAAAACTAACAAGTTCGACAAATGCATGTAAATTATGTCTTTTTCCAAATAATTTATGTAAGACACTTGTAAAAATCGTGAGACGGAATGGACAGCCTCTGAAATACTGAGGATTTTCCATAGAGTTTTTTACAAAATGTTAGTTTTTTTTTACAAATTGTGATTTGTTTTATTAATGACATCACTAATACAAGGGTGAAAACATATTAGTTAAATAAACAATTACACGTGTAGCGTGTAATTTAATGTGTTTTGAAATAGTACATTGTTCACCTAGAGGAGAAAGAGATCGGGAATCGCACTTTCTCTCGAGTGATACATAGTGCTTTATACTACACCTAAGAGGAAAATAAAAAACTAAATCTTTACTAATTGAAATTGTTGCAGTTAGTGAAGCGTACAAGAAGCACGCTGCGTACCTCTTGCGTTCGTGATTTCTGTGGTAAAAGGTTATCAATCAGTATTTTTGCTGTTTCCTTCAACTGCGGCGGAGTTAAAAAATCTTCATCATCATTATCACTACTTATCATTTTGATAGTTTTATTTTACTTTCTACGAAAACTGAATCCTCAAACAACACACAAATTGAAAATGGCGCCAATGGCGTCTGCAATTTTCATATGTTCTTTTTTCAAATTGTTTATCCTGCCGCCGCAGGGTCGCACTGCCAGCCCGACACCATCCGACACACAGCTAGTGGCCAGTGTCATTTTGCGAACTTGGAGATAAAAACTCACTGTAAAAACTTTTTGGCTTTTGATATTTAGGTTACCGGCGCATAGTCTTACCCAAAATTAAAAAAGAAAAACCACGTAAGAAATGGATTTTCATACACTTTTCTCTCCCGCTCAGATGCGTTTTCTCCCCGCATATTTTTTCGATATGCAATGACGTACTTTCTACCGTAAATTTGATAAAGTATCAAGGTACTTTCCGAGCAGGTGTAGTATAAAACAAACTTCTTTCAAACCGTTGACTTTGAGAAAAAATTGTCTTAGGAACCTCAATATCATTTTTGAAGACCTATCTATAGACACCCCGCACGTATTGGTATGATGAAAAAAAAATTTTTCAGTTTCAGTTCCATGTATGGGGAGCCCCCCTTAATCTTTATTTTTTTATTTTTGTGTTAAAATCGTTAAGCGGTTAACAGAATACATCTACCTACTAAGTTTCAACTGTGTAATCCTAATACTTTCGGAATAAAATGGCTGTGACATACGGACGGACCGACAGACAGACATGACGAATCTATAAGGGTTCCGTTTTTTGCCATTTTGGCTACGGAACCCTAAAAAGGACTTGTAAGTTTAAATAAACAGGGCACAGAACTCAGCCACCGATATAGCGTTATCAGTGACCTTATAAAGACACGCAGGGCATGACAAAAGATGTGCCATTGTCTGGGGAGAAATACCACACAGACATGCGCTCTCCGAGCTGTGCATGTTCTCCCTGATTCGGCCTACTTGAGTCTGTAGTCTATTTAAGGACTGTAGATGACATTTGTATTAACACTTTTACGGCCAAAATTTATAATCGATACACAGATTGGGATAGGCTTGATCAAGATTAGTTTATACGCAACGTTTGATATTATTAATAAAGAACGTATGGCAGTTGCCCAGCAATGAATCTGTATTAGGCCTATCTTAATCGATGGATTGTTTTATTAATTCTGGCCGTTAGTTTAGTGTAGTTACCGTCAGAGGCACTGTGCCAAATTACATCAAAATTGCTACTACAATGACAAAACGCACTATAATCAGAACAGTGCGTTTCAAACTAAATGGTAGTTGTGAAGTAAGCAGCTTTGCACGTAGCCGTGCCCCACCATTCGCTAACTTACATCAAAGTTGTGTTCTGCTCATCGTTTCGCGCAATGTTCCGAGCCGTTATTAAGTTTGTAACTCACTATACAATCTCTTTTTTATTGGGAAGTTATGCATAGCCCCGCGCTTGGTAAGAACAGCGAGTTATATGGGACTCGTAGCATGGACTCCAGACTTAATATCAGCCTAACATTCTTCGCGGACGCTTGGCGAAATGTCAAGCATAAATTGTAACTTGTAAACTGAAGCATCAAAACTGACTGCTCAAAATATGCAAGGGGAATTCACTCCTTAAATTTACAAAAGGGAATATGCGCTAATTTAACAACAGGAACTATAAAATAGTTCAATGAAACTTTGTTATAGCATCAACAAATTATTATGATTAGACAAGTGTTTATAGAATAGTTTATTTACGTGTTTTGTATACCAAAATAAGTGTGCCGAGGTTGATAAATTGAAATAACAAACCTTCCAAGGATCAGCGCCGTTGGTCGCGCTGCCACTCCAGCTGTTCTTTGTGGATGATTCGTCGTGCTGGGTGCCTGCACAGATGAAGTTCACGATATTATTTATAAAACTATAATGAGGTATACCAGTACGCGCCACTAAAGATGAGACCTGACATGACGAGTGGGAGGAGGAAATTCGCATACAATTTGTTCACTGCCACGTGAAAACCACGTGGTTGTTTAGGTTTCATCTTTCATGGCGCATGATGTATGACAGCGTGATCGTTGGTCGTAATTAGAGGGCCCAATTACCCACCGGCTGTCCACACTGCGTGCGCGCGCTCCACGAGCCACACGAGGTCGGGCTGCGTGGCGGCCAGCAGCGCCTGCTTCTCGGCGGGCGGCAGCAGCGGCAGGCAGCGCTCCGCCAGCGCCGGCACGTGCGCGTCCGCCGCGTCCACCAGCGCCGGCTCCTCGCCGGTTAGCTGCAGCTTCTCGAGCAACAGTTTCGCCTCCCTGACAACACACACATACAATCCTAATTTGAACCATCTTTTCTCTCTATTAGATTAACAAAGCATATTTAAGCAAAGAACACTAAATGAATACATTTATGGATTTGGAACATGTGTAACTGCCAAATGTACCCATCGTGGACACGGGTGAACCCCAAACAACTCACAACACATTATTACACACACACGCGCACACACTGGCTTGGTTTGAGTATGATATGAGAAGCGTTTCATCCCTTGGCATTGTTATTAGAAGAGTAATGGACTGGGCTGGAAAGTAAGAGGAAGACCGCAGAAAAGATGGATGGATTGTGTGCGGAATGATATGAATGTGAAGGGAGTGGATGAGGAGATGACGAGTGACAGGAAGGAATGGAAGAGAAGGACGCAGTGCACCAACCCCAAATCGATTGGGATAAGGGTAAGACGATGATGATGACACACACACAGTATACGCACCTGAGCACGTGCACGGCGAGGCGCCTCGGGTACGGACGGCACTGGCACAGCATCACGAGCCCCAGCGCCTCCGCGGCGCGCACCACGCTCGCGAGCGACTCGTGCTTGCCGCCCGCCGTCGCGGTCGCCGTCGCGCCCGCCGTCGCGCCCACCGTCGCCGGAGACGGCTCGCCGTTCTTCCAGCTCGTCAGTAGTTGCAGCAGCATGCGGAGACCGTTCTCCACCAGTTGGGGAGACGTATCCTACACGATTGAACACAATCCTTTAACATATCAAGAAAGCCAGATACAATGGAACTTGTTTTGTTGCAACAACTAATCGTATTATACCTATAGAGACGCATGCTGTGCTGATAAAGTTAACACCAAATCAAAACTTTAAACGAGAGAAAATAATTAATTTTGTGACCAAATTACAAGTGTGCCTAAAATGATCAAACTTTGTATTCTACTTCCAATGTTAGTCTTGGATAAGCTACTTAGCGTGAACACGTCAAATAAAAGTATATTCTCAGAACCGGCTCGCCGACACCTAATTATGTATTCTGTGACCTAAACGCACGAAAGCGACCGAATGGTTTTTTCGCTCTAGTGAACGATGTATCGAGTGATGGAAAAGAGATAAAGCTACGGAAAAACGCGGCCAGTGTAACTGAACACAAAAAAATAATAAGTTATTTATTAGAAAACTTAACAGTCTTTAAATTTAACACTTACCCCCATACTAATAATGATTGTATAGCAGATGTATAGTTTCACAGTGTTTTGTCACTTTCTTTTCAATGTCAAACTCAAATAGTTTGACAGAGAGTAACCATTGTGTAACTATACAATCTTTATTAGTAAGGGGATTAGTCAATAACAGCGTTTCACAACAGGTTATATTTTTTACAGGCACACTATTTAATTTATTTAAAATTCAGAGGTAAACATTTGTTCTAGTACAGGAACGACACCGACCTGCACCTCCTTGGCAAGGAACTGCGTGAACCCGGCGAGCACGTCCTGGCGCCACTCGGGGAAGTCCACGATGAGCGTCTGCAGGCTCTGGAAGGAGAGCCCGCGCAGCTCCTCGTCCATGTGCACCGTCAGCCGGCACAGCAGCTCCACCAGCTCGCTGGGGCTCATACCCTCCGGGATCAGTCTGACATTCACGAGGATAAGAGATAATATTATATTTTTACAAAATGTTGTAAAATAAAATGAGTTTTAACCGACTGTGGTGTAGTGGTTCGCCCACCCGTGTAAGACGCAAAGGTCCCGAGTTCGATTCCCAGGGGTACAATTTGTACTCGGTTTGGTTGGTGGTAGGGTTTTTTTTTAGTACGCCTGGCTAGCATTATCATCACCACCATCTTACCTAAGTCTGGCGCCATAACAACAATTTAAAAATTGTTGCGTTCCGGCAGTTAGAGTTAAGATAGCCAGTTCCTCAGTGATGAGGATTCTGTGTATAGTGCGCTTCCACCTTCGGCCTTATCGTCACTTAACATCAGGTGAGGTAAAGGCCAAGCACTATTCCGTTTTGTGAATAAAAAAATAAAAAAAGACTTGTGCTCATGTGATGCACCAGATACTGGGCAAACGGTAAAGATTATCAAAAAAAATATTTTTTTTACGTTGAGGTTGAGACGTGATCATAGAAGTTACAAAACTCAGACAATATAAAAAAAAATATATGTAAGTCCATCATCAAAATATATTTTATTTCTTCTGTGGTTTATAAACGCATTCTATCACGTCAAATAAGTAAGTAAATATGTGTGTGACTAGAAAATGACTGCCGAACAAAAAAAAGGACAACGCAATCTATTAAAATGCACTAACCTGGGTATCGCAGCAACGCAAGTCCTGAACAAGTCGATCCTGGGTTTTCTCTCGCCAGTGTTGATCTCCTGCTCCTTGGTAACGTTCTGTGTGTTGGTGAGCATCAGCGGGCGGCCGTAGTGCGCGTCCAGGGCGCGCAGGATCTCCACCAGCACGCGCCGCACGTACGGGAAGTACGCGCTCATCCCTATAGACCGCGCCGTTTCGTCCGTCAGCATTTTGTTCAAAAAAGTCTTCTTCACCCTCAATGTGTTCCCCGAAGGCAACGTCCCCGAAGTCCTGGGCATCGGCGGCTCCCCCTCCTTCTGCTGCAAACTATCAGCTACGACCAGAAACGCTCGCAAGCCGATCGACATCCTTTCCGGGGTCATAATAATCTTGATCTGTCTTCCGACCATCAGTAAGTCGAATACTATTTCCCTCATGGCGAAGTCGAGCCTCTCTTGGGCGATGAACTGTATGATTTTGACGAAGATGTTGAGGGGCGTGTCGCGGGGCACGACCCCCTTGGAGCCCTTCGGGAACAGAGAGTTGACGATGCTCTGCAGCCGGGATTGCGTCGCAGAGTTGCTCTCGCACTTGATCCTTATCATGTACACCCACAGGAGGCGGTACAATGATTCTGTGATCAGAAATAATTGATATAAACATAATCAGGGACCATGATGAGCTCCTTAACCGTAACTATCGGATATCCGAAATTAACATCTATAACAGACTTACCTAAAGCGACTCTGCACATCTTAGGGTCCCTGTTCTTGAGGTGCGACAAGCACATGGCGAGGAAGCAGTGCCAGTTGGCGAGGAAGAACTGCTTCTGGGAGACGCACAGCAGATACGTCACCAGCGGGAACAGCGCCAAGCGGTGCTTCGACTTGGTGGAGGCGTCCAGCGTATGGCTGTAAAGCATCTCCACGAAGTTCTTCAGGCAGGGCACGTTCACTTCGTTCTTCACCGTCTGTACCGACAAGTAAAGAGTGTTGTATTTTCTTTGTTGTAAAGGTGAAAAATATGCAATTCCATATTATTAGTACTTTGTTTCAAATCACATGATAATGATAAAAAAAACTTGGGATATAGATTAAATTGTATTTATGTTTTGTATTTGTATTTATATGAAAAACAGAAGGATGCCCATTTCTGACCTCTCATGTTGCTTTTATGAATTATCGTGTATAGACAAAATAATATAGCTCATGAAATTGCGTTTTTATTGTTATTTATAAATTGCTAAAATAAAAATCGGCAATACAGAAATAGAGAAAAATAATAGTAAAGATTGCCAATAATTACAAACTCAAACATTTTTATTTTACCATTACATATATTTATAATTGCCAAATAAAAATTCAATAAGTACTAGTGTTTTATGGTCAAAGCAACTATTAAAATATACGTTTATTATCATTTCATTACATTATACATGAACTTTAAAAAAAAATTGCTATTTGACAGTAGGTCAACGCTTGTATGGGAAGTGGTCATTGTTCTTTGCACTGCACAGCAGAAAATCGACTGCAAAATCCTTTTAAAAACCTTTTTATAACTGTGTTTCAATCCTCTCATTATCCATTTTCACTACTTATTTCGTAATTAGTAACAATTCTTTTTCTTTTCCTTAAAATGATTAAAATACTGACAATTTTAGGAGCAATTCTTTACATATTTTATGTAACAAAGGTATCAATATCACGTCTATCCAGTATCCACTTCGATCAAGAATACCGTAGGCAGATGTCCAGTCAGGTCAGAGTCTCAAAAACGCCCCACTTTCAAACTGGCAGCTTATTTCGTATATAGTATTTTGTTCTTTGTTCCTTACTATTTAAAGTTGAATTTGGAAATAATAGTAACTTGTACCCAAATCAAAATATTCATATAGGGATTCCAATTTCACGAATCGATTGTGGTTTTGTCAGTTTGCCACATTTGCGTAGTGTTTTAGTTCGTGAAGCATTATTGACCGAGCGAGCGCGTAGTGCGTGCGAAGCGCCTCCGTTTCAGATTGGACAAAAATGTTTTCGTATGTCTGTCCGCTTTCCGGCTGACCGTCTGTTCCCCTCTACAAGTCACATTCCTCAACCGATTTTCGTGAAATTTTGTGGGTTTGATAATTATAATAATAGTTTTTTAGTCGAGCCAGATTTTCGATATTTACTTATGGAAAAAATAAATTCACACATTAAAAAAATCAACATTAGAAGCGCCATATAGCTTCAATTATATCAAACCTACCAAACAGCTTATGTCATAGTACTGATTTGAAAACTTCGTGGCGACATCTATTAGACAAATTTTCAAGCAACGCAATTTAAGCTAAGATAAGATGAAATTTTCTTTTCACTCCTCTTGCTCAAAAAGTGCGTCATTGTAACGTACAAGAGTCGAGATAAAATAGCATAATAAGCCCTAGGGGATAAAGTTTTTTCTTTTTTAATGTTTGTCTATTACCAATGAGCGTACTAAAACGAAAAAGTCTTTATTCATAATCACGAATAAAAACTCGCTCGACTTAATACTGGGGGTCTATTACGAAAAGTTTAATGCGATACACGCGGCTGCGTCCGTGCTTCGTTCTGATTGATTCCTATTACAAAGCACTTGCGTATGCGATATTGCAAAGTGATTGCGTAAATTTGACAGTTTCTCTCTAGTGGATCCGTCATTATTCGTTCAATAGACTATGGACTACGATAACTATATTGAAAATATTTGTAATAACTATAACCGACGAACTGCGGACGTCTATCGTGACCAAGTTTCGTAATAGGCCCCAGTTTCTCATTCTTATTTTTGAAAATGGAACTAAAAGCATCTCTTCGGTGAAATCATAGACTTATTTATACTCTATGTACAATGCGTGTGAATCGTAGAATGCGTGTTTGTGTTGTTTAGCTGCTACAGCAAAAATTAAAAAAGGTACCATGGCGCGAAATCTTTAGAATTTTTTTATAATTACAAACTGATTGAATTGTGTGACTGTAATAGGAAAGAAATAATTTTAATCTTCTGCCGTCAAGCACAAATCATTTATTTAAATATTGTACAAAAAGTTTATGAAGTGGAGGATAGAAAAACGAGTGGATTCGTTTACGGAAGTAGGTAGGTATAAACTTTTTAATATTGTATTTTATTTTCTCGCAATCGTAGTGAAAAGTATAGTGTAACACACGACGCTAAAACCCATTGTAAATCGGTTTCTATTTATTCCCTCGCTAAAGCTCGGGAATAAAAATACCTCGTATGCAATGGGTAATTTTAGCGTCTTGTATAACAATCTACTATTATTGTACACCTAAAAAATTAAAAAAGCTACTTTTTAAACGCGAGGTCTACAGCCCACGGAGCCACTAGTATACTGTATGTACTATGTATATTCTAGATCGAATAGTATCCACTTACCGCAGCGACCGGCACCAGTATCTCGACGAAGAGGCCGGCGAGCGCGTGCCGAATGTCCTTGTCCTTCACCTCGAGGAAGTACTGCGCGCACTCCTGCAGGAACTGGAAGGAGGCCTCGAACTCCTCGATCGGGACCATCTTCACGCGGAAGAACTTCATGCCCATCAGCAGCGAGATTATGCTCTGCGTCGTGTGGGGGGACGGCTCGCGGCTTTTCAACTCCTGGACAATGGTTTGAGGGTTCGTAATTATACAGAGTTTGAGGGTTATTTAATCTGCCCACGGGCAAATCAAACTACCCGTAGTACTAACGATAGGACTACGGATAGTTTGATTTGCCCGTGATCCGATTAATAGAACCACAGACAAATAAAAATGCCCATGGATCGACCAGTGGAACTCGATGATCGGACCACAGACGATGAAGGATGATACCGTCGCTTATAATCTTAGCATAACTAAAAAACACTAAATATATAACATGCGATGAAACTATTAAGACTTATAATTAATTGATACCTTATGTCATGTTTACACGAGCTTAGCTACTGATGTTTAGTACTTGTCACTACCACTAATAACTGCCATGTAAACACACTGACTAAGCTCTTGTTCAGTATGTTTGCACGCAAAGTTGTTATTATACTAGAGTTCGTAACTTTTAATTTGTAAATTTATGGATATTTAAGATCCTTACACCGTAACCGCACCGTAAGCCCGTAACCGCTGCGCATACCCAAAATACGCGTTTTGCGCAACCCCCACCCGATTTCAAGATGATTGCCGGCTACTGTACCTTGAGTTCGGCGGTGAACCTTTTCTTGACGGAGGCAAAGCGCGAGTGCGCGAGCACGCCGATCACCTCCGCGTACAGATCCGCTATTATGTGCACGTTCGCCGCGTTCGGGTTCGACTGCAACCTGCGACCAATACATTAGTGTCATAAATATACAGTCTCTGTGTTATACACCTGGGGGTTACTCTCGAACACGAACGAGCTTCTGAGATCGAATTGGTATCGAGTAACGTCAAAACAGTACAATGGAAACCATGGCAACTGTTTTCAATGTATTAAAATAACATATTTTTGACGTTTATTCGATACCAATTCGATCTCAGAAGCTCGTTCGTGTTTCGAGAGTAACCCCCCTGGGGCCCAAGTCTGCTATTTTAACGTGATAATCGTGTTTTAATTGTGTTTCGGTTGTGGGATTAAGAAAGGGTTAAGGGGCTACTGGTCCCTGGGCCTAGTAGGAAGTGGACCAGTAACCACCTAACCCTTAAGAAACAAGAACTGTGTCAAAAAGCATTACAATTCAAACACGATTATGGCGTTAACAACATACTTGGGCCGCCTGGAGCCCGATTGCGATTTAATTTCGAAAGATGAAATTAAAACCGCTACGTTGTCATTTAAGTTACATTTACCTAAAAATCTTTGGTTTAGCTTTAGTATTCTCATTGAAATTGTCCAAGATCCGCCCTAAACTCGACAGGAACAGCTTTCAACAATTTTAACAAATCTAGGGCAAATATTTTTCATTAAAGTTAAACGAAACTGAAACAGTAACGATTTAGTATAGGTTTAATCGTTAAGAAATTAGCGGGATTAGGTCCCTGTTTGCTCCGTCCTAACACCGCTCTAAGAACTGCTTGGGAATGTATGTATTTTGGATGTGAAAGTTCTGTCCGGTTTGGTTATAAGGTGTAACAAGATTATGTGACTATACTGAAACAGGTGATTATATATGATAGAGTTGCTAAAACTGAACAACTGTCTCCAAAGAATATAGGTCTAAAAAACGATACTCCCATACAAAATATATTGATCATGGACCACCTGAGCCGAAAAAAAAAGGTTTCCTTGAAGACAATTGTTCAGTTTTAATTTGTTTCAGTATAGTCACATATTTTGACGTGATAACGTCTTGTAAATCGAAGAACGCCGGCTGCATGCACGAAAAATTGTCACGTTCCGCCTGAGCCATGCGTGTAAGCGAGAGCGCGGAACAAGCGATAGAGGCTCCGCTTTAGCGTTTGGCTTGAGACGCATTGTCAACTGTATCGTCAACTGTTTGTTTATAAAGTGAAGTGAATATTAATTGAATGTGAATACCAATGTTTTCTTATGACGTTATCACGTAAAATTATCGTCCGTAAATCGATTTTACAGCCAACCAATTTTTTATAATAAATATGAGTAACTAACCCTTCCTTGTAGTTGAACCGCTTGAAGGCGACGTTCTCTATGTAGTGCACTAGGTCCTCGTGCCCGGGGTGGAAGGGCAGCTGGCGCAGCACCTCGATGAGCGCTAGGCAGAACAGGAACTCGACGGCGAGGTCGCGCCGCTCCGCCTGCAGCTCCTCGGCGCTGCGCTCCGCCGCCTCGCCGCCCGCGCCCCCGCCCGCCCCCGACACGATGTAGATTATGCTGGTACATACAATAATGTGACGTCACATAATGGCGGACATATGGCGAAGTTTGACATTTTGGGTAAAAACAAGCATCTGAAACCAGCAAGTTTCTCTTCTTGAGACATGGAATCTCCCCCCCTTAGCTTAGGGCATAATACTTATTCCTAACACCAAAATAATTCAATAATTTGATAACAAAGCAAAAGTGCCAATGATCTCGTGTTTGTTTTTACCCAATTTTACGTCATCACGTCCACGGTCTATAAATCAATCCAAATCAGTGGCGCGAGGCGAAATTATGGCGAAGGTAAGCCGAAGTTCTACAGAAAGTCAACTGCAAAAGAGAACTGATGTCCACGCTCACGAATAGTGTAAGGTCGCCTTTTTCGGACACATTCGTAATCAGCCAAATTATCCTACCATTCACTCAATAAAATTGTTAATCACGAAGCGTAAAGTGGCTATAAATTGACCGCTGACAACTTTGATCAATTCGTCGGGTGACAAATTGGCTACCGATGGAGCTATGATGACCAGCTTCACTATAAAACTATCAGTTTTATAGTGGCACTATAGGCGTTAGGCGTGCTTACCTCTTATTCCTCAAGTCCTGGTGCGGCTTCTTGGCCTGCTCGCTGAGTTGCGGCGAGTCGGCCATCTGCCGCTCGAGCCAGCCGAACAGCGCGCGCAGCAGCGAAGGCAGGCAGTGCTCCGCCAGCGTGCCGAACGCCGACAATATCTGGTCTAGCTGAGGGTCTTCGCCGCGCTGGAGGGTCTTGTTCAGAGGCTTCTCCTACAAGTTACACTTTGGGTTAAATAAGGCTTTGCATTTTTTCATTGGACTAAGAGCTAGCCCCGGAAATAGGTGAGCAATTTACAGAGCGACGAAATCCCTCTTGTTAGTGTGCCATACTATCATTATTAACAGCCCTTGGTATAATAGCTCTTTCTATTACTCAGATTCATTGTTTGATAGAACGAAAATACGCTCTGCTAGGACCGGCTTAGACCCTGTCCAGAGCTATGCGCGAATGAGACGCGATTCGATATACAATGTTTGCTTAGGACCAGCGCCGTCAGCAATGTATGAAATATTAACAGCAATGTAACGCGTGAGAAATCGCGAAGAATTCACCTTTTCTGGAGAATTTAAGTCTTGTTGAACTTCTTTACACATTTCTGGCAAGAAATCAGTCAAGCAGTTTAGAAAAAGATAATTATTATGACTCATCCCTGTATGTTACAGAAACCGTTACGGTAGGTTCCGTTACGGAACGTAGAGGTTTTACCCACCTTTAGAACTGATAATTCATACATCATAAGTAAGTTTAAGGAGGAGAAACCAATTTTGTTAAGTCCCATTTAAAAATAGGTAGTAATATATTTCTAGGTCAATAAGTTTCTATACGTAATAGTCAATATTAGGACAGAAAGCTAAAAGCTCATTACATCTATTTATTTAAAACAATTCTGAAATATCCTTAACCCGGCGTCATTGTGGCGGAAAAAAGTTACACTAACGTTGAGGTGGGTCATCATGACCCTGGTTACAATTGTTAAAATTTTGCCTAGTATAAAATAATTTTAAATTTTTCAAATTTTATATTAATTATAAATACTGTATTTATAATCAGTAGCAGCAATAAAACACATTGGTAATGAGTGAAATAATCTTTATTTTTCGTTTTTCTTATAGACTATTAATTATACAACAAAACTGTAACTCTTTTCTTAATTTTCTTATATCAACAAAAAACAATATCGTTTCTAACAAATACTTACTTAAATAAAATCTATACTACCTTACCTCTCTATCATTGGAAGATAAGAACGAACGACGAACACTAACATGATCTTCATATAAAATATATATAAAAAGTATATGGCACAAAACAGCAACGTCGCCGTTGAGCTGGGTCATAATTACCCTGTCGCAGGTTCACACACGTGTTGCTCGTTGCGCTGGTGATGGACGAATGAAGTGAGATACGCGAAGGGGAGGGGTGATCTTTAGCTGCAGCTACTGAGACAGACAGTTGTGGGTGGCAATTATTTCTAAGCAGTTTTCCGTATGCAAAACATGCAGGGTCATATTGACCCTGCCTCAATGACGCCGGGTTAAGAGTATTTGGATCATAAATATTTTAACCTCCGCTTGAAGTGACTCCAATGGGCAAAAAATATTTCATATAATCAATAATAAACAATATTCATTTATCAAATAATCAAAATGAAATAAGCTAAATTCTTATCACAAAAGACAAATCTAAAAGAAAGTGAAATTTTAGAACACAGTTTTTTTTCAAATTGAAAGGAAATCGTACCAGGGGTTCCGACATGACGAGCTCCATCTTTCTCTCGGCTTGCAGTGTAAACTCGGTGAATAGCAGCCTCATGACATACTCCCCGGGGCGCAGGTCCGAGTCGGGGGGCGGCATCACGGGCCCCTTGTGCAGGCCCCACGGCAACATTGACCCTGGCGATTGTATCAACGGTATCACTATCACGTCAATTTTTTACTTTGACCTACATACCATGTACCGAAAAATAAGCAATGTTGTGAAACAAAAACTCAATACTAAAACAATACAACAGGAAAATTAAGTCTATAAGGAAAGAGAGATCTTTTTAAATTAGATTATTTCACTAAATAAATTACAACAATATGTGTAGAGTATAATGATACCAGAATTTTCAAGTAAAACTAATAATCCAAACCTCTAGTAGAGACGAATGAGGATAAGTTGCTCCCCACCGTTCTCCAGTCTGTGGCAGTCGTTGTTGATGGTTTGTCATGGGTGGTAAAGCTTTGGTCTGTGAGGGTTCCATCACTGGATTGGTTCAGCGGAGTGTCTGAGTGCTCGTACCGAGGAGCTTCAGAGAGCATGCTCCCTTCTGACTCTGCTTCACTGGAGACCATTGACGATGGAGCATCTTCTGTGCCTGAAACTTTTGACAACAAAAATTTATCAATTTTCCACACTAGTATTTTAGTATCATCTGAGGCTTTCACAATACTTGAGCAATATTGTGAGATTTACACTGTGTATAGAATGTCATGATTCTGTAATGTTATATTTACCGGACATATCCTCTGGATGTCCATCTGATTGCACGGTGCTCAAATTATCAGATTCTTCTGAAGTCATCATTTTGTGAAATGTTCACGTCACGTTTTCAGTTACTAAAACAATTAAAATTAATAATTTTATGTAACTACAAAGAATTAATTGTGGCTTAAGAGGCTGGAGGACAATGAACTTCCTATACAAACATAATACTAAAATGATTTGCAACTTGAGCATAATTAACTTATCTTGTGAAGTTATTCGGATTAAGAATTAACTTATCTTGTGATGTTATTCGGATTAAGACAGTTTGTCTAGGATTGTATTAAATTAGAAGTCCAAAATACCAATCTGAATCAAAATTACTGCAATTTAGTTTTGTATGAAAAAATTTACAGATTTCACTCTCCACGCAACTATCAGTCCATTGAAAATGAACATCAAAAATAAAAAAGTACTATTAATAATTAATAAAATAGTACCTATCTAGTTCAGCTATCTGTTTGTCTATTGAAATGGGAAAGAGTTCAATTTTTAAGATTTGTTTTTGAAAAATTTCTAAGCTGCTGTGTAGGAGCACCTTTAAATACATATATACACATATACACTTTACTCTATAAAACTGAGACCTCACGACAGTGTATGTGCTATATAGACTGGCCTCAACGTGGCCAAACTACAAAACCACTCACAACTTTGTGAACCTCTGCAGCCCACATCTATTTTCCGATCATCTACCCAGTGGACTTATTTTGTAGCCCAATTTAATCCCCAGATGAATTTTTTACCGAATTTTTATTAAGTTCCTCGAAAAAAATTAATCCAATTTTTGTCTGGCAAATCGGAAACATCTTTATTTTGTAAAACTACCTGACCGAGTTTCAAAATTCAAGCACCATACAATAGATCTCCGCGCTTTGCACATTTTGACATTTCTTTTATAGATAACTATAATTTTGACTAGTCTACGGCCACGCCGAACTTTTGACTGAACATGGGGCAATCATTTTCAATGTTATTGTTTTTTTGATTTTTGGCATTCACAATGCTATTTTTATACTAAGGTAATAAATAAATATAATAGATAAAATACTAGAAAAAATCGACTCCCCCGTCCTGTCTGAGCTGTTATGGGTGAGTCGATTTTTTCTAGTATTTTTTCTATTATATTTATTTTCAATGTTAAAATTTAATTGGCAAATATTGTTGTTTGGTTTACTATTTTGGTTATTTTATTTAATAGAACAATCCGAATAAAATCACAAGAAGAGTTGATTATGCTCAAATTACAAATCATTTTGGTATTAAGTTTGTATGGGAAGCTCACTGTCCGCAGGTCTCTTAAATGATTATATATATCTCTTCCTAGTCTCTCACCTGTAAATTACATTATAAGGGGTTGTTCTTTTGCAATGGCTGCAACAAAAATTGATTATGCCAACACTGTCAATAGGTAGGTAACTTCGCACAAGCAACTTAGAACTTATTGATATACTTAACTAAATAACAGCAATTAATGAGTTGCAGACACAATCGCTAGGCACAATATTCACAAAGATGTAATGAATAAAAAAAAATTAATGTGAAAGTGTTACAAGACCTCAATTCAATAAGGTTTGTTCTAAAATTTTAATAACTTAATTTTGCTAGTGCAATTAATAAATAACAAAAGCCACACCCAGAATATTATAAATATTCCTTGGTCCTTGTGGAATAGGCTACCATTTACAAGGAAAGAAAGTACAAAGTAAATAAAATAGAGTAAAACCTGTAAGTCCTATAACTCAGCTCAGTATCAACATGAAGTGTACCCTTTCCCTTAAAACTTACTTTTTAATCAATTAACCAAATTTGAAAGTTACATTTTTTCAACAGACAGATGCACAGCAGCAAGAACTAGCTATGCTTACCCGAAAATACTATGATGCTTCTCATAAAACTTGTCTGTTCTATGAGTAGGTATGATATCAAGGATGACAAATCAAATTATAATGGAGGTACCTACTTTAGGTGAAAAAGTGAAGAAATTTTGCAAGACATTTTTTGAGAAAGCAGTGCAATTTAATGTATTGTGGATGTAAAAAAATAAATCAAGATGTAAACAAATAATATTCGTTATATATGGTCATTGGCATTTACAATTCAGCAGCAAGATAGTTGTACCTTTTGTACTAGATAAGTCAGCTAAAAATCGAAGTAAACACCTGAAAGGTCATTTTCAACACTAATATTTGTTAGCTAATACTATACAATTAGACTAAATTAATTAAATTTAACAGATTTAGAGAATAGCACAAATCACGCAGACTTCTCGCAATCGCAAATTAACTTTTTGACATTTTGTAAAGTAAATTAGTAATGCATTATGCAACCATGTAAAGGTGAACACATTTTTATTTGCTCAAGTTACCGTTGCGCTGACAACGTAAAATGATCGATTAATATCTGTCTATGGACTATGGTTCTCAAAGCTCGTTCCGTTTTACGCAATCGTATATGTAAAAGGCCGCGTTCCGAACAAGGGTCTGACATGCTTTGATAGAGCAAGATCGTCTTATTGAGATTCCTATAGGAGGAAATAGAGAAGAGTGTCATGTTTTTTCTCTATCACCGACCGGACTTTATTTCATGGTCGGGTTATTGGTACAGTTCAACTAGGCCAAACAAACAAGTGGGGTTATATCAAGAGTGCTAAAGAAATTAAGGTTTTGTGGATTACTACCTAATTGATACCCAAGATTTATTATAAATCGTATGTGTTGTGTTTGTGTCTAGCATACAAAATGGTGGGGTGTTCGATATTTGGCTGCAAAAGCAACAATCAAAGAAAAGAAGCGGGTGTTACATTTCATGCGTAAGTACACTGTTTTCTATATTTTGATCACGTATTTCTTTCTCAAATCTCACAGGAACCAAGTTTCTGAGCTAAATCATTAGTTATATCATGAAATACCTGATAAATAGGAAAAATCTAAAAATTATTTCTAAAATAACCTCGTAAACATTTGACATGCAAACCGGTAAAATTGCGTACATCTACGTAATAGTAGAAGTCAGCTTAGCTTTGACGTCCACTAAAATCAGTAGGTTTATAATTCGATTTCCGGATGCCTACTATATAGAACATTTTCCCCAAAAATTACCCCATATTTCAGGGAATTTCAAGCGATTTGATTTTTCCAGATTTCCGACGGAAGATAAAACTCGTGAAAAATGGATAGAAGCAAATGGAAAAAAGAATTGGGTGCCACACACGAATTTGTTCAAAACATTTTTAAAAAAAATTGTTTCCGAAAAACAGAAAAACTAACGTTAATAAGAAAAAGTTCTGTATTCCAACGTTTAATAAAGACTTTACCTGTTTTAATTTAAAGTTTATCTTTTTATTCCATTAACCACACAATCTCATATCAACTACCTGAGCGAACCCCAGCTAGTTTACTCTATCTCTCTTTTTTTAGCAGGGCAGTTGTGTGTACTCCCGTCCCGACTGCAATGACGATTGTTATTTAACTTTAGTTCGATTTTAGCAGGGAAGTCGTGTTTTTATTTTTCTCAATACCATTATAATTATACTGAGTTTTTTCATGCTGGAAACGGCGAATTGTGAGGTCTAAACATTTTATTAATATCTCTGCTGTACCACAATTACTGCGAATAAAGTTTATTTCCATTTCTATTCTATGTATACGTATGTTACCGTTAAAGTACGGAATCCGTTAATCTGCAGATTAACTGATCGAGTCAGTTAAAGTGCAATTTTTCCTTAAAGAAGACGATTTCCGTGCTTTAACGGATGCTACACCGTTAAGGGTACTTTTTCTGATCATGGCAACCCCATATTTTGACGTCATAATATATCTATCCGTTACACCCGGTCGCTCGGTAGCGCATCTACCCCTTTTAATATACTATATCTATGGTTCCGAATCACGCCAACAACACTGTTAGCGTATAATCCATTAAATGAAGTAGGTACACAAGTACCCTATTTGTGTAATATTTTGTGACTATTTAATTTGGTCGGATTCGCGCTAACAGCGCTATCAGCATGATTCGGAACGCGGCCATAGTGTTGCCACTTGCCACAATCAACAAACTACTGTCACAAATTGTGATTAGCGTATAGTTGGCAGCCTCACCTTGGAATTAGAAGATTTTGACTAGGTCAAAAAATTTATAATAAATAGTGATAAATAGTGATGCTATGTTTCAGAAGATATTTGAGTATCTTGGTGAGGCTGCAAACTTGACGTCAAGCTGGCAGACACCATAAGAAATACAGTTCGTATCAATGTGATTTATATGCCGAAAAGTTGTTAGAAAATAGTGAATCGTATACGCAAAATTTCAATATTATTGCTTCAATACAAGTCGAGATATTTCGGTCTCAAAATGGGCTGCTAACTTGACGTTTCTGTCGATGGCCATTCCAGAGAAACGGGTACAAGTTTTAAACAAATAAACATATCAAAAAATTGTTAGTGAAATTGTGATTTATACGATATAAACAAAAAAATTTTTTGCTTGATAGTACTCACCCCATGATTGCAATCAAGTTTAAACCTTACTACTGTGGAGCAAAATTCAATATTGATCGACAGCCTATATTCAGAGTGTTATGTAGAAGTTAACATTCGATTTTTAGAAAATAGCAATGAAGAATTCTTTTTTATTTATATCGTAAGAGTCATAATTTCAGTAACAATTTTTTGATATATTTATTTGCTTAAAACTTGTACCCGTTTCTCTGGAATCGTCATCGACAGAAACGTCATGTTAGCAGCCCACTTTGAGACCGTAATATATAGGCTTGTATTGAAGCAATATTATTATTGAAATTTTGCGTATACGATTCACTATTTTCTAACAATTTTTTGGCATATAAATCACATTGATACGAACTGTATTTCTTAATGTGTCTGCCAGCTTGACGTTAAGTTTGCAGCCCTACCAAGATACTCAAATATCTTCTGAACCATAGTATCACTATTTATTAACATTTTTTTGACCTAGTCAAAACCTTCTAATTCCATGGTGAGGCTGCCAACTATACGCTTATAAATTGTGTCGTGTCTGGTCGTCCGTCGTTTCGCTGGTTTATGGCGTGATTTGTGTTCCCTATTGACCTGGGGCCTTACTATGAGCTCTTATTGCAGGGCTTATATTGAACTGCCTTACTTTTTCGTACTATGACCTCAACGGTTAGTATGAAAGCAGGCATTAAGCAGTCCTGTTTAAGGCCTGCTTTTGAACTGAATGGTTTCTTATTTGCTGATGGTAAGCCCCCTGAATTTAATAAACAAAAATAATAATAATTTTTATTATACATAAATACTTAGTTCCATAGAATAAGAATACATTTGTGTCAAGTTTGAATGGAAGTTTTAAGTTATATAAGGGCTATCGATATTTGCGCCGATATAAGCACATTATTCAAGAATAACATATCAAAGAAAAATTAACTTCCCATCGGGGGTTTCACGACCCTCAGTAATGAGGAACACGACGCGAGGAGGAGGAGGAAGCACATCACTAGATTTAGTACCCTGTACGCACGCTACGTCCTACGGCGCCAAAATGGTGGAAATCAAATAGGCACAAGAACAGTTTGACCGCAGCCAGTTCAGTGTAATAATATAGAGGTCAATGGTGTTCCCCCAAAACTTTATTCATTACTAGCGGCTGCCCGCGACTTCGTTTACTTGGAAAGTTTTTTGCTATCCCTCGGGAACAATACTATTTTTTCGGGATGAAAGATACCCTATGTCCTTCTCTGTACCCCTGGCAACGTGTATGTAAAATTTCATAAGGACTTTCGCATTCTTGGTAAGGACTCTATCCATCTTATGGACCCCCTAAACGATCAAAATTGCTTGTCAATCGTTTACATTGCATCGGCTTGTCAATCACATTTTGATCGTCTAGGAGCATAGATATAGTATATTAAAAAACATTTAAAAAACAAGGGTCTGACATGCTTTGATAGAGCGAGATCGTCTTATTGAGATTCCTATAGGAGGAAATAGAGAAGAGTGTCATGTTTTTTCTCTATCACCGACCGGACTTTATTTCATGGTCGGGTTATTGGTACAGTTCAACTAGGCCAAACAAACAAGTGGGGTTATATCAATAGTGCCAAAGAAATTAAAGGTTTTGTGGATTACTACCTAATTGATACCCAAGATTTATTATAAATCGAATGTGTAGTGTTTGTGTCTAGCATACAAAATGGTGGGGTGTTCGATATTTGGCTGCAAAAGCAACAATCAAAGAAAAGAAGCGGGTGTTGCATTTCATGCGTAAGTACACTGTTTTCTATATTTTGATCACGTATTTCTTTCTCAAATCTCACAGAAACCAAGTTTCTGAGCTAAATCATTAGTTATATCATGAAATACCTGATAAATAGGAAAAATCTAAAAATTATTTCTAAAAATAACCTCGTAAACATTTGACATGCAAACCGGTAAAATTGCGTACATCTACGTAATAGTAGAAGTCAGCTTAGCTTTGACGTCCACTTAAATCAGTAGGTTTATAATTCGATTTCCGGATGCCTACTATATAGAAAATTCTCCCCAAAAGTTACCCCATATTTCAGGGAATTTCAAGCGATTTGATTTTTCCAGATTTCCGACGGAAGATAAAACTCGTGAAAATGGATAGAAGCAAATGGAAAAAAGAATTGGGTGCCACACATGAATTTGTTCAAAACATTTTGAAAAAAATTGTTTCCGAAAAACAGAAAAACTAACGTTAATAAAAAAAGTTCTGTATTCCAACGTTTAATACAGACTTTACCTGTTTTAATTTAAAGTTTATCTTTTTATTCCATTAACCACACAATCTCATATCAACTAGCTGAGCGAACCCCAGCTAGTTTACTCTATCTCTCTTTTTTTAGCAGGGCAGTTGTGTGTACTCCCGTCCCGACTGCAATGACGATTGTTATTTAACTTTAGTTCGATTTTAGCAGGGAAGTCGTGTTTTTATTTTTCTTAATACCATTTATAATTATACTGAGTTTTTGCATGCTGGAAACGGCGAATTGCGAGGTCTAAACATTTTATTAATATCTCTGCTGTACCACAATTACTGCGAATAAAGTTTATTTCCATTTCTATTTCTATTCTTTGTAAGTACGGAATCCGTTAATCTGCAGATTAACTGGTCGAGTCAGTTAAAGTGCGAAATTTTTCTTAAAGTAGACGATTTCCGTGCTTTAACTAGTAATCTGCACATTAACAGATGCTACACCGTTAAGGGTACTTTTTCTGATCATGGCAACCCCATATTTTGACGTCATAATATATCTATCCCTTACACCCGGTCGCTCGGTAGCGCATCTACCCCTTTTAATATACTATATCTATGTTAAAAAAGGATACTTGACAAGCACCACAGAATAGATAGATTACCGTGGCCAATCAAAAGTAGGCCACGCCCCCAAATGGTAAATGCAATGTAAATGATTGACAAACAGTCAAGGTGATTGCGTAAAGTCAATCGTATTCATTTGACAGTTCATATTGTATCATACTATATGTCATCCCTTACAAATTGCAGCCGATGGAATACGATATGGACTGTCAAACGAATACGATTACCTTACGCAATTCCACCCCAGTTTTGATCGTTTAGTTAGGGGGTCCATTTAGATACTTGGGCATAGATATAGTGTACTTGGGTGAATAACAAGATCATTTTGGATACGGTTCATATTTTTGTAATTTTTTGATGAATGTCTTAAAAAAATATGTACTACAGACAGACAGTTTACAGTACCTACTGTACGAGGCATATGGTGGGGATTGCGCGGAATGCGTATTTTGCCTATATTGTTTTATTAAAGAGTTCTTGTGGCCTTCCAGCTCCATCATCAGTCCCTGAAAACTATATTCCCAACAGAGTAGGTACCTACTTGTCAAACGATTAATGGGTAGCGTGGTTTCAATGTTGAGTTCCTATGGTATGGCCTTCCGGCTTCATGATCAGACCCTGGACTTCCTCTCCCATCCATCAGAGTACTCGTCAAGTTAATTCTAACAAGCCCAAACTCGATGGTGTTGTATGGTTTCATCATAGGAGTTCCTGTGGCCTTGGATGATGGGTGGCCCACCCCAGAACATTGTGGTGACTATCCCAGAAAAAAAATGATTAACCTGATATATTGCCCTTCTAAAGGGGCTATCCATAAATTACGTCACACGAATTTCATTACTTATGACCCCCTCCCCCGTCCTTGTCCTCCCTAATGTGACGTCACATATTCTTCTATAATGTTACGTCTTAAAATAATTATTGAATTAAAACAGCAGTTCAGAAATTCGTTTTTTTTCTATTTATAATGATTTTGAAGTGTGAAGTCACCCATCCACCCTCTTGTCACACTATGTCACACTTAGGTGACCCCTCCCTTCCCCTTAACGTGTGACGTAATTTATGGATGGCCCCAAAATGCGAAGCACCTAGCAATGGATTCAAGCGTCTGGAGCTGGTATTTATTTGGTGGAGCCATTCCAAAGATGAGAACAGTACCTACCTACCTACCTACTCCGAACGTGTGCTTGGTTTAGATTGAGCAGCTGTTCCGGCGTGAAGAACTTTCTAGCCTTTTTATGCGGTAACGGGATAGTGCTTGGCCTTCATCTCAAAGGTGGAAGCGCACTACACCCGGAATCCTCATCACTGAGGAACTTGGCTATCTTACCTAACTGCCGGAACACACCAATTTTTAAATTGTTGCCAGGCGGACTTGAAATAAGCCCTACCACCAACCAAACCGAATACCCCCCTGGAAATCGAAACCGGGCGGGACCCCTAGCGTATTACACGGGTGGGCGAACCACTAGACCACAGAGGCAGTTGGCGGCCTATGCCAGAAGATGCCAGAAGGTCAGAACGCCAACCTTTTTAGATGCGAATTGTGCTTTACTCTCAATGAAAGAGCCAAAATCTAGTGAACTATTTTTTCGAAAAATTTAAAAAAACTGAGTCGACGAAAAATCTGTATTGGTAATTTTAAAATAATTTGCGAGGCGAGTTGACGAATAAGTCCTCCATCGGCCATAAAAATATATAAGTAGGTAATAAAACTAAGTATTGTTTAAACAAAAATAAAATCTAATTGAAAGTTTATTTTTGCGGTCAACATGGATGCATTTTTTTATAAAACTTATTTTATTTCGTCCAAGAACTTAATTTAAAGCTCCGAAGCTTTTGAAATAGCAAAGTGTTTGAAAAAAACCGGTCAAGAGCGAGTCGGACTCGCGCACCGAGGGTTTCCGTACCATCATACATAACAGACCATACAATAAGTAACTGTGCATCATAATAAATACACTGCAGAGCTGTAGAATAATAAAATTATTATTGCAGTATGAGGTCAGCACCATATCTCTTGGCCGATAGTGGAACTATTTTTTTTCTTAGGCCAGCGCCATCTCTTGACCGATAGTAGAATTAAATATTTTTTTCTTAGGTTAGGGTCATCTGTTGACTGGTAGAGAAACTAAATAATTATTTGTTTGTTTTTTGAATTTCTAAAAATGTTATATTGAGACATCGTTTTATTTTTCCTGTAATCTTTACATAAACTACTATCACATAGAATAGGCTAGTTGACAAAATTTCAATAACTGCTTAATATTTTAGCTTATTAGGCATTTTATCGAAAAAAAAGGTTTATTTATTTTTAATCGAGCGTTAACATTATAAATTTCGCGTTTTAAAAAACCAATTTTAATTTGGTTCCAAAACGCACAAGACTGTCATGGCGTCTTGAATGACGTCACGCCGTGCGAAACAAACCAAAGAGCGATCGTGTCTTCGTACGTTATAGCTAGTTTTTATCGTTTAAAAATGAATTTCTCATATTATAAGTACTGTATAGTGCCCCAGTGTGATAGCACGACTATAAAAACGCCAAACCATTTATATATGTTCCAAACAATGGAGAAATACGGAAAAACCGAACTTGCGTTCGGTTGTGGTTAGGTTGCACTCGGAGTGTAGGTTTGGAACGCGCCTCCGGTAGTGATACTCGAAACGTCAAAGACAAGATTGGAGTTTCGCACGGCGTGACGTACTTTCTGATTGGTGTTCACTGTCACGTGACTAAAGGTTTCATTTTACGAAATTTATTTTTTAAAAATATTATTAATCTTTAACGCTTTTAATAATTAAAATTGTTTGTTATTTTCTCCATATTATAATTAATCATTATAAACCCCTATCCATTATATTTATTCTTAATGGAAACAAGCCTATTATTTCAGATTTTTCTCTTTGCAAACTTCGGAGATAAAGGGGGGGAACGGTATTTTTTTTTACATTTTTCATCATAAGTCGAAAACTATGCGGCCTAAAAAAAAGAACAAAATGTTTGAAAATGTGCAAACAGCGCTCTTTCAAATGATACCCCACATGCCCTAGTCGCTCCACTTAAAAATTTTAAGACCCCTTTTCAGTCCCTGTTGTAAAAAAAAATTTTTTTTATTTCTTTCTTATTTGCAAAATTGTTGGGAAAACGTCTTCTTAAACTATTGCAAATTTCAAGTTGTTACCATTAGTAGTTCTCGAGATATCCAGCTGTGACAGACAGACAGACAGACCGACTTAGGCACACCATAAGGGTTCCTTTTTACCATTTTGGTACGGAACCCTAAAAAGCAACATTTTTGAGGAGGCCAGAACAAAATATATAGCGCCGACACGCCGACACAACTTCTTTGTGACGCGAATCTCTTTTGAAGGGGTTAACCGTATTACATCAATAAATTTATTGAACTAATAATTTACGTCACACGAATTTCATGACTTGGATGAATATTTTGAAATATTTTGTTATTTGAATAAGTAGTTGATTCACATCGTCAAGTACCTAATAGAGGATAGAGAGTGGTCAAAACAAAATAACCATTTCGGAAACGTCCAAAATGATGATCCAAAACGTTAATACCATTACAGTATGGGCCAGTAAAAGTATTAATATGAATGATCTGCCAATTCTGACACGACGTATTATTATTTATTAGCATAGTTCGTTGTTTTTTAGGTAGGCCTACCTAGGTAAAACGCTAGTTTGTTTACATTCTCTTTGTACCTAGCTACGAAGTACGAAGACTACATTATTATTGTCACCACCACGGTTGCATCTGAAAACCAGCGCCACTGTTTCAGGCAGCGGCACAAGCTGAGATGTTACCGTTTCAGCAAAAAATGTGTAAATTCGATGTTTTATATTTTTTGTAACTGTTTTGCTGAATAAACATTTTTCTATTCTATTTCTATTCTATCATGTGCTAGCACTTTTGATGTTCCGATATTTTTCATCAAAGACTACTTTATTATTGTAATTCTACTACCTACCTAACCTACCTAGACTAGAGCTACCCAGTACCTGCCTAGATTTGTAAGATAATTTATAGTGACATCGGTCAGACTGATAGTAGGTATCAGTCTGACCGATGTCATTTGCACAATTTATTTTTATATTTTTTAGAATAAATACCTATACAAATGGCAGCCCTGTATCAGCAATCCTTCTCTAATGTTTCATTATATCACACTAGAAAAAACTCGCCACTTCATGGTCGCAGGTTCGGTTTCCGCCTGATTGACTATCTATAGGCAGTCGAAGTAGGCAGGGCTCTGTCACTCCGCGCGCAAATATGAAGCGCTCGGCGTGCTCTGAGAGGACAAATTTCATACGTCAGAAAAGATAATTTTATTAACACTGTGCCTACGCGATAGAAAGAGAGGCAACTACTAAGTGAATGTTTTGGAGCGAAGGGAGCGCTGTGCGACCTAAATTGCACTTTATTGTGTTGGAGCAAGAGTCGCAATTTACTTAAACGATATTGCGGAGTGCAACTTCTGTACGCTAGTACTATTATTTATTCTGTTACTATAGGGACTACTTAATTGGTAGTTCCTGTCTCATAATATTTCGAAATATTTTGTTAGAGACGAGACGAGGTGTTTTTTTTAAATAAAATTTTACCTATGATCCGAATGATTCTTACTACGTGAACTTACGTAAGTAGTGGTAATCTATCGTTGACACAATGAACTTAAAAAAAACCACGCGTTCGTGTGCGTTACTTTTACTTAGATCATTGCGTTGCGTGACGACGACGACTAAAGTGTGTTGATCTTGCAATTGTAACCTTATGTGGAAGGTATTGGAGTGAAGATGTGTTAACGAACGTCGATTAGAAGCCGGCGTTGGTAGCTTGTGGACTGTGGTTGTGGTTTGGTAGTCAGTTGCGTAGAGTTGCGTGAGGGGATCGGACACGGCACGAGGACGCGACCGACACGGGTGAGTTTGGACGAAGCCGTACAGTTCATGGCACCCAATTAATTAATGGACAGGAAGAGCCACATCGGCCAATACCGACCTTCTTGAGGGCATAAGTGACAAATTATTATATTACAATACAGACATCAGTGTAGTTACCATTTTAAAAAGTTATAAAGTTTAACTTTTTAGTTAGCAGGTAAGTAGGTAGTTTATTGATCTGTTTTAGGTAACTTAAATTTTTTTTTTTGGTTTCAATCTATAACTGTAGTATCTATTTCACCACGTCTTAACTTAAAACAAAAAATGGCACCACTTTAATAAATAGGATAGTTAAATTGTTTAACAAAAGTTCTGGTTGAAATTCTAGTAAGTAAGTTAGGTATTCGATTTCGAAAGACTATTTATAATAGATACAAAATTATATTGGATATTGAATCCAAACAATTGATTCACTTTAATATCAATATTTCATTAGGGTTTGTAGAAGAACAATGTCCAAGAAGAACGGGTCGGAGGCGGCGGAGCTGGGCGGGCCCAGCACCGCCACGGAGACCACGCCGCTCGTCGCCAAGAATGTGAGTGAATTTTACAATTTATTGTACCTTCTAGGTTTAGCATTTATTTAATGTTTACTCTAGATTTATAACGCTAGTATAGCTTCCGCCCGCGTGGTCGAAAAACCCCTAAAAGTTACTTATCCGTGCCTATCCAATGTTTTTAGGTGATTAGTACCCTCAAGTGTCACCCTCATCTTAATTAAATTTATTGCTCCCTAAGTACATAATGTATCGAAAATTCAAACGTTGCGATTGAAGACAAAGTTCTACGGCCTTACCACAAAAGATCTTAAAACACTTATTAGCTAAAACACTGTTTAAGTGTGATGCTGTCTCTTTCAAATAATATTGTCAAAAAAGTGACAGCATCACATTTAAACAGTGTTTTAGCTAAATAGGTACTTGTTAAACAGTGTTTCTATAGTTTATTTACAAATAATAAACTTTCTAAAATATAGTTCGTTGTAGTATTAGTAGGCAAAAGTGCTAAAAGTCTCTTTTGCCTACTACCTACTACTACAACAAACTATATTTTACTGAGGTTATTGTTTGTAAATAAAGTATAGAACCTTAGCTTAAATCTCAACGTTTGAATTTTCGATACAGTAGGTAGGTATGTACCTACTTAGCGAGCAAAAAATTTAATTAAGGTGAGGATCCAGATTATCAACTAGATATTATGTGAGCCATAACTTCATTTTTAAACAAACCGTTCAGCCGTTTTTGCGTGATTCAGTACCTACCTACCTAGGTAAACATTGAAGCATACCTACCTACTTACAATCATCCAAACTTCAATATTTATTTATGCTTTGATTTTATAATAATTATTAGTACAGAATACATGATATTAGTAGGATTAAGTAGAATGTGTGTCTGTGTCTTCTGAGAAAAAATTAAAACATTAACATGCCTTGCCTAAGATCACAATCACAATTTTAAATCGCAGGTTCGATTCCTTCCCGCCTGAGCGGTTGAAAACAAGTTGTTATTTTGTAGAACGTATGAAAATAATTATTATTAAATAATCGAAAAATGCAATAATCTTGAACACTGAAATAGGTACAAAGTAACATTTTCTGGAATGAACTTAAATTTTCTGGATAGATTTTTAATAACACACTGTGAATTTAATATTACCTACCTTACCTACACCCATGCTTTACCTACACCCATGCTTTTAATTCTCTGTAAAGGGTTCTGAAACAGTTAGCTTACTGCCATCATTACAATATCCCGAGCGAATAGGAGGACGCGCGAAGCGTTGCATTATAAAATTCAGTAGGTACTACAACATTATAATATAACTCTTTCGGAAAATATAATGACGAGGAGGGGGAGGAAAGTCAGAGACAAAGTCAAAACCTTTATAGAGGATACAATAATAATATCATGGGTGTAGGTAGAAAAATATCATGGGTGTTTTTAATCAACATGTATTAAAATATTGTTTTCAACACACTTGCTCGTAAAGTGAGCCCTCTAAAGTGAGTGGCTCTAAAAGCAATGTATAGCATTGCTTTTAGAGCCATAAACCGAGCTATAACAAACGCGTGCAATAATATATAAAACACTCGTAATAAAATTAACCCTACAAAGTTAAATTAGTAGGTACCTACCTTACTGCAAGTTCTATGCGAGTAAACAAAGCATTCCCAATTTAGCCAGGTAATACTATTTTTTAAATTATTTTTTAGTAACAACAAAGAGGTTTTATGCTGCTGAAAATTCATAATTATAATTTTTTGGAATAAATAAAGTCCTTTAATTAAGTCAAACAAATATTTATTATTATCAAATTCATCATAATTCACAATATTTTGTTAAAAAATATTAAAATATTTGCATTTTATCACAATTATAATTTTGAAGTAGGCTGTATGCAGTGCACACTCACTTGTTCGTAGCTCGCCCCTTTGTTCGCAAAATATTCTTGCGTTGGGCGTGTGAAAAAAACAAAAAAAACCTGCGCGCCTTTTCCCTTAATTATCATATTTTGTTTTTGTCGTATTTGTTGCTGTGTGGTAAGAAACTGGTGAGCTCTCTTGCTTATTGCACACTCGGCTGAATTACGCCCTCGCCTGCGGCTCGGGCTGCAAACCCACAGCCTTGTGTGCAATGAGATGAGCAACCTAAGCTAACTTGTCTCATAATGTACTATTGTTTCCCAAATAAAAAAAAAAAAAAAAATGGATGTAGATAAAGTCTTGTATGCAACTGTACATACATAATTAGGTATTGCTTTTTCTCCCTGTATATATATTTCATACAGAGTCGTCAACATTGAAAAATGAGCTCTACATTTAAAGTGAGGTCATTTTCCATCACAATAATTAACAAAAGTTAAGAACGACCAGCAACTTAATTAAATTAAGTTGCGATTGCGAGAAGACATTCAAGTTACAATAGTAATTATAAGGCTACTTAGCTCAAAGTTACGTAAGTTCCATTTAGTTATTAATTCCGTCGCGATAAAAACATAGGATTGTTTTCAAACATCAAATGTTAAGTCTTGGAAGCAGACTCCAATGTAATAGAAAATATGAAAAATATATTATTATGGTTCTAATGTTTTAAGATTTAAACATAACATAACTATTAAAAACTACACTACAGTCGAACATGTGAGTATAGGTAGAGGAGAACGGTCAGTAGTAGCACAAAATATATAAATATTATATATGATGTGATAGTAGGTGTAGGTAGGTACATTATCATAGTACCTACATGACATTCGAGGCAGCATAGCAGGGCCAATCTTCACGCATGACAAGTTTTGTTACGAACGACTCAACGAATGCGTCAAACGACTGATGAGATGAATACAGGTTTAAAGTCATAGTAAGCAATACTCATACTTACTTAGTTTAATACTATAACTATTTGAGTACTTAGTATTACAGTATGTCTGTGTTTCAAACATCTGAGAACTCAATGTGTGTTCTACAAGTAACTGCTAAAGAAATAGAAAAACATATTAAAAGTTTAAAGAATCAAAAAAGTTTTGGGTATGATGATCTTCCTCCTGTTTTAATAAAAATGTGTGTTGACAAATTGGCCCCACCCTTATCTTATCTCATAAACCAATCTTTTGCCGAGGGAATTGTACCAGATATGCTGAAACTAGCTGTAATAAAACCACTTCACAAGAATCAAGAATTCGCGATGACAACTCGTTTGTACTCCTATTGCGAAAAGTTCAATATATTCAATAAAGCTCAAAATGGGTTTCGAAAAATTAATAAGTTTATGCAGTATTCAATTAGGTAAATACAACATAATATGTTATTAATATAATATATAGACCTAGTGAAAAGCATGCATTTGGATTACTCATGAGTAAGTCTTACCATCGGGTTTTGTACAATAAATTATTAAAAAAAACTGAATGGTATAGGAGTGACAGGGCCGGCTTAATTGGTTTATATCCTACCTAAGAAATCTCAATAAGTAGAGATCGAACTCCATGATTGCGTCACAGGAAATATTAGCAGAGTCCAATCACAAAAATTAAATATCACTTAATCGATACCACAAGGAAGCATACTCGGTTGTGCACTATTTCTTTTATATATTAATAATAATGCCTTTATTTTGTTACTACAAGGCACTTTCTCAAAAACAATAAAATTTTAATATAGTACCTACTTGAGAAGTAACCGCATATTCATTTTTAATGATCGATTGTGAAATATTACCTCGCGTATTAATCAAATTAAAGTGGTTTTACCTACCTAAAATAAGTTAATTGCATCAATTATCTTATTTTCATAGGCTTCGTCTCCTACTCTTTCACCCATTCCGCTATACGACTCTGGAACGCTTTACCTCTATATATTCGAAATGCACCTAGCAAGTACGAATTTAAAAAATTGGTCCGTGAGCACTGAGTTCTTTACGCTAGTCTCGTCGTATCTGACATTGCTACTCCTTCTTATATGTATGTATGATTTATGTAGGTATATATGTATTTAATTATGTTTTTATTAGGATTTATATACTTTATGTATAACTTTGTAATTTTTTTGATTCAGGTTTTTTTAATAAGTTTTGTTTATTGCCGCCACGATTTTTCTCCTTAACAACTTACCGGTTGACTGGTAGAGAATGCCCTTGGGCATTAAGTCCGCCATTTGCTGTTTTTATTTTAAGCAATAAAGATTAAATAAAATAAATAAAATAAGTTATCGAGGATGGTGTGTTAATTAATTGTGTTACTTTTAACAGACTTCAAAGTAGTAGGAGGTTATCAATACGGTCGTGTATGTTTTTAGGGTTCCGTACCAAAATGGTAAAAAGGAACCCTACCTACCTACCACCGTCTTACCTAAGGCTGACGCCATAACAACAATAAAAAATTGTTGTGTTCCGGCAGGGAGAAGTAAGATAGCAAGTTCCTTAGTGATGAGGATCCCGGGATTTGTCAGCTTTAGGATTTTTTGTAAGTTCGCCGATTCCTTCTGAAGGCGTGAATGTTTGACATGACGTTTGATATGTTATAATAGCATGATGACATATTAAACTCGGTGAGTGTGAGCAGGGCGAAGGCGATGGCGACGGCGGCGGCGGCGGCGAGCCGGCGGACGGCGGCCTGTCCATGCAGCAGACGGCCTTCCTGATCGCCGGCGAGATGGCCGGCAGCGGGGTGCTGGCGCTGCCCCGTGCCCTCGTCAAGACAGGTGCGTGTCATAATACAGTACAGTTATATATTCTGTGGTACAGTGCCTACAGATCTACATATCTAGGATAAAAGAATGTCAAACGACTCAATGAGAGAAGAGCCTACAGAGAGCTCACTGAATGAACTGAGTCCAGCACTGGTATTATACAACGTGTTAAAAAAAACCCTGAAGCCGAATATGGTAGATAGGGACCATCAAACGGAACAACTTTTACTATGGGACGACACTGAAATCGCGAAAAGTAAACTAGCTGTTTCATAGGTACATTGTTTTTTTCGCTATTTATTTATTTTATTTATTTGCAGTTGGTCCCATAGTAAAAGTTGTTCTGTTTGACGGCCCCTATCTACCATATTCGACATTAGGGGTTATTTTATTTTGTAACACGTTGTTTAATGTTACAGTGCCTATAGAGCTACGATATCTGAATGTCAAACGACTCGATGAGAGAGAGCCGACAGAAAGCTCACTTAATCCAGCACAGATGTTCAGATTACTAGCTAAATCCAAGTTAAAATTATAAAGTATTAAAAAAAAAAATTTTTTTTCTAAATAATTATAAATTCGTTTTAAAAATTCTAGAGATAAGGGGTTTTAAATTTAGGATATTTGGGACATCCCAGTCCCAGTCTTTGTTATAGCGTTTCCAATGTTATTGCATGATTACATTTATATTTATTCCGTTAAATGCATCTAAGAACATAGGGGGTACCTATACGCATGTTGGTCAAATAAATTATCTTCATATTTTTTTAATTAAGTTCATACGCAATGCCGCATGCCGTTTTCAATGTTCACTGATTTTGTTTGGAAACGTAGAATTATGTATTTTTGTCTAAATACCTAGCATTGCGAAATATTTTTTGAATCTGCAAAGAGCGATCGAAATAATGTGCAATGTTGGTAGTTAGAACCTACGAGATTGCATGACTCAATGCCATATTCCGACCTCCGTTTGAAGAAAAGCGAGATATTTTTTTCTACTAACAATTAAATAACATTAACCCACCTAGCTACTAACATATTTTTCAAATAAGTATAATAAAGTATTTATCATAGATGATCAAAGGATTTATTTAGCTCCAGTCATGATAGGAAAAAATCTATTGAAATTCAATGAGAAATTATTTAGTAACTCTCTACATCTACTGAAATCTGGCTATAGGTTTCTGAAAATTATTAATTTTAGGTAAGTACAGACTGTTTCAAAAGGAAGGACCCGTAAAATGTTTTTACATGAATGAATTTTACAAAAATGAAAAAGATAACTCTACAACGAAGGATTCGTTGTAGAGTTATCTTTATCATTTTCATAACTCAGAATACCTATATAATTAGTAATGTCCCCAATGTTTTTTAATGTCCTGGGGCACAGGCTTCCTTATGGGTGGATAAGGAGGACGGGCCATAGCCCACCACGCGGGCCCAATGCGGATGGGTGGGTGTTAACGACTGCAAATGCAGCATAATTAGTAATAACGTCCTGTATAGCGATATTTTTGTTACTTATTCTTATTTTTGTGTAACGTTAAGGAAACAGTCTCGAAAATATTACTAAATAAGTAGGTAAGTAAGTATTTATGTTAAGAATTCGGAAATCTCCATTCGTGATGCGACTGGCACGATTAATGTGGTCATTCGAATGCTCGGCAATGGTCAACACTGGGTAGTAGCGTGGATTCTGGGCCCAAACTGGAACTGGTTCGGTGCGCGGCTGTGGAGGCGCATCGCTCTGTCTTTAATACTTAATTGAAGTTATATTGGAGGGAAAGTTACCTAAAAAACTAAAAGAATTTATTCTGGCTCCCGTATCTAACCTTCGGCTGAGGCTTAAGATGGATTCAACAACACGCACAATTTCATTATTTATTTATAGTTTTCCATCTGTGATAAGATAACTCGGCACGGCATCATTGTTTCTTTGCTCAGCGCTGCAATTGCGATGTGTATTTTATGTATATTATTTGTACTATACCTAGCTTATTAGAGTTCTATAATTACTTTTCACCTTAGTCATCGAAGTAGAACCTTTGAGTGATCTGCAAGACTAGACATTGCATAACAGGTCGGGCTAAAAAGAACTCATCATTAGCACATTTCACAAAACGTTCTGTCTGGAAAGAAATATTTGTAACAGATCATTACCTAATTTTTGTTTTTATGGAAGTTTCTTATCAGCCGATTATAAACCGGTTTAGGCTCCGACCGCGACATTTCTAGCTTTATAACTAGTTACGATGTTCTGTTTTTGTCTGTTCCAAAACGAGATTTCTATGACTACCAAAATTGATTATGAAATTTTTTTGTTATTACGTAGGTATACTCTATTTCTTGCCTGCAACGGCTGCAACTTTAATCAATCAACTTTAATCAAACTTTAATCAATCAATAAATTCAATAAAATGTGTAGGTATATCTATAGGTATAATATTAAAGTATGACATTGCCGATTACTTTCTCACACACGAAGGTTCTCATAATCTTAAGCTGCTTATTATGTATTCTGTGGCTTAGGTTACTTGTTATTATTTCGAATTATGATTATAACGGGGGGTGGGCCGTTATGTATCACCGTCATAATTATCAGCAATAAAAATTTATAAAGTAGGTAGGTGAGTAGGTAGTATCTTAAAAGTGACTCCAATTTTCGTTAGCAGAAATGACCACTAAATTCGTTGTACCTATGTATTTTTCAGTACCGGACGGAAGCCGCGTTACTCTATGGTGGCATTACTTTAGTTGAGTGTTTATATTATGTGCATAAAAGTTTTAAAACGTTAGCGTTCATGGATGTTCAATAAATTAAGACAAGGAAAATGCAAATTTATTAATACAAAAAAGAAATTTGATACATAAACCCTATTAATACTACTATCCACAGAGGAAATAATCACTACGTTTACTATCTTTCAAAATTATAATGCCAAAGATATTTTTTTAAATTGACAACATATTCAAATTGTTTGGTTAGGTGCGTGCGGGTGGACTTTGCGTGGTTATTATTGCACAATATTGTTTTAAATTTGAATAATTTTATTCATCATAATATTTTTTTACTCTACTAGGCTCAAAATTTAACGATTTAATAAAATTAACATGTTATTTACATATTATTACCGGCCAGTCGATTTGTGGGATTGGTTTTAACGAAGTAAATTACTAAGGTGTAGTTTATTTTTGGGTTTTTTTATTAAGTAAGTATGTTACAGGGTAAAAAAATTATGTGGTCATGTCATGCAAAACTCATACCTACCTACGTCACAGGATTAGTTTTTTTACCCTATGCACGTAGTACTTATATCAAGAATCTTATATTCATACTTATATCTATTCCATAGAGTAAGATAAATAAAATCTACTTACTTACATTATGAGGTGAGGTATTATTAAATTTTTGCGAAGTAGGAGGACAACGTTATTCCCAAGTTTTATTTCTACAAGATATTTAATCCTGTAGAAATCAAACTTGGGACTGTGATTCGAAAACAACCTTCTGTTTTAAAATAAAAATGTAACACGGCATGATTTTTATGAAATTATCAAATAAATTAATTGGAACGTAGCTACCCAATCGGTACCTAATGTTGGTAATTTATTGTCTGCAGGGTGGGTGGGCGTGCCGATCATAATCGTGATGTGCGCCGTGGCCGGGTTCAGCGGGAAGCGGCTGGGCGACTGCTGGTCCATGATCGAGGCCAGGAACCCCGACATGAGGAGCAGGAAGCGGAACCCCTACGCCATCATCGCGGACCAGGCGCTCGGCAAGAAGTGGAGGTACAAATAACGCAATCACTGCATTATACAGGCTGTCACAAAACTGGAAAGTACCTTAAATATTGAAGAAGGAAATTTTATTGAAAGGAAACTTCGTTAAGTTTTTAAAAGTTATGGGAATTACATTCAAAGTTTTCAAAAAAAAATTGCATACGATATTATACACCGTTAATTTTTAAGTACCTTTATCTAAAAATGAAAAGGGGATTTCAGACTACGTGAATGAACAACTATTACTATGGGGCCAACCACGGAATCGCGAAAAATAATTCAGCGGTTCCATACGTATAGTCGAGTCGATGTTGTACTTTTCTATGGAACAGCTGATTTTTTTTCGCGATTCCGTGGTTGGCCCCATAGTAATAGTTGTTCATTCACGTGGTCTGAAATCCCCATTTCATTTTTAGATATACTTAATACGGTGTAAAGATTGACACAATGATGCGTATTAAATTAAATTTTAAATGTTTCATTATTTAAAATTCTGCTGTGTAATAACTAATCCTATCCCTTTCGATCGGTATCGTAAAATAAAAGATTGATTTTTTTCATAATTGGTGGGTTCGATTCCTGATAAACGGAGGTGATTTTTCAAAAATGCAGTTCCAATTATATTTAAAATCAAAATGAAGTCTTCTCTCAGTAAAATTTCATAGCTTCTATAATTATAACATACTTTCCCTTTGTGTGGCAAAGTTTTGGGACACCCTGTATATTCAATGGTAGCTCGATCAGCTCATATAGCATGTAAAATTTAACCGCCCCTGTGGTCTAGTGGTTCGCCCACCCGTGTAAGTCGCAGGGGTCCCGGGATCGATTCCCAAAAGAGTAATACAATTTGTACTTGGTTTGGTTGGTCGTAGGGCCTATTTCAAGTCCGCCTAGCTAGCTACCACCATCTTACCTAAGTCTGACGCCATAACAATCCGGCAGTTAGAGGTAAAATAGCCAGTTCCTCAATCCAGGTGTAGTGAGCTTCCACCTTCGGCCTTATCGTCACTTAACATCAGGTGAGGTGAAGACCAAGCACTATCTCGTTGTGCATAAAAAATGTTTTTATTAACCAACATAAAATCGATCGAAACTTCAGCGTGGCGGTGTCGATGGCGGTGACTGTGACCCTGTTCGGCGCGTCGGTGGTGTACCTGCTGCTGGCGTCGCAGATCATCGAGCAGGTGTTCCAGGCGATGCTGCCGCTCACGCTGTGCACCTGGTACCTCATAGTGGCCGCCGCCATGACGCCGCTCATGATCTACGGCACGCCTAAGGATTTCTCGTAAGTTGTTCAACTAATACACAAACTTAAAAAAGCTGTTTTTGCAAAACTATGCTCTTTAGCAATGGTAGCATAGCATCTTCATTCATTTAGCACCATTATTATACTTCTTTTTTCAGGTGTGATAACTTCTGCTATTATTTTTTACCTTTCTTTAATATAGTTGGTACCTATCTAAATTTTTTAGTATTCTCCAATCCAATGTTAGATTTTTCATTACTTACCTATAAGTACATAATGTTATACATTTTATCGATTGTCTTGTTAGCGATTGAAAGTTAAATAGAGATAAACAATTCATGAAAAAATATTCCAGGTACTTGGGCATAATAGCGTTCGGTGCGACGGTGGTGGCGTGCATCCTGTACTTCATCCAAATGATGAACGACGTGCGGCCGTTCGTGTTCCGGTGGGGGGTGCACGGCTTCCAGGACTTCTTCCTCGCGTTCGGCACCATCATGTTCGCGTTTGGCGGCGCCTCCACCTTCCCCACCATCCAAAACGACATGGCTGACAAGAAGGGATTCAGCAAAAGTCTGCAATATAGTTTCGTCGGTGAGAAGACACGTTTTTTTAAATATTTCAGTCTACAAAACCGTAACAGCTGGTTCTGGTACTAAGTTATGCTTGTTTATGCTGCTTATGGTTTGCGATCTGATTGCGTAGCTTTTTTGATATTCGCAAGTGTTTGTAGCAGCCGACTTTGAATTTTAACAGATACCGGCACCTAACTTGGCAAGACAAAGATGAGACAAAAGATGCGCCGAGCATTGGCGTATAAAAGGGACCACCCCAGAAAAAATATATTGCCCTTCTGAACTGTAACGAGGAGAACGGAACTGGGGGCCAGACCCTCCTGGAAACGATCTCTAGATACGCCAATGAATGGCGCCGAGTTTAGTGTTTGTAGCTGTGCCGGTCTACCTATTCGTCCTAAATTAAATTAAAATGAATTTTGAATTTGTTTCCATTCAGCCATTTTGATCCTGTACCTCCCGATCGCGATCGGGGGGTACGCGGTATACGGCGAAGCGGTGGCACCCAACGTAGCGTCGTCTCTGTCGCGCACGCCGCTGACGCTCGCGGGCAACATCCTGATGGCCGTGCACCTTCTCGCCGCCTTCATCATCATCATCAACCCCGTCTGCCAGGAGATGGAGGAGCTCTACAGTGTACCTAGAGGTATTGACATTTTTTTACTATACAAACAAAGTGTAACAGAATGGGGGTATCAACCCGAAAGGAGGTCAATGTACTCGTGAAACTGAACACCTTCCAACAGATAAAAATAAAAACCGGCCAAGTGCGTGTCGGGCCACGCGCCGTAGGGTTCCGTAGTTACCTAATATGTCATACTATATTTAATACCACTATCATTTTTCGTCTGTAAAAATAACATTGTTTTTCACAGTGTTGGTATGAATGACAAAGTTATATTTGCGGTTTTGGAAAATATGATATATCTCGAAAACTAATTGCTATAATTCTCGTTCCAACCAATTTTTAGTGAAAGTTTTTATTAAGATCTATAGCATATTTTTTTTTCAGATTTTTCACTCACCTATTTCAAGTTACACATTTTACCACTTTGGCAGTGTTAATTTATCTTTCAAACGGTTGACTTTGAGAAAAAATTGTCTTAGGAACCTCAATATCATTTTTGAAGACCTATCTATAGACACCTCGCACTTATTGGTATGAAGAAAAAAAATTTTTTCAGTTTCAGTTCCATGTATGGGGAGCCCCCTTAATCTTTATTTTTTTATTTTTGTGTTAAAATCGTTAAGCGGTTAAGAGAATACATCTACCTACTAAGTTTCAACTGTATAATCCTAAAAAATACTTTCGGAATAAAATGGCTGTGACATACGGACGGACAGACAGACAGACAGACATGACGAATCTATAAGGTATTTTGAAAATAGAAATATATGTAGCTTACTTCCGCAAACAAAATATGCAAGATGCACCGCCCGCCCGCCCGCAAAAATATGCACATACACACCACAAAATATAAGTGCACAATACCTGCATTTAGCAAGACAGCAACACACCTTGCACCTTCACCAATTAGGCTACTCTACACGTGTTTCGCCCCAACCCTCGTAGGAAGTTGAGACTGCATGTTCCATGGGTGCAAACCAACTACCAACGTAACAGTTAGATTCGCTCGTGTCGCTTGTTCAATTCTATTAGCGATGACACGGACATTGACTTATTTTGTGACGGCATTGTTTCACTGAAGCGAACACTCGCAACTAAATTCCTAACACATTATTGAGATGATGGGTAGTACCTGGGTATGTTACTGAGTTTGTTTTTTCTTTCTTTTTTATGTTTTATCTGTGTGTTGTATAACTTAAAAATACTGAAAATAACGTCACGCTTAATCTTCTCGAATTATGATTATGTTACATTTTTAACTACCTGTGGAAACTTGTTATTAGCTTGTGATTATTTGTGTGTGTTTCTATGTATAATGTATAAGCAGTAAGTTTCTCTAATGAATAAAATAAAAATAAAATAAAATAAACCCGGAGCATCCTCAGGAGTTAGATCGTGCGTAAACCAACACCGTTCGGTGTTGGTTTACGATTTTGTTTGCGGAAGTAAGCTACATATATTTCTTTTTTCAAAATGGTTTGAGACTTCCGCCAAGTGACGCCTGATTCAATCAAATATTTAGAATCTATAAGGTTTCCGTTTTTTGCCATTTTGGCTACGGAACCCTGAAAATGCAAATGGAAAAAAATGGACTCTCCATAGAAAATTTGAATTTGTATGGAGAGATCAAATGATTTTTTATTTGATTTTTTTTCGGTTGGAAGGTGTTCAGTTTCACAAGTACATTGACCTCCTTTCGGGTTGATACCCCCTTTCTGTTACGCGTTGTAGATAGGCAGGCGCTTGACCGCTATAAAACTAAGTACCTAACTAGAATTAGTTTCAACGTTGTATCAGATGACGTAGGCGATGGGGTCCGATTCGACACCTTTGAGTCCGCGCCCGTTCTTCTTGTCAGCTAAAAAAGTCTGGAACGGGTGGTAGGAAAATGTAGACGATTCACAAGTACTTAATAAATTTAATAAATAATCTGGCCCCTTTCGAGCTTGCCATCACCACCACCACCCCGATGGCTAGTTCGAAAGGGGCAGATGGGAATAAAGGGTATTTGTGTATCTATCTGTGGAATCGTAGCTCCGAAACGAATGAACCGATTGTGATGTGTTTTTTAGAGTCTAACGTTCGTCGCGTGGCCGTGCGGCTGTCCATAATGGCGGGCATCCTGTTCGTGGGGGAGAGCATCCCGCGCTTCTACACGGTGCTGGCGCTGGTGGGCGGCACCACGGTGGCGCTGCTCACCTTCGTGCTGCCCTCCTACTGCTACCTGCGCCTCATCGACCAGCGCGGGGAGGGACAACCGCCTAAGTATGTGTTTAGCTTTGTAAAGTCAAGCACTTCGTTTGCGTGGTCATCAGAGTGCTTAGTGCGAGTTTTCTTACTTATTTTTACAACAAACAATCGTTATTTTACATACACGTTGTCAGTTGTACAGGGACATAGGGTTTCATCCCGAAAAAAGTACTGTTCCTGAGGGATAAAGTAATAACTATCCACGCAGACGGGCGGCCACTAGTAACTAATATTATAAATGCGAAAGTCCTTTTGTTTGTTACGCCTTCACTTCTTAAATACTGAACCGATCATCATGAAATTTTACATACGCGTTGTCAGGGGTACAGATAAGGACATAGGGTACCTTTCATCCTGAAAAAGTATTGTTCCCGAGGGATAGCAAAAGACCTTTCCACGCAGACGAAGTCGCGGGCGGCCGCTAGTATTAGATAAAATTCACCGCCGTCAGTGCTTCCAGATTCACTGTAATAACAGTAGATTTACTGTATTTTTGTGTCATCTACTATAATGAATTTTGGGAATTTTCATACATCTACCTACTGTAATTTTGTCACTTCGACTTTCATACATCTACACTAATTTTCAAACTAAACTACTGTATTTTGTATTTTTTAATCCCGCCGCGTCACTTTCGGTCTGGGTGCCTCCTTAAGGGCGTTTATGTGCTATACTATAGCGCCGCCAATCGAAAAAAACGCATAATAAAGAAAGAGTAGGTACCACAAATCTTATTCGGAGTACACTATCGTAGAAGAACACAATTCATAATTTCGTCTTGATTTAAGCACTATGTTTTTTTTTTCATTGGCGGCGCTAGTGTAGCGCAGTAACCCTCTTAACTTTATAATGTTAATTTTCTTTAGTGACACCCCTGGCTGGATGAAAATGGTGTGCTGGGAGGTGATCGCGGTGGGCGTGGTCGGGGGGCTGGCGGCCACTTACAGCGCTGTCAGCGCTATATTCAGCACTCAGCAGGCGACACCTTGCTACCTGCGGTAAAATCTAGCGCTCAATATTACACTGCGTGCAGCAACAGTTGGCTTGTGAATGGAAAAGGTGGACAGTGGAGTTGCAACTGAATCGATAACGTTAACCTCGTCATAAAACAGGGTTTATTTTAATTTGCCATTTTTTCAATTTCGCCACGACACGAGCCAACTTAACGTTAATAGATACGTTGTAAAACGCATAAAAGATATGACACTTGATGTGAGTACAACTTTAGCACCTACCTACTTAATAAGCTCTAACAAATGTTTCAGAACGATTAAGTGCATGACTGTGTTGCCAATATTATTATTATTATTATATATTTATAAGTTATTTTCACTTAAAATGAAAATAGATATTGTACGTACCTAATTATTAGATTAATTAATGTTGTTCTTTAGCCTGTTCGACACTGTTCGATTTTAATTACCTACTTACAATTTAGTTTATTCAGTACCTAACCAAGGTAATTAGATATTTGTTACCTACGTAGGTATAATACTTACTTGTATTATAAATTTACTCTGTTTTGTTATAAGTATGGGTAATTTTTGTATTGTTTTTAAGAAGTTTGCTTTACGTGACAAATATACATTTTTACTCCAATCTTTTGTTATTTTCTTTTCCTTAAACAATTCTCACTCTAACTGCTGTAGGTACCTACTCAGAGATGTCATTTAAAGTTGGTGCTATCTCTTTCTTTTTTACGGTTAAGTATACCTATAATAAAAGAAGATTATTTTTTTATACTAACTAAGCCAATCGTTCACACGCTGAAACATGAGAAAGACTAGGTAGGTAGGTACCTACCTACTTCGTTAGGTATACATTTTTTTAGTCACTATTTTTCATTGTTTGGTCATATTTAATTTATTCAATTCAAGTGCAAGGTTTCACTTATCGCCAGCAAATTGATGGATTAGGTACCTACTCAAGAAATGGCGAAGATAATATGTAGTAGGTAGTAAAGTTCTTGCAACTCACGAATGCGCGTCGGCTATGAATGTTGTTAGGCGTGCACATACACATTGTTTTAGTGTGCGTAATAGGAAAACGTGCAGACGCCGCACACTAAAACAACGTGCACACCCAACAACATTCATCGCCGACACGTAATTCGTGAGTTGCAAGAACCTAGTGGCATATGAGTGGGGCATTACGTCAAGTGACCCCCGGCCGGCGGACCCCCAGCGAACTGCGATACCGCCCGTCACCGATAAAGTTTGATACCTTATCGGGCTTAGCCGACAAATAAAGACTGCAAATTAGCTGAATCCAAGAATTACGCATTTCCCGAGCGAGGCAGCTGACGAAACAACAAGGAACAACGAAAACAAAAACCGCACAACACCACAAAATGCGTAATCACTACATAGAACGCTTCTCGCTGTCTGTCCCTCCCTACGTATGCTTAGATCTTTAAAATTATGCGGTTTTTTTATTGATATTTGATAGAGTGAAGTAACATTTGCAAATTTTCGTTATCGCTTCGCTTCGAAACATGTATGGATTTGACGTTTTAAAATTCGATTGTTAACGAAAACTTATGTCAATCCCATACATACATGTTTCGAAAGCGAAGCGATAACGAAGATTTGCCAATGTTACTTTGGCTAGGCTCTCAGCCACACTACACTGACCGAAGCGAAGCGAGGGCGGGTCGCTAGTAATTTATATAACTCGTAAAATATACCTAGGTACTTACTTACAGATAAAAAAATCGTTCATACAGGTGCTTTGTAATGTAACTTAGAATAAATCTGTTAAATGTTAAATATTCATCTCAGTAATAATGCAATCTATTGGAAATAAATAGATTTTAGTGTAAAATTAGACGCAGCTACGTAATTTTATTCGTAAACATTAAATATGTTTTTCTGTTTTTGCTTAATCTAGATTCTCGACCATAATAATATAATAATTATTTGTTTTTTTGGGAAATTACATTTCATATTACTACTACCTACTCATACCTACTATTATTTGACTTTGTTTATACAATCATATTTTATTTGGCATTCGGAAGTTTCCACAATAATAAGTAAGAAGGTATTTTAATATTATGGTTCTACCATAAACTTAATATTCCACTCGAAAGTAGTTTATGGGTTCTACTAAAAAGTACCTAGCTAAATCGTTACATTATGACGACATTTCAAAACAAATTATTAAAAATTTACTTGCCAGTTATGTGTTAGGAATACCTATATAGCCCCTTTTAATATACTATATCTATGCTATATAGGTACTCGAATTGCCATCTTTTATATCTTAGTTGCGATTTTATAGTGTTTTATGGTTTTAAAATAAGACAATAAAACATTAAGAAATGTATAATTTTATTAAATAAATATTTATTATCAATAAAATAATTTTTGATAACTCTTTATTGAAAAATAAATACGAATTGGGAATGGATGTGGCGAGGAGATAGCATAATGGAGTTAGGTCCTATTCTTACTGTAATTAAATCCAATGAAAAAATGTAAACGTAGATGTACCATAAATAGAGCTAATTTTACTAGTTTTGATACCTACTGATACCTGGTAATGAACCAATTTATTGCCACAAAAAAATTGGTTCATTAACATTTAAGTAAGAGTTTATTGGTTCTATTATGTGGACTAATAAGTAATAATGTTCTGGAAGTGCCGCGGCGATAAGGAGCGATTAAGTGACATTCGTGGCCTGCCGCCGGGACGAGACGCACGTCATCTGTATAGACAAGATCTTCCCGAGATCACATCATTTATGTAAGTCCTAATTTTATCAATCCGAGAGGTCAACATTTTTAAATCGTTGCCATATCTACCAATTTTAGGTCTGTGGTTTTATCTTCATACAAAAGCTAAGTTCAGTTCAAGTGAGTTGTGTTGTTAAAAATTGGTTGTTGAATTTGGTAGGAATTTCGTTCGTAAGTGTTACATTACCTAGTGAATTCACTAGGTAATGTAACACTTATGAACTAATTTCCTCTGTCTGAGCTAGGTTATTGCTTGTTTTATTATTTACAATAAGTTCATTAATTATAGGATCTAATATATTTTACAAAAGTTATGGTTAATTTTATTATACCTATTTGTTGAACCCTTTTACAGATTTCACAAGATGGTTGTTATTAGTGGAGTGGTGCGAGCTGCGTCGAGGGTCGGCAGGGCCGCGGTGGCGGTGCAGATGCCGTGCTGCCGGCGGACTTACGCCTCCGACCTCAAAGGTACCAAGGAAATTGATTTTAAGGCTTCGCTAAACAGCCCCCTAGCCAAAGTAACATTTGCAAATTTTGCAAAATTTCGAGTAAGTGTAGGCAGGCAGATGTAACCCAGAAAATGTTTCTCTTTGGGCAGATGTCAGTCAGCAAGCGCTTACTTGCTGCCTCTTTGGTACAGGCCGTTTATTTTTAAAAGTCTATTTCGACACTTCTCTTTCCATCAACGCCATCTAGTGAGGCAAAATTATTTAAATGTCACTTTAAAAACCCCTCATTCTACGTTATAGCGCGACATCAGGTTAGCGCTCTATGCGCAAGTATGCGTTCTGTTTGGCGAAGCTACTAGAGCTCCATGTTTTACAGGCACAGACCATACACCAGATAGCTATCTGTATACCTAGGTATACAGGTTACGGTTAAGCACCAACTTAAATGACAGATAATTTTATCGACATTTTGAAACCTTAGCGTTACCTGAAGATTGGGAAAAATTACATAAGGTACGTATACAGCCCATACCGAAAATAGCGCTCTCAGAGGTTTTTATTTCAAAAGTTGTCAATAGAAAAGGATTTTTATAAAACTTTACGTGGTATTTTTAAGACCGATTGACTAATAGTATTTTTAGAAAGGATCATCCTACATCACAGAATACATAGTAGTATACATTTAATGGTATTACTTGTAAATTATACCGTCTTAAAATATTAGACTTTCAAATATCACGTAAAATATGTATTATAATTAAAATATTTAAAGAAAACACATTTCGGTCTGGGGTAGGTACCGTCAGGCTGCTTGCATTGCACATTAACTAACAAAACGATTGGTGGAAAGGACTGAGCGAGTTAAAATACACACATCAACTTTGTCTAGGGATACAGGTGTTATTTTCATACAAACGAGGTAACTTTGAAGCCTTGGTTTCCTGCCAGGGATGTACCGTGCTGTGATCTGATGATGGCCTGGCCATCCAGGGAGTGAATGGAGAAGATTCTGACGCAGTTTTAATAAAAAAATTAAAAACCCGCCTGCATAAAAAGACAAGTCGACTGAAAAGATGGAAACAAGATTAAATAAATATTAAAGGCAACATGTCATAATAACATGCAGTCGGAGGCATGCATAAAGAAAGTGACATTAATCTTGTTTCCATCTTTTCAGTCGACTTGTCTTTTTATGCAGGCGGGTTTTTTATTTATTTTTTTATTTATCTCTTTTTAGTTATTATATATTACGGTCACATGATATACCTTTTTGAAATCCTTATAATAAGCCCTTTAATATGACACCCATATTGCAGTATTCTAAAAAAAAAAATTTTTTTTTCACTACGTATAATAGCACCGTACAGCCGCCATGTTGGTTTTTTTATAACGCCACCTTCCTAAGAACACTTGGGCTGAAAAAAAAAATAGAAATCCGTTCAGCCGTTTGAAAGATATGAGGTAATGAAGAATATTACATACAAACATACATACAAACATACTTACAAGATACGCGCGAAAAACATAACCGTCAGTCGGGTAAAAAAACATAACCCGCAGTCGGGTAAAAAGGTGAAGTTGAACTTTCGGTCAATAGCTTGTCCAAGTAGAGCACATGGTTAAAATGCTAAACTTGTTAAAATACGAGTATTTCGAAGTATTATGTATAAGGTTGACGATGTTTGTAAATGTAACCTTGGTGATGGCTTGTCGGCCAGAGATGTCGGCCTTCTGTTTAGACGTTACGCAAGACACTCTCGAGTGCACGATAAGCTGCGCAGGCGACGACGACGCGACGCAAGCGCGACCGATTGTTGCGATCAATTCCTGTGGTTGTGATATTATTCACATAGTAGATACTACTATGTTATTAATTATTATCGCTGGCGCATGGCGAATATTTAACTTCACTAGCTTAGCTATGCGAATTTGATTACCTACTAGTTAATTCTACTTTTACAATAACAATTGCTGTTTTTATATCATGTGATCGATCAGTTAGTGCTAATGGTAAAGAAACGTACCTACTTATCACAGACCATACAACAAGTACAACGTACTACAAAGCCATTTTTTTTTAATATTGTAATTCTAATAACAATTTTACGTGGAATTTTTAGGGCCTTGCCTATTGTCTATTATTTTTAAACGGTATCATTACCTACATTTATCCCTCGTAGTCACTGCTAGAAGTAGATAGGTACCTAGCAAAACTGCTAAAAGTGGCTGTATTTCACTCATTTTTCTATCTACTTCTACGAATGACTACGAGGGCATGCAGTGATACCTTCTAAAAATACTAGACCATGGGCCCTAAAATCTCCACGATAAACATTATTGTGTCCTATTCGCCGTTATTCGAAGCCTTGGTAAACAGATTGAGAATAGCGGAGCCTTCCCGTTACCGTTCAGCATCATTATTATAGGTCTATCTTACTAAATTACGTCACATCCGCATCCGTGTGACGTCATATCTCACCCCACTATGTTCACCAGGCCGCCGCCATTGCGGGTTTCCGCGCTCATTGGCGTCCTTTTTTCGCAACCGTTCACATCTAGTCAAACGCTGTTAGCGTTCGAAATTTAAAAATTTTCCTAAGTAGGTCAAATGCTGTTAGCATTCGAATTTTAAAGTTTTCTAAAGTAGGTCAAACGCTGTTAGCGTTCGTGAAATTCTTTATTCGTAATTTAGATTTTATATTGCATATTTTTGTTAAAAATGAACATCTTACGATTTATTTTCGGTTATTAAAAATGCGTGTGCGTAGAAATTTTAAAACCATATGTAAAATCAGTGTTAGTTGGGTCCGACTCCGTCTCCGTTTTCGTCGTCATATTGGGGGCATGGATCTACAGTGAATACGACGCAGGATTTGAATTGAATTGAGGTAATCTAACGCCTCGCCATAAGGTCAGTGAAATTTTTCCATATTTTATAATGGTATGATTCTACCCACGATATGTTGAAAAATATTTTCTGTTAATTCTAACATTCGTTAAATTGCCGTTCATGAGTTTTATTCGCTTTTGGCATATGCGACCTGCTAAAAGATTATAATTTTGACAAATTTAATGCTTATGAAAATTTTTACGTTACGGAAAACATGTTTCGTAAGATTCGTATTCATTGTTGGTAAAGCATATTATAGTATATTGTGTTGAATGTGAGCCGAGCACAAATCCTTGTTGTGTTCCTCAAAATATGAGAAAGTGTATGTGCTTGAATCCTGGCGCCATCCTGGCGCTATCCGGCATTTCGTTCGACTCATAGTTTTACTTGACAGTGATGAGATTAACCATTGCGCCCTATTTTATTTCGAGATGTTGTTTAGCCGTAGTCGTTTGAAAGAGTATTAATTTTTTTTTTTGAGAAAAGCTACTGCTTTGTGAATCTGAATAGTGATACGTAACGAGGCGCTTTGAACAAAAATAAGTATTCAGGGTTTTGCAAAAGAATGTTGCCTTTATATTGGTTTTTAATAAAAACATTTATACGTTACTATTTATACGTATATATTTATATTACATTTAAACGATATCAATGCGCAAAATGACTCGGGTTCAATTCCCAGTAAAATGAGCGTAGGTACTAATCTTGTCTTGTGTTGTGTAAATAAAAATGAATGCTTTATATTTGCTTTCTATGCTTTCCAAAACCATTTATTTGATTGTGATGAAACTTGAAGGACCGATTGTTCTGGCCCAAAAAAAAAAAAAACGTGTTTTAACCTTAGATTGAATAAATGTGTGGTATATTAAAAGCTTGTCGGGTACAGCTAGTTATTAATAAAATAAATTGTGGTAATTGTTTTAAAATAAAAATATATTTTAAATTGCAGGCAATTCAAAAGTTTATCATAGTAATTAGATACTTTCTATTATCATTATCGGTTCCAGCTTGTTCCGCAACTGGACCGGGGAAGGTCTATCGGCTGCTCCTGGCACCGTTGACACAAGTTTCTGAAAAGTTGTATCTACATAATTTTCTATAATTAAAACATGCTGTCTACTTCCTCTATGGTAGTAATCCCCACATGTTGAGAGCTGTGTGAGTTGTAACAATATTTTTAATATTGATTCATCCGGTCGCTTCTGAGCACCGTTGATTGATACTTTGATATGCCGTTGATTAAGTATCTTACTATTTAACATAAATTCGGTCGCCCTCTGATGGGCACCGTCATTATACATATAGCTATGTAATGTCAATAAATATATTTACATTCGATTAACATTTATTATGGTTTTAACATAAATTCGGCCGGTCGCTCCGGAGCACCGTCGGTTGATGTTTTGACATAAATTATTTCGGTTGCTTTTGATGAGCACCGTCCAGGCATCGTCGATATGTACATAATTTAAATCATTTTATCGTATTATTTTATTTAATTATTCTGTATAAACACTGTCCTTAATCCCTGAGGGAGAGGAACTTAAAAAGGGGATCATCCAAGATATTCCCGTACTTCTAGTGGGCACCACCAATGAATTAATGATAGAAATAAATCTTTATTTACATAAGCTCCATGTTTTTAACAACTACTAGTTGCTGCTTACAGAACAACCAGAAGGATTTTGAAAGTTTCTTTGGGGAGTTATTTATTAATATTAATTTTTATAACCGTGGGCCAGTGGCAACAAGTTATTTTGATTGAAATATTTCAATCAATATATTTTCCTGTTATTTAAAATGTGTCTTTATTAAAAATATCAAACCGGGTGCAAAGGCCGGGTGTCGCAAAGAAGGTTCACCAACAGATGCGTTCTGGTGCTTCACTGGCCGCTGCCGTGGCACACTCGATGCGCTCGCTCAGCTTGCGCTTTAGTTTGCCGTTTTGTGATCAAAAGGTCACAGTTTTAATCTAACCTATTTATTGTGTCCCTTTTGGCTACACTGTAACCAAAATAACTAGCAGATATTATGTTTTGTTTGAACATTTTATATTCATTTGTATTCTTTGAAGACTGATATTGTCTCATGAGACCGATGACAGATCAGATATCCAAGCTCGTTTTAGTTAAGTGGTCACTGCAAGGGTTGTGCCTGTTTTACATTTTAAATTTTATGAAAATTTAAGTCTGATGATGTTGGCTTTATTACAAAGTGCATTGATAGCCGATTTGACGGGGGCGTGTAATGTGTGTGTACATAGATACATAAAGTGCTAGTTTTTATTGTACTTTGACCACGTTATTATTTACATTAATAGATATGAATTTAAAAAAAATCACTTTCATATGTATATGTTTTGTGATGTAAACCCTATTAAATTCGTGTGGGAATCTCGATTTTACTCAGACCTCGATTGAATCATTCTATATTTTAATTATAATCATAGCACGGTGTAGAGTACTTGTTGAATATTTCAGTAGAATATGAAAACACTTTTATTTAGCTACCATAACATGTACCATATTCTGGAAATAACTTTAAAATAATACACTTAAGCACTTTGACATTAGTCAGTTGTTGTAAACACTGTCGCTCTGATGTTATATTGGTTGGTGTCTGCGAATGATTTACTTAAAAATACTTTCCTAAGCAAGCTTAACTACCACGGGGAAGCACTGGCACACTGCTCTTGTTTATTTATCCGGGTGATGATACTTGATTTGTTAGATAACAGAGGTAATCTTCTCGGTGGATAATTCCAAAGTTTTTATGTGATTTTAATTAAATAATTAAATGAAAGTATTTTAATTGTAATTATTATTACTATTATTATTGATATGCATCATTTTTGCTATATTGTTTGAAATTCAAGTTTAAAACGAATTTAAAGTTGATGCTGCGTGCCGCTTTTCCGATGGCCATAGAAACCATGACATTTAGAAACTTGATTGTTTTAATTTTTTTTTTTTATATTTATTTTATAGATTGATAAAAAGAAAATATTTTATTTATTTACCTTTATCTTTGTGTACTGAAAGTAAAGACATGTTGGAATAATTAAAGGCATATTTCTTTACTAAATAATTATTTCTTTCTTGTATGGTGGTATGGTATGCAGTACGGTCATATTAATTTGTTCTTTTAATGCATCTTTTAATTTTATCTATTATATCTATTATAATCTATACCTAGTATTTTGATTCCCAATGTTAAGATGTCATTTAATTTTGCGATGATAATTAAAAATGTGTCAGTTAGGTGTAGTGGCTACTTAACTATTATTATTTTTTTTGTTTGTTTTTGTTTTGGACTAACACAGCTGCTGTGTGCTGAGACCAATCGAATACTAAATATTTTATTAAATGAAAAAAAAAAATCAAATGGCCTTGTAAATGTAAATTAACATTCGATAGCAATTTATATAACACTAGTCTGACATTAGCAACAAGATGTCGCAAACAGTGGCGCACACAGATACTTTAGCAAGCTAGTCGGCCTAAGTGTATAACACCAAAGGTAGTTAGCCTACCTTTGGCTTAAATCAGTCTTATAACGTTTATTTTTGGGTTGGAATTTATTGAGTTCAGTTCGCAGTTTACGATTAAATTAATTTAATCAAATATTTGATATAAAAGTAATAATTTTGTGACCGCGTTCACAAAGATTTATTTGATTATGATATCCAAATCCAGTTAAGGATTTTATAACGACTTTTTTTTTTGCAGAGCAAAAGCTCAAAGAATTGGTAAGGTTTGTATCTTGAAGTGAATTAATTGTGCAGCAACTGACATCACATTTGTTATAAAAGAATCTGCGAAGAAAACGTTGTTTTGTCCCAGATTATTTTGAAGTAGGCGTTCGACGCGGTTTAAGCAGAGATGCACTGTCAGCCAGCAGTCATATTAAACGATAACACGATTGAAATATTATGAGTTAGATAATTTATGTTAAATAATTATGTAAAAAAAAAAAAAAAGTTAATTTATATAGAGCTGATCTGATTTGTCAACTTGTTCGACTTTATTTTAGTTTTAATTATTGCTTTTTTTGTATTATAATTTTTTCTTCCCTTTACTAATTTAAAGAAAGCTTTCTTTTGATCTAAATTAATTAATAAATTTTAAGAGAAATAAACTAGTTATGGTAATTAGAGTGTCACCTTGGCGTCCTGTCCCTGTTCACCAGGCGATAACAAACAATGTCTCAATCTGTTTACCAAGGCTTCGAATAACGGCGAATAGGACACAATAGGAGCGTTTTACCTACCATTAAAACGCATATTGTGTCTGAAGCCTTATTCGAAGCCTACCTTCAAGGGCTGCCTGGTATGCATTTAATGCTCAATAGTTGTAAAGTATTTTTCAAATTTTGAGACTGCAATGAGCGCGGAAACCCGCAATGGCGGCGGCCTGGTGAACATAGTGGGCTGAGATATGACGTCACACGGATGCGGATGTGACGTAATTTAGTAAGATAGACCTATAATAATGATGCTGAACGGTAACGGGAAGGCTCCGCTATTCTCAATCTGTTTACCAAGGCTTCGAATAAGGCTTCAGACACAATATGCGTTTTAATGGTAGGTAAAACGCTCCTATTTAAATCTTTTTCTATTAATAACTTATTAAATAAAAACCTCTGAAGGCGCCACTTTCGGTCATACAACCGCCTTAACGTTCAAAAACGGCCACTTTTAGCAGTTTTGCTATCTACTTCTAGCAGTGACTACGAGGGAAACCGTCTAAAAATACTAGACTGTGGGCCCTAAAATCTCCACGATAAACATCTTTAAAATTGTGTATTAGAATTATAATATTAAATATGTATAATTCACCGCGGCGCCACTTTCGCTCAAGGTACCACCACCTGTGTTTGACCGGCTTGCTAATTTACTTAACATTGTAGTCTGAGTTTAATGCAATATGTTTGCTTGATTTCAGGACGATTTTACACAAAGAAACACGAGTGGGTCTCAGTTACTGACAACGTGGGCACAGTCGGCATTTCCAGCTACGCACAGGTATGATATTTACACAATATTCTAACAAGAATACCTACCTACTCAAGACTTCAAGAGAAGTTAAAATGTATCATAACGCAGCTAATCCATACAAATCTATGGACCTAACTACCACACACATGCGGGATTTTTTCGTACGGAATCTTCATACATTATCAAAATTACTATCAAAATTACCGTCTGTACTGTATGTGGCCAGGCTTAGTAAGTGTTTGAATATGGTGTAAAATATTTATTATTTTTTATTTATTATATTTAATTTATAAAGTAGTAATTTCAATGACGTCGTTTTCTTCTATAGTCTTTCTAGCGTCCGTTGCTTCAGTAAGTAATACACTTCACTGATTGAGTTAATTACTGCTAAAGATGAATTTCATGTCAGTGACTAAAGCATAGACTTAGAAAATTCTTCGCATTAAAGAATCAATTAAATCACGAAGCAAGTGGAGTTACCATCCGTCCGTATTAGTCCGGACTTATAGACTATTGTCCGGACTTTGTCCGGATTTTTAAGATTGGGCGGTTTAATAAACAAACTAAAAAGTTGGTTGGTTATAGACTATTGTCCGGACTTTGTCCGGATTTTTAAGATTGGGCGGTTTAATAAACAAACTAAAAAGTTGGTTGGTTGAGAACTGTTTTTATTCAATCGATGAATTTAATGACTTTTTTAACAGACGACGGTAATGACACACACTGATTTGTAATGTTTATATTGCTTCTAAAGTAAATAATAATAATATGTGATTAATTATATTTGCATGCCAGTATCTGGAGAAAAGTGTGCGGCTTCATATACATTGTAACATATTCTATACTTACCACTTTTTAAGCAAATAAAGAAATAATCTATTCTATTCTATTCTAATACTAGTTAAAAAAACATACATAGCAATAGCGTTCGAAAGAGAAGTCCTAAAATGTACGGAGTCTGGATTGTGAAAATGTCCGGACTTTTATTGAAATGTCCGGCTTTTTGTCAGGACTTTCCAAATTTTGAAATGGTAACCCTAAGCGAGGGTAACTCGTCATATTGTCTTCAAAACTGCAATAAATGTCGAAAACTCCCACAACTTATGAGGGGGCACGGCACGGGGCATTGTCAGTACATTATCAAACTAAGGACCTTCTAACACCTGACCTGATAACAATGAGGTATCTTCTGGCTTAGTTTTAAAATCGATCAAATTGGAACAGAATTTGTATGCAATTATAATATGTATATTATGCCAGGTCTAATAACTGAAACATATCCAGAACCTGTGGAACTGACCCTCAGTGTACTTAGTTCTTTTAAAGCTCATTTATGTTTGTGATGACCCTCAGGATGCTTTGGGTGAGGTGGTGTTCGCGCAGCTGCCCGAGGCGGGCCAGGCGGTGCGGGCGGGGGACGAGTGCGGAGCCCTGGAGAGCGTCAAGGCTGCTGGTGAAGTGTACACACCAGTCTCTGGCACGGTATGTACCATTACAGGGGACGCCAGAGGGGACTCACGAATCAGAACTTTAGGGCTTAATCTGAGACCTGAGCCTTTAGAGTCAAACCGGAGCTTTAGAGTCAGACCGGAGCTTTTAGAGACAGACCGGAGTTTTTTAGAGTCAGACTGCAGTTTTTAGAGTCCGACCTGAGCTTTAGGCACAACTTAAATAATCTAGAGCTGTACACAATATAGGTTAGAACCTTATTAGCACGAACTTGAACTATAGTCAAATCCGTACTTCAAGCGCGCGCGAGCGCTTTAAAGATTTCCCTCGTAGTGCTTCGCGTTCAGCAACGAAAGTTGCACTTTGTCAAAGCAACATTTTGATAGATAATATTGTAAGAAATCTGTCGAAAAAGCTGCTATGACAAAGTACTAAAGTCTTATTATACAAATACATGCTACTTTCGTTGTAGTCCAATAAAATTGTCCCCTGAAAGTACGGGGTACCTTGCATCAAATTCGGTAGTTCTGATTTTTTGCAGACTTGTTTATGATGTTGGCCGAATGAATAATCCATGTTTGTGACCTCAAGAGCCGAACGCAACTATGTCAAAAATCGAAAAAAACACGTAAATTTTGGATTTTGGGGATTATAACCCTGAAGGACTAGTTTTTAATACCTAGTACCTTTTCAGGGCGTTTTTAAAGTAGACTAAATTTGCTGCAATATGTAGAACCCAATAGTTCGGAAATAAAGCTTTCCAAAATTTATAATGTTTTTGAACTTCGCAATTTTTTGCAATATTATAGACGACTTAGAAATCCTCATTGAATCCAGAGCTTTTGCTCTTCATTCATGCCTTTAGTGGTTGTGACTCCACATCCTGCTTCTTTGGCTTAGGGAAGAAGCAAATGATGTCCATGGTCTAAAACAATTCAGACATCGAAAAGGAAGCTGTGATTTTTCTCGACAGAAAGTCTACACCTGACGAGATAGCAGCAGCATGAGAGCGTGTCATACGACAATCCAGATACGGACGAACCTCAACCGGGACCTTCCAAAATGGCTAAATTAACTTAATTTACTAACTAATAATATTGCAAAAAAAATCGAGTTTCGAAAAAATTATAAATTTTGAAAGGCTTCATCTCGGAAACTACCAGGTGTACAAAGGCAATTCTACTTTAAAAACGTTTTGAGAAAGTACTATCAAAAACTAGTCTTTTATGGTACCTAATAATCAACAAAAAGCCGAAATTTACGCAGATTTTTCGATTTTTGACTTAGTTGCGTTCGTCACTCGAGGTCACAAACTTGGATTATTCATCGGGTTAACATCATGAACAAGTCTGCAAAAAATTAGAGCTACCGGATTTATAGCAAGGTCCGATGTAGAATTTTACTGGGTTGTTGCAGAATGTACCACTTTTTCTTGCAATTTATTCTTAAAATTTTAGGTCACAGATGAGGCTGATTTTACATAAATGTTAAAATAAAAATCCATCCTTACAAATTTATCAAATTCAGACAAAACTCTACCATTGTACAAAACTTCTCAAAATAGCACATTCATGTCAGATTATCGTCATGGTTTCACAGGTAACAGAAAAGAACAAGGCAGTGGAGTCAACTCCGTCGCTGATCAACAAGTCGTGCTACGAGGAGGGCTGGCTGTTCAGGGTCCGTCTGAGCCAGCCCGAGGAGCTGCGGCGGCTCATGGACCAGTCCGCCTACGACCAGTTCCTCAAGGAGTCCCACTGACCAACGCTAACCCCTCTAACTATAAGTTAATTTAATATTGAGCTAGTTCCAACGTAACTTGAGAAATCTCTTGAAATTACCTTCATAGCATAGCAGGTTCTTTTCAATGTAAACGCTTTAGCTTTGATCGAAGTGCTTTAGTTTAGGTACCTAGTACCATTTGACCGCGGAAGCAGGTAATAATCAACAATACGCTCCTTACTTCTTTTTAATAGGTTGTTTCAATTGAATTTCCGTCTAGAGATGATGAATTTGTTGATAAAATCTGTAAACCGCTCACACTAAAAAGTTCCTAAGTTATTATTACGATTGTTTGAATAAAACAAAGTTGTCACTGAATGAGATTACATTTTATTTAGCAAAACACTAGAAACACGTAATTCTATCAAAGCAGCCTATAAATTACATCCATCGGAAATTATCTAGAGCTGCTAACGTGATGCAAAAGCAATGATACGGTTACGTTAACAGCTCTAGAGCCCGTATTTATAAACCGCTCTCAACGTTGAGAGGTATCTGATCATACTTAAGATGCTCTTCTTATAGGAACAGCATCTCAGGTATGATCCCAAGCTAGCTCTCAACGTTGAAGCAGTTTATAAATACTGGTCTAGGTAATTTTCAGTCTGCTACGTGGCCCCTTAGGCGGTTCACTTGAGCGCCGCAGCACCGGAGATGATCTCGATGAGCTCCCGGGTGATGACGGCCTGCCTGGTGCGGTTGAAGAGCAGCGTGAGCTTGCGGATCATCTCGGCGGCGTTCTTGGTGGCGTTGTCCATGGCGGCCATGCGCGCCGACTGCTCGGACGCGGCGCTCTCCTTCATCGCGTAGTAGAGCAGCGCCGCCACCGTCCACTCCGCGTAGCACTCCAGCTGGTCATCGTCTACGTCGTCGAATGCGTTCATGTTTGGTGCCACCTGTGTGGAAAGCCAGTGGCTATACAACGTGTTACAATAATACACCTAATGCCGAATATGGTAGATAGGGAACATCAAACTGAACAACCTTTAAATCAACCAACTCTGAAATCTCGAAATAAAACTGCTGTTTCATACAAAAATTTATAACGAATAATATATTTAGAGTTGGTCCTTACAGTCAACCACGCGGCTCTATTTTGATATGAAATTTGCACGGCCGCCCCCGCAGTCAATCGCCAGTGTGCAAGAGAGGGCTATAACAGGGTTAGCCATCGGATGAGTTACCAAAAATTTAAAATTGTTCATCTCGTTGGTAGGTATATAGGTACCTGTCATGATGATATTAGCTAAAACAGCGCGTTCCTTTTTAAATGTCAATTTAAAAAACTTGGATAATGAAAAGGTGTAAGAGTGGCCACAAACAGACGGAATTCCGTAATTCCAAACGCAGCTAGTCTATACAAATCTACGGACCTACCACACACGTGGGGGATTTTTCCGTACTGAATCCTCATACATTATAATTAGGATTCCGTCTGTATGTGGCCGGGCTAACAGTAGGTACCTACCTCAATCTTGTCCTTGTTGAAGACTGGTATGACGGAGAGCTCGTACTTGACGGCGCTGAAGTACTTGTTGTAGTAGATCTCGCCGGACTCGTAGGTGAAGCCGGCGTCCGCGATGGCCGCCGCGATCTGCGCCGCGTCCGCGAACACCGGCGCTATCCGACCGATCTGTGGACGGACACATTACACCTTGTAGTGTATTCTGTGTAGACATCGAAAAATTCTGTATTATATATAAAACTACGATTAGAAAACGAGCAAAGTGCCTACGATGGTAAGAAGTTATACTAAAAATTAATTTAATGCTGGACAACATTACAAATATTACAATACACTGTTCCGATTCCAATGTAAGTATAGCATAAGAACTTGTGATATGGAAATCAGAGACAACGGTGGTAACATAAAGAGGGAACTCCTAGACCAGCCTGTCGATTCTGTAA